>OY743164.1:13668400-14888700 GCA_963555695.1 Dasypolia templi
CGCTGACAGCACTCACATCGATAATTTGCGTTCCATTTTAGAAATCATGAATATGACAGCTGAGAGCTGTCAACAATTCGCTCACAGTGTTATTATTCTACTGCATGGTCGGCGTTATGACAAGATAGCGCAGGTCATGACGTCAACCATGACGATTCATGGGACATCGTTATCGCGCTCACGCTAATTCGGTACGGACGTAAGCCCGCTCAAATCGATTACATCCCAATTCGGAATGCAGCCGTTGTTTCTCAGTGATGTTAAAGCACCGTAAAATGTGGTTGGGCACCAAAAGTATTGCTGGACTATACATGAAACTGACATTTTAATTTGGTTACATAAAATGTGTAATTCTATGAAACTCCAAGTATTCATGTTTTTACTACGGTACACAAGATGGCGTGAAAACAGTCATGCATTTGGTTCTTCGGTGTGACCAGCCCAAGCTCAATTTCCATGCACAGATTATCATTATAATACTGGGTCTGACTCTCTCCAAGCAAATCAGCTCCCCACTTTAAACATAAGTGACCACAGCCGTCTATACGACCAATCAGAACAGAGTTAACAGTACATACAATCACTTGAATAACTAAAATACATTAGGGCTTATGATTTACTGTAAATAAAGTTTCTGAATTTTAACAATAATGATTTACGAATTTTAAACAAAACAAATATTCTTGAATAACGTTGGAAAAAAGTTCGTGCAACCACTAGCGCCATCTGTCGCTTGTGGATAAAGTTCTATTCTTAATTAATATTTTAGAAAAGTATTACACTACTATATTATTATTATTTCGTTTCTTTATGTGTATCCTTATTTTAATACATATTTAAATATTTTTATTTATTAAACAAAAAACTGCGGACCCTGCTCCGGATACCGGCGGGCATCGAGAACAGGGTCCAAGCTACCTGTGTTTATGGCTCCAGAGACGGGAACCTTCTTACGATGCGAGCCGTATTGAGGAGTACTGCCTTCTGAATCAGGCCCTTGATCCAAGCGCCTAACGAAAGCCTCGAGAGATGTTGATCGAGGCTTTCGGCCATCAAGCCATTGGCCGATACGACAGTCGGCATAATGACAGCCGAGCTCACATTCCACATGGCAACAACCTCGTGTGCTAAGTCGAGATATTTAATTTGTTTCTATTTCAAAATCAAAATCAAAATATTTTATTTCACACCTACATGGGCACTTATGAAACGTCAGATTCTAGGTGCACGGTTCCAATTGGTCGTTTCCTATGGAGAAGAGCCGGCAAGAAACTCCATGGTTACTCTTTTAAAAATATTTGTCTTTTACAATATTTTTAGTTACAGTGATACTAAGTATGGGAGGACAGTGTAGGCCTGTCAAAAAGTACCATATGTTAAGCAAATAGACAATGGTACATAAATTTACAATCCACAAGGCCTACGACGTTCTCACATTTACAAAATATAGAAATAATCTAATAGAATAAAATCAAAACTAATTAAAAATTGTAGGTATAAAATGTCAAAATAATGAAAATATTATGTCAGAGTTATTTATAAGTCAATATCTAATAATAAAAAATAAAAATTAAACACCATTATTTGGGAGCAGTTATTAGAAATTTACATAGTGATGCCGTTTATGAGGTACCAGGGAAGCCACATGTGCAGAGGGAATTATAGCCAAACTTTCTTGTCTTCGACGTAGTCTTTAATCTTATAGTACGCTTTTTTGATAAGGACACGTTTCATGTGGGTTTTGAACTTTCCATGGCTAAGTTCTGTAACCGACTTTGGCAACTTGTTATAAAAGCGGATACTGTTTATCAAAAATGATTTGCTTGTTTTAGTTAATCTAAATTTGGGTATAACGAGTTCATTTTTACTACGTGTATTTATATTATGGAAATCGCTTCTTATTTTAAAAAGTCCTAAGTTTTTGCGAACATACAAAATACTTTCTAAGATATATAGAGAAGGCAGAGTTAGTATATCAATTTCTTTGAATTTGTTTCTAAGAGATTCGCGAGGACCCATTTCATAGATCGCGCGGATTGCCCTCTTTTGTAAAATGAAAATTGAAAATCTACGTCAGCTGCTGATCCCCACAGCAGAACGCCATAAGACATAATACTGTGGAAATATGCAAAGTATACTAACCTAGCTGTGGCTATATCGGTCAACTGCCTTATTTTTCTTACTGCATATGCAGCTGAACTTAATTTACCTGAAAGAGCTCTAATGTGAGCGCCCCATTGCAATTTTGAATCTAAAGTAATTTCTAGAAATACAGTTTCATTAATAGCATCTACTTTCTTGCCATCAAGTTTTAAATTTAAACCCACTTGGGGTACATTTGGTAATGAGAACTTAAGAAATTTAGTTTTGTTCGCATTGAGTAAAAGATTATTAGCTGCAAACCATTTCGAAAGAATAGCCAGACTATCATTCACATGTAAGACATCCGTATCTTTTCTATCTATTTTAAAAATAAGAGAAGTGTCATCAGCGAATAAAATTATATCTGATAAGTTAGCCATGATGTAAGGAAGGTCATTAATATAAACTAGAAATAAGAAAGGGCCTAGAATTGAACCTTGAGGCACGCCCATCTTAACTAAGGATCCCGAGGACGTCGCCCCGCTAACGTTCACTTTCTGTTGCCTGTTTGATAAATAGGAAAGAACAAGATTAGCGGCTTGTCCACGAATTCCGTAGTGGTGTAATTTACAGATCAGTGTATTGTGGTCAACGCAGTCAAACGCTTTTGAGAGGTCACAGAAAATGCCAATTGCATCCTGGGACTTCTCCCAGGATTCCAAAATGTGACTGACCAGTTTTACTCCCGCATCAGTCGTCGACCTGCCTTTCGTGGAACCAAACTGGCGACTATGTAAAATTCCATTTGAATTAAAATGTGACAACATCTGGTCTAGCATGATTTTTTCATAGATTTTACTCAATGCTGGTAGCACAGATATAGGTCTATAATTAGAGGGATCACTCTTACTACCCGATTTGAAAATTGGTACTACTTTACTATGTTTCATTAAATCAGGAAACGTACCGCTGTCTAAACATTGATTAAATATGCCTGTTAGGACAGGGGCAATTGTGTCAATAATATCTCCAAGAACCTTAACGGAAATCCCCCATAAGTCTTCAGTGTTTTTAATGTTAAGACTTTTGAACGCTTTTTTAATTGTGACAATAGAAATAGGCTCGAATTTAAAACTAGGAATGTCCTTACTGAAGTTTTCTTTGAGTAAAGATTCAGCTAATACAGATGATGAGGGAAGAGATTTCGTAACCTCAATGGGGAAGGCAACTGTCAAAATGGCGCTGTCGTAGCTAGTTCCCAACACAAGCTAAAAATACAAGGCGTGATGTGGTTTTATTTTATTTTAGCGAAAGTTGACTCGTTGTTGTGTTCCTAGATACTCCGAAATTGGAGTCTGAATTTCTCGTAAGCCCCTAAAATTAGAAGATTGTGCTTTAAAGCTATTCGTACAGATTTTTTTGAGTTCCAATTCATGTCGTGAACATTTTGAATAAAGCTATTACGAGGAAATATTCAAGGTTTAAAATTCTGACACTTTCCATGTCAAGTACTTGATTTAAAATACGGAAGTCACCGAAAATAACGAAATAGTGAAATAAAATCAAAGTCACGAATGAACATAAAATGAAATTAATGAACGAAATGTCAAAAAATTTGTAGGCCGTAGGGACCTAGCTATGGTCACGCCATCTACAATTAGCTTTGCCCGACCTTCCCCATTGGGATGTTCAGATTTCTCAGCTTTCACGAGGTTCCCGGAATGTGGACAGGCAAAATCGATATAATCATTGTGCGGCGCGCTAATCGATCTAATATAATAATGACATACATACTTTTCCGTCGGATAATTTCCGACCTCGACGCGTGCGAAGCCGCGGGCAAAAGCTAGTAAAATGTAAAAGATAAAACTTTTTTTTTTTGTATGGCATCTCGTAGTTGACCTTGAGAGGTCGTGACTACTTAACCGGACTATCCTGTGGCTGCCTTAAGCGGACTCAAAGCCTCCAGCGTACGGACCTCAGATTAGGGCGTTGCTGACGGGAGGACAGCAAGATGGGACAGGCTGGATCAGATTTGGTTGATTATTATTATCATGGGAATTTAAAGCTACGGGCTCAGCTACGGCGCGGGCTTGCACTTCGTCGAGCAAGGGTCGGGGGGGACAGTTACGTCGGGATCTTCGCGAGGAACCTCGGCGGCGAGGTCGGAATGTCGGTCTGTGTTTGTGCACTGTACTGGTGGCCCTACTGCTCTCCTGAATGAGAGTTACGTGGTCATCGGGATCGGTAAGGACATGCTTGGGACGGCGGACATGACTAATGGAGGAGGGAATATAGCTAGCGGCCTTGACAACCAGAGGGTTGCGGTGATTCGCGGCGGTCTCGAAGAATGAGATAAAACTTGCTATAATTTCCGTTTATATGCTGATGTTATTTATGAGTGTATGTGTATGCATGCGTGTGCCTTTGAGGGTGTCAAATCAATTTAAACAGTGGACAGACACAAAGCCAGTGCACTGTGTAAATTGATTTAATTTGGTTATACAAAGGATTGTTTCTGTCAAGCTGTAAGATTGTTCCAAGAGCCACAATTTAACGGTGTTGCATTCGGATGTGAGAGGGGTTGTGGATCGTGTACGGAGTTTACCTTATTGTAGATGTGAGTATGTAGGGATGTTGGAAATCGTTATGCATACGCAGTTTGCTGCTGGGTTTGGATTCTGAATTTTCCTAAACTTTGTAGGACTTTTAGATCAGTAATTTTTGTTCTAAGTTTCTTACAGAAATAACGGTAACAATGTTCAGTTTCCGCACCCCAGAAAGATTGCCTCTGTCACGGTGTAAAAAGACCCTAATAAAAGCTGTCATCTACGCGTTCTGTTCTGTTCAAACTAAGTAATTTTATGCAGTTGCAGGGAATTAAAAAAAAAAACTTATATTTGGTGTGATAATTCACGGTCTACGGATGTCTCAGTTTACATTCCGACGGACTCAGCTGAATACCTTGCAGAGTTCACAGAATGTGTGTGCGAGTTTGCGGCTATTGTTGCTAAAATATGAAGCGTGGTAAATCACCTGGGCACAATTCTCTCACATAGAGCATTTACAAAATGCAGGTGTTCACATGCCCGAGTTCTGGCAATGTTTTTCAACTTCTGCTTCTCATATACTTATCTGCCTGAAGATCTAATGCAAACCTTAGTTGTGCCGATTATGAAAAATCAAAACAAAGTCGGACATAAATAACTATAGGCCCGTATCGTTGGCTACGATTATTGCCAAGGTGTAAGACAGTGTAACCAAGCAGTTAAATAAACATCTGTCCCTTCACGATGTCCAATTTGGCTTCAGAACTGTGCTTTCAACAAAGCAGGTTTTTCTTTGTCTCAAGCACACTGTCAGATATTACACGGACAGGAAAACCCCGTGTATGCGTGTTTTCTTGACCTTTCAAAGGCCTTCGATCTGGTGTCCTACTGTGTTTTATGGAAGGAGCTGTATGAACATACAACACTTCCGGGAGAGATGATTGAGTTGTTTAGGTACTGGTACGGCCATCAGTCGAATATGGTGAAATGGGCAGGCTCGCTACCCGACCCGTACGGGCTGGAGTGTGGGTTCAGACAGGGAGGTGTGACTTAGCCGACACTCTTCTATGTGTACGTAGATCGGCTGATTCGTGAACTCAGCAGCACTATGGTAGGCAGTTCCATTGACGGAACACTCGTCAATAACATAACTAACGCCGATGACAAGCTGCTGCCGGCCCCATCGATCAGCGCCCTCAGAAAGCTCATGTCTGTATGTGAGCGATATGCGCAGGGCCAGGGCCTCAAATAAAATGTAAAAAAGAGCGAGTGTCTGTTGTTCAACCTGTCACAATCGGTAGGACTGTATTACAATGGGTAAAACCTTAAAAACATCTGGGGCAGTGTGTCACTGCAACGCAGACTGATAACGTTGACACGGAGTGGGAGCATAGGGCGCTGTCAGTCAGGAGCAATATATTGATCCGTAGGTGCTCAAAGGGTGTAAAAATACGCTTTTCAACCCCCCATATCGGAAAGACTATTTTTTCTCTTCGATATCTGAGCGTAAAAGCCGTTTTTATGCTCTAGTGGATTAAGTAAATTGAATTTAGAACATCGTGTGCACGAAGTTTGTGAATTCGAAACATTATTAAACCTTTTTACTTCTACCTCTATGGTGCTCTATTGTTCGGAATTTGATTCGGAAATTTAAAAAAAATTGCTTCGCGCGTTTTTCTTTTCACGTTGATCATAATTATTGTTAAAACAAACCAAGTTTAAAAAAAAACTTGAAAACCAGTGTAAAACCAAAAATGAGTGATTCAAGCGACGAGGAAGTTTATTTGACGCCTACAGAATTGATTGAATATGTAAAAATTCCCGCCTAACACTCCAATCAATCGATTTTTTCTACAATACCGCAACGGAATGTGTATAAGACAGCATATGGGTGCCAATAAAATTGGCAGTATCCCACGAGACATAGCAACTTTTCTTGAACTTCCAGTACCCATGTTTTACACGGGTCATTGTTTCCGACGAACTTCAGCCAAACTCTTGGCCCATTCAGGAGCTGATCTCCTGTCCCTTATATGTCCGGGCTACACGAGGCTAGTTTTAAAGCTAGGATAGCAAGCTAGTTCTCTTCTAAACTGTCTTGGCTAGCTGACCTGGCTTGGAATATGCTAGTTCTGTTTACATGAGGCTATATTATTTTAAGCTAGTATTATTGCTGTCACCGAGGTGACCACACGTCCAAAATGAACTGCACGCGAAAAAAAAACTATTCGACTGAAACAGTTACTTCGAAAACTGTGCCAATTCGCAATAGACGAACTAGAAGATGAATTACAGAAACGGGTGTGGACAAGGCCGTGGATTTTAAGAAGAGATGAACGTGGATTATCTGCTTTACTTTTGGAAGAATAGCGCAACGAAGATTCAGCCGAATATAAGAGTGTTTTGCGAATGACGCCTGATTTGTTTGATATTTTGTTGAGTCTTGTTACGCCAAAAATACAACGAATGGATACAATTATGAGACAGGCGCTACCAGCAAAGGTAAAACTGGAGATCACACTAGATTTTCTTTCGTCCGGCATTAGTCACTTTTATCGAGTTGCAAGATGTGCCATATCAAAATTTATACCAGATGTCTGTGTTGAAATCTACAAGGCATTGAAAAAATACATTGAGGTTTGTATTACGTTTATTATAAAAAATCAAGCATCATCACTAGACACGTAACACGTAAGCAAAATTAAAATTTTATCCAACGAAGCCAACCGGCATAATTAAGCATTTTTGAATGCTGTGGTAATCAAATCAAATCTGACGGGCGGGCGTTTTGGGGGACTGTCTTATGTAATTTTGACGTTCGAAAAGTGCTGATTCTCAGCCTAATTTGAATAAATGACTTTTGATTTTGATTTTGAATCAAATTCATCCACATAAGCTTGTTGTGCGTCATATTCAGTTGTTGTAAAATTCGTGTTATTTTGAACTCTTTATAAACTGCTACCAGTTGTCGTGTTTGAAGAGTCGTCGTGACTAGGTGTCTGGTAAGAAAATGTACTCAAATTTAAATCTGCATTACTCAAATTTAAATCTGCCATTCGACAACGAGATAATACACTATTGATTCCGTCCCGAGCAATAATAGCCTGTAGAGGTGATAATATTTTAAGTCGGCTAGCTACAAATGCTCCAAAAATATCATTTTCATCTTGTTGTGACACTGATCCACATGTGGGTGTACTATTTAAATCATTCTTGATTGACCGAAATTCATTGACCAATGTTGCTACTTGGGTAATTTTTTTCTTTTTTGGAGCTGGTGCACTAGACATTTCGGTCGACAGTTTTGCCGATGGTGCTGTAGTCATTTGATGTAGTCGTAGATAGTTGTGTTGACAAATCAGAATTTTCAACATTGTCATTATTGTTAACATTATAATTTTTTTCTTCACTGTTGTCAATATTATCACTAGTATTTTGAGTATTGGTTTGTTCTTCTGATTCTTGACTGTCCTAAATGAAAATAACAATCATTTTACTTATTATATAAACAAGATCATAATCATAATCATCATCATAATCAGCCTATAACGTTCCCACTGCTGGGACACAGGCCTCCTCTCTATGAGAGGTAGTGAGCCGTAATCCACCACGCGGGCTCAGTGCGGGTTGGTAGATGTCACATGTCTTCGAATTTTTGGTTCTAGGACATGCCGGTTTCCTCACGATGTTTTCCTTCACCGTTTTGAGAGCAGTGGTGATTAAATTATTTACACAAAGTAAAGCGCCTGCTTGGGTTCGAACTCACGACCTACAACTCGTAAGTCGGGACCGTTACCACTGGGCCACCACTGCTCTAAACAAGATAATCTTTATTTATTATTACAGGTCCCAACTAATGATGAAGACTGGAAGAAAATAGAAAATGGATTTAAAAACAGATGGAAATTTCCATTTTGCTACGGTGCCATTGATGGCAAGCATATTCAAGTTGTAGCACCTGATAACAGCGGAACTATGTATTTTAATTATAAAAAAGTGTTCAGTATTGTGCTTATGGCAATAGTGGATGATGACTATTGCTTTCGGTAGATAGATGTCGGAGCTTGTGGAATGTCATCAGATGGAAGTGTATTTAGAAATTGCTCCATATACAATGAGCTGGAAAATAACCTATTACCACATGGCGGAGTCATTGTTGCTGATGCCGCATTTCCTTTAAAACCGTACCTTTTAAAACCTTATCCAGGTGACAATTTAGAAAGGTCACAGAAAGTCTTTAATTACCGACTATCTAGAGCCAGACGTGTAGTGGAGAACGCCTTTGGGATATTGGTTGGCCGATTTCGCGTATTTCAAAAACCAATAGCAGCTGATGTAAATACAGTGAATAAAGTTGTATTGGCAACATGTGCGTTGCATAATTGGTTGAGAAGTGAAAATCGAAAAACGTATAATACCAGCTCTGATATAGACCGTGAAGGTACCGAAACAGGTAATGCCTATCCTGGTTCGTGGAGAACAGAAACTAGAGGTTTACAAAGTTTATGTCACCAAGGAAGTAACCATTCTTCAGTTTCAGCAATCCAGAAACGAGAAACCCTTAAGAACTACTTTAACAATGAAGGCCTTGGCAATCGAGAATGATTTCATGATTACTGCAAGTCTTCTGTAAAACTTCTTGTGTAAAACTTAAAACTAAACAATAAACTATAAATATCTTACCATTGTTTAAAATCTTCATAGGTAAATTTTTAATAAAACTGTGCATTTCCTGGAACCAATGCAGCTTCGACTTATATTCTTTTTGAGAACCTGCTCCAGACCGGGTTGATTTATCAATTTTTGTGAGTTCTTGAGAATACGTTGCTCTTAAATTTTTTATTTTACTTTTTACCTCTTTGGTAGACATATTAATATCCATCGTCTTTAATTCGTCACACATTTTTTGTAGCGCTGAATCACGTTTAGACTTGTCTTTATAACTTGGAAGGGTGGCGTTCCACAGACATTCATGGTCACGGCACAGTTGTACGAGCCTTAAATTAATCTCCGTACTTAGTTTGGGCATCTTAAAATCTCAAAAATACGTCACGGAGAAAAACAAAGAAAATGCGTGTTTACTGCTTACGAGTCAACTTTAAACTAGCTTCGCCGGCCACATGAAGCTAGTACACAAGCCAGGATAGTAAAATCAGTGGTGGGGGGCGCTACTAGCCTAAAAAATAGAACCCCATCCTATTAAAAACTGTCCTAGCTTGTCAACTACCATACTAGTTTACTAGCTTAGAAATGAAGCTAGTTTTGTCTACACGAAGCCAGAAGTACAAGCTTGGTAGCTTACTGACACTAGCTTGCTATCCTGGCTTGAAAAACTAGCCTCGTGTAGCCCGGGCATTAAGCGCCATGGAGGCTGGAAGTCCAATGCGGTTGTAGAGGGATACATAGAGGATTCCATCCAAAATAAGTCTAAAATATGTGAAGGCATCGTAGGAGCCATTACACTGAAAGAACCTCAGTCAGATCCTTGGACTGGCCCTTCTACATCAAAAATGATCCGTTACGAAACACCTAGCTATCGCCCTCTTTCGCCAACATTTACGCCAAGGGAATCCAATGAATCAGTACAACTATTAAATATGACAGATAGTTTACCTAAAAATAGTACAAAAGTCACTAACACCATCATTACAGTACCTAACAAAAATATTACACTAAACTTAAGTAACTGTAGCAACGTTACTTTAAATTTTTCTTAATTATATCTAAGTATTATTTGTTATACATACCTAATTTAAAGATTATTCTGTAATACGTATTAACCTATCATAATGGATTAGTTATTAACTAAACTGAAATAAAAGTATCTTGTAAATGTGTTTTTTTTTTGCATTTAGTCATTTCCTCGCTGAGGTGGGATGAAAAGTTACGTGTTGCACTCGAGTGCAAAGATTTTTCACCTTATGCTCTTTTGATTCCGTCGCTAACGCTCAGGATCCTAATTATTGAATCACTCGTTGCACTCTCGATTCAATTTTAGAATCCTTCGCTTGCTCGGTCATCAAAATTGAGCACGCGGTTTAAAAGCAACTTTGCACTCTTGTATAACAAATAAGTATTTTAGGGCATACTGCCAATTTTTTTACACCTGCAGTTCATGGGTCGACTACACGCAAAGGGCTTACAGCGCCTTACGCGTCTAGTACAACAACGCATACAGGGCACTGTTGGGGTTGCCACGATACTGTAGCGCATCAGGGATTTTCAAACACCTTGCTGAAAACAGGCAACACGGACACGGGTCTATAATTATTGGTGTCTTTACTGTACCCTGATTTGAAAAGTAGTATTACATGGACATATAGAATTGTACTGTCTATCATCAGTAGCGATCTGTCTTAGGTTATTGGGTTTGGCCGTTACTGTATTTCATTCAATCCGGGAAGACTCCTTGATACTCTGTGTACGAGTATGTTGAATCTTTTTCATCACTCGATTGTGTCTTGTTAAAGAACTCTGACGGTTAAAACTACGTTCACATACATTACACTTATAAGGTTTTTCACCAGTGTGTATAAGAATATGTTGTGATAAAACACTGTTATTAACATAACTTTTTTGGCATATATTACATTTGAAAGGTTTTTCGTCAGTGTGTATACGAATATGTTGTTTTAAATAACTCTTTCCAATAAAAGTACGCTGACATACATCACACTTATAAGGTTTTTCACCAGTGTGTCCACGGATATGAGTTGATAAATCACCCTTTTGACTAAAACTACGCTGATCAGGATTGGACGTACGTTTTTGATTTGTTCGGACATTCAAGTCTGATTTTTCTTTTTTCGTTTCCTCGGCTGTTATTGCATCTTCTTGATTTGGTCTTCGTGTGTCGAGTTTTGGTTTCTTCGCAACGGTCGCCCCTGTGATTATAAATCTGGTCAGTACAATGTTGGAAGAAGATTAGCATGCACACAAATCAAACATATAGCGCTTTATAGACACAACACTTTTCGCCCCGTGTCCCCTAAAAACTAACTCCAAAAGAGTTAGTTTTTAGGAAGCTATAGTATCATCATCATTTCAACGCATGCTTTGCAAAGACAACTTTTTGTTTTTTTCTTCGTTAATTTTTGTTACAACAACGTAAAACGTCTGTGTTTATATTAGTGAGTTATACCATTGTGAAGCTGTGAAAAAGGGCTATTGTAAGTTCGTTAGTAATTAGCTAATAAGTTCAAAAAAGTTTTCAAAAATATATTAAATCCCTGAACTAAGACAAACCGCGGCTAGCTCGCTGCTACGCACACAGACGCAGCAAACGCTCGTGCAGGACGCAGATGCAGGCACAGTTAGCTAATTATTGATCTTGCATGTTATAATACGCTACCTACGCATAATCATCACGCTTACTACCAATGTTGCGGTGAACAGAATAGTAAACAAATTGCTTAGCGCATTATTACTAACATGGCGCCGAATGATCATAGCTGCTCAAGTTGCCTCAAAACCCTCGCAAATAAGGGCTATCTAAGATGCTGCAAATGTAAATCTAAGTACCACCTGCTTTGTGCAAATGTCACTGAAAAAAGATTCCAAGCAATGACGCCTACCAGCAAATCTTCCTGGACTTGCTTGGACTGTCGCAGTCAATCGGCTTAAGTTAATACCTCTACCCCATTGCATGATACGACTAGCTCATCTACCGATTTTCCGAATACCAGCGTATTCGAAGGTTCCTCTGACGACGGGATTTGCAACATAACAATAAGACAAAAGTCGAACCCCTGTAATGTGTCTACGGATAGCTTGGTACCAAGTCTTGACTTACAGTATAAACTACGGACCATCATCAAACAGGAACTAAATTGCTTCCTTGAAACTAAAATTAAAACATTATAACCGAGCAGCTTAAACAAATGTCGGAACAAATATCAGACTTCAATAGAGGAAAAGGATGCTACAATAAAAAATACAAGCTGAGAACGAACGTCTATCAACAATATCCACAGACCACTCAATGAGACTGAAACTGGTAACGCAGAGTCTGCGCACGAACAAGGTCGAAATCAACGGGACCCCGGAATACAAGACAGAAAACGTTATCAGCACTGTAATACAACTAGCAAAAACAGTAGGAGAACAACTTGATGATGGTGATATCGTTCATGTTACACGAGTCGCCGAATGAAATCCGGATAACAATAGACCCCGTCCACTGGATGTAAAACTACGTACACCAGTAGTGAACTTCAACAATAAAAAACAACCCCAAGACAAGCTCAACTCTAAACACCTGGGAATAGGTTTAGATCACACGCCGGTGTACGTTTCGGAGCATTTGTGTCCAGCTAACAAGCAGCTACACGCCGCCACTAGGAAGTTGGCAAACAGCAGCATGGCGCGCTACTCCTACCTATTCATTGTGGAAGATAACAAACACATTCAAACAACCATAAAACTTCGTACCCCCGCTTAGGCAACCTATTGGATCTTGGGACAGAAAAGCAAGAGAAAAGGCGGAGCTTTTTACACAACACCTTTCTGCGGTTTTCACTCCGAATGAGTCGTCGATGACAGATTTTGAAGAGAAAGTCGATCATTTTCTTTATAGCGATCAACAACTATCACATTTACTCAAACTGGTCACGCCGAAAGAGCTTACCGATGACAATAAGAAATCTGGAGAATAATTAAAGTCCGGGTTGGATTCCGTGAAAAGCACGCAAATGTAGAACAAGTGCATAGAGAAATCGATAAAATCAGACAGTCGTTGGAAAATAAAGAATACTGTTCTGCAGCGTTCCTGGATATCCTGTTGAATAGAATAGTTGTAGACCAACAGGCATTCGACAGGGGCTGGCACAAGGGGCTATTGCATAAAATTAAGTCTCTTCTACTTAACTCTTTTTGTATAATACAAAAATCTTACTTATACCAAAGAAAATTTCAAGTTTAGTATGAGGAAGAACTGTCTAATCTTTATGAAATGAAGGCCTCAATCCCACAAGGCTCTGTGCTCGGGCCCATACTCTATTCGATCTTTACTGCAGACCTTCTTAATACTAATGAAGTGGTAACGACCTATGCAGACGAGGATCCAACGCTGGCATTTCAGAAATTACAAGTCCGCTTTATTATTTATATAAGAATGTATTCGGTTTAAGTTTCAAGTTTATTAAATCGAGAAGTAAGATTTTTCATACAAACAAAATCCTCCCATTTTTACCCCCTTATTTGTGTGCTATTATTTAAATGGTTGGGGTTACGCCGTCCTAGTACGTTTGGGTATTTTTATTTGTCATGCGTGTTGTTCCCGCACACGGAATAGACCCTTATGCGTCCCGCGTGCGTATTATGTTGTATTAATTATTATTATAGCCACGGGGCATAATAACAGCGTGGGCGAATGGCTGATCTAACTCCACTTCCTATTGGAGGAGCCATTCGCCTGTTTGCTTAGCTATAGAAACTAACTAATACTTACTTGTCTTCTCCCTGGCACTTTGTTTCTTCTTAGCTACTTGTTCTTTTTCCACTTTAGTTTCAAGCTCCATAAAAGATATATCATTTTCTAAATCTGACTCAGAACGGTGGGGTGGTAGATCTGCTACATCTAGACAGCTATTGTCTGAACTTCCCTGTTCTAGCTCTGTACAAAGTAATCAAGAGTTTAATTGTTAATTAACTAGCCACCCTCCTTGGCTTCACATGGTTTTTGCGACTTGAAAAAACATTGTTACTACTTTATTTTATGTAAGTTCAATGTAAATGTACGAGGGAGCGTTTTTATGTTTGCGGAATGGGGGATAAGGGGTGGAAATAAAAAACCAAATTATTTTTCCTTTTCAATATATTCACCTGCAAGACGGATACATTTTTCAGATCTTTCAATTAGTTTATTTATACCCTCATAAAAAAAAGTTTTCTCTTTGTCTTCAAAATACGCCGAAACTGCCTCCTTGACTTCATCACCGGTGGTAAATTTTTTACCCCGCAGTTCTTTTTTCATTTTTGGAAACAGGTAATAATCACTCGGGGCCAGGTCTGGGCTGTAGGGTGGGTGATTCAAAATATCGAAGCCCACTTTATGCAGGGCAGCCAACGCAACGCGGCTCTTGTGGACGGGCGCGTTGTCGTGCAAAAGCAACACACCTTTCGTCAATTTTCCCCGTCTTTTCTCTTTAATGGCTTCTTTTAGTCGCTCTAATATTGAAGCGTAGTATTCTCCGGTTATAGAAACACCTTTATCTTTGTAATCAATCAATAATATTCCTTCAGAGTCCCAAAAAACCGTTGCCATGAGTTTCCCAGCCGACTGTGACACCTTAAACTTCTTGGGAGGTGCTGAGCCCTTTTTATGCCACTGCATGGAGTCTTGTTTCGACTCAGGTTCATAATGATGAACCCAAGTTTCATCTCCAGTAACAATTCGACTCAATATAGCATCCTTGTCTTCATTACAGAGGTCCAAAAATGCACGTGAACACTCTACGCGCTGTTGTTTTTGCGGCGGCGTGAGCATTCTCGGCACCCATCTTGCACTGACCTTAGTCATGCCAAGATGATCGTGCAGGATTTTAAAAATGGTTGTATCGGATACTCCAACCATTTCTGCGAGTTGTTTCTTCTTTAGTCGAGCATCGTCGAGTACAATTTTCTCAACTTTTTGGATGAGTTCTGGCGTGGTCACCTCGGTGCTCCTGCCCGGCCTCGGGTCGTCTTCAAGGGATTCCCTGCCTTGTTTAAATAAACTGTGCCACTTGTAAACCATGGTTTTTCCTGGACAAGAGTCACCATAAACCAATGACATCTCATTCAGTATAGTCGCAACTGATTTTCCTTGCTTGGTAAGGAACTTTATAACGGCACGATATTCGATTTTTGCCATATTTCACTTTTCACTCCCGATTATGTTGCTGGTTGACGATAACTCAAAGACTAATAGTCTATTTTTTTTTTGTTTTTATGTATGGCATCTCGTAGTTGACCTTGAGAGGTCGTGACTACTTAACCGGACTATCCTGTGGCTGCCTTAAGCGGACTCAAAGCCTCCAGCCGGGGGCGTAAAACTACTTACATTACTAAGCGAACGCTCGCTAAGGGCACCCCCTGTGGGGTACGGACCTCGGCTTAGGGCGTCGCTAACGGGAGGACAGCAAGATGGGACAGGCTGGATCTGGATTATATTATTATTATCAGGGGAATTTAAAGCTACAGGCTCAGCTACGGCGCGGGCTGGCACTTCGTCGAGCAAGGGTCGGGGGGGACAGTTACGTTGGGATCTTCGCGAGGAACCTCGGCGGCGAGGTCGGAATGTCGGTCTGTGTTTGTGCACTGTACTGGTGGCCCTACTGCTCTCCTGAATGAGAGTTATGTGGTCATCGGGATCGGTGAGAACATGCTTGGGACGGCGGACATGACTAATGGAATAGTCTAATTTTTTTTTTTTTTTTTTGTGTATGGCATCTCGTAGTTGACCTTGAGAGGTCGTGACTACTTAACCGGACTATGGTCTAATTACAATGAAACCTCGTATTTATACTAATTATGAGTCACTGAACACGTTACGACCCTAATGAGCCTAATCCCTCCCCTACAACCCTCTCATTCCGCGAACTTAAAAACGCACCCTCGTAATAAAAAATAACTAAACACTACTGAAACTTTGAAGTACTTACTTCAAACCATTTTTGATCAATTTAAATATTAATAGATTGCATCTCAAATTTTTATTTTTTGTTATTTTTATTCTTAAAAACATACCATAGCTTAGATGTTCCTTTTTTGGCTCAATAATGTCATCTAGTTCCTCACAAACAGCTGGTAACTCTTCTTTTAAAGCAATGCTATCTGTTTGACAACCATCATCTATACTTACATGCACTATTGGAGATATAACAAACCCACTGCAAAACTCAAAGTGGTTTTGGTTTATTAAAGATTTGGGCTGTAAAATTTTTTGTATAGAATTAGGAAAATGTGCTGGTGATGAGCATGATGATGAATGATGAAGGGAACAATAAAATCTTCATGATCAGTTCATGAGCACTAATCTTTGTTTACTATGTAGTAAAGTGAAATAAGATTTGTGCTCAAAAGAGACTCTACATGTGAAGATACTAAAAAGGTCCAGGGTATCCTGGAGAGTCGGCCATGATACCAACCTCACTGACCACTAAACAAGGGAAAACCATTATCAAACTGCCACATACAAGTTTCAAGCAGAACTTGAAGCAGTATTATGTGGAGCATTTAACATGCAATCATTCTTAACACCTTCATTTGTCAAAACACTTTCTACCATTCAAAATTCAACACTTGGCTCAAAATCCAGACACTGTCTGCGTATTGTAACGAGTTTTTTTACACCGTTACATGTATTGATGATTGTAGTATTTCGGAACGATTTCTTAATTTTATTTTTTATCTGTGATACATTTCGTATGACATTTTTGGACGTCAAAATTGGACAGGTCACTTTTGCGATCTTTTTTGGTGAATGTGACATGTCTCTTGATTTTTCCTGAATGGAATCGTAACTAATCTAGTTTATAGTGGCGCTTTAATGCCCTAATCCTAAACCAAAGGACCCGTGGAATGGTCCCGGTGGATATTTCTATCCGATTTTTGGTAAGTTGCTCTTTTCGAGGGAAAATTTCCTTCGACGATGGCGGTTCGTTTGTGACCATCTTACGGTTTTTCGCAGGTTTCCTCGTCGCCTCCCTACGTCTCTTATACCAAATATCTTCACGGTACACCGAGGGAGACGCGAGTTTATATACCTGGAATAAGCGGTAAGTTTTTCGTTGGTCGATGCGTCCCCGCGTGTCCGAGTTCGGAGTGAAATCACATCTCAGAGTTCCTTTTTGTCCACAGCCTACAATTGTGGGTGCTTATTCCACCTTTACTTCAATAAATTTCTACTGGCCTTCCACGGGGGCTGATTACCTGAGAGGTACCACCTTACGGCTCTCGGGGTCAAGCTTCAAGTTACATATTTTTTATCTTTTTTCCTATAGAACATAACAGCCTTCAGCTGCGAATTTAAAGTTGCAAAGATGCAATGATGATATAGCAAGTAAAATTTATATTAATATAATTGTATACATTAGGCTAAAGGTACAATAAACTGGGAACGTTCAAGGTAGTGAGACTTTTAATCACCATTGACATCCACAGGCCCCCATCCTAAGATTAATGGTCCAATGTCTCCAACTTTATTTATCTGGCTATCTATTAATAGTGTGTCGCTCCACGGCGCCCGAAATTTAATTTCTTACAATAACATACTTTTTTTTTTAGGAGATCACACACACACACACACCTATTCTTTTAATTTTTAATATTACATTTGGCTTCCCAATTAGGGACCGTATTATCCATTAAATTTTTATTATTACAGTATGAGCTTGAGATGAATCACTTCCACAATAAACTGAAATTGGAAATAAAAAGTAAATAGCTGTTGAAGAATATCTCACCTCATAATCCTCATTCATCATCTGAGGGAACAGCTCCTCGGCTTCCAGACATTGTCTCATTAGTCTATAGCATTGCTTCAGTTTAGTGCAGCAGAAGAAACAAGCAAGAATCGGTCTACTGTCTTCAGTTACAAACTGCAACAAAATTTGTCTTAGATACACTATTTTGTTTTTAAGAAGAAAATACCTGTTTGGCATTAATGATTTCTGTATCTTACAGAGAAGGCATGAGCATTGATCACCACTTTTGCTCAAGGCAGATTAGCAACATAGTATACAAGGGTTCCTCACCCGGATTTCCTAAACTGATGCCAGTGATTTCTATTTTCTCTTGACGACCCACAGTCCAGAAGTTCATGTAGGTAGTATGATGTAATGGCAAAAACATGCACTTAATTCCTATTCAAAATACCAACTTACTGGGATATCAGTCAGCTTCTCATACAGGTCATGCAAGTTCTTGTTGACCACTACATGCATGCCAACATTTTCTGTTAAACATATCCTACAAATTGGCAGTTTTTCCATCTTTTATCTCAAAATGTATTACTTATGTTAGGTATAACATTCTACTTAACACTTATATTGTAGAAAAACACAGTTGTGTTGCTTACAAATAACGAGGAAGGCTTGTATATTAATAATACGGTTTATTAAATCACTTGTAGGCTGTCCAGACAATCCAGGTACCTAATTCATAGGTATTTTTTTATTAGCCCCGTTTCACACCATCTACTACACTTATACCGATTACCGATAATCAAAGTATACAACTACACTACTCTATTCCGAGAGCCGGTAATGCAATGCACGTTTATTTCGATAATTCTTCACATCAATACGATAAATAACAACGCACCAGCACAGTACTACAAATAGTTTTCTAGTTAATGTCTACATATCTCACACACACAGACTTTGAGTACATTCCGAATTAGACCATAATCGCTCACAACCGTCACATCAAGGCTGCATTACGAATTGCGCTGTTATCGATTTAAGGCTCCCACAATAGGCGCGACGCCACAGCGCGACACAAAGGCACCGCTCGTCGCGCGATACGCGGTGCCTTTGTGTCGCGCTGTGGCGTCGCGCCAGTGTGAACGAGACTTTAAGCGGGCTTACATACACCCGTTCCGAGTTATCGTGAGCGCGTGAACGACTTATCGATGTCCCGTGAACGCCGTAGATGACATCATGACATTCATGACTTGCGCCATCTTGCGATAACTTCGATCATATATACATACATACATATGTATGTATGTATGATAACTTCGATCATGCCCTAAATTGATATCACCGTGAGAGCTGTCAAAAATGTCAGTTGTGAATGAATATGACTGACGAGCCTAACGGGTGCCAAGGCCGCAATAATCGCACAATAATCGCTGACAGCGCTCACATCGATAATTTTCGTTCCGATTTAGATATCACGATTATGACAGCTTAGAGCTGTCAACGATTCGCTCACAGTGATATTTTAAAGGGCATGGTCGAGGTTATCGCAAGATGGCGCATGTCATGACGTCATTTATGACGATTCACGGTACATTGTTATCGCGCTCACGCTAACTCGGAACGGTTGTAAGAGCGCTCAAATCGATTTCAGCCCAATTCGGAATGCGGCCCAAATTTCCTTCATTCTAAAATTAGTGCAATACAAGAAGGAGTGTTTATGCGTTGAACTTCAATATTCATAAAATATCCACTTGGTATTTCTTCCACCAAGTTAGGGGTCATATTACAAGTTTTGACGTTGAGCAAGCACTGTGAGCGTGTTCACGAGCGTTCCGAATTGTTGACAGCTCTCAGCTGTCATTATCTTGATATCTAAATCAGAACGCAAGTTATTGATTTGAGCGCTCACTCGACACTGGCAACAATGGCTAAGGCCGCTTGCCACAATCAAAAAGAAGAAGATGTGTGTGAGCGCTGTTTGCGCATGTGGTCTAACTTGGAATGTATCCCAATAATTTGGGTTCCGCTTTAATTATCGCGAAGACAGTTGAGAGCTGTCAACAGACAGACCGAATGGATATTTTTCTTAAAGCATGGTCGGCGTTATCGCAAGATGGCGCATGTCATGACTTTCGCGGACATTCACGGACATTTTTTATCGCGATCACGCTAATTCGGAACGGGTGTAAGCGCGCTGAAAATGAATATTCATATATTATATATTCTCGAGAACATATCTTCTTCTTCACCTGCTGATATCTGGAAGTTTCTTGGTACTCTTGGTATCGGCAGACCACGTCATGTGGATTTTCCTAATACAATTGGCCTTGATGATATCAACCGTCATTTTACAACCACTTGTCATTTGGATTCCCAAATGTTGTCCAAGACGGTCGACTTCATTTCTGGCCTAGCTAGTCCCATCATAGAACCATTTCACTTCTCTCCGGTCACTATGGACGAAATTAAAAAGTTCATCCTGTCCATTAAATCCAAGGCTGTGGGCTGTGGCGGCATCAGTCGTAATATGGTTGTTTGGATCCTGGATAGCCTTCTCTCTCCGATTACCCATATTATCAACTTTTCTCTTGATTCCGGACAATTCCCTTCACTGTGGCGTATGGCCTATGTCCGCCCCCTCCCAAAAATTACAAATCCCTGCCTTCCCAGTCATTTTCGACCCATTTCCATTCTCCTATTCCTTTCTAAAGTGCTTGAGGCCTGCGTACACAAGCAGTTTACGGGGTTTATTCACCGGAGTAAACTTGTTAGCTCTTTTCAGTCTGGATTCAGACCAGGGCACAGTACAGCCTCCGCTCTCCTTAAAGTGACTGGTGACATTAGAGAAGCTATGGAGGATACCAAGGTTACCGTTCTGGTGTTAATTGATTTCTCCAATGCCTTTAATGCCGTCAGCCACGATATCCTCCTTTCTATCCTCTCTCATCTTATGGTTTCGTCCGAGGCTTTGGAATGGTTCTCTTCTTATCTGCGGGGACGTCAGCAGTCGGTTCGCGTTGATGAGACCTCGTCGAGTTGGCGTGACCTGAATGCTGGTGTTCCACAAGGCGGTATTATTTCTCCTTTGCTATTTTCCATCTTCATTAATTTTATAACTCACTGTCTTCGGTGTTCGTATCATCTCTATGCTGATGACCTTCAATTGTATACATCTGAGCGGGTGGAAAGTTTGTCGGACGCTATAGTAGATGTAAATCGAGACTTAGATGCTATCAGAGAGTGGTCTGATCGTTTTGGGGTGTTAGTAAACCCCTCAAAGTGTCAGGCCATTCTAATTGGAAGCTCACGCATGATGGGTAGGGTGGTGCTCAGTTCTCTTCCTCCTCTTATTTTCAATGGTATCGCCATCCCCATTACCCCTACTGTGAAAGATCTCGGTTTGCATCTTGACTCGACACTGAGCTGGCAACGCCAGGTCTCTAGTGTTAGCCAAAGGGTCAACGGTACTCTGCGTTCCCTGTATCGTCTGAGAAACTTTTTACCCGGTAAGACGAAAACCATGCTCGTGCAGACTTTGATTTTCCCTATCATCGACTATGGTGACGTGTGCTACTTTGACTTGAATGCGGTTTTTTTGGATAAGCTCGACAGATTGCTCAACAATTGTATCCGGTTCATATTCAACATCAGAAAATATGACCATGTGTCGAGCTATAGGTCTGAGCTCAAATGGATGTCCATTCGCCAAAGAAGTTTGCGCGCTTTGACTACACTTTTCTCTCTTCTCAACTCTCCCACTCCTCCTTCTTATCTTATGTCTCACTTCCAATATCTATGTTCATCTCACGCTAAGGAACTGCGTTCTTCCAACAATCTTCTCCTGCTTTGTCCTTCTCATACTTCTGACTTTGTTCATTCTTCCTTTCATATTCAGTCCATTCTTCTTTGGAATGTGCTTCCTCTTGATATCAGGACTGCCACCAGTCGGTATGCATTTAAGCGGAAATTGCAGAGTTATTTTCGTAACAAATATCGTAGAGTCGGCTCAACACCTTTCACCATAAAATTTATATATATATATATATGTATATATGTATTGTAAGTATATACTTTTTTAATATGTATGTATGTGTATTATAAGTTACATAATATCTATTTTACATCACACTTCACAAGTTATATTATTTTTTTAAAGTTATTTTTCTTCCATTATCGTCCCCTTCAACTTAAGCACCTGCCATCTTATCTCTTCACCACCCTTGGTTGACTGGTAGAGAATGCCTAAGGCATTAAGTCCGCCTTTGTACCTCTTTGGGTTCGAAAAGTTTAAATAAATAAATAAATTGCAGCGCAATTCGGAATGCAGCCTACTTGATGTTGACAGCATGACAGCTTGACATTGACAGGAACAGATCGGTTAAATATTGAGGCTTTAAAGTGCCGATTTCACCAATGTTACTAAACGCGTCCAGGACAACTAAAACGCGTTCAAGAGCTGTCAGTGTCAATATTCCATAGAAAATAATGACGCTGACGGCTCTTAAACGGAGTTTAAATACTGATCGCGTTCAGTTTCATTGGTGAAATCACGCCTTACTCTTTTATATATTTGGGTTACTTAAAATGTAGTGTGGATTTCACCAATGAAACTGAACGCAATCAGCACATCTAAACCGCGTTCAAGAGCTGTCAGTGTCAATATTCAAACAATTTTGACACTGACAGCTCTGGAACGCGATATTGAATGCGTTTAGTTTTATCAGTAATTATATAGTTTTATATGTTAATTTTTGTTTGTGAGTGAATGTGTGATTCGGAAATCGAAGTAACAGCTCGGATTGTGGAAGCTTTCGAGTCACTCAAATCGTACACATGTGCGCTGCGAAGAGTACGTGCAAATTTAATAAAAAGGTGTCGAATGTGTACTAATGTTCTAGATAGATAGAGGTATGTAACAAGTAAATGTTTTAATAAACTGATACCTACAGTGGGTACATTGCTAAAAGCACATCACATTAACTCAATAATAATTGATTCTTGATAAACAGAAGGTCAGAAATCGGGGTCATTGTGCGTAAGCCTACAATAAAATATCAGTTGTGATACCTACGCGTAGGCAAAACGTAGATTTCTTTAGTCCTACGTTTCTTTGGCGGCATGCCGCCAAAGGACCGCCGCGCTCAGGCGGCTTCTTTGACACGAAACTGTAGGTGAACTCTGGTGAACCCTGTCGAGCGATCAGTGTTGTCTTTGGTATGATTATTTTTAATTTTTTAAATTAATTGTTTTCATTGGGGAAAAATAATTATCTCGTATCCATTAAATTATTACGTATTTGTGTACGCACTACGATACCAAATAATACCCTTCAGGATCGGACATTTCGTGGGAAGTCTCTGCGTCCCCGTAAGGGGGCGCGGCGAGCGGATCCTGGGCTATGCCCCCCGGCCGCAGAGGCTTTAAGTTGGCCCGTAAAAACGGGCCCCTCATTGTGTGGGCTACAGTGGCCGGTAAGATGATTGAGTGATTGCTATTTTGTTTCTGTAGGAGCGTCGCGACGCTTATAGTGAAGCGTCGCTTTCTTCACGACATCCCGGCGGTCTGTCACCGCCAGGTGAGACCCCTAGTTACCTAGGGGAGGCCCGGCGACAACGACCAGCGACGGAGATGCCGACTCGACGCGCCTACAGAGTAGGTGAGTGGTCCCCGCCCGTCCAGGTCACAGAGCTAGCCGTTCACTGTCCGGGCTAAGAGACCGTCGTTATGAGTGTGTGAGCGGTATTGTAGTGTGTCACACCGCCCAGTGTCTACGCGGATCGCGGTCCGCACCGCGCCTCCGCGTGTGAGTTTAGGTGCCTGTATAGTGTCGGATGTCTGTGTTTGTTTACATAACGCGCCTATATTAATCTAGGACACGTTACGCAACAGATGTGTGTTATGTGTGTGGAGTCAAAGTGTCACAGGTAAGCTGCGTGTAACCTGAGTACAGCTTACCCGGGCGTCAATCCGGTGCGATGGGGGCATGGTCCGGGTCTCGCGTCGGGGGGGCGCGCGTGCCAGGGCGCGATGTCCTTGACATGCGTGAGGTCCGAGGCTTCGGCACGCGCGAACATACCCTTCGCGAGTCGTCGCACAAACTCATCCAGGCTCTCAATCCCGAGGTCCCGCTGGATGACATCGTTCCTCACGAAGCGAGGGGCATCTACTATTGTCCGCAACGCCTGGTTCTGCTGCGTGCGGAGCTGCTAGGATCGGACAGGGTGTTCGTTACATGCTGTATACTACGAGCGGTAACAAAACCATAGCGACTTCTAATTAGACGCCAACGCCATCTATCGAGCTATTGGGTACTTATTTCACCAAACCAATTAAAAATTAATGTTGATCGCTATGATTCCGGTTGCTCTTATCCTAAACATACCGCTCACCATGGACATTATTGCCAAATGTCCTTTACCGTGCTTAATAAGGAAAACTATCTTGAAGACTCTGATATTTTAACCTTAGTACATCCTTGGTGAGAAGTAATAAAAAGCATTTGACAATTTGAAAGTTTACATCCTTATAACCATTAACAATAATCAACTTGACAAATGGTTAAAACAATAAGTTTGACAAGTTGCGTATATCTAAAACAATCGTATTTTCAATTGGACACATAATTTTGACGTAGGTCTTTTTTTTCTTAAATTTAGAAACATTCGGCAATAAGCCATAACTCGAATCAACCTTGTTAATGATGTAAATTTATTCCAAAATGAAACTTCTAAAAGATTTTTATGCACCTTAAGTTCTTCTAGACGTGTAATCAAATTTTTTGGTCTTTTGTAATCTACTTCCGATTCCCGTAGGAAATTTGGACCTTCCTACTGTCATGTACGAGTATGTGCGGTAGTACTATCATATTTAATAAATCAGTCATTGCTCAATCACGGTGTCTCATTGACGTGCCCCTTATTTGACATGGTGCAGCCGGTGCGTACCCACTAAATAAAGAAAGTGTTTTAAGTAATTTAAATGAGATAGTGCAAAGAGAAAAAGTGTATACTTGTAAAATACGTGCAAAATATAAAAATGGAAAGTGTTTTAACACCGCCGACGGCTTATTTATTCGACAGAAATGCGTTGGATATGGCGGCAGGTAGCCAAGTGAAAGTTGGAATAAATGGAAAAACAGTTACAAAATATATTCAAAAGCGTGTCTGTTAGAAAAAAAAGATGTGATTATCCAATTAAATATATTTTTACACGTCTTAGGAGAACAATGTCGAGATATCATAGAACAAACGGAGGATAAACCGGTCACAGTGGAGGGTGTGTGGAAAATATTGGACGAATACTTTCAAACAAAGAAAAACGTAACAGTTGAGCGGCATTATATTATATTGACGAGACACCCCAATTAGACGACGTATCGATTGGATTGACGATTAGATATGTTGGATTGACGTTTGACGTTTGAATCGGTGTAGCTGTCTGTTTTTTTGTTTAAATGAGAAATAATATAAAACACAAGTCTTAGTGTAAACATTTAATTTAATCATAAACTTAGTGCAACATAGAGTGACATATACTGGAGTGAACATTAACTGGTGCGCATAAGGGTCGTAAATCATTAAGACAATAACACAGTGACTTGGCGTAATTAGCTGCTTACCCTCTAATTTAAGACAAGTGATTGCAGCATTAAGGTACTAGCAGTGCCAGCGGGGGGCAGGGGGCAGGTGGCAGCCGGTCACAACCTCCATCCTAATGGCCGTATAACTCGTTGGCGTGAGACAAACGCCGACGAGTTATACGTCTATTTTGGCCTGGTTCTTGCGATGGGGGTTGTGGTCAAGTCCCGTATGGACGACTACTGGACCACCACCCCTGACGTATTCCATACTCCCGGCTTTAGCGCACACATGTCGGGTCACCGGTTCTCGTTATTGACAAAGTGCTTGCACTTTGTCAATAACGAGACCATGTGTGCGCTAGAGCTGGACGCCTCCGAGGCTAAACTTTTTAAGGTGCAGCCATTGTTGTCACATCTGAACAACTAATTCCAGTCCTTGTATCGTCTAGGGCAAAATATTGCCTTGGACGAAAGTCTTATGCAGTGGAAAGGTTGCTTGGACATCAGCCAATTGATTCCCAATAAAGCTGCTACGAGGGGGATAAAGACTTACGAGATTTGTGAATCTCAAACCGGCTACCTATGGCGGTTTGAGGTTCACGCTGGCGGTAAGTCTCGAAGGTCTCCAGCGCAGCAGTTCGAAGACCCCATGAAAGCCTCCATGCCGGCCATTGTCCTAAGGCTTATACAGGGTCTTGAGGGCAAGGGTCACACGGTGTGGATGGATAATTTCTACAATTCGCCATGCGTCGCTCGACGCCTCAAGGTGTTGGGCTTTGACTGTGTAGGAACCCTGCGGACCAATCGTAAGTTTGTTCCGCCGGCCCTGCATAGTCTGACCACGGGGAACATGCGCCAGGGTCAGATCGCTGGTCTCACCTCGGGTGACGTCGATGTCATGGTATGGAGGGACAACAATAGGGTCGCTATGATCTCAACATACAATGGCAACGGCGTTGCCCAACGCCGAGAGTCCACCAAACCCATCTTGATACACGATTATAATGTAATGATGGACTGGACGGTGGGCTGGACAAAAAAGACCAGATGCTGGCCATGTTCCCTATTGAGCGGAAACGAACAAAGGTCTGGTACAAAAAACTATTCCGGAGACTGTTGAACATCTCCGTTCTAAATTCTTTTATTATTCATCGTTCTTCCATTTCTTCTTCATCTTCCACTTCTTCTTCTTCTCCTAAACTTTTCGCAACGTAACTTGCGTTTGTCTCTTGTAAAATCCCTTCTTGCCAATCACTCCTGTCCCAGCCGCCGTCCTATACCAGCACAGGTTTTAGACATTCATGTCGTGCGCTTCCACTACGCCGGCGAGTATCCACTTTCGGACAGTGTAAAAAACCGCCAACGCCGGCGGCGGATGTGCATGGTATGTCGTAAAAAGGTCCATACATACTGTGTTGGTTGCGACCAAGCTTTGTGCCTTCCAACTTCCTCTTCTATCCTCATAAAACTGTATAGTAAAATATATTTATAAATATTTATTTATTTTATGTTTCCTATCTATCTAAGTAATTTTTTTTTTTGGACCGCACCTTTGTTCGTTTCACTGGCGAATTGTAGGATGTTCATCCTATTAGCGTGATGTGCGTTGAACATTTTTTATAATTTTTTTTAATGGGGAAGGTCGGGCAAAGCTAATTGTAGATGGCGTGACCATAGCTAGATCCCTACGGCCTACAAAAATTTTGACATTTCGTTCATTCATTTCATTTTATGTTCATTCATGAGTTTGATTTTATTTCACTATTTCGTTATTTTCGGTGATTTCAGTATTTTAAATCAAGTAATTGACATGGAAAGTGTCAGAATTAATATTTCCTCGTAATCACTTTCTTCAAAATGTTCACGACATAAATTCGAACTCAAAAAAATCTGTACGAATAGCTTTAAAGCACAATCTTCTAATTTTAGGGGCTTACGAGAAATTCGAACTCCAATTTCTGAGTATCTAGGAACACAATATCGAGTCAACTTTCGCTAAAATAAAATAAAACCACATCACGCCTTGTATTTTTAGCTTGTGTTGGGAACTAGCTACGACAGCGCCATTTTGACAGTTGCCTTCCCCATTATGAAAAATAAAAATAATTAACATTTTTTTCAAACATATAAGATGAACTTAGTAAAAAAAAACCCTACCCCTGCTTGAAAATCGCATGATTTCCATTTTGTGTTTCATTGTTGTTCAGATGTGACGTACTGGTTGTATCCTGCACTGTGTTCTTTGTTTTTTTTATTTCTTGTTGTACCAAAATTGCTTGTATTTTGATTTTCAATTGTTTATTTTGTTAATGTTTTTGTTACAACATGACTTTGTGTATTGTTTTTCCATTACTAAATAAACTACTAGTGTAAAATGCAAAGTCAGATTTAAAATAAATGCAACAATAATTGCTGTGTGTTTCCAAGTATGAAAAAGTCTTTTTTAGCGTCTGTTTTCAAGGGCCTTGCATTGTGACTCACTCATTGTAAACGTAACATTTCTAAGAGCTAACACTTTGTCTGTGTTATGTAAGTGTACCAAGCTAAGCATTATGATAAAAATATAAGCCACTTATCTTACGCAATTCGCTGAATGAATGTGTAAACATAACCTTTTTTTTTTGATCGGCGTCAGGATCGATTACCTGAGGCTTGTTATTTAATGCGTGTACTGTGAATAACATAATTGAAGATGTCTGGTTTTTTTATTGATTGTTGTAAAATGATGTGTCTACATGTAAATAAAACTATAACTTCTGGAAACCCTACTTTTTTTTATAAATATGACAACTTTAGTACAAAAAAGTGGGAAAAAGTCACTTTCAACTTACTATTAACAATAAATTACAAGGTAAAACTATATAAAACCCTAAATAATCAGAGAGCCTAGTTCATAAACATTTCAAGACATAGGGTTTGTCGAGCTACGATGCAGTTTCTGAGATATCGTAGTTTTAGTGAACACGGGGAAGTCGCGCCATTTCGACCGGGCGGGCGGACCGTTACTTAAGCGACCGCACGGCCGAATTGGGCGTAACGCCGACGCAAATCATTTTTTGGTTGTTTTATATATATTATCTTAAACTGCTAAAGTCAGATCAAGTTAGACACTTGTGTGTATTTATTGTTTGGGTTAGGTAACCTTGGGTTTTAGTTTATTTGCCATGATTGAGGCAACAAACATCGGTAGTTTATACAAATAATATCTACATTTAGTGGAAACAAATAACCATCCATAAAAAATTATCTGCAACACTACTGGTCAATGAAAAAACCTTTCGTAATTTTGTTTTCTGAGGCTTCTTAAACACATCAGTGTGATCATTATGTTTGATTTGTCAAAAAGGGTAGATGTAGTAATAATCACGGGAAATAAAAATTTGCTCATTAGTTCAATTTTCATGTAGATAATTAAATTTGTACCTACCGCTCGCTTCCCGAGCGGCTTACTTGAAGCCCTCCGAATAATTGCCGGCAAGTCCCGACGGGACACCGGAAGCCCATCAACCCCAGTCGATTTTAAACTTAAATTTACATTACTTTAAGGTTTACTATTGCTTCTGTAAAATTTGACCATAGGGCCGATAACATTTTTAAATCATAGACAAAAACACGAACTAAAAATAATACTCACAAAATTAAAGAAAAAATGTTGAAACCCGCCATTTTACGCGTCAGTGTCAAGTGGGTGACGAGTGAGTCGTGCGATAGTGATTGTGTATTTACTGTGTTTTTTGTGTGTTATTCTTCGGTAAGTGGATGTATATTCATTTATAAGTGTACAATACAACTTTTTAGATAATCGTTTGCATGAAACAATATAATAAAACATGTTTTTTGAGCCAATGTTTTTTACGTAAACAGAATTTGTTGTCATGAATTTTGTTGTACGAATTTGACGATTTTGCAATGAATTAGTACCTTTGTGATGTTAGTTATGACGCAAAACATACTGATAATACATAATTTCATGTATTCTAGCCGTATTACAACAATTTTATTCGATATTTCGAGAAATATTTGACATAGTTTCCAAGGTTGTCAATGACGTCATTGTTTACATTTTGAATTCTTATGATTTTTTATTGAATTAGTGTCTTTGTAAGGTAAAACTACTGATAATTCATCATTTACTTTGTTCATGTTCACTTTCAAACAAGATTCCAATTGAAAACATAAATTAATTGGCCAATAATGGATAAACCAATTAGAATCTTATTAGAAACCCAGTTCTATGTTTTCAATAGGATGTTTATAATACAAACGTGCTATTATGAGTGTTGTTGATATTATCTTGAGTGGCTCCATTCATCACGAACCCGAAACTGTTTACATAATGTCAATAGCGGCAATATTATCGCAGCTACATCGTTTTTTGTGAGCGAGGTCAGAGCGGGGTCAAATTACATCGCGATAAGCGCATGCGTAGGTACTTAAAGGGGGTTTCGCGAATTTCGCAATCAGCTCTGAGAGGTTAAATTAATTTTAAAGTAGATATGGTAGGTACGGTACCTATATAACAACACTGATGTTACCTAAGGTAAGTCATTTGGAAACTTTTGCTAAATAAATAATTACTCACTATTTAAAAGGGCTCGTCTTTTATGTACGGGACTTTTAGTTAGTAGACTCTTTGGTTTTTTTTTAATACTACTTAATACTACTTTCTAATGAAAGTACTATTTATTTTAGACGTAATTTAGAAATCAGGCGTTCTCTATTTACTTATAGGTACCTAGTCTGTGCTATTCTTTGAACTTTTAATTTAATCCGTTTTGATTTTGCAAATAACAATATGACGTGCATTTGTTTTCGGAACATCCACATAATTTTTCGTTTATTTTATTTAAGATAAACAATTTCACAGAGATCTTAAGCTTTTTTGTGTGAATAAGTACGAAAATTTTGATTTAGTGACAATCTAAAGTTATCCAAAAGTCAAAATCTGTACCCTAATTGCGTAATACACAATCAATCAGAATCTGAATCGTTTTGAAGCAGATTGCTAATACAGTGCTTCATAAGTTCGATAAAAAAACTGCTAAACAATGTAAATAAAGCAACGAATGTTGTTGAACTGACAAAATACAACAGATTAGTCGTAATCGTTTACGGAAATGTGTTACGCAATTAGGCTGCTGTTTTGTTAGAAGAAGCTTGAGACTCGGGGAAGCCCGGCTCGGACAGGTTAGGTTCGAAAGGAATGGCCGGGTCTTTGTTATTTTTATACTATTCAAAAGTGGCTCCGTCGACCATGCATCCAAGCCCTCAATATAAATCCATCCTATAAAGTCTTGAAAATCCTTGAACGAATGCAAAGGGGGTTGGGGGGTTGTTCTCTGCTATACTTCTCAACTCATAAAAAAATAGAAAAGCAGATTAACCATAAACTTAGGCCGCATTCCGAATTGGGCTGTAATCGATTTGAGCGCGCTTACACCCGTTCCGAGTTAGCGTGAGAGCATTAACGATGTCCCGTGAATCGTCATGACATGCGCCATCTTGCGATAACGTCGACCATGCCCTATAATATTATCACTGTGAGCAGTATACTATAGTGTACTCTGTGCTGTGAGCGAATCGTTGACAGCTCTCAGTTGTCATAATCTAAATCGGAACGAAAATTATCGACGTGAGCGCTGTCAGTGATTATTGTATACACGGAATGCGGCCCTAATACGTCATATTGATAGTATACAAACAAGCCTCTGTTGTTATTTATTTATACGCAACACAACTGTGTTTTTCTACAATTAATGTGTGAAGAATGCAAAGCACAAGTTATACATTTTGAAATAAAAGATGGAAAAATTGCCGATGTGTAGGATATGTTTAACAGAAAAAGTTCGCATGCATCTAGTGGTCAACAGGAAGTTGCACGAACTATACGAGAAGCTGACTGATATTCCAGTAAGTTGATATTTTTAATAACAATAAAGTGCATATTTTTGCCTCTCCGACGTGAAGATTCCGAAATCCGTTTTAGAGCAGAGGGGTTCAGAAGCATGTACTTAATCCATGGTAACAGGTTGCTTGTTGATGTCCTTGGGTTTTCTAACCAACAATTAAATAATAAGAGGAAGTTCTTTTACATGAACTTTTGTTCCGAGGGTTGTCTTAGGAAATGGAAATCACTGACATTGGTGAAGGTAAACTGTGTGAGGAATACTGGACTTAAAATTTATATGTATATTATGTTGCCAATCTGCCTTGAGCAAAGGTGATCAATGCTCATGCCTTCTTTGTAAGATACACATCAAAAGCATTAATGATATATAGGCAACTTCTTTATAAAAAAAATTGTGTGATACAAATTTTGTTGCAGTTTGTAACTGAAGACAGTAGACCGATACTTGCTTGTTTCTTCTGCTGCACTAAACTGAAGCAATGCTACCAATTCTTGAGAAAATGTCTGGTAGCTGAAGGGCTGTTTGCTCAGATGATGAATGAGGGTTATGAGGTGAGGTATTCAGACATTTATTCTTTTAGTTTGCAATTTTGGTATAATGTGGAAGTGATTCTTCTCAAACTTGTACTTATTGTGTTTGGATTTCACACCAACCATATCATTGTGTTGCATGGTGATATGTGTACTTTTGTCAAATGTAGGTGTTTACAATTATTACTCCACATAATACTGCTACAACTTTTTTTTTTTACTTGCTTATGGCAGCTTAATAACGGTTCTCTCTCATGTTGGCCCAAGCTATGCGACAATAGCTTGTGCAGTGGTCATTGAGGTTGGTAGCATGGCCGACTCTCTAGCTAGTGTATGTCGGACCTACATAAGTATCTTTTGGGGTTCTATTGAGTGACTACAAGTGAGCACAAATATTTTTTTACTTTACTAAATAACATATGAAGATTTGTGCTTGTTGGACTGTGATCACCTGCATAATACTATACTCATCTTTTTCAGCCCAAATCTTTAATATACCAACACCAAGAATTTTTAAGTGGTTTAATTAAATCTCCAATGGAGCAGATAAGTATAGTTGATGAATTTCAAACAGAAAGCATTGCTATCAAAGAAGAGTTACCAGCTGTTTGTGAAGATTTTATTGAGCCAAAGAAGGAGCGTCAAACTGATGGTATGTTTATATATAATCAATCTATCAAATAAAAAAAAGATAGTAATAATCTATTTATTTCATATTGAGCTAAACATGTTTCAAACTGCAATGTTAACTCTTTATAATGTACTTATTTCTATATAACGTAAGACTTCCTATAACATAGAAATAAGTTCAAGGAACAAGGCGTGATGTTATGTTAAAACCTCGCTATGTTGCTTAAAATATTGCACGTGTGTCTTTGTAAAAGTGCAGATGTCTCTAATATTCAGAGATACATACAGGGCAGTGGCAGAACAATTGAAAAAAATTACATTGTTTGAAAGAGCGGTTTACAGCTGAACCATGCCCTGTTCATTGCCCGGATGCAGCGTTTTTGGAGCTTGAAAACTCTGTCAGTATCAGTTGAGTTACCCCTCATGATTAGTCCATACCTTATAACAGATGACACATAACCATGGTAAGCTAAACGAGCAGCTTCTACAGACACATTTTGTCTCAGCTTTTTTTATAGCAAACACGAACCTATCAAGTTTCTGATCTATATGCTCCACATAGCTTTTCCATTTCAGGTTTTTGTCTACATTTATTCCTAAAAAAAATTATTGGTCCAACGTTTCACCAATAGACAGAATATCCAAAGCTAATAGTTTCCTATTATAGGAGTTAAATTCAATTAATTTTGTATTTCTAACATTTATATTTAAGTTATTATTGAAATGTATATAAATCTTAATATATGAATGCCTCGTTGGTCTAGTGGTCGCAAGAGCTACTGCTGAGCATGAGGTCCTGGGTTCGATTCCCAAGTCGGAAATAGTGTTATTGGGTTTTTCTATGTAGAATTTCTCAGTAGCAGCCCGAAGTTTGGATTTTTGTGCCCGGTAGATGGCAATAGGCTCGCCCCCTATTACATGGGACTTAAACATTACTGGCGAAATGTGGGTGTACTATAGCTACACCTCTGCCTAAACCTTCTGGGATTACAGGCGTGATGTTATGTTATGTTATATAATATCGTAATATATAAATCTTTGAGGTGCCGAGATTTCTAAGAAAGGCCAAACGAACGAACGACGAAAGGTGTCGTCAACAGCCGCCTTGCTTTTGTTATTGTTGATTGTCTAGAACACGTGTGACATCACTCTTGGATTGCATTGTCTTTATAAATGTTGGCCACAAAAATACAAAACAAATACTTCCATAGCAAAAAACGTTAGGCAAAGTAATTTGATTACATATTGAAACAACCATCAAAAATTATTGTGGTTAGTATTTGGTTGTGTTTAGAATTTTCTTGTTCCCCCGACCCACCGCATCGCGTCGTGTCACTTGCCTGCGTATTAACTTCGTTTTCGCTTAGCGTTCTTTGTGACTTTTCTTCATTTCGCTCGGCTCTTTAGGGTCATAGCATGCTGTTTAGCTGTCTAGAACCTAAGAAACAATTTTCAAATCCGACTGGTGGTCCACAGATTAGCGCATTAAAACAAACTCTTAAGCATTATTATAGATTAACAAGTAATATTCTTCACTGATTATGTTTACTTACAGAGCTAGAACCGGGAAATCTAGACAATAGCTGTCTAGATGTAGCAGACACACCACCCAACCATTCTGAATCAGATGTAGAAGATAATGTTCCTTTAATCGAGTTTAAAACTGAAGTGGAAGAAGAAGCACTATCTAAGAAGAAACGAAGAGCCAGGGAGACGAAAAGTAAGTATTCCTTATTTACTCTATACGTAAGCAAACAGGCCAATGTGCATTTTTGTATACCATCCATAGGACTATCTCGAATTCGCGAATGTTAAATCAATAAATTGTTCATTTCTGAGTCAACAAGCAGCACTCACGAGCATAACGCTAAGTCAGCCATTATCCCATCGCCACAGATAATATAATACTACGCTGTTTTTTTGCCAAGACGCTACCGCAAGCTGTGGCAACTCGGGAGCATGACGAGCTTGCTGCCGGTTGCTCAGACAAGAATAATTTATACAATATCGCAAGCGGGACGCATGCGGGTCTATTTCGCGTGCGGGAGATAATCCGCAAGATACTTACAAACACCCAAACGTCTAGGAATAAGTCACCCAAAACATTTTAGTAATAACACACAACACGTCTGTATCACCCGCAGCGGGGCGAGCATGGGCGTACCCAAGATGTTTGTGACAAGATGAGATATGTTATGTCATGTCTTATAATTTTTCTTAAATGCTAGCACGGATCAACCATGTGACATAATCAAGAGGCGCGACATGCCTTTCTTGTTGCTGACTTCATAATGTGACACAGTAAATTAAAAAAGTTAAAATGTCTATAGCCATCTGAATATGCGACCAAACAAAATAATATGTATGCATGAGAGCAGTTCATAAAGTTAAACAACTTTTTTAATTTGGTTGGAATCTAACTCATTTTTGACACACGCACGTCACGTCTTTCCAAAGAATATAACCGTAATTTCTAACCGTCTTTGTTGTTCCGTTGTTCTTGTTTCATAATTGGGATGATGACCATTTTTTTATTTTTATCTCAAAAAACTGTTTGTTTCTAAATAGCGCAAAGTATATAACAAAATGTGTAAAAGCTTAAAAAGTTGCCTAGTTATAAACGTTTTAAGATAATTGTTAGACAAGGACAGCACTATCGTAGAAGTGACGTCACGACTACGTAATTTCATACTAGCGACGTACATTGTCAGTACCGCGCGACAAGGACGGCAATAATCCCCTCCAAAAACTTTTAAAGCGTGTACCTTCTTCAAATTTACAACAATTTAACTGATTTTTTCGATTATCTCATTTTTACTAAGCCTTCTTTGAAATTACATTATTTTTATGAACATTTTTATCAATCAATCAATCAAGCATTTATTTTGTTAAACATCGATGTGGTTACAGATAATAAGACATTTAAAATATGTGCACTATGTTTTGCCAATGTATGGCGTACAAAAATAACATGAACAATCAATTACAATTAAGGTGGCACGTCAATAGATTACATTTAAAAAAAATTCAATTTAAAATGTATGTCAGTTAGGCGAACAGGTCATTATAAATACATATAAATAAACACATTCATACTTAACAATAAAATTAAATCATAAGTGACTTATTAGCAAGTCGGAATCTTCATACCTCCGTGTATCAGTGGTAAACTCAGTGATGGAGTAGTAACATCTGTCTATTAGGAATTTAAACAAAGACCTCTTAAAGGACCCCAGACCCTCTTTATTTCTAATAGCTGCTGGTATACTATTATATATTTTTGAGGCCATACCTAGCACACTTTGCACAAAAATGCGGTTGTATGAGAGGTAACATGAATGGTATTCTGATAACAGCGAGTACTTTACATAGACTATTTATATATTCTTTATATATACTTTACATAGACTATATATAATTTTAAGGTAGATAGACGTGCTTCAAATTTTGACGACGTAAATAACGCCCTACTGCTGGTCCAAAATTGGTTCACGGCTAATAATTTAGTACTAAATGGAAATAAAACTAAGTGTATAAGATTTTCTTTACCAAACGTCAAGAGTAGTGATTGTGAGATAGTATTGAATCAAGAGAAGCTAGAATTCGTCGATAAAACGGTTTTCTTGGGGATCACGCTCGACTCAAGGCTACAATGGGGTCCTCATTTAACATCTCTAGCAGGACGGCTAAGTTCAGCAGCTTACGCTGTCAGAAAAATCCGTCAATTTACTGATGTAGATACCGCGAGGCTGGTCTATTTTAGTTACTTTCATAGTATCATGTCTTACGGTATTTTACTTTGGGGACGGGCTGCAGACATCGAGTCTATTTTTATTCTGCAGAAAAGAGCCATCAGAGCCATATATAATCTCCGCAGGCGCGATTCTCTAAGGGAATTGTTTAAGGATATTAACATCATGACTGTACCTTGTCAATACATCTATGAAAACATCATGTACGTAAGAAAAAAATTACATCTTTACAGTAAAAGAGGTGAAAGACATAATTATAGTACTAGAAATCGGGACCTATTAGTTCAACCAGGTTTCAGACTGGCTAAAGTAGACTCTTCTTTCATGGGGTACTGTCTAAAATGTTATAATAAAATACCTCCCCACATACTTCAACTGAATGAGACAAAATTCAAATCCTTTGTCAAACGCACACTATTCAGGCAGGCATATTATAGGTTGGAGGATTACATAACTGATAAAAATGCCTGGCTTAATGCCGGTCCTGCTCCACACCACAACTAATTAATTGACATTCGAATCACTGTTGAAGCTGCTGAAGATAGTAAGAATTTATTTGTATTATATAAACTCAATCTCCTTTTTATTATATAGATGCATTGCACAGATGTGAGTACTTTGTACTATAGAGTTACCATTTACCGGGTAATGTCATAGATTGACTTGAATGTGCCTTGGCGGCTGATAGTATGTCATGCTCACTCAAATGTCTCGCTGACGGTGGCGCGTGTGTCGGATCATTTAGCTCCCTTCAAAATGGTTGAGCTGAATGGTGCTGATCCATGCGTCATGTTCGTGAACGGGCGCCGTCAGTTGGGACTGGTCATCTCTTAGCTGCCACGGCTTATTTTAATAATTAATTAGCTGGATTGTTTTTATTATGTTTTGATGCACTCTGGACGCTTTTAACGTGTACGGTTTTTTGTACATCGTTCTCACTTATAGTGTCAACATTAATCGTTGTAACTAAGATATATGTAAAAACATTATTATTTAAAAGAGTCTCCATGGAGTTTCTTGCCCGTTCTTCTCCATAGGTACCTACTACGCTTTGGAATGGGCAACTAGCTTCATATTTCTGACTGACCGACTCCTTGACAATTCAAAAGTGCCTGCAAATGGTTTAATTGAAATAAATGATTTGAGTTTGAGTTTGAGTTAGAGATGATTTATTATGGCGTTTAATTATATCGTACAATTCCGGTTTATACGCTTTGATATTGAAAGGCTTGTTTTTATCTTTTAACCAATCCTGCATAATCTTTTTCGCAAAGTTACTGTTCGGTGCCCGGTCCTCTAATGTGCGATGGTATGACGCATTGTCAATGACAAACACAGAATTCGCAGATAAGTTTTTTTCAATTTACCCTTTTTCGGCGTTCTAAAATAAGGCCCCGCAGTGTTTTCACTCGTATGTTGATCTTTCTCTTTAAGAGTTCTCGTTATTGTTCGTTTTGAAAGAACAATGCCCACTTCCCATATATTTGAAAACCTGATAATGAAAGTTTATGTATACATATAAGATATAGGATAAACACTACCTGTTAGCGAAAATAATGTCATATGGTCATTTTTACAATTGAAACGCTACGAAGTCCAGAAAATATTAATGTTAGTTTTTAGGTTAGGATTTGCCGTTATAAACAAATAAATGTGCTTGAACGAATTATTTAACACTCGAACTTTAGTCTTAAATAGTAATACTTACTTAATAATACATATCTATGTTCTAAAACGTCTTTTTTACTTTGTGAGTTTCTAAAAACCAGCTGCCCTTATGTCGAGCAAATAATGTCAAACGTCAAAAAATACGTTTCAATAATCCGAACTCAATTACAAATTGCATGATTCATTAATTTAATAATTTATTTATTTTTAATTAATCTGTATTATACATTGACTAAAAAAGAAATACTTACTGCATAAATTAAACGTACAATAATGTATGAAACTCAGAATCAGAGTTGAATAAAGTCAAGTAGCAGTGTGTAAAATGGAATGTTGTAAAAAAGGGTAGTTGAGGTGCGTTCAAAACATGCGAATATGTTTACCCTTGACGTAGAATAAGCATAAAGCAAAATTAAAATTTAAAAAAATCCTGCGTTTCTTTTAAAATTGTGATAAGCGTAATGAATATATGATTTAATTAGCTGTATTTTAAGATTTATTTCATATCTATACATAGTCAGGTGAAAAATGGGCATTCCTCTTTATGTGTCTTCGGCCGTCCGGTCAATAATTTTCAAAAATTGATTTTTTGTAAATGTTGTGTTCTTAAACTCCTGAGCTTCTTTCTTCATAAACTCGTGCACATTGAAAATTATTTTCCGAGCTTGACTTTAAGTGGTTGCCCCCTTTTTGAAGAACTCATTTTAAACCCAAAAAAAGAATACACTTTTGTTGCCACTAAGTGTACTTTTGCCTGCTGCGCGTGCACTCGACCAGAAGTATGGTGGCTGACTAACATGCCACGCGGCGCGCATGGCAGGCATGGCGGCAGCTGCCGACCCATAGCGGTACAGGAAAAAGAAACGCAGTGCGTGGAGCGTGCCAATTGGTCAATAGCATTTCCCGCGCTTTGAAAATTTATCTTCTGCGCAGGTACATCGGTAAGCCATATCAGTTGGGTACTACTGTAAGAACCTGTATTTTGGTTGAAAGTTATTTTTCGAGTATATACAATGTGGGGAGGACAATGTGATCATAAAAGAAAACACTGGCAATACTGTTTTATAGAAACATTTGTAAACTATCAAATAAGTCCGAACATCGAAATTAAAAAAACATTTTTTTATTTCAAACTAAATAGCTTAAAATTGCGAACAAAATAAAACACCGTTTATAAAATTGGTACACTGACCTGCGATAAGAATGGCAACGCAGCTTGGTTTCATTCATGATAAAGCTGTGGCCGACGCGATGCAGCGACGTAATGTTTGGCGCCATTATTCTTAATGCTCAATTACTCAAATCAAATCACAGAATATTAACCAAATAGTCGGGCATCATTCACCCGCGAGTTATTCGCTAATCAATTTATTATTCACAATCACTTTTCGATCACATAATTATGTCGCCAGTCATTACACATTGTACAGGAAGTTAGGATTATCGAGATGTTTGGTTTCCAACCAGCGACAGAAAGTTTCTCTTATTGGCTTATCTCTCGGTAACAATGCTTGTACTTTCTTGTACTTATAAGGTCTGCGTTTGTCACGTTTCAAAACTTTTGAACAGTTTTGTGATTTACACGAAAATGTCGACCTGCATTACGCAAACTGGACGTCGGATTGCGATCATAATAATTAATAACTCTTTCGTCTGAAATCACATTTGCACGTGGAGGAGCACCATCTACGTGCGGGATCAAGGATTGATTTTCCCGTATCCTCTGGACAGCTTGTACAATAGTGCGCCCGTGGGTCGGACACATACGCGTGTTCCCATACCTCTCACGGTATGTCCGTACAGCTAAAGCGGCATTACCGTGACACTCCCCATAAATTAAAATCATATCGGTGAACTCCGAAGCGGTATAATTGTAACGAGGCATGATTATTTAATAATAAAACCTTGAAACACCAAGTATTAAGCGTCTAATTTCGCAAAGTTTACTTATCTATTTAACTAAGCACCTATAATACGTTTATGTGTCCTGTCACTATTAAAACAAAGCGTCAAATTTCGCACAACACAACAACAAAGATACGATAACACTCGCGCGGCGACTTCAAACGGGCGCGGGCGCATCCGAAATTCCAGAGAAAAGCAAAACGCGTCACAGGCAAGAAGGACGTCCGGTGACACACTGACCGCGTAACCTAGACACGTCGACAAGTAAGCAAAGTAGAAACAAGCAAACTTACCTATCTCTTTCGCACATACATATTTTGCGATTGACATGATTGCGTAACAGGAAAGTAATGACTTTCGCCTGCATTTTTTCTTATCTAGCTGTGATGACACGCTTTGTGACTGTTATGGCTCGGGCATAAAGTATAATTTGCATTGAGAAAATAAATTTGAAAGAAAAAGCGTAGGTTTTTAAACTAGCGAGCTGGCAACGTGTGTCGTTAACCTGTCGCGTGCTCTCCTGTTTACAATACATCATGTAGAAAATACTTAAAATGAAAAGTAATGTCCTGTGGCTAAACTACTGAATAAATTCATTTGATTTTTTTGTGTGACGGTTGGAAATATCATGACATAAACGAAGTTTAATTTATGATCATATTGTCCTCCCCACATTGTATAAGGTGTATCTATTCATACACGAAATATTTGAAGAGGGGCATCTATAGATCGAACGGAAGCTATAGAAATGAAAAAGATTTTTTTATATGTTTTTGTATTTTTTTTATTAACTGAGGTACGTACACGCATTCGGGGCGCCACCGCGCGTGCCGCGGCGGACGCTGGCGCCTGCGTCGGGGCTGCACGGACGCGACTCACGTGGTCGCGCGTTGTACGGTAGTACTTACATGAACATGTGACCGGACGGGGTCAAGCTACTCACAGCTGATTACGCGCGGGCATTTCGTGCGTTAGGTAAATTAAATAAAGAGAAAAATGCATTGTAAAGGTTGATTGATTAATTGTTTTTGTAAATAGGGATTAGTCACTTAATAAAATCACAGCCAATGGTGTATTTTTCTTGTTACGTTCTCACTAAATATTTAAATTTGTTAATTTAAAAAAGTAATTTTAATAAAATCGTTTCTTTGGGAAAGTTGTTTGTTATGATGAGTGCAATCATGTGTTTAAGTATCGGTCACTAATTACCATTCACCCTATACAGCATGTAACGAAAACCCTGTCCGATCCTGAAGGGTATTATTTGGTATCGTAGTGCGTACACAAATACGTAATCATTTAATGGATACGAGATAATTATTTTTCCCCAATAACCAATTTTTACCAAAGGCAACACTGATCGCTCGACAGGGTTCACCAGAGTTCACCTACAGTTTTGTGTCAAAGAAGCCGCCTGAGCGCGGCGATCCTTTGTCGCATGCCGCCAAAGAAACGTAGGACTAAAGAAATCTACGTTTTGCCTACGCGTAGGTATCAGCTGATATTTTATTGTAGGCTTACGCACAATGACCCCGATTTCTGACCTTCTGTTTATCAAGAAACAATTATTATTGAGTTAATGTGATGTGCTTTTGGCAATGTACCCACTGTAGGTATCAGTTTATTAAAACATTTACTTGTTACATACCTCTATCTATCTAGAACATTAGTACACATTCGACACGTTTTTATTAAATTTGCACGTACTCTTCGCATCGCACATGTGTACGATTTGAGTGACTCGAAAGCTTCCACAATCCGAGCTGTTACTTCGATTTCCGAATCACACATTCACTCACAAATAAAAATTAACATATTCAAATATTCCTGATTGGTATACGACATTGTTCGCGATACGATAGCGGCACGTGATACGTACGGACATCCGATCGCAAGATATCTCCACTTGAGACTGGCGAAGTGTCCAAACAAGTAGCGACCAGTCGGCTACATCAAAGGATCGAGGACTCGTTATGAGTACCTACAGCGCGGCTAATGCAGGGCGGTGTCCTTTGAAATAAAATAGGCAAAAAATAAAAGATTTCGCCGGCCGGTGGAGTGTTGTCAACTTATGAAAATTTACCATATTTAGTGTTACATTTCGCATGGTAACTAAAAATAAAAAAATCAGTAGCTTTTGGTTTTTATGAGTTCGATATTTTTACAATTTTTTCTAGTACGTATGTTAAACCAGGAATACGCATTTTTTGGATCGGACAAAGTTTTTGTTACATACTGTATATTTATATTACTGTTTTTTTTTCTGCATTTTATTTATCTACCTCTCTCTGCTAGTAATCCTGTTGTATTAGAAAAGAAAAGAAAAATTCAATACTTTTACAAAACTTGTAGATGTTGGTACTTATGGATGTACTGTAATAAGGCAACTCTTCCTTTGCAAGGATTAGGTTAAAAGGATTTTTTATATTACAGTGATGCTTACATTTTGTTTAATTTGATTGAAGATTTTGAAAGATGACGATGTTGATGAGATTTTGAAGATGTCTGCACTAAAATTAATTTGATGAAGTGTAGTTATGGGATCTGAAAACAAAATAGAATAAACATATTTAATTGTTTTAAGTTTTCATATCAGTATGAAAACTTAAAACCATTAAATAAATAGAATACCTTACCTGAATAGGGTATTCTACACCTTCGAATACATTGTCAAATAAAGATGGTCAAATACCCAGCTGACAAGTTAATTCAGGAATGTTTACAGAATACCTATGCAAATATTAATGTATTGAGGTCATGCTGAATCATTCAGAAAATATTAATCTTCTTGAAATCTAAAAATTGATTCTAACGCTTGTATTCATACATACGGGTTGAATTGAGAACCTTCCTACTTTTTGTGAATTTATTACAAAAAAAACTCTTTTAAGTATCTAAATAATTTTGTTACTAATTACAAAATTGGATCAACAGATTTAATTATTCGAGTATTTATCCATCAGATAATATTAGTCAATGTATAAAAAAGGTAAACTATTCCGAAAAGTTACGTTGATACTCGCTTGTATTGTTAAGAACACTAGTTTCCTAAAAAATGGATAAGGGACACACATCACACACTTGTCACTTATAATCACTTTTATCACTTGTAAGTGTCTATGGACGGTGGGAATGCCCACCGTCCATAGACATACTTCGGTCACAGTGCAAACATTTTAAAGTAAATGGATATATTAATATGCAATTTCAACAATTAACTGGCCAAGGAATTGGTTTAAAAAAAGTTAGGGTTTTTAAGATAAACAGTTTATAATCTTGTCTAACGTAATTGTTTTACAATCATTGAATTCAGTCAGGGTTAAAAGAATCGTCGGAATCCATTAAATAAGCTTGTTCAATAGTTACAATAATTAATCCGCAAAAAATTAACTTAGTAAGGCAAATGCAAACACTGAAAGTAGATTCTGTAGGATTTTGTGATTTGTTGTTCATTTAATATCAAAAGTAAAAACATAACACCATATATATTATAATAGATCGTATAAAAAGCATTACGGATGTGATATTATTAATGAAAAAATCCATGAAAACATAATCGATTATTTCGTGAAAGAAATTGATAAGTGTTGGCAACACTGCTGCTTTATCTACAATCGTGAATGTCATTTAACTTTTCAGCACTTTTTATTAATGCATAAATCTTGTTCGGATAAATGAATAACTTGTTAAGTAAACAGAAATTACGATGCTTTTTACGTAAACGTAAGTTATTGTGCCTTTCTGGCCAAAAATGGGCATTCCCTTTTGGTAGTGGCTCATTGTTTCACGATCATTTAAATAAATATGAAAAATATCAGTTTATCTTAAAAATATCAATGTGTGCAAATTATTATGCACACATTGATATTTTTAAGATAAATAATTTATTTACATTATTTATTTACAGTTTTTCAGCAAATTATCCAGAACAAAATAAAAACACTAGCTGTATCCAAAGACTTCACCTCTTTTAATTTACTCCTTAGGTAATCAATCAGTCTTCATAAATTGTGAATTAATTTTAAACGAACAGACAAACTTCGGTATTTTAATATATGTTTTTAAGAGCATAGTATAGTAAAATAAGATATTCCGTAACCAAAATACGGCGTTATTGCTGTGTACTAAGATATAAAATACTAAGCGTCAAAATTGACGCTTACAATGTTATTATATTTCTCACTGTAGACTGGCGCCTGGAGACAGATGATCTGTCTCCAGGCGCCAGTCTAAGTGTACTCAATTCCTTTTAAGGAACCGTGGAATGTGTTCAAATAGTTACCAATACGTGATCGATTGTAAACCTTATTAACATACAAAAAAATACATATAAAGAATTAATAACTAAATTTCCACAATCATTGTTTCTCTGATTTTTGTCGCCACCGGAGCAGTTCTACGCACCTGACATGTAGGTTAGTATACGAATAATGGATTAAGTACAATATACAGGGTGTCCCGTAAGTCGACCTCAAGCCGGAATCGGGTGATAGTCCTAATCATAATAGTTACTAGAAAAATAAAATAATAAATTTAAGTCTTGAATTTTTTAAATGCCATCTATGAATGTTTTTCAAGACAAATTATAATTTGTTCGTGTTGAGACCCCATGGTATGACTAATACCATTCACCCACCGTCTATTCAAATAGATGAAAACAGTGGTTATTGAAAAGAGTAATATCAAATAAAAAATCTGAAGTTACTGTTAAGTAGAAGCTGCGCAGGTATATCTACTTTTCAATAACTTCTATATAACTAGAGTTATTGATAGCCGTTGATCCAGAAACACCAATAATATACTACTAGGGCCTATAAATAAATAACCAGAGGAATGTCTTAGACTTATAGCCGCCGTTTCGTTCTAAAATAATAAGCCTCTCGTTAAACTATTTACTGTTAACGTTATATTTTTATTGCGGGGTGTAAACAATATTGTAAATGCCTGAATACACTTTTTAGGCACCTAAGAGTATAAGAAATAGAATTCCAACTTCTCAAAAAATCTTTAGTTTTTTGTACAAATCCTGCCATGATTCTTTTTTGTTTTTTGAGAGGTACACAGGCATAAAAAACGTCAACGATTTTGTTAAAAAAAAGGGTCTTATAAAGTCAGCTGAAACAAGGCCTGCAAAGGCTTTATACCCTCTTAGACCTTTGATACTGTGGACAAAAATACATAAAAAATGTCAGCAAGTAATGCTGCAGCTACCTGGTTTACAATTTCTTCTAATCTAATGGAGACCCCATTAGATTAGAAGAAATTGTAAACCATACAGGGTAGAATACATCGACGCGCAAACGTCTCGTGAAAAGGTTACACCAAATGGCTGCATTCTGAGTAAGACCATACTCGCTGACAGCGCTCACATCGATAATTTTCGTTCCGATATATGATATAGATAGATATCACGATTATTGAGGTCTTCGCGGAATCATAGAAAGAGTTGGATAAAACTATCCAACTCTTTCTCAAAAGAGTTGGATAGTTTTGTCATCAGTGATCAACAACTCTCACTACCAATTAAATTAGTGACGCCGAGAGAGATGAATATGATAAACCATCTAAAAAACAAAAAAGCACCGGGCTTCGACCTTATCACTGGCGAGATACTCAAACGACTTCCTAGAAAACCAAAAGTTTTTCTGACAATGCTTGTAAATATTTAGAACTCACTATGTTCCTAAGCTGTGGAAAATATATGAATATGTATGTATGATGGCCAAACCAGGGAAACCTCCAACTGATCCTAGTTCGTATAGACCCATAAGTCTACTCCCAACGTTATCCAAAGTGTTTGAGAAGATACTACTACGAAGACTAAAACCAATATTAGAGGAGAACAAAATTATTCCCGACCACCAATTCGGGTTTAGAGAGAATCATGCTACAGTGGAACAAATACATAGAGTGGCGCACTAAATTTGACAGTCCTTAGAGAAAAAGGAGTATTGCTCAGCGGTGTTCCTGGACATTCAACAGGCGTTTGACAGAGTGTGGCATAAGGGGTTACTCTTTAAAGTCAAAAAACTTTTACCTAACTTGTACTTCATGATCATGAAATCATACCTGCACCAAAGAAAGTTTCAAGTGAAATATGAAAACGAGTACTCTAACCTGTACGACATCACTGCCTCAGTCCCGTAAGGATCAGTGCTTGGCCCAGTACTGTACGCCATATATACATCAGATCTGCCAAACACTGAAGATGTAACAACAGCAACCTATGCGGATGACACTGCATGTCTTGCGAGTGTCAAAGACCCGGACGTTGCTACACAAAAGCTCCAAACACAAATAAGTAAAATAGAACTGTGGTTCCAAAAATGGAGAATAAAGCCTAGTGTAAGCAAATCTGTGCAGGCAACCTTTACTCTAAGGAGGGGAGAATGTGCACCAGTCTTTATGGAAAGAAAACAATTACCAACGAGTAACTGCGTAAAATATTTGGGTCTACATATAGACCGAAGATTAACATGGGCCAACCACATCACGACAAAGAAAAAAGAGGCAACAATATTATACAAGACCTACACTTGACTATTGGGACACAAATCACAGCTATCTAAGAACAACAAATTACTGGTCTATAAAGCCATCATAAAACCGCTGTGGACTTATGGTATAGAACTATGGGGTTCTGCCAGTAACTCTAACATAGAAATCCTACAGAGATTCCAAAATATAGCCTTACGATCAATATCAGGCGCAGGGTGGTTTGTGAGAAACTCCGAAATTCATGAATACCTAAAGATGCCCACGGTCAAGGAAGAAATAAACATAAACTGTACACTGTATAAGAAGAGACTACAAGAGCATGCCAATGAATTGGTTAAGAACCTCATAAATAACCAAACCACAACACGCCTAAAAAGATGGCATATACTAAATCTGGATCAGAGAGACTGAGAATAGCTCTTATCATGCTTTGTGCCGGTAAAAAAAAAACTATTTTTGAGTATTGTATTGCAAACAACGCGATCACAACGCTCCGCGGTAAATGTTGACGCGCCCGAGCTGCTTACTACCTATTCGTACACACATAAACACAATTCTGTGCCGCCTGCCGTCCCGCCAGAATTTCGTGAACGTACCTACAAAATATCGCATGACAACATTGATAGGTACCACTTAAAAGGCATGCTTAATACGTCTTGATTAAAGATAATAGGTATTTATTAAGTAGCCTTTATGAATAAAAAAACGAAGAATAACTTTATTCCCATAAAAATAGCGATGCCGATGATGATTGATAACATAAAGGTGCTTATCGATTTAGTAATGTTCAATTAATGAACTCACCTTAAGCTCGCTCATTCCTAATGATATGGGGTTCGAAGTTCCTGCCTCTAACTCTCTCGGCTCAAGCGCGGCGCAGAGTTCCAACGTGGACTCGGTGCACATGAGCATAATAATTCCCGTATTCGCGGGCATTAAAGATTTGTTCAGGTCCGGAAAGCATTTTAAAAGTCACACACAAAAACTTACTTTACATTATATTTGATGTTTTTTAAACTACAATCACAGATTTGCTTTATAGCAATTTTATTTATACAGCACAACCGTTTGCGATCGGTAAAATCTAGGAACTGGCGAAAACCCGTTTAAATCGGCCACATGGATAATAAATGTACTTTGCTGACGTTTCTTTGAGTTAGCCGCCCAGTGTAGGCAACACTACTTACACCCAACACAGATCAACAAAATGATAGACTGTACATTCAAATTTAGTTGTACTTACAAAATAATTGCGAAAATGGATGTACCCATAAAATCGAAAATAAAACATTGCATTCAAAACTAAAGTTGTTACAAAAAATTCATAGAAAAACTACATGACCTAAATAAACAAACTTCTACACATCATTTTTTAATCTCATTTACTTAAATCGATGAATTTTTAGAAAATTAAGTATCCCTCATAATAAACATAATTAAAATAAAAGTAGTAAATGGAACATTTTTTTTTGTAGACGATTAAAATGCCTCATGAGACGCGTCTGTTAGATTCGTTGGTATCTGACGGCGTAGTTTCTTTACGAGATCCCTAGTCGCCGCGGTCCTTTGTCGGCGCATTTATCAAACGCGCCGACTTCAACCGCGCGAGTAAGCATAAGACGTCAGTAGGTGCTAGGTCGGTGTCCTGGTAATATTATCATACAGTATTTTAACTCGGCCGTATCTTTGAAATAAATGCCTACAGCCGCGCGGTACGTAAACATGCGATAGGGCTGCCCGCCTCCAGCATTTTAATTACGTTTGCCAACTTTGTTTTTCCATCGGGGGGCACGGCAATGGCCCCGCCAAGTCGAGCGCGAAGCAAACACTGCCGTACCATCCTTTACTGGAACCATTTCGCCGTATTTTCAGGCCCCTATTTGAGAACCTCTGGATAAGACCAGAACGCAGAAATTTTCGTCATCCAGTAAGCTATAATCACATACTTAAAATCCAAAATTTCAAGTCTGTAGGTCATTTAGGTCCGAAGTTAAGCGAAAGCAAAGTTTCACATTTATGACACTCACTCACTCATATCATCAGAATAGAACTAGTACTTCCCATAAACTCAGACAGCTGAAATTTGGAACAGTTATGGTTTAATGGCCACATAAAGGGAAAACTATAAAAACTAGGATAATCGAAGATCTGGAGTACCTGGTAACCCTGATTAGAAAACACAAGACCCCAACCAAACTATTAGAGATCGACGTACCGCCTTTAATAAAAATATTTAACTTGGTGGGCCGCTTCATTTGATGTCAAAAATCGAAGCGAAGGTCTGAAGTATCTGATGAAGAACCCTCAGCTGGTCTCAGTTGTATTAGAGAGATGGTAATGCCCCCTTCTACTATTGGTACATAAAAAAATCGACTGTCACTGCAAAAACCCAGCGTGGTGGGACACATCTCCTAATTTAATCTAGCCTATAGCGACCCACTACTGGGCGAATGCCTCCCCTTCTGCTTTGCCCACGTTTCTGCAAAAAGAAGTGAAATCCAACCAATAACGTTCTGTAAAAAACTAGCCACGTCTCGATGGAGCTGCTTGTTTATCTCTAAAAAAGTAATGAAATCTAGACAAAGTCGTGCCAAGTCTAAGGTTCCTTACTGCGATTTCTTATTATTGGATACAATATGTTTCATGACATCGTCATATTGAGAGCTAATAAACTTAACGGACTTTTCGAGTTCCGTCCGTGAAACTCCGGACTTAACATATCGCGAATAATAGTAGGTACCTCTGTGCGTATAAAATCAAGCATTTCAGTTAATTCAGCAGGAATGCAAGGAAGCAAGTCCGAAGACGTACCTGCTTTCCTTACGGTCACGTTTTTTGCTTGATTACAGTCTGTTACTTCCTGTTCAGTAGTTTTAGCTGCAGTATCCTGATTTTTTTATTGATCCCTGTTGCATTTGGGACATATCCAGGACTTCAGGGTAGTCGCTGCGGCGTCAGCTGTTAAATTAGCACAAAGCAGATGATAGTGGTTACCGCAGAGTTTCTTTAAGCACGTTACCTTATCGGCCGCTGCTAGAGAGGTTTTACATCCGATGCATTTATTCATCCTCTTATCCATCATACAAACGGGTGAATTTAATGTTGATGGAAGGTAAATTGTAAAAATGTCTTCGTCGAAAATAATACACAACCGGTACAAGTATTCACGATGTTAACCGAGCTCCGCGTTGTTGTAGTCGTTGCCAAGACAAGGAAGAAAAATATGTGTCCATTTCTTTTACTCGCGGGGGTGAGGGGTCACGCACTGCACTACGAGTGTCCACAGTGGATCCCGAACTCCGTGCAGTTATAATTGTTCGCAAGACAAGGATGAAAAATATGTGTCCGTTTCTTTCACACGCGGGGGTGAGGGGCCGCGCACTGCACCAGTTGCTGGATTTACTTGCGATAGACAAACACTGTACTTTATAATTTATGTATTCAGGTATAATGTCTATAATAGCGATTATGGAGATGCACAAAGTAAAAGCGAAATCGACCACGCGTTTGTATTCTGAGCAATACGAACGAGGAATGAGCAATACGAACGAGGAAATATGATTAAATTGCCATTTTTTCGAGAGATTAAACTTAAAATCTTCTAAATACAGATGAATACTTTAATGATTCCCTTGAACAAGATTTGTTTAAACTTAGATGAGATATTTTTGTAACAGACCGTCGTACGTTGTTTGTACGTTAGTACAATATTTTGTACTTCATGTCTGGTAATTGAGTGTATTATTCAATGTTACCAGAAATTCCTCCTTTTCGGTCTTAGTTTTAATAATACGAAGCCCTATTATTTTGATTTGTGTGCATGTCAATCTTCTTCGAACATTGTACTTACCAAATTTATAATCACAGGGACGACCGTTGCGAAGAAACCAAAACTGGACACTTGGAGAAAAAAACTCGAAGCTGCAATAACAGCAGAGCAAACGAATAAGAAAAATTCAGCCTTGAAAATTATCCGAACAACTCGAGAACGTACGTCTAAACCTGACACTTACTTAAAAGAGCCTTACAAATGTGATCAACCTAGTTTTAATCGAGTAAAAAAGATTCAAGAAAAATATGCTCGTAAACAAGTTATTGAAAAAACCAATTGTGATGTACGTCAACGTAGTTTTAGTAATAAGAGTAATTCAAGTAAACATATTCTTATACACGCTGGTAAAAAACTTTATAAGTGTGATATATGTCAACGTAATTTTAGTCGAAAGACTAGTTTAACAAGACATATGCGTATACACACAGGTGATAAACCCTTTAAGTGTGATCTATGTCAGCGTAGTTTTACTGATAAGAGTAATTTAACAACTCATATTCGTCTACACACAGGAGAAAAACCTTATAAATGTAATGTATGTCAACGTAGTTTTAATAAAAAAGGTCATTTAACAGATCATATTCGTCTACACACAGGTGAAAAACCTTATGAGTGTAATATATGTCAACGTAGTTTTAATAAAAAATATCGTTTAACAGATCATATTCGTTTACACACAGGTGAAAAACCATATAACTGTGATGTATGTCAGCGTTATTTTAGTACAACGGGTAATTTAACAAATCATATTCGTACACACACAGGTGAAAAACCTTACAAGTGTGATGTATGTGAACGTCGTTTTAATAACAAACCACATTTAACAAGACATATTCGTATACACACTGGTGAAAAACCTTTTAAGTGTGATGTATGTCAACGTAGTTTTAGTCGAAAGGTATATTTAACAGAACATATTCGTCAACACACAGGTGAAAAACCATATAAGTGTGATGTATGTCAGCGTAGTTTTTGTCGAAAGCGTAATTTAACAACTCATATTCGTCTTCACACTGGTGAAAAACCTTTTAAATGTGAATTATGTCGGCGTAGTTTTAGTGTAAAGTTTAATTTAACATCTCATATTCGTCATCACACTAAAAATCCTCATAAGTGTGATGTATGTCAACGTTGTTTTGTTAATAAAATTATTTTAACAAGACATATTCGTCAACATACAGGTGAAAATCCTTATAAGTGTGATGTATGTCAGCGTAGTTTTAGACAAAAGAGTAGTTTAACAGATCATAATCGTACTCATACTGGTGAAAAACCTTTTAAATGTGTTGTATGTCTACGTAGTTTTAGTGTTAAGGGAAATTTAACAGAACATATTCGTACACACACTGGTGAAAAACCTTTTAAGTGTGATGTATGTCAACGTAGTTTTAGTCGAAAGGTATATTTAACAGAACATATTCGTCAACATACTGGTAATTAACCTCTTAAGTGTGATTTATGCCAACGTTGTTTTATTAATAAGATTACCTTGATAAGTGTTATGTATTTCAACGTAGTTCTAGTTCCAACAGTATTTTAACGAAACATATTCGTGTACACACTGGTGAAATATATTTTACGTTTATCGTAGTTTAAGTCAAAAGGGTGATTAATCAAAACACTAGCACTTTGCCCGCGACTTAGTCAGCGTGGATTTAGTATTATGTCCTACGAAATGTAGCCCCCACCCCTATTAACCGGTAGTTACGGAATATTTATGATTACAATATTTTCACTTCCTTTGGCAATTATGATTACAATATTGTAACTTCCTTTGGCTAAATCCAGACACCCAGTGAAATCTTACCAAGAACACCGAAGTTCGTTTTGCTGGTCCATTTTGAAAAACTCAAAAACTTGTAGTTGTAGATTTTCTGTCAAAAGTTTTAGTACCGTTATTCGAGGTAACCAAACAGCCGTACAAATTTTAGCACTCTCTAAAACTCCCTTAGTTTGTCATTATAAGGTTTTCAAAACGACCTCTTTGTTTGAACACCTACTAATGACAAACTTTATTATTCAGAATGTGTTCGTATTTAATGGTTCGAAACAAGATAGATTGTAATTTGCTCAAAAAACAAAAAAAACCTAAATGATCGATTTAAAACCATTTCCTAATTACAGCAGCAAATAATACCATTGATGAGGCGTATTAAGGTGGGTGTATTAAACGGTTGGAATTTTGAGTTTCATAGATATTTTAAAAATAAAAACTAAAATCATAAACCGGCTTTTATCGGCTCGCACTGGGTCCTGCGGGACGCCATCGGAGGTGAAATTTTGAGTTTCATAGAAATTTGTAAAATAAACACTAACATAATAAATCGGGCTTTATCAAGATCATTTTGTCAATAAAATGAGAGGAGCGTGTCTGCAGGAAAGCTACTATGTACTGTGCAGCGGCCCTGTTGGCTTGCAATACGTTTCTATAAAAGCTAATAATGCTTTGTCACTGTCGTCGTCCGGAGCGAACATCACTCGACGCCTACTAAGAATGATTCATCGCCCGCAAGCATGCAGCCTGTCTCTTTTCTACGCGAGCAATAGAATGAAACAGAGACAAACACTAGCAGACTCGTGGAGGCCCGGACGGGGGTTCCGAACAACGCGAGAGGTGCGAGTAAAAGCAGCGAGAGGTCCAGTCCGAGGTGCGGCGGCGAGAGCGGGACAGCATCGGGCGGTGAGGCCCAGCCACAATGTACCGCGGTTTCAAATGCACCGGATAGTGAACTCGTTTGCGCGCGCGCTTCGGTCAACAAATCAGTGATATTACCTAGCGTAAATTCGAAAACAGCTGTTACTACTGTGTCGCCTTCTTTGTTATTAAATAAAAATGTAAGTCAGGTTGCTAAGGACTGCTCACAGGTAGCTAAAGAGAATTCTGAATGGCAAGTTGTTCAGTCAAAACATGCCAGGAAATATAAACTTATCGGTCAAAAAGGCCGGGCGGCTACAGCGCTGGACGGCAAGTTTAAAGCTGCCGACATAAAAGCCCCTTTGTTTATCTCTAATGTCTCTTAGGATACTTGTGAGCAGGATATTGTTAGCTACATAAAAGATAAGACCGGCGAGGTGGTGTCATTGAAAATGATAAAAATGAAAACGAATAGAAAATATAACGCTTGTAAGTTATTTGTTTCAAAGAGTAATTTACATTTGTTTATGAACGACGACTTTTGGCCTTATGGCATTACGTTTCGTCGGTTCGTACATTTTATGTATGGGCCGAAACAAGGCGATTTTAATGTTAAAGTTTAATTATATTACATTATGGATAATAGTCACCAACTAACATATAATAATTGTAAATTTATTAGTTTTAATTGTAACAAAATTAAAACTTCTATAGAAGATGTGAGGAAATTATGTAACTCGGCGAATTTAGTCTGTCTCCAGGAGACGTGGTTACTTAATCATGACCTTCCGCTGTTTCTGTATCTCCAGATTTTGACTACATAACTAAGAGTTCAGTAGATTGCGGCGAATTGCTGGTCTTTCCGTTATAAATTGCAATAGTGACAGGCTGTTAGCTATCGAGGCTACTATAGGGGGTCGCTCCTTATTAGTATTTTGTGTATACATGCCAGTAAAAGCGAGAGAAAACTCATCTATTATCACAGATATTCTTGGTGAGATCAGCTCAATTGAAGAAGGTAGCAATGTTCAAACTGTTATTGTTTTAGGAGACCTAAATGTGCAACCTGGCCAATTATTCTTTACCGAGCTTAATAGCTTTTGCACGGACAGGTCATGGGTGTGCGCAGACATAGAAGTGTTGGGGATTGATTCGAACTCGTTTACATATTTTGACACGTTTCATCGTAAGGGCAGTTGGTTGGATCATTGTATTGTCTCTCAAGCGGCCTGGCAATGTACAGTTAACGTCGGAATAATCGAGGACATTTTTGTTTCTGATCATTTGCCTATTTTTATCTATGTTTTACAGTGCAATTTGGATTCAATTAGTCCGATCGCCGCGATCCAAAATATATTGCACAGTGCTGTAATCTGGGGGGAAAGAGATGAGGCGCAAGTTAGTAAGTATCAAGATTATTGTAATAAGGGCTTGCGAGACATTGACTTCCCCTCAGATTTAGATTGTATTACCAATGTTTATGTTATATACGACGTTTATTGGTCTGATCATCTCCCATTCATTAGTCATCAACTGCAATCTAGATGTTATTAAGCAAAAGGCATTGCCAATGAATTCTGTTTGTAACGGAATTAAAAGGGGAGACCGGAATGCAAGTCAATGTCTGGCTTACGAAAGCTTATATAACTCCAAACTTAGGCTCATTGATTTGCACGCTGAGTTACAAGATTGCTGTGGAAAATATTGTAATATTACCTCTCATAGAGAGGTCATAGAGTTTTTATAAAGAGGTAGTAAATATCTTATGTACGAACGCTGTTGTCACTTTTACACTTTTTGTTTTAAGTTATACGTGGTATAGCCGATCCACAAATACGTGCCGTCGCGACCAATGCCAATCTGAAACCAGAAGATTTTGTCAGCTTTCTCTCGATTTATGTTAAACCGGCTACATTGGTTTCTAATCGTAAACCTTTTCAACGTACAAGTAATACCGACGCTAGTTTTCACAACGGTGACCATCGCAAACGTGATCATAGTGACAATCGGTCAAAATGCTTTTCTTGTGGTAGCTTCGGTCACAAACAATATTCTTGTACCAAACGTATAAAAGCGGATGAACAAGCTCGTACAAAGTCTTCGCAATCTACCACTAGTACCAATAATAACAATTCAACTTCTAATAATGATTTCAACAAATCTATAGTATGTTCCTTTTGCAAAAAAATGGGTCATAGCATGGAAGAGTGTTTTACAAAGCAACGTTCAGAGTCACGAGGGAAGTCAAACATTAATTTTTGTCGTAATACAGAGAGTGACTGTAAGAAAAACGATATAGCCACAGCCGTGATTCAAGGTATACCTGTGGACATATTAATAGATAGTGGCTCGGTAGTATTTCTTATTTCAGATAGCCTTACCAAGCATTTTCAATGCAAACAAATACCGTCATTTCGTATGTTTTGTGGGTTAGGAGAAAACAAAACACAATCGAGTCATTACACCGTGTTGACCGTTGAGTTTGTTGAATTAACATTAGAAATTGAATTTTATATAATCGCCGATAGATATTTGAGTACTCCTGTCATTATCGGTACCGATGTTCTGAACAGAGACGGAATTACGTACGTAAGGTCGAAAGGCCAGCAGCGTCTTATGCGAATGGACCGGGTATTACCCATAAAATCGAGCGTAAAGCCTCTGATTCAAACACCGTTGGTAGGTATTGAAAAGGAGCATTTGTTTTCAATTATCGCGGACTTCTCAGAATTCTTTATTACTGGTACAGCCACGACTACTGTAAATACCGGTTCTATGCATATCAAGGTTAATAGCAGTGTACCTGTAGTTTACAGGCCGTATAAACTATCTCATGATGAAAAATTGCGAGTGCGCGATATTATCCGGGAACTACTTGACAAAAATATTATACCCTTATATATATTCTGACTCCCTAGTCAGAATCTGAATATTCCAGTCCAATATTGCTTGTAAAGAAAAAGGATGGCAGTGATAGAATGTGTGTAGACTACCGCGCACTAAATACGATAACTGGTAAGGATCGTTATCCATTGCCTCTGATCGATGATCATGTAGACCGCCTAGGTAAATACTTCACCTGTATTGACATGGCTACAGGCTTTCTTCAAATTAAGATGGATAGCGACTCTATACCGTTAACTGGCTTCGTTACTTCGGAAGGGCCCTATGAGTATTTAAAGATGTCTTATGGTTTGGCCAACGCGCCAGTTGTCTATCAACGTATTATAAGCCATACTCTGCGTACGTTTATTGAATCGGGCAAGGTTCTAGTGTACGTTGACGACGTATTATTACCCTCGTTGACAGTAGATGAAGGTTTACAACATTTAAGAGAGGTCCTACAAACACGACTCAAGCGGGGTTCTCTATAAACCTGAAAAAGTGTATTTTTCTGTCTGAGGAGATAGAATATCTAGGTAGACTTAATTAGTAACGGTCAGGTAAGACCGAGCTGTCATAAGGTTGAGGCACTAACCAATGCCCCAATCCCAGGTAATGTGAAAAAAGTGAGGCAATTCCTAGGGCTGGCTGGATATTTTAGACGATATGTACCTAATTATTCACTCAGAACTGCTTGCATTGCACATCTCCTTCGCAAATGCGTCACATTTGAATTGAATGATGAACGTGAGTGCGTTCGTCAAGACATAATAAAGTGCTTAATAAATGAGCCTGCTCTAGCAATATTTGATCCGTCTTTCCCGACAGAGGTTCACACAGACGCCTCTGCAGTGGGATATGGTGCGGTGCTATTGCAGATCGATATTATAAAACGCAAAAGACCTGTCGAGTATTTCAGTAAAGTAACTCAGGGGGCAGAGCCACGTTACCATTCTTACGAGTTGGAAACGTTGGCTGTGGTTAAAGCACTACAACATTTCCGGCACTACCTTATTGGTATAAAGTTTAAAGTGGTAACGGATTGTAATGCTTTAAAACTTACACAAAGAAAGCGAGATCTGTTGCCGAGAGTTGCTAGGGGGTGGATGTATTTACAGGATTATGACTTTAATTTAGAGTACCGTAAAGGTATCAATTTATCTCATGCTGACTATCTGAGTCGTAATCCAGTGAATGTGTGCGAAATACAGAAACCATATAATTGGGCTCATTTGGCACAGTTTGCGGACGAAGAAACGCGTACTCTGTTGCAACATTAAGATGAGGGTGAACTCGATTCTAATCGTTATATCAAGCGAAACGATGTCGTTTACTACAAATATGTAAAAACTGGTGAAAAACCACGTTATTTGTGTTATATACCGAAGGGACATCGCCTCAGCCTTTTAAGAATTTTTCACGATGAACATCATCACATTGGCACAGATAAAACAATGGATCTAATTTTGAATCATTTTTGGTTTCCTGGCCTTGCTAAATTTGTAAAAAAAATATGTATAGCATTGTATTGTCTGCTTATCCCATAAAAAAGTTCCAATACAACCATTACAGCCTATAGAATCATGGAGTAAGCCCAATATGCCGTTAGAAACAAGGAGTGGTCCCAGAGAATCACTATGTATGCATACATAGTGATTCTCTGGGACCACTCCTTGTTTCTAACGGATTTAAATTTGTTGTAATTATTGTTGATGTTTTTACAAAATTCTGCCTATTGTACCCGATACGTAAACAAGATGCAAATGAACTTAAACGCGTATTTGAATCTGCAATATCAGTGTTTGGTATGCCCAAATTGATTGTCGCTGACCGTGGGCGAATGTACGAGAGTTCAGCGTTTGCAACTTGGGTACGTGAATTGGGGGGCGAATTATATTTAATAACTCCTGAAATGCATCAAAGTGATGGTCAGGCTGAGCGATATTGTAGAACCGTTCTTAATATGATAAGAGTTGAAGTTAACTTTAGAAATGAAAAGTGGTCAGATGTATTACGCAAATTACAGCAAACTCTGAACATAACAAAGCATAAATCTACTCAATATTCACCTATGAAATTATTATCCGGCAGCCAAGCTATGACACTCGTCCTACGCTCCATTGTGCGCGATGTGGCCCTGGAAGGGACGAGTCCCAATCGGGAGGCCCTACGTGAGCTGGCCAGACAACGCGCCTCCGAACTACTGGACGAGAACAGAGTTCGACAAGACGCCCGAGCAGTTTCACTGTTCACGACGTCGTTTTTGTGCATAAGGGCAGCCAGTCAAAGGGCAAGATAGACGCATGTATGCGTGGCCCATATCAAATTATGAAAGTATTGCCGCATGGACGTTATGAACTGAAACTTGTAGCGGATTCGTATGGTAAAACCACGCAAGCGGCCGCAGAGTACATAACTTTGTGGCGTGGAGAATGGACGCCTGATGTATGCGGTGCATTTTTTTATAGTAAGTAGTTTACCTATTGTCATTGGGACATGTCGACCTCTGTTTCATGCTTGAAATACTTGTGGTAATTGAAAGACATGCTGAGGCCTCTGTCATGTGAGTTTCAAAAAGGTTTTGGCATCCTGAGGGCTCTGCCTTAATGATGACAAGTTGAGATTCTCATCTGATTGAGGAATTGGTGACATTTAGTATTTAGACATCCCGAGGGCTCTGTCTTATTGTTCACAGTAATTAGTACTTGGACTTTATGTGTGTTAGTAACATCCCGAGGGCTCTGTTTCTCATAATTGGCTCATAATTACCGTACGGCTCTTCTTTCCAAGAGCATTGTGGAGTATTACTGTACTGAAGCACGCTGAGGCCTCTGTTTCCTTCAGTTATACGACTGAAAATGAATGTTGAACTAATGCAAAACAATATAACTGTGCAAGTAAAACTTCAGGAGCACCAGGGTCCAGTCAGGCTAATCCACCACTAAATCAAGCGAGCGAGGACGCGCCGCTGTCAGGAGAGGCCGTGTTAGCGGAGAATCCTGCGTTTGTAGGCGTGGCGGCTGAATGAAGTCACGAGGTGCAAGAGTGGGGCGGATGGACAGCTGCAGCAGCGAGCGCATTTCCTCAGTCATTTCATTTTGGGGCGCTTGGAGTGTTAGGACGGGATTTAGCTAGGCGTATTTGGTTACTTGTGTTTAAATTAGGATTTATTTTTGTTAATTGTTTGTTTAAAGGATTATAAGATTTATTTTGTTGTCATTATCTTTTTTTTAAACTCCAACTTGTTCACTCTGCTTACAATATTATAATACTTTAAAAAGTAAATTTTCATGTCATTGTATAGTATGTCAAAGTGTATAAAGATCCGAGAATAAACTTGGTCAGATCATATGATGACTCTGTAGACTGGTGTCTGAAATGGTCTTTTGAGGAAAGAACCAAACTGATTTGAGTGGACCTGTCCAGTGAGTGCACGCGTTTGTCAATCATGGTGCAGCTCAACTCAGAACTAAGGAGCTCAACGATTCGACGAACAATACAAAAGAAAGGACATTTGGGTAGGCCGCGTAAAGTACTCAAACAGCCAGACCATGATTAAAACAACTGAAAGAACAAAAAAAGAAAAATACGATGACTCACATAGTCCTCACATTCTCAAAATTAAAACATTTTTAATACTTTAAACAGTAAATATAAAGATGTCATTGTTTATCTAAAAAATCAAAAATAAAAGTTAAACTGCAAATTAAACATCAACAATGGTGCCGATTCTCTTGTCACAAACGCCTCTAAACTAGACTAAAAATCACTAAAATTTGGTTTAATTCTGTCAAATGACGATTTTCCATTCTGAAATTGACTATAGTGACACAACTTAACTATATTTTAGTTTGACAGCACTAAGATTGCACTGAGTTATTAGTTTAGTGAAAATGGCTATTTTGCTATTCTGAATTTTACGTTTTTCACCAAAAAATTTGATTGTCTAACTAAATCTGAACATGAATCTGACTATTTTTAATCGCGATTAAAAAGGTGTGGAATAAAATTAGGTGGCGTGAACTAAAATTCACACCAACACCTCGACTTCAGACGTGCAAAAACGGTACTTTAACTTTCTTTTTCTTTATTTTGCTCATATCTCGAAAACGGTGTGTCCTATCACAAAAATAATGAAAATTTCGACCCCCTTTGTAACCCTGAAACTACCAAATCTCTACATATAGATATTTTTATTTTATATTTTTCACACAAAAAGTCAAAACTTCCATAGAAAACACGTCGAGGCTGCCCAAGGCTGCCTCCGGCTCTAACAAAGACGTTGCGAAATCAAAAGAAAAAAAAAAAACACGTGGACTCGCGATTGTCAAATTCGATTATAGTTGTGTCAAAATTATTTTTAAATTTAGAGATTTTTTTTCGCAGAATAGCTTCAGGATTTTCATAGTAAAAAGTAAGGAATTTTAGTGATAGTTTAGTTCGGTGTACAAGAGAATCGGCACCATTATCTGTGTAAACTTATTGGAGCAGCTCAATCCCAAGCCTTCTTGTCTTCAATATAGCCTTTGACAGTATAATAGGCATTCTGGCATAATTTCCTTGTCACTTAAAGGTCACCCAATAAACAGAGTGTATAAATTTAAATACTTGGGCCATCATCGCAGAGCGGTCCGGGCGGTCCGGGGGAACATGCTGGCCCGCAGGTTCTTTCGATGTACAGTCGCAGTTAAAATAGCCCTTTTTAAGGCGTATTGCACAACACTACTCGGGGGCACTGTGGTTCAGATATACCCAAAGGGCTTGCAATGCTCTGAGTCGGCGATTTTTGCCGACGCGCGCACTGACAGCTTTGATGCAGTATGGCGCAAGAGATCTGCCTCGTTACTTCGCAGATTGCGTGGCAGTCCCAATATCATTCTGCACTCGATAGCCGCCGGGCAGATAGTCCGCTTGTGTGGGCGTTAGCCGATAGGACAAAATCTTTTAGTTATTAAGTACTAACATAGGCTAAGTAAGATTGTTACTAACACAATGGACCTCTTTTGTAGTCTAAATAAATAAATGATAATAATAATAATAAATGGACGAAGTTATTATGAACAATTACCGGAGATTTATTGTGAAAGATGGCACTATGGTCTAGCTAACGAAGAGTACTTGCACAGACACAACCTTGTAGCCAGGATTATCCATCAGCAACTTGCTCTGAAATACAGCCTTGTGGAATCGGAAGTGCCGTATTACAGGTACGTGCCCGACCCAGTTCTCGAAAATGGAAATATCACATTGTACTGGGATCGATCCATAATCACTGACAGGACTATTGTTGCCAATAAGCCTGATATAGTGGTGGTGGATCGAGTAGAGCGGCGCACAATTTATTGTTGACATAACGGTCCCTCATGACGGTAACCTCGTGAAAGCCGAAAAAGCTAAAGAAATCAAGTATCTTGATTTGGCTCGCGAGGTTGTCGACATGTGGGATGTGGACTCAGCAATCATTGTGCCGATAGTCGTGACAGCCAATGGCTTAATAGCCAAGAGCCTCGACAAACACCTGAGGAGGCTCTCGTTGGGCAGCTGGATCAAGGGCTTGATTCAGAAAGCGGTACATCTGGACATGGTTCGAGGAACCTCCTGATAATTCAGGAGGTTCCTCTCTCTGGAGCCCTGACTGCCGGTAGCTTCGACCCTGTTCCCGATACCGGTGGGATACTATTTTATATTTTTAAATGCTTTTTTTTTCTTCAGATTTTGTAAAATATTTAAAAATGTAATTTTTTAGTTTTTAAAATGTAATAAAGGAGATAATAATAAAAGCCACATTTGAACGTAAAAATTTAATTGATTCTAATCGCCATTTCAAAATGTAGTTTTGTATAGAGAATGGGCAAGAAACTCCACCGTTAATCTTTTAACATGTTTTAGAGATTTAAAATGATTTTATTAAAAAAATAACTGACAAGATCAAACTAAAATTTAATAAAAATTACAAAAATATTTTAACAAATTATTTGACACGAATTCCTAAGCAGTTGTTTTTGAGCGCACGTCTGTCGTCCAAAGAGGATGCGCGCTTTTTTTTTATTTTTTATAAATGGCATCTCGCAGGTCAACCTATGAGGTTGTCGTCTGCTTAGACGGACTTGCCTGTGGATTCCCTAATAAATTAAGGCCTCCGGCCAGGACTTAAACTTAAACACTAACTAAAAACTGAGGATGCGCGCCGGTTTCCGTTGGCTTATATAGGGCTGGTCACTCGTAGCTCCCTCTCGTTTGAAGTTGCAGCTAACACGGCTTCTCCTGACTGAACAGCGTCCTCGATGGTCTCTGTTAATCGTCTTTGCTCTGGTTCCGAAGTAGTCTCAACAACCGAATCTTCATAACATTCAAAAAAGGCTGCGCAGGTCTCGGGGGTCCACTCGCCTGGCCACGGAATCATATATTCCGCGGCTGCCTGCGTAGTTTTTCCGTAAGAGCCCGCCAGGAGCCGTAATTCATAACGACTATTCGGCAGGGCATTTATAATGCGATATGGACCTCGAACGCCACTGTCAAGTTTATTAGCAGTTTGAGATGCTTTAATTACAAAAACCAGATCGTTCACAGCAAAGGCTCTAGGTGCCTTTCTATTGACACGCGCATCTTGGTTAGCCTGAATTTGAGCCAATAGATCCTCAGCCCTTTGTCGTCTCATTTCACGCCTAGCTTCGCGATTCGGTGTGGAACCACCCACAGTAATATCTCGGACGAGAGCATTTATAGCAGGAGTAGTCGTGTCACAGCCGATAAGCAGATTAAATGCTGAGCATTGAGTACTTTTTTGCTTATTAACGTTCAGTACCAGCTGTAGCCTCCAAAGAACATTGGACCAGGATACATTTATTTATTTATTTTTATTTATTTAGATAACAATTGCTTGCTGCACTTACAGTAAATACCAAAGCGCGCAGCAAGCCAACCTTTAGAACAACAAAACAAACATACAAACATTTAACAAAAAGTATTCATACAAACATATCTAACTAAAAAACTTCATACATACATTAAATATAGATTTACTGCCATCCAAAAATATGTCAACATTTGGCTCCTGAGCAATCAGGGCGTTCAGCAGATTGATTGTCTGAGCTGTGGGAGCATATCGAGCAGTATGGGTACGCACAGGCGGAGCTAGAGTAGTCGCGTCATCAATATTATTTTTAAGCAATAAGTAGTAGTGCATCAACAGCGCACACTTACGTCTCAGTTCCAACGTGTTGATGCCTACCATTCCGGCAACAAACAGAGACGGATATAAATAGGGATAATACCCATATTTTTTTTTATATAGGTAGCGAGCAAATTTTCGTTGGACCCGTTCTATCATAAGCTTGTATTTTTGTTCATGTGGATCCCATACCAGTGCATTGTACTCAAGTTTACTACGTACAAACGAATAATAAAGAGTGAGTATAACATTCCTATCCTTAAACCTACTTGCCTGTCTCATAACAAACCCAAGTGATTGGAAGGCTTTTCCACAGATATTATTAATGTGCTGATTAAAGGTCCTATTCACGTCTAAGGTAAGTCCAAGATCTTTTATTTCGTTGACGCGCTCCAGAGGGACACTTGATATATGGTAGTTATGCTGAATTGGCGCTCGCGAGCGGGTAAAAGAAATAGTCTTGCACTTAGAAGTGTTAAATTCTAAGTGTACATCTATCCTAACCATGTTCAGCACTGTTCAACAATACCGTTCTACTTGGCCATTCTCTTGGTGCATTTCGGGCGTTATGAAATGTATCTGAATATCAAAATTTGCTGCCCATTCGCCAAAGTCGGCACTGTCGATCATTCTGCCCCTATCACATACTATTAATCGCGGAGTACCAAAAATAGACACCGCGTTAGTAAATGCTCGTTTCAGTTCCGCGCTTTCTTGTTTATACATAGTATACAAAAAACGATATTTCGTGAAAGCGTCGATTATAATAAGAATGTATTTGTACCCATTAGATTCGGGTAAAGGGCCAAGCGCATCCACACACATCCTTTTACGCTGAGTCATCTTTAAGGCGTTGCAATCGGTAACTACTTTAAAATGTTTACCAACGAGGTATTGACGGAAATGTTGCAATGCCTTAACGACAGCGAGAGTCTCCAACTCATAGGAGTGGTACCTGGGTTCCGCCCCTACAGTGACCTTACTATAGTATGCGACTGCATGTCTACGTCCGTCTTTTCCCGTTTGCTTTAATATTGCACCATATCCTAACGAACTCGCGTCAGTGTGGACCTCGGTTTGCAAAGATGGATCAAAAATTAACAGCGCAGGCTCACTAGTCAAAATCGAGATGACTTCTTGCCTCGCCCGCTCCTGTTCGTTACCCCAATTAAACTTAACATCTTTGCGAGTCAAAGAAGCGATGGGGGCCACTTTAGTAGCGTATCCTGGGAAATATCTTCTGAAATAGCCGGCCAGACCGAGGAACTGTCTCACTTGCTTAACAGTTTTAGGAATCGGAGAATTGGCTAGTGCGTCTATTTTTAGTACGCTCGGCCGGACCTGACCTTTACTGATCGTTCTCCCAAGATACTCCACTTCAGTCGTAATAAAGATTTTCGCGCATAGTCTGCATACGTGGAGTACTTATCAGATTCTTTACACATCACATCAAACAGAATATTTGCGACGTCAATACGTCGCGGACAAAGTGATTTGAGCTCTAATTTGAAATTTGACCAAGTACGATTGTTACTAGTCCACTCGCGCAACCAGGAGCGTGCGTCACCCTTTAGGGATACTCCCACACGGGCTAGGCACTCTTTTTCATCCCACTGGTTTTGCGATTAGGCACGGTCTACTTCGTCACACCGCGCATAGGCGTCATGAATATTAGGATCAAAATCAGACACATAATAATGGTTGGTTGGACCGGATTTATGGATTTTAGTGCGTCTATAAGACGCTCCGTGATGTCCGTTGAAGCCGTTGTCGATATAGCTGAGCACCTGGTGTCGCTCGGGGCAGCGCTTCTTCGCGCTGCTCTAGCGTTGTCAGGCGGTTGAGGATTGCTTCCATCGTCTCGGCTACCTAAATTAGGCGAAGACGCGCGCTCTCGCGGTGCTGCACGTTTTCTGCTCGACATTACGATGGAACCAGAAATGACTTGAAGCGGTTATTATGGCATTCAATCCCACTTCTGATTTTAGAGATTTAAAATGATTTTATTTAAAAAAATAACTGACAAGATCAAACTAAGCTTTAATAAAAATTACAAAAATATTTTAACAAATTAATTGACACGAATTCCTAAGCAGTTGTTTTTGAGCGCACGTCTGTCGTCCAAAAAGGATGCGCGCTTTTTTTTTTGTGTATGGCATCTCGCAGGTCAACCTGTAAGGTTGTCGTCTGCTTAAGCGGACTTGCCTGTGGTGCCCTAATAAATGAAGGCCTCCAGCCAGGACTAGAGGATGCGCGCCGGTTTCCGTTGGCTTCATTTTTTACTACGGAACCAAACTTGTATGGCCATTCTCCGTCAAGTTACGCGAGTTCGATAAATCACTTTTTCATTCCTATTTGATACGGGAGCATGGCCCTCTTGTAATGCGGCGTGTTACGCAATTCGCGGCACTGCGAACAAGTTGGGCCGTCGTCGGCGCTGCACGTACCCATCTGGTACACACAAGCATATACCCTGTAGCACACCTGGATTATTTATGTTACCCCGGAATACTCCGAGGATATACGACGCCAGTGCTAGATCCCTCCTTGTTTCCAACTTGTTGTATCCCACCATGCCTAACACAAACAAGGTTGGATACATCAAGGGGTAAAAAGGATACACACCATACCGCCTCAGGTATATGAATCTCGTGTATTTATTCTGTATGCGCTCCAACATGAGAGTATATTTAGTCTCATGTGGAGCCCATACTGCCGCATTACCCTCCAACTGCTTATCCCATAAAAAAATTCCAATACAACCATTACAGCCTATAGAATCATGGAGTAAGCCCAATATGCCGTTTGAATGCATACATAGTGATTCTCTGGGACCACTCCTTGTTTCTAACGGATTTAAATTTGTTGTAATTATTGTTGATGTTTTTACAAAATTCTGCCTATTGTACCCGATACGTAAACAAGATGCAAATGAACTTAAACGCGTATTTGAATCTGCAATATCAGTGTTTGGTATGCCCAAATTGATTGTCGCTGACCGTGGGCGAATGTACGAGAGTTCAGCGTTTGCAACTTGGGTACGTGAATTGGGGGGCGAATTATATTTAATAACTCCTGAAATGCATCAAAGTGATGGTCAGGCTGAGCGATATTGTAGAACCGTTCTTAATATGATAAGAGTTGAAGTTAACTTTAGAAATGAAAAGTGGTCAGATGTATTACGCAAATTACAGCAAACTCTGAACATAACAAAGCATAAATCTACTCAATATTCACCTATGAAATTATTATCCGGCAGCCAAGCTATGACACTCGTCCTACGCTCCATTGTGCGCGATGTGGCCCTGGAAGGGACGAGTCCCAATCGGGAGGCCCTACGTGAGCTGGCCAGACAACGCGCCTCCGAACTACTGGACGAGAACAGAGTTCGACAAGACGCCCGAGCAGTTTCACTGTTCACGAAGTCGTTTTTGTGCATAAGGGCAGCCAGTCAAAGGGCAAGATAGACGCATGTATGCGTGGCCCATATCAAATTATGAAAGTATTGCCGCATGGACGTTATGAACTGAAACTTATAGCGGATTCGTATGGTAAAACCACGCAAGCGGCCGCAGAGTACATAACTTTGTGGCGTGGAGAATGGACGCCTGATGTATGCGGTGCATTTTTTTATAGTAAGTAGTTTACCTATTGGTTTGGGACATGTCGACCTCTGTTTCATGCTTGAAATACTTGTGGTAATTGAAAGACATGCTGAGGCCTCTGTCATGTGAGTTTCAAAAAGGTTTTGGCATCCTGAGGGCTCTGCCTTAATGATGACAAGTTGAGATTCTCATCTGATTGAGGATTTGGTGACATTTAGTATTTAGACATCCCGAGGGCTCTGTCTTATTGTTCACAGTAATTAGTACTTGGACTTTATGTGTGTTAGTAACATCCCGAGGGCTCTGTTTCTCATAATTGGCTCATAATTACCGTACGGCTCTTCTTTCCAAGAGCATTGTGGAGTATTACTGGGGGCCACTTTAGTAGCGTATCCTGGGAAATATCTTCTGAAATAGCCGGCCAGACCGAGGAACTGTCTCACTTGCTTAACAGTTTTAGGAATCGGAGAATTGGCTAGTGCGTCTATTTTTTGTACGCTCGGCCGGACCTGAGCTTTACTGATCGTTCTCCCAAGATACTCCACTTCAGTCGTAATAAAGATTTTCGCGCATAGTCTGCATACGTGGAGTACTTATCAGATTCTTTACACATCACATCAAACAGAATATTTGCGACGTCAATACGTCGCGGACAAAGTGATTTGAGCTCTAATTTGAAATTTGACCAAGTACGATTGTTACTAGTCCACTCGCGCAACCAGGAGCGTGCGTCACCCTTTAGGGATACTCCCACACGGGCTAGGCACTCTTTTTCATCCCACTGGTTTTGCGATTAGGCACGGTCTACTTCGTCACACCGCGCATAGGCGTCATGAATATTAGGATCAAAATCAGACACATAATAATGGTTGGTTGGACCGGATTTATGGATTTTAGTGCGTCTATAAGACGCTCCGTGATGTCCGTTGAAGCCGTTGTCGATATAGCTGAGCACCTGGTGTCGCTCGGGGCAGCGCTTCGGCGCGCTGCTCTAGCGTTGTCAGGCGGTTGAGGATTGCTTCCATCGTCTCGGCTACCTAAATTAGGCGAAGACGCGCGCTCTCGCGGTGCTGCACGTTTTCTGCTCGACATTACGATGGAACCAGAAATGACTTGAAGCGGTTATTATGGCATTCAATCCCACTTCTGATTTTAGAGATTTAAAATGATTTTATTTAAAAAAATAACTGACAAGATCAAACTAAGCTTTAATAAAAATTACAAAAATATTTTAAAAAATTAATTGACACGAATTCCTAAGCAGTTGTTTTTGAGCGCACGTCTGTCGTCCAAAAAGGATGCGCGCTATTTTTTTTGTGTATGGCATCTCGCAGGTCAACCTGTAAGGTTGTCGTCTGCTTAAGCGGACTTGCCTGTGGTGCCCTAATAAATGAAGGCCTCCAGCCAGGACTAGAGGATGCGCGCCGGTTTCCGTTGGCTTCATTTTTTACTACGGAACCAAACTTGTATGGCCATTCTCCGTCAAGTTACGCGAGTTCGATAAATCACTTTTTCATTCCTATTTGATACGGGAGCATGGCCCTCTTGTAATGCGACGTGTTACGCAATTCCAAATATGGCAAGCGATTGCGAGTGGAATTTCCTATATTTAGGGCTCATTTTCAAAAAGATAATGTGTTACGCAATTAGCCTGTAAGTATGGTTAAATGATAAATGATTTTATTTTCTGCAAATAGGTTTGTACAAACACTTTTACAAGTCAATCATATTTTAAAAACTAGGTGAGGTCGGCATTTCCTATCTGACTACTCTGAGAAGAAACGCCGAAACAAACTCGGAGGTCACAGTCTCTTTTGAAGTCCAGTCTCTGAGGGAGTGTCTGGGACTTAATTTATAAATTGAACGAATTGCCCTTTTTTGTAAAATAAAAACTGTTTGAATATCGGCGGCATTTCCCCACAAAAGAATCCCGTACGACATCACACTATGAAAATAACTAAAGTAAACTAAACGCGCTGTCTCTAAATCAGTTAAATTACGAATTTTTCTAACGGCGTATGCTGCAGAGCTTAGTTTTTTTGACAATTTATCTATATGGGGGCCCCATTGAAGCTTGGCATCCAAAGTTATGCCTAAGAATACTGTGGAGTTTTCGGGTTTCGACTCTTCACCCTTTAAAAGAACATGAGGTATCGTAAACTTAATACATTTAGTTTTTTTCTCGTTAAGAAGTAGGTTATTAACATTAAACCAGTTAACTACCTTAGCGAGGGCGCTATTTACATTGTCAGTAACCAGCTGCTGACGTTTCAGTTTAAATAAAAGTGTTGTGTCGTCTGCAAACAACACTATATCATGATTATCCTTTATGAGGTATGGCAAGTCATTAATATAAATAAGAAACAAAAATGGGCCAAGAATTGAGCCCTGGGGGACCCCCATTCTAACTACAGCACCCTAATTGCGTAATACACAATCAAACTCAAACTCAAATCATTTATTTCAATTAAACCATTTACAGGCACTTTTGAATTGTCAAGGAGTCGGTCAGTCAGAAATATGAAGCTAGTTGCTATATATCTTAGTTACATCGATTAATGTTGACACTATAAGTGAGAACGATGTACAAAAAACCGTACACGTTAAAAGCGTCCAGAGGGCATCAAAACATAATTAAAAACAATCCAGCTAATTAATTATTAAAATAAGCCGTGGCAGCTAAGAGATGACCAGTCCCAACTGACGGCGCCCGTTCACGAACATGACGCATGGATCAGCACCATTCAGCTCAACCATTTTGAAGGGAGCTAAATGATCCGACACACGCGCCACCGTCAGCGAGACATTTGAGTGAGCATGACATACTATCAGCCGCCAAGGCACATTCAAGTCAATCTATGACATTACCCGGTAAATGGTAGCTCTATAGTACAAAGTACTCACATCTGTGCAATGCATCTATATAATAAAAAGGAGATTGAGTTTATATAATGCAAATAAATTCTTACTATCTTCAGCAGCTTCAACAGTGATTCGAATGTCAATTAATTAGTTGTGGTGTGGAGCAGGACCGGCATTAAGCCAGGCATTTTTATCAGTTATGTAATCCTCCAACCTAAATTGTGTTTGTAAAATGAATTTTGTCTCATTCAGTTGAAGTATGTGGGGAGGTATTTTATTATAACATTTTAGACAGTACCCCATGAAAGATGAGTCTACTTTAGCCAGTCTGAAACCTGGTTGAACTAATAGGTCCCGATTTCTAGTACTATAATTATGTCTTTCACCTCTTTTACTGTAAAGATGTAAATTTTTTCTTACGTACATGATGTTTTCATAGATGTATTGACAAGGTACAGTCATGATGTTAATATCCTTAAACAATTCCCTTAGAGAATCGCGCCTGCGGAGATTATATATGGCTCTGATGGCTCTTTTCTGCAGAATAAAAATAGACTCGATGTCTGCAGCCCGTCCCCAAAGCAAAATACCGTAAGACATGATACTATGAAAGTAACTAAAATAGACCAGCCTCGCGGTATCTACATCAGTAAATTGACGGATTTTTCTGACAGCGTAAGCTGCTGAACTTAGCCGTCCTGCTAGAGATGTTAAATGAGGACCCCATTGTAGCCTTGAGTCGAGCGTGATCCCCAAGAAAACCGTTTTATCGACGAATTCTAGCTTCTCTTGATTCAATACTATCTCACAATCACTACTCTTGACGTTTGGTAAAGAAAATCTTATACACTTAGTTTTATTTCCATTTAGTACTAAATTATTAGCCGTGAACCAATTTTGGACCAGCAGTAGGGCGTTATTTACGTCGTCAAAATTTGAAGCACGTCTATCTACCTTAAAAATTAAGGAAGTATCGTCAGCAAATAACACCATTTGTGGTTGATTTATTAATAAATGGAGTAGGTCATTAATATATACTAAAAAGAGGAAAGGACCCAATATCGAGCCTTGTGGAACACCCATTTTTACCTTTAAACCAAGTGAATTGACACCATTTATTTGAACTTGCTGTTGTCTATCATTTAAATAAGATTTTATTAAGCTAAGCGCAAGTTTTCCAAGTCCGTAATGCTCAAGTTTCAAAAGCAGGGTTTCGTGATCGACGCTTTCAAATGCCTTGGAGAGGTCACAAAAGATTCCTATGGCGTCTTGAGCCTCTTCCCACGCGTTAAAAATATGTTTTAATAAGGTAACACCAGCGTCGGTCGTACAACGCCCTTTGGTGAAACCATACTGTTGCTCGTGAAGGATTTTATTAGTATTAAAATGATTGAGCATCTGATTAAGCATTATCTTTTCAAAAACCTTGCTGAAAACCGGCAACACGGACACAGGTCTATAATTATTAGTGTCTTTACTGTCCCCGGATTTGAAAAGTGGTATTACCTTACTGTATTTCATTAGATCCGGGAAGACTCCTTGATCCACACACAAATTAAATATTAAGGCTAAGTAAGGTGCTATAGTTTCAATTATGGAGGTACAGACTTTAATAGACATTCCCCAAAGATCTTCGGTCAATTTGATCTTGATTTGCTTAAAAGATTTTATTACTGTTAAGGGGTTAATATGCTTAAAGTTAAATTCAATCGGGCAGGCAGAAACATTCGCCCTCATTAAATCAAAAGCACGCGAGGGCGAAGAATTTAAGATTTCAGTGGTTTTTAGTGGGACACTGGTAAAGAAATTCACAAATTCCTGAGCAACTTTTTTGTTATCGCAAATGAGACCACGTGACGTCTCCAGTGTGTAATCAGAATTTTGCTTTTTGATCCTGTTCGTTTCATTATTGATAATTTTCCAAACCGTCTTTATTTTATTGTCTGCTGATTTTACCTTGTTGCTAATGTATAAGGCTTTAGCAGCCTTACAAGTGTTCTTAAAAATTTTTGAGTAAGAAGCAACATACTTATTAAAAGTTTCCGTGTTAATACAAGGCTTAAGGCCATACAGCTCGAAAAGTTTTTCCCTACTTTTCCTAAGTCCTTTAGTTGCCCAGTCACTAAATAAAAACTTAGGGCTGATACTTTTAGACTTCTTCTTAAAAATATTATTAAACTCGGTTTGAACTACCGAAAAGAATTCTTTATACAAACTATTAACATTATTCATTGTAAGGTCCTGATTACTTAACTTACAAATTAAAGTGCTTTTAAATTTATTTAAATTGACAAATGTTATTGGTCTGGATTGTATCTGCACTTTTTGTATCGCTATGTTGGACCCAAAAGTTACGGTTTGACCGCTGTGATCTAATTAGGGAGGGAGATAATTAACGATAGCTTTATCTAAATAGTCGCAGCAACAAAATACATTATCAATACATGAAACAGAAGTTGTAGTTGTTTGGGTTGGTTCCAAAAACACATTTGACAAATTGAATGATTTAAACAAATTCAATAATCTACTGGTATTTGAATTATTTTCTAAAATATTAATGTTAAAGTCGCCACAGATAATAACTGATTTATTACCAGTTGCAAGTTTAGCCATAACATCTTCCATTACTGACTCAAATATAGAGAAGTTTTGATAATTTGGGGGTCTGTAAACGCACACTATAACATGCTTATCTAGCTCAACACAAGACAGTTCAACGCTATGTTCAACCGATAGTTCAACTATGTCTTTACGAGCTTTTGATTTTATACAACGTTTAATTAGGATTAGTGAACCACCACGCAGCATTGATTTTCGGTTAAAACAACTGGCCACATTATAATTCTCGTAATTAATTAACATTTCAGAATCTTTTAACCAATGCTCAGTTATGCAAATAATGTCAAACATTGTTTTTTCTAAAAACAATTCAATTTCCAATTGTTTGGAGTTAAATCCTTGAATATTTTGATGAAATAATTTCAAGGATTTCTGCTTAGCCCCTTTTCTACAGTTAACTATTGTAGTGCTAGAAAATACCTTTTTGTTTTTAAGTGGAACTATAGTATTATTGGTACCTTCTGTTGTCTTACAAACTAGTTTAAATTATCTGAGCTAACCACCTCAACATTAGTACTATTACTAATAGTGGTGCTAACTAAAGGTGACTTCGACATACTACTTATGTCTGGGTTAATAATGCATGTAATTATTTAACATATGAATGTAGTTGTTTTGCCTATTTGACAATTGCTCAAAGTATGGGAAAGCACACAAAATTACTTTCTTGCAATTTAACTGTAGTAGTTTGAAATCGGAATCTGAATCGTTTTGAAACAGATTGCTAATCCATTGCTTCTTAAGTTCGATAAAAATTCTGCTCAACAATATATAGAACGCAATGAATGTTCTTGAACCGTCAAAATCAAACAGATTAGTCGTAATCGTTTACGAAAATGTGTTACGCAATTAGGGTGCAGATCCAGGTGATCTTTTTCCGTTAACATCTACTCTTTGAATCCTATCACTTAAGTAAGAAGATCCAGAGAGGCGTTCCGTATTCCGTAGTGGTGCAGTTTCCTGATTAATGTTTCATGAAGAACACAATCAAATGCCTTGATAGGCAGTAATTTGTGTTCATTCAGTACAAAAAACCTAATGTCTCGGTAGGGAGTTTATGTGACTCTGTGGGCTTTGTTAACTTTCTTCTTACATCCGTTATTTATGTAAGTACCTAAAAACATGTGTCTTAAAATTATTTAACTATTCATTTTTGCGTGAATAGAAAGCACTAAATAAACCCAGAACCTGTTAATTTGTACCAAGATCCAAGAATGACAAACAGGACTAACGGCATAACGTGCTTTCCAAGGTATGGAGGGGTTTCGGTATGTAAAGTTTTACACCCATCCGCGGACCGACCGGACCGCGGCAAGCGCGACTTAACCGTTATCAGGTAAACATAAGAGATATGTTGTGGAGAATAACTTTTTTTATCACAGAAAAAAATATAAATGTTTACTGGCATACCTACATTTAACACCAGTATAGATAGAACAAGTTCTAGGAGTAATAGGCCGCATTCCGAGTTAGACAATAATCGTCGACGGTCGACGTTATGATGCAAGATGGCGCATGTCATGACGTCATCTATGACGATTCACGGGACATCGTTATCGCGCTCACGATAATTCGGAACGGGTGTAAGCGCGCTCAAATCGATTACAGCTCAATTCGGAATGCGGCCAAATTATCACTGAGCGAATTGTCAGTTGTCATCATCTTGATATCTAAATCGGAACGCCAATTATCGATGTGAGCGCTGTCAGCGATTATGGTCTAACTCAGAATGCGGCCTTTAGAGATGTCGGAAGTGAAAACATATATCGATAAATCGATGTATCTATATTTAACATAACATCAATATCGACCTCGATATATCGAGAAAAAAAAATCGATATATCGGGCAAATTTTCAGAATAATAATGTATGTAGTTCAGTCTGATTAAATAAGAGGTAATATTGTTTTTTATACATACTGCACAATATATTAATGTATGAGAATCTTAATAAAACGAAGGCATTTTAATCATTATTCTTTATTATTATTCAAAATTATAAAATATCGAAAGGTAAATAGCAATATTGTAATATTTTTAAGACTAATTTATTATTTGTCCGGTAGTGAAAGTAGAAAAATTCTGCTCTTCACATGCTCCGCTGTCATGTGGCTTTGAATTTCTATTAAAATATTCTGTTGTTATTAACAGAATATAATACATGCATATATACATAATCAGCCTATTATGTTCCCACTGCTGGGACACAGGCCTCCTCTCTGTGAGAGGGAATGGGCCGTAATCCAACATAATATAATACAATACACACAAAATACAATCTCCACTAACATTTTTAACATCTACCCTACTAAAAACGCTAATCGGTTATTTTTCTTTACTTATTATTGTATTTTCTCTGTAAGTGATTATTGTAATCGTTTGAGAAAATAAATGTCTTGAACGGTAAAAAATAAATTTGAAAAAATACCATTTTCGAAACGATTTTCTAAATTGTATAGTTTGTATCGATATATCGGTTCAAAATATATCGGCTAAAAATATCGATATATCGAATCAAAAATATCGATACAGCGATGTATCGATATTTTTTCATCAAGACAAGACTACTTACTCTACTTTGAAATAACTGTTTGTAAGTTTGTTTTTTGTGGTACTGGTGCTTCGTTGTGAAGAATTATCGAAATACACGTGAACTAAACCGTTCTAAAAGTAGTAGATGGTGCTCAGGGACTAATAAACGAATCCGTATGAATTATCTGGACTACCTACATAAGAAGTCATATTGATAATAAACAAGCCTCCCTCGTTATTTGCTACACAACTGTGTTTTTTTTACAATTAATGTGTAAAGTTGAAATATATACATAGCACACGTAATACATTTTGAAATAAAAGATGGAAAAATTGCCGATGTGTAGGATATGTTTAGCAGAAAAAGTTCGCATGCATCTAGTGGTCAACAGGAACTTGCACGAACTATACGAGAAGCTGACTGATATTCCAGTAAGTTGATATTTTTAATAACAAAAAAGTGCATATTTTTGCCTCTCCGACGTGAAAATTACATCATACATGAACTTTTGTTCCGAGGGTTGTCTTAGGAAATGGAAATCACTGACATTGGTGAAGGAAAACTGTGTGAGGAATACTGGACTTAAAATTAATGTGTATATTATTTTGCCAATCTGCCTTGAGCAACGGTGATAAATGCTCATGCCTTCTCTATAAGATACAGATCAAAAGCATTAATGATACAGGTGCATGTATTTTGTTGCAGTTTGTAACTGAAGACAATAGACCGATTCTCGCTTGTTTTTTCTGCTGCACCAAACTGAAGCAATGCTACCAATTCCTGAGAAAATGTCTGAATGCTGAAGGGCTGTTTGCTCAGATGATGAATGAGGATTATGAGGTGAGATATTCTTTAATGGACATTTATTCTTATAGTTTCTAATTTCGGTATAATGTGGAAGTGATTCCTCTCAAGCTTATCTATTGTGTCTGGATTTCACACCAACCATATCATTGTGTTTTGAATGGTGATGTGTGCTTTTGTCAAATATAGGTGTTAACAATTATTATACACATAATACTGCTACAACTTTTGTTTGAAACTTGAATGTGGCATCTTGATAATGGTCCTCTCTCATGTCGGCACAAGCTATGCGACAATAGTTTGTGCAGTGGTCACTGAGGTTGGTAGCATGGCCGACTCGAGGGTATGTTGGACCTACATAAGTATCTTCACTTGTGGGGCTCTTATGAGTGACTACAAGTGAGCACAAATATGTTTTCACTTTACTAAATAATAACTAAAGATTTGTGCTTGTTGGACTGTGAAAACCTGCATAATACTATACTCATCTTTTTCAGCCCAAATCTTTAATATACCAACACCAAGAGTTTTTAAGTGGTTTAATTAAATCTCCAATGGAGCAGATAAGTATAGTTGATGAATGTCAAACAGAAAGCATTGCTATCAAAGAAGAGATACCAGCTGTTTGTGAAGATATTATTGAGCCAAACGAGGAGCATCAAAGTGATGGTATGTTTTTAAAAACAATCAATCAATAAAAATAAATAAAAAAGATAGTAATAATCTATTTATTTAATATTGATCTAAACATGTTTTGTACTGCAGTGGAAACTCTTTATAATGTACTTATTTCAATATAACCCTAACTTCCTATATCATATAAATTAGTTAAATTTGGTTGGTTTACATTAAGGGTGCGTATGCAAATCTGACAAAAATAAGCTGTTTTTCGGTACATTTTGCGGCTAAATAAAAGTAAACTAAATGTAACTAATAATTACATCGGATAGATTACTCCTTCATCTTTAAAAAATCGTAACTTTTTATTCGAAAATTCAGGTTTTTATTATCGGTAAAAATAATTTTCGTTGCCTCTTCACACAAAATTGACGATATAGTGTCGAGTTTTGGTACATTTTTCGTCTATTTAATAACATAAACTGATTTATTAAAAAAATATGTTATGTAAGCAGACATGCGTAGCTCAAAATAATGGTAAAAAGAACTATCAAAATATGCAAATGGTCTCAGAAAAAAATAAAAACCGATCTATTTTTTCACTTATTTAGCTTTAACGCAAGAATCTTAATGGATTGAATTATGGGTTATTTTACTGATCACTTGTCTTGATTTATTTCACAAAAAATTGTAATGAAATATTAGTCTGCGCTCGGCCGCCGTCGTGAGTGGACGCTGTGTCACTTGAAATCAGCAGCTCATGTTGAAAAAGATCGCTGTACGCATACAAAATATAGGACATCCTAAACTTGATACTTCACACATTCTGTACGGACTACGGGCAACTGAGATAAGATTCTGTTTTGTTAGAAGTAGGGATTATAAATTCATATTATGTTTCGGAATTCATGGAGTGACCTGAAGGTGCTTCAAAGACTTGTAGTGGAACTAATAGACTAGCAGAGCTGGGTGTCCCGAGTTTGGGTTGATTTTGTAAGTTATGTTGAGACCTTACCTCTAGATTTGATGGAGTGTCCTGAAGGTGTACTTCGAAGGCTGTCCTGGACTAACAGACGAGCAGAGCTAGGTGTGCCGAGTTTGGGTTCATTTTGTAAGTTTTGTTGAGACCTTACCTCCGGACTTGATGGAGTGACCTGAAAGTGTACTTTGACAACTGCTACTGGCACTAATAGACGAGCAGAGCTAGATGTACCGGTTGTTACCAGTTTACAAAAGACTGACTAACTCGTCTTTTTTTTTTTTTAATGTATGGCATCTCGTAGTTGACCTTGAGAGGTCGTGACTACTTAACCGGACTATCCTGTGGCTGCCTTAAGCGGACTCAAAGACTCCAGCCAGGGGCGTAAAACTACTTACATTACTAAGCGAACGCTCGCTAAGGGCACCCCCTATGGGGTATGTACCTCGGCTTAGGGCGTCGCTGACGGGAGGACAGCAAGATGGGACAGGCTGGATCTGGATTATATTATTATTATCTGGGGAATTTAAAGCTACAGGCTCAGCTACGGCGCGGGCTGGCACTTCGTCGAGCAAGGGTCGGGGGGGACAGTTACGTCGGGATCTTCGCGAGGAACCTCGTCGGCGACGTCGGAATGTCGATCTGTGTTTGTGCACTGTACTGGTGGCCCTACTGCTCTCCTGAATGAGAGTTATGTGGTAATCGGGATCGGTGAGGACATGCTTGGGACGGCGGACATGGTTAATGGAGGAGGGAATATAGCTAGCGGCCTTGACAACCAGAGGGTTGCGGTGATTCGCGGCGGTCTCGAAGAAACGCTTTGAAATGCGTTTCATGAACTGGCGGATAGTGGGAATCTTGAGGTCAACGTGAAGGATCTCGTTGCGAACGTACCAGGGGGAGCCTGTAATCCTACGGAGGAACTTGTTCTGGAGGGTCTGCATTCTATTGAAGCGATAGGGCTTGGCGTGTGCAAAGACTGCACTAGCATATGTCATGATCGGGCGGATGCACGCTGTGTAGATATGCATTTTGCACTTTAGTGACAATTTGCTACGTGCATTTAGGACAAAGTGAAGTCTACCTAGAGCGAAGGCGGCGCGCGAACGATCCGCCTTAATGTGCTCTGAAAAAGAGAGGTGCTCATCGAGCACTACACCCAGATATTTGGCTCGCTTCTCCCAAGAGATCGGCTTGCCGAACATGGTGATCGGTCGAGGGGGGCAGGGATTGCGACGCAGCTTTGAGAAAAGAACCGCTTGACTTTTGTCGGCATTGACTTCGATTCGCCATTTTCTAAACCAAGCGCCAAGCTTGTTCACTTGGGTTTGGAGAATGCGAGCTATCGAATTTTCATCACGGCCGGTGTAGTAGATGGCCGTGTCGTCTGCGAACAGGGCCAACTGCGCCTTACTGCACTTGGGCATATCGCTGGTGAATAGCGTGATAGCTAGAGGAGAGATCACAGAGCCCTGAGGGACTCCTGCGCGAATAGGGTGGGGGGAGGATAGCGCTCCTTCCCGTAAGATGAGCACGAGACGATCTGGCACACCGAGTTGGTACAGCTTATATAATAAGCCGTTGTGCCAGACTTTGTCGAACGCTTTCGCTATGTCGAAGAAGACAGCACCGGTCATCAAACCTCGTTGGAAACCGAAGTTGATGTGTTCGACTATACGGTGGACCCTGTTGTACGCACGAGTGTTGGGTTCTAAAACCAAACTGTTCGTTGGGGATGAGGCCCTTTGTCTCGGCGTAGTCTCTGAGACGCTTATAAATAAGCCTCTCATAGATTTTTCCGAGGACATTGAGCAGACTGATGGGGCGACTAACTCGTCAACAGCCGCCTTGCTTTTGTTATTGTTGATCGTCTAGAACACTTGGGACATTACTCTTGGATTGCATTGTGTTTATAAATGTTAGCCCCGAAAAAACAAAACAAAATACAAAACAAATGCTGGCACAGCAAAAAACGTGAGGCAAAGTCATTTGATAACATATTGACACATCAATTTAAAAGTATTGATGGTTAGTATTTGGTTGTTTCTCTTTCTTCACTCCACATAATTATGATAACGCTCTCTAACGAAATAATGCATGGACTTTTGAGTTTTGTTAAAAAGAGTTAACACTGTACTTCTTATGTTGAGAAATAAAACAAATATGAAATAAAATAAAAGAAATATAACTATCATCTGCCCGCGACTTCGTCCGCTGGAAATTTCTTGTTCCCCCGACCCACCGCATCGCGTGGCGTCACTTGCCCGCGTTTTGTCTACGTTTTCGCTTAGCGTTATTTGTGACTTTTCTTCATTTTGGTCGGCTCTTTAGGGTCATAGCGTGCTGTTTAGCTGTCTAGAACCTAAAAAACAATTATCAAATCCGACTGGTGGTTCCACAGATTAGCACATTAAAACACAGAGGGTGTTTTAATGCGCTAATCTGTAAGCATTATTATAGATAAACAAGTACTCTTCACTGTTTTTGTTTACTTACAGAGCTAGAACCGGGAAATATCGACAATAGCTGTCTAGATGTAGCAGACACACCACCCAACCATTCTGAATCAGATGTTGAAGATAATGTTCCTTTAATGGAGTTTAAAACTGAAGTGGGAGAAGAAGAAGTATCTAAGAAGAAAAAAAGAACCAGGGAGACAAAAAGTAAGCATTTGTTAGTTACTCTATAGGTAAGTAAATAGGCCAATGTGCATTGTTGAATGCTCAATAATAACACGAAGTTTTATTGCGACAACGCGACACGAATCTTTGCTCGACAATGCAACCGTAGCACAGTGTTTTACGAAGCCCCTTTTTTCGGACATCACATTTTATTAAGAATGCTGACATAAATAATCTTTAAGATGCATAACTTTATATACTCATTGAGCTAGCACGTCTAGTTTTTTTGGTTTTTAATCGTTTTATTTGAGTTCATGAAAAACATCAACGATTTTTCGACGCATCTCAGCAGCGGTTTCGCAGAGACGGTCGAACACCCTATCCTTGAACGTCCTCTCACAAAAAGAAATCTAGAGCGGTTAAATCTGGCGATCGTGCAGGCCATGCGTGCTTTCCGCCCAATCCAATGGTCGCCGAACAGTTGCGTCAGCTGCTCGCGAACCGGTCATAAGATTTGTGGTGGCACGCCGTAGTGCTGGTAACACACATCTCGCGACTGGATCAGTGGCATGTCATCCAACGGGTCGGTCAGGTAGCCATTAATGAGGTCGAGGTAGGCAGGTCCGATCATTCTGGGTGGCAAGAAAACGGGGCCCAGGATCTGGTTTCCCATAATGCCTGCCCACACAGTTTCCACAGTGTCTGGAAGAGCTTTTTCTGGGTTTGACAAGGGTTCACGGAGCACCAATAGTGTGCCTTTCGGCAGTTCCACTTGCCATTATGGGCTCGGAACACACACTGGGACGCCATGGCGACGTCGCTGGCTACGTAGCCATGCCTCTGGTTACCTATTCCCATACCCAAATGAGGTTGTCAAGACTATCTAGGTTAAAAATAACGCATCTTTCAGTGATTGGGCTACCATTGGTATTCATAAAAGTAGAACACGGTTTTATCAGCTGTAAAATGAAAGGACTGAATGATAAATGATTTATTTTTTTGTAAATAGGTTTGTACAAACACTTTTACACGTCAAACATATTTTAAAAACTAGGTCAGATCGGCGTTTCCTATCTGACTACTCTGAGAAGAAACGCCGAAACAAACTCAGAGGTCACAGTCTCTTTTAAAGTCCAGACATAATCTTGGTCAGATCATAGGAAGACCATGTGGATTGATGTCTGAAATGGTCTTTTGAAGAAAGAACCACACGGATTTGAGTGGACCTGTCCAGTCAGTGCACGCATTTGTCAATCATCGTGCAGCTCAACTCAGAACTAATGAGCTCAACGATTCGACGAACAATACAAAAGAAAGGACATTTGGGGAGGCCGCGTAAAGTACTCAAACAGACAGACCTTCATTAAAAGAAGAAAAAAAAAGTAATGACCCACATAGTCCTCACATTTACAAAAATTAAAACAATATTATACTTTATACAGTAAATATATACATGCCATTGTTTAGATAAAAGGTACGTATATAGAAAAAAAACATTAAAAGAAAAAAAAGTAAAATAGCAAATTAAACATCAACTATGTATGTGTAAACTTATTGGAGCAGCTCAATCCCAAGCCTTCTTGTCCTCAATATAGTCCTTGACAGTATAATAGGCTTTCTGGCATAATTTCCGCTTTATAAAAGATTTAAATTTATTAAGGCTTAGTTCTTCAATGTGGCTAGGAAGTTTATAATAAAAACGTATACCACCTACTTTCTTGAGCTTGGTAGTGGGAACAACAAATTTGTGTTTGTCCCTAGTATTTATGTTATGGATATCACTGTATTTTTAAACAGATTAATATTTTTATTTGCAAAAGATTTTCATTAATATACTGAGAATGAGAAGGCACAGTCATTATATTAATCTCTTTAAATTTGTCTCTGAGGGAGTGTCTGGGACTTAATTTATAAATTGAACGAATTGCCCTTTTTTGTAAAACAAAAATTGTTTGAATATCGGCGGCATTTCCCCACAAAGTAGTACCGTACTACATCACACTATGAAAATAACTAAAGTAAACTAAACGCGCTGTCTCTAATCAGTTAAATTACGAATTTTTCTAACGGCGTATGCTGCAGAGCTTAGTTTTTTTGACAATTTATCTATCTGTGGAGTTTTCGGGTTTCATCTCTTCACCCTTTAAAAAAACACTAGTTTCTACTTGTCTAACATGAGGTATCGTAAACTTAATACATTTAGTTTTTTTCTCGTTAAGAAGTAGGTTATTTTAACATTAAACCAGTTAACTACCTTAGCGAGGGCGCTATTTACACTGTCGTGAAGTGAATTGTCGTCTGCAAACAACACTATATCATGATTATCCTTTATGAGGTAAGGCAAATCAATAAGGTGATTGCGTAGTGGCACTTCCCCATACATAATTTCGGGTAACAAATCTCGATATATAAACGATTTTTGCTGAATTAAAGCAATAATATGAATTCTCTATGATAAATTATTCCCGCGTATTGACAAAAACTTATAAAAAAACAGTATTTGTAGGATAAACAGAAGTGACTAAAAACGCCCTCTACCAGACATAGTCCCTCTACCAGAGAAGAATCACGCCCTCTACCAGACATACTACGAACTACGTGTTGATACGTCTGACTTCTTTGGAAACAGGGTGTGAAATATTACATTTTCTTCTCACGGTAGGCGTTTTATTTAAAACTAGCATGTTGTTTCTATGTATAAACAAAATAGGTAGTATTACTATTATTAAATTAAATTTAGCTCAATTACTGTTAACTATGCGATTAGTGATTATCGTCACATGCAATCTAAGAATGTGAGTAGTGTATCAGGATATAAACTTTTATAACTACTTCTGTTTACGTTACAAGGACATCTATCTATATTAATAAAAAAATAAAAATAAACAATATATTAGGCTACTTTATTATTTTTCCAGAATGACTTAAGAAATTTTAAACATAAGTGTCCACAATTATACAAATGATCACGCTGCAAGTTTTCATAATTATACTGATGTTATTTCCTACATACTTCATAAATTCTTTTGGAGGTTTTAAGTTACCATAACTGTCAAAATATTCAATGTATTCATTTATTTTACCATAGGCGACCCAATGAGTACCCAGAGAGTAGTAATTGATCACTCCACATTCTTTCTATCGGTAAAACTTTATCTGGTAATTTATCTCTCATAAACACACCTCGGAAAAATGGTACATTATTCGAGTGTTTGATTATGCCAATATTGGTTAAAGCTCTATTGGGTAGCCGAGATTTCAATTTTTTTTTTCTGTTAAGTAAATACCTAAACCATCTTTGTAATGCTTGAGATGTAATCCTCTTCCAATGAATATCGCCTCCATTTCCTTGTTGTGTCGTTCTGCTTCACACAATTGCTTCTTAGCTGTTTTGTATGCGTTAATTGCTTTCGCAATACCAGCAGCACCTCCTGCTATACTACCAGCAGCAGATAATCCAGCAATATTAATCATTATTCAACGTATTCTACTAAAAAAGCCTCTATTGTAGAAAGATTAATAAGAACATTAAAAAACAAATTATACAAAGAGTTTAGTCTTAACGGTAGTTACAAGTGGACGAATGGAACGCTCAACAAAATTGTAAATGAATACAATAATATTACTCACAGAACTGTGGGACAACCTCCTGCTTCTGTAAATCATAACAATAAAACAAATATAATGCAAAGATATATTCAAATGGCTAAACTTCAGAAAAGCGACAAGTGTAGAAAGCTTAGTGTTGGTGATTTTGTAAGAATAAGTAAATACAAAGGATGTTTTGTTAAAGGCTATTACCCTAATCGGTCAACAGAATTTTTTAAGATGAAAACAATACAAGCAACTTATCCGTTAACTTACTTGTTAGAAGATGCTAGATGTCGACCAATACTAGGTGCATTTTATGCTCAAGAACTTCAAAAAACCAACAAAGAAAAGGGAATCAAGTATATGTAAAGTGGCTCGGTCTTCCTACTAGCGAGAACAGCTGGATAGATAAAACAAATGTATTTTAATAGGCCAAAGTAAAATTTATTCAAATATGTATTTAAGCTAATACATATTTTTTTTCTATTCATTACGTATTTGTTCTTAAAACAAAAAAAGACTTGTATTTGAATCTATTAATCTGAAGAAAAATAAAGGAATAGCAATGAAAACAATACGAGGTATTCCAGACAACAAAAAAACAGTTTCATCAGCATTCAACAAAAACATCAATAAAGTAAAACCAGGAGCTGGTTTAAACAAAACTCTTAGAAAGATTGTTAGCCATACTAAAAAGCACATTACAAAATTAAAACCATCATGTAAGAAAGCATTGATGGAATTAGCATACGCAGCAGCAAAAGAATTTGTATCAGATACACCAATTAAATTACCTAGGATTATACCAGCACCAAAAACTGGAGGATTTCTTCCTTTAGTACCAATATATTATATTAGTTTATACTTTGTAACAATATTTTTGAATTTCTCATTATAAAACTCTTTTCCCAGATCAGTTTGCAAATTTTTTGGGACACGTCCTTTAAGCAGTAGACTTTCAAATGCATGTGATACCAGTTTCTTATTTTTTTGTTTTAAGGGAATTGTCCAAGCATATTTTGAAAAAGTATCTATGATTGATAGTATATATTTGTAACCACCATTCACTTTTGAAATTGCTTGCATGCCCATTAAATCTGCTTGCCAGAGATCGTCGATATCTTTAAGTATGACCTGTCTTCTTGGAAAGTTAACTCTAGCACGTTTATGAATTTCAGTTATGACATCTACTTTGCTCATAATGCTTATTTAATTTTCCTGCAATTTCATTCAATGCAGTTTTTTTTTCAAGATTTCTTATTCCTCTATTTGCATGCAAATATTAACTTTAATATTTTTACCCGATTCAGTTTCTTTTATTGAATTTTTTTATCTCAACACAGTCTACTCTTATATTACTTTCAGTTATGACTGAGGTTTTATTTGTACGAACACAATTAACATTTTTATGTTCATTCATGTTGTAAAATACTTTAATAACTGAGAGCATTTCAAAGCTTTGTAGTCTTTTATAGCATTAGCTTCTACTAACTCTTCTAATAAATTAATTGAAAGAATTTCATTGTCATGATTAGTATTACCAGCATTTTTCGAGGCAATTAGAAGTTTCAACCTTTCAATTAGTTCATTAGGGTCATCTCAGTAAACATAATCAGTATTACTTTTATATTTTTTTAAATTAGGCAAAAAACCACCGCTTTTTGTTCTCTTTATCTGTCCTTCATCTTGAACATAACTATTTTGCGAAAACAAAGGTTTAATAATTTAGGCGATATTTAAACTTTTATCACCTTTTATCTGACCATTAGGATGAAAGTCCCTTTTGTGGGCTTGCGTATTATGAAGCATATCTTTATAAACAATTTTATCTAGTTCGGTAACCAAACTAAGGTCAGGTTTACTGCGTACCAAAAGTTCCTTTAAGCCGGGTGTTAATTCATAGGGCCTTTTATCAATAGTGACTATATGGGTTTTGGGTGAATTACTGCTCTTATTTGCATTAGAAATCGAAACCTTGCTATTCCCCATCATCAGTTTTTTATCTTCACTACGTATCCCAAATGGGACATTAATGTTATCATAGATTTCCATCATATCTTCTTTATTTAATGAAATCAGTGTATCATCAGAATCTGTAAAAGTATTTCTTGTAAGAACGTCACACTCAGAATCATCATTTGAATCTAATTTAATACATTCTTTAAAACTTTCATAATCAGCAGCATAATCTCTTGATGAGCTGAATCTTCTAAGCGTTTCATCTCTTGAAGTGTCTAATTTTGGATTCATTTTATCATTCGCTTTAATTAATGTTTCTAGTGGATCTGTTATTGGTTTGAAGACCTTTTTAAATTTTAAATGTGCTGTTTCTTCTTCATTTTGTATTGTGTTAATTTTATTTTTTATACTATCTACTGATTTTATCAAACCTGCATAATGTTTTTTAATTAGGTATGATCCATCCGTTATTTACAGATATCAGATTTCGATTGATTTATTTTCTGTAATGAGGTTATATATATATGTACTTTTAGAAGTATATAAATATTTCAAAGCCTTGTCTGTATCTACCTTCATTAAAGGGAAGATCTTTATTAATTAAGAAAAAGTCAAAGCGGTCTTTCCAAATAGCAGGGCAAAGTTTTTTAAATTCAATCCATTCGATATCTGTATTCACGTGCTCATTATATATGTTTTTTTAAGTTTACGTCGTCTTGTTTGAAGATAATCAAAAGATTGACATTACCTCGTATAAGTTGTTTAGGTATTTTAGAATAGATTTGTGATAAGTAAAAACAATCAATCTGCTTATGTCTCCCCATTGCAAAGTAATTACGGATATTTATCACATCAATTTCGCATGCTACATCATTAAAAATCATAACGGAATTAGTTAAAGCATCATTAGGGTGTATGACTTGCCTCCTTGCCGCCATGGGATCTGGAGGCAAAAGCCCTCGCGCACGTATGGGAGTGGCGCGAGGAGGCAAAACGCCGGGGTGTAACTCCGCTGCCGCGAGAAATCACGGTACAGCGGACAGAGCTCCGGCGGGATCTCATGGCGACATGGAGGGTGCGATTGTCGCAACCCAGTGCTGGGCACGCCACAATAGCGGCGGTAAGTCCCCTCTTTGAGGAGTGGTTGGAGAGGCGCCACGGCGTCCTCACCTTCCGCCTGACACAGGTCCTCACCGGACACGGTTGTTTCGGGAGGTTCCTGTTTCGCATAAGGCGAACGACACGGTGGAGCATACGGTGGAGGTATGCCCAGCTTGGGCGGAGCACCGCAGTGTCCTCGCGGAGGCGATTGGCGGCGGTGATCTCTCGCGTCCGGCCCTGGTCCAGGCCATGGTACGGAGCGAGAGGGAATGAAAAGCCGTCAACTCCTGCGAAGCAGTAATGCTCGCGAAGGAGGAGGCGGAGCGCGTAAGGGGGAGAGACTTGCGCCCTCACGCCCCCACTAGCCGCCGCAGGAGACGCCCTGGGCGTCGGGAGTCGCCTGCAGATTCCCGGCCACCGTAGGCGCGGGCTTGCGGACGGCGAGCAATGGGTAGCTGGCCGTCCGGTAAGAACCAGGCCCGGGTCGACGGCGCGTTGTGTTCCACGCGCGCCTCAAAGAGATGTCAGCACAAATTGACGGGGTCCGATAGGGCCGACGCCTCAGGGTCGCGGGTCATTCTAAAGAGAAAACCGTGGCCCTGGCACAGGCAACTGAAGGAACACGGGTGGGTTTTAGTCAGTAAAAGTCTGACACGCCCTCCCGCTCCACTCAGAGCGGGAGAAGTTATTTGATGATTTCCCACCCAAAAAAAAAAAGGGTGTATGACTTCTTTGTTATCACTGAAGACAAAGAAGTTGGCACCTGGTATGTAGCTCATAACTTGTTTTAAAAAACAATATTTTGGCTGGAAATCCGTCTTCGAGTACAAGTATAAATGCTTAAACTTGAGACCATTTTCATGTAATATTAAATTAAGCATTATGTTAGTTTTTCCACAGTTAGATGGACCACATATTATACATCTAATACACTTGGGAGCAAATAAATCGAGCCACTTCCTTTTTCACGCATTATGGTTATTATTTTTGGTATTATGAAACGCATCGATTCGAAACATATATCGCCTAAAAGGGTATTTAATAACCTTTACAATGAGGGTAGTTAGTTGTCAAAATTTCATTTTAATTAAAGTTTAAAGGGTAGAATAAAATTATCGCATTTAATTTGCTTATGACATTTTTATTGTACTCTGTTAAGAAAAGATTAAATTTGAGGTTTTTGTTAATCATACCCATATTACTTGTTATTGTTGTCTTTATCTGTGTCTGTGTAATCAAAATAACCTGATAAAATGGATACTACACCGACGGAAGCTGCCCAAGTTGTAGCTTTACTTGAGGTTGGACACGGACAACGTGAAGTGGCACGCAGACTTCATTTGAGTCGTTCAAAGGTACAGCGGGTATACCGCTGGTATCTGGAGACTGGTGCTTTTGTTCGGCGACCTGGAACTGGCCGACCACGGGCAACAACAGAACGTGACGACCGCTTTATTGCAACCAATTCGTTGCGCGACCGTGGACTTAATGCTGTTCAGCTACAGCAAGCGTTACGTGACGTTCGAGGTGTCGCAATCAGTAGGTGGACAGTGAGACGAAGACTAAAGGAACGAAATTTAACATCACACAAACCAGCAACTGGCCCAAAATTGACTGTAGCTCATCGCCGATCTCGCTTGGAGTTTGCTCGAGAACACATTAATTGGACGTTAGAAGACTGGAGGTCAGTTTTGTTTTCTGACGAGTCAAGAATCTGTCTTTTTAGCAATGACGGGAGAAACTGAGTGTATAGACGTCCTGGTGAAAGATTTGCCCAATGTTGCATTCGAGAAACTGTGAGTTTTGGTGGTGGTTCTTGTATGGTGTGGGGAGGAATTTCTCTAGACGGAAAAACGGAACTTGTCTTCGTCGACCCCGCCAACGATGGCAGTGGTAGACGTGGATTAACAGCTGACCGATACATAACTGACATTCTTGAAGACCACGTAATGCCGTATGCTGGTTTTGTCGGAGAAAATTTCTTGTTTATGCATGACAATACGAGACCTCATACCGCGCAGATCGTTACGGAATACTTGTCTGCGATCGGGATTCAACAAATGGTATGGCCAGCACGAAGTCCCGATTTGAACCCGATCGAACACCTATGGGACGAGCTAAAACGGAGAGTCCGAGCCAGGGTTCCCGCTGTTTCATCCATTCCCGAGCTTAAAGTCGCTGTGCTTGAAGAGTGGGAGAACATACCACAATATGTCATCGTAACTCTGATCAGATCGATGACTAATAGGCTACAAGAATGCATCAGGGCACGGGGGGGTAATACCAGTTATTAAGAATATTTTTTTGCAATAATTTTGTTTTTTATTGTTTTTATGGACTGTTTTAGCCCTACTAAATTTTCTATCAAAATTACCATTTTTCTTGCAGAGCCGATAATTTATCATTCAATAAGGTTATTATTCAATAATTTACCTTCATTGTTAAGGTTATTAACTTAACTTTTAGGCGATATATAGTTCGAATTGATACGTTCCATATTCCCAAAAATATTTACCAGTTTACGTGAAAAAAGGTAGTGGCTCGATTTATTTGCTCCCAAGTGTAGTATTGGGTAAGAGTGCACTATGTTTCACTTTACGTGATTGATTTTCGAATATTCGAAAGTATGTGCTTGCTTGTTGAACTTTATTTTGAAATGTAAGATAAATGTAAATGACCTGTGTATATATATATTTATATAGGGTCAAAAAATAAAACAAAGTTCGATGTTGTTACTTATCCGTTTATTAACCAATATCATAATAGGTACTTAATGCTCAAAATTAATAGCTTGAATTTAATGTAAGATATAAACTATAATACAACGGTATAGTGACCCCAAGGTAATGTTTCGATCTGATTTGGAAGTATATATCTTTTATCGTCATTTCTATTCATTACCAGTTTATTTACTTGTTGCGAATACAAAACATGCTTGATTGACTAAATCATGTTCATCTTACATGATATACTTTCATCATCAAATAATGATTTATTGTAATGCATCATCTCTAGCCTGTTAGTAACAGAGTTTGAAATACCTTTCGCTTTTTTTATTTCAGTTTTAGAGGCCGATAAACAGTAAAGCTTTGCTCTTAAACCAGTAAATTCGTTGATCACGTCTCCACCTAATTCATCTTTGAATAGACCAGGTACTTTGGCATTTAACCGAGGTATTACATATGGGTTATCTAAATCAAAATCACTTTTATCAAAATTCTTTATATTATTTTTTATATCTTGGTAAATATCTTCTGTGTAAAATAAATAAAGAAGACTGTCGGTGTCTGTGTAACATAGCCTGACATTATTCTTTTTTTTTTTTAAATAGTATAATGATGAAGATTGAAGAATTTTTAATAGTATAATATACTCGTAAGAATGATATTGATAAGGTGTAACTAAGCATATTCTAAAACAGTAAAACCTATATATATCGGTCTATCCAAAACAATTCTCTCGGGTTTTAGTTGCACAGCTACAAAGTTTTCTGAAAATATCGATACATATTTTAAATTAGGTTTACAAATTAGTTTTTCAGCACAGAGGTGTTTATTTGTCACATTTCCTTTGTCCATCCATTTTGTAGCTAGTTTAATGTCTACCTGTTTACGTTTGTTTTCTATAGTTTTACCAAAAATTGAATTATTTAAAAGCTTGCAAAAGTCTTTCTCAAATGCAGTTATAGATGCTTGACGCAGGGTAGTATTTAAATCAATTTTTTTTTAAATATTCTTCTTGTCGGAAAGTAAGAACTCGGTGAATTTTTCTTAGAACTAGCCCGGATTTTAAAAACTGCTTTAAGTGAATATAATGAATTACATAGTAAAATGTATCATATAAATTAGCTATGAGTTTAGCTGTCTTTCCTCCAGGGGGTGTGAATTTCTCTGGAGCAAAAGGTAAATCACTATGAAAATCATGTACTGATTCAGGATATTCGAGATCTACTTCTAAAATGCATCCATATTCGCTATCATCAGGTACACTCATTATATCGAAACAGCTTATTTCCTTCTGATTTAAAAGTCTAAATTCTGACATTGGGATTTTTTTTGTCATTGCATATCCGTACAAATTGTTGCAATCGAGATAAATCAAATAGCTAGACGGTTCTAGATCATTGTATTCTGTTAGATAAGGATTATTTGCTTTTGCATGACGTAGTGAGCATTGAGCCAGCCCACCACGGATGCCCTTTTTATCATTTGATATATTTCTAAGTAATCAATCAAGTCTAGCTCAACACGCGTGTATAGCAACATAGCATACCAGCTTAAACTTGGTGCCGTTACATAGTACCCAGGGTCTAACTTATAATATTTTAAGCTTATTTAACGAAAATTTTCAAATATATTACACAGTAATAAAACATCACATTTTAAATATAAATCAGTATACTCGCCAATACTATTGATATTAAATGCATTCCACACAGTTTTCGCGTGTTCATATTCTTTATCGCTAATGTGTTCCATTTTCAAAGTGTTATAAAAGTATTTTTTTCGAGGGAGTGTTGTTTCTTCGTACTTGTCCCATGTGTTAATATAATCGTAAGGATAAATACCTTTCCTTTTTAAGAAGTTTAAATTTTCATCATTGAATTCTGCTGATAAACTTTTACTTAGTGCATCTAGACTAGAGCTTAAAAATTGAAACGTATCTATGAATTTTATTTGAATAGAATGGCCTCCATTCTCGTTATCTATATATTTGGTAATAGTTAAATACTTTTCCTTAGTCATAGGTATAATTTTTATATCACCTTCATGTCTCACTAATTCTTGTATAAAGAGATGGGTGTCGTAATTCGATAAATTATGAAAAAATACTGGTATGAATGGACATACTCTAAACATTAAGTTACATTGAACATGTGCAGGTCCTCTATACTTTCCTGTCACATGATCGTGGTCACGCACCTTATCATGAAATAATAACTGATCGCAAATATGACAAATACTAGCAGTGTTATAACTGATTTGCTCTTATTTGTTAAAGGTATCATTGGTTTTGTTATCGATAATATTTCATTTATTTTCTTCACATCTTCTATTAATCTAGTAACAAATACTTCAACACAGTCAGGACCCCTATATGTAATATTTTTATTTTGGCTTGGATCGCGTGAACAACATATATAGTATCCAAAACATGAGGGCCAATGTTTTTTGAAATTATGTGTTTTTTCACATTTTGTTTCGAAACAACTCTGCAATAGGCTTTCAAAGTCTGAATAAATGACATAATTTATTTTTTGTTTCCTTTCAAAATTCTTAAAACCGAGTTTACTATTCTTTCCAGGTAAAATGGATAAAACTTTTGAACAGATATGAGATCTATATTTGTTTTCACTGCTATAGAATTGTAAACATGATTCACACAGTAAAAAAATACCTTTATGACATGTCACTTGTCGTCTTACTAATCGGATCAGGGGGTCTACTTTCAATTGACAGTATCTTCAATTCAACATGGGAGAGGGTTGGTGCTACCGATGGGCCTCCACCTGTAGCACATGCTGAACGTCGGGCAGCCCCAGCAGCTTTTTTGGCCAAATGTTTTTTATCGGCCCACACCTAAAATTTTAGTTAATTAAATTACATTAAAAAACTATGAAGCCTTTAGACTTGTAGGACAGATACAAATATAGAGGACGACTGATTATCATTTTATTGCACTTTTATGATGGCAAGACCTTAAACTCATATTAATACGAGTAATGTATTAAACTCACCCTTTGCCACTGCTCCACAGACGTGCAACTCCCCATTGAATTAAGGGAGTTGCACAGGCTTTCCCACAGCCGTTTCGAACGGATTCTCCCGTCGGCCCCCCTCAATAGTCCGCGAGCCAACTGATCATGCTCACTCATAAAATCGAGGAGGGCCTCAATTTGTGCATGAGTTGCTGCTGTTGCGTTTGGGGCCATTTTACTTTACTAGCAAAAGTTCTCGCGTCGTATAAATTAATAATAAATGAAAGTACACCGTAACTTGTTGTGAAAAAACTGACATTTCAATTGAAAATTGCCGTCAGAAAGAAAAAGGGCAAAGGTATTAACAGTATTAGGCCATAATACGGACTAAAATGGCAAAAATAGTTCAATTCTAAGCATTAAACCCTACTCCCGATTGATTTTGGATACATGAGTTTCAAACGGAATCATAGACAATATTTGTGAACGAATGACGCATGACGATAGAGCTGCGCTATTTTACCGGTCGATTACCGGTTTACTTACTTTGAAGTTTTGTATCTTATTAAACAAAAATTAACATTGTTATTGTTAGAAAAACACCACATTTCTAACTTGAATTTAATTACCTAGGAAAAATTTGTTAAAACTTCATTATTATAGGGGAACACTCACATTTTTATACGCATGTAGGTACTTCTTATTATTCATGTCGGTACTCATTATGTAAACCTCTATATTTATCATAGGTAAACATTTGGCATGTGGTATATTGGTTTGATCGTAATACTATCATACTGATTTCTGACGTAAAATAATAATTAAAGCTTAATAGCTGTGAGGCACAAGATGGGTAGAAAAGAATGCGATCAGTTTCCTTTACGGGAATGGCAAAGTGTTAGTTATGTAAACAAGCACTCATACCTAACAACTGATTCTAGATGCGATTTTAAACGATATAGGTATTCAGTATTTTCTGCGAGACCACATCCATATAAATACCTACACGTCACTGCATCATACATACCTAAATGAAAATTGAATGTTGATTAAGTAATAAAAAACACAGTTTACTTCACCTCACAAGGTAATTTTTTTTTTGAATATCAGCAGTCATTATGAATAGAAGATTTTGAATACAACACACATTTTGAATAGAGGATTCAGAATACAACACTCATTTTGAAAAGAGGATTTTGAATACAACACTCATTTTGAATAGAGGATTCTGAATTACTTACCACCTTCATTTTGAACAGAAGATTTTGAATACAACAATCATTTTGAATTGTGTATTGGGGTACCTGGATCGCTTGATCCAGGTACCCCAATACACACCTACTATCATGATAGTGTTGTTTGCGGATGATACTTCACTTTTGATTAAACTTAAACGTCGGCAGCTGGTTCCTAACGATGTAAGTAACGCGATCTCAAAAATAGTTCACTGGTTCAATGTTAATAATTGACTTTTTAATGAAAAGAAGACCAAATGCATTAAGTTTACGCTACCTCACGTTGAAGGCGAAGAATTGAAACCTGAAGAAAGCACAGTATTCTTAGGCTTAACTTTGGATGCTAAGCTTCGGTGGGTCCCACATATTGATAAATTGTCAAAAAAGCTAAGCTCCGCAGTATACGCTGCTAGAAAAAAATCGTAACTTAACTGACATAGACCCAGCCCGTTTAGTGTACTTTAGCTGTTTTGATAATTTAATGTCGTACGGTACTCTGGTGTGGCGATATGCCGCCGATATTCGGACTATATTTGTTTTTCAAAAAAGAGCTGCTAGATCAATTTATAAATTAAGTCCGAGACACTCAGAGAGAAATTTAAGGAAATGAAAGTTATGACTGTGCCTTCTCAGTATATTTTTGAAAACCTTTTATAAGCCCATAAAAACGAAATTGTTTAAAAACTACAGTGTTATCCATAATATAAAAACTAGGAACAAACACAAATTTGTTGTACCTACACCAAGGCTCTAGAAAATAGTTGCCTCGTTCAGATGTCAATGTATTCGCATTTATAATAAACTTCCAAGCTACGTTCAAGATCTAAGCATTTATTAAACGTAAGTTGTGCCAGAAAACTTTTTATACCGTTTAAAATTATATTGAGGACAAAAAGGCTTGGGACTGACCTACTTCACTTTTTGCATACTGAATGTGGGTTTTTGTTTGGTTACTTTATTTTTATTTTATATACACTTTGACATTTCATGATTATTATATACACAATGACATGAATATTTACTTTGCGAAGTATAATATTATTATTATTTTAATTATTATGTGAAGACTAAGTGGGTTATATTTTGTCTATCTTAGTTTTTTTTTCTGGCAGTTTGAGTACTTAAAACGTCCTTTCTTTGGTATTGTTCGAGCTCCTTAATTTCTGAGCCACACGATTAATGATAAATGCGTGCACTGACTGAACAAGTCCACTCGAATCTGTATGGTTCTTTCCTCAAACGTCGTATTAAAATGTAATTGAATCAGGTCAATAAAAGTTAGTTTCACAAGGCTGTAAATTATGTTGGCAGGGCAGTTAAATTGACGAAGGTTTAAATGTCAAAAAAGACTTGATGGTAAGGATAAGTTGCAGGTCAGTGTGCTGAAATCCTGTGACGTAGTCACGCACCGGCTCAGGTCACGTGATCGCTGGCTCGCCTGCTACTTGGCGCGCTCATGGTAAAAACTAGCACGTCAGGTTATTTTTCGTCTAAAATTGACTTGCAATAAGAGTTAATGATAGGCCCTGGGGGCCTATGGGGGTATACAAAATATATATAGGGATAATTATATTCGTGATATTGTTAGTAATGAATTTTAAATTTAAATGTACCTTGTTAATGTTCATTTATTATTATTATTTTATTTATCATCAATGTAATATTTTAAACACAATGTATTTTGTTATGAAATAAATGACATGTGACATGAAACTGTCTGTATGACTGGCATATCAATGCACAGCCGAAACTGCTGGCAATAGGAAAGTGAAATTTTGCACACGGCTACCTTTAATAATGTACTATCGACTCCTTTTTTGCATGACCCCCATTATGGCGATTTTCGTGTGCACGGGCCAGTGGCTACCGCCCCCGCCTGCATTGCTTATGAAAATAAAAAAACATCTTAATAAACTAGAACAATACCTCAAAAATAGGCTTCAAATAACAAAAATATCAAATGAAACAAAATAAGAACAAGCGTTTCAGTCTAAGCCTAAAACGGCTTAGTACGGGGTGCCTCAAGGAAGTATTCTTGGTCCACTTTTGTTATCACACAGTAAAAGAAGTAAAAACCATCAAATTTCGTGGCATACATATTGACTCTGAACCAAACTGGAACATACACGTTGGTCAACATGGTCATGTTTGCAAAAAAATTAATCAGTTTTCGTATATAGATATTAAGAAAAGTTACAGAGTACTTTCTTTACTAACTGTTTACCATGCTTAAGTAGACTCCATACTAAAATATGGTATCCTATTCTGGGGTAATTCAACCAACAGAGAGTTGGCTCAAAAGCTAAGCATATGTGGACTTAGCCAGATTGATGCGTGTTGACATACACTTTTTTGTGCTTTTGAGCCAACTCTCTGTACATATTTGAAGCGGCAATGATGTTAAAACGCAATATTGATGAGCATGATACGTTGAGAAGTGCAAGACACAAAACTTACCTTAAGGGCATTGAGTGTATTTGGTATTTTAAATTCTATAACTGATTCCCAAGCTGTGTTAGAATATCTAATCACGTTTTTTTTTCGTGAAACCTATTATTCAGTTACTGATTTCTTAATTACCTAATGTTATTGACTAAAATGGTTTTTGACTTATTTCATGTAAATTGCATGACTGTTATAACTATGTCTATTAACGAATGTAAGATGAGGTTGACTAAAAATTGATATGTTAAACTTATCTTTCATTATTTTTTGACTTATGAAACGTAAATTGTATGCCCGTAGTAATTATATTAATGAATATAAATTGAGGTTGACTAAAACAGTACTTTAGATAATAACCACCAACAATTAAGAGTGTAATCGTATTATTAATAATCTCTTTAAAACATATCTTTTACAACTCTTTATTATATTAACATACATGTTAATTACATTTTTCAATATTTTTATAAAAAACATAAACATAACATTTAAAAATATAAAAATAGTGGCCCACCGACAGAGAGAGGAACGTCCTCACTATGCGTGCCGTGTCCAGAAGTATTGCTCTCTGATCAAGCCCTTGACCCAGCCGCGCAATGAGAGCCTCCTGAGGTGTTGGTTGAGGCTCTCCGCTATTAGGCCGTTTACCGTAACAATTATGGGTACAATGATTGCATAGTCCACGAACCACATGTCGACAATCGCGTGTGCTAAGTCAAGATACTTTTTTTCTATCTATATTACATCTCAGCTTTCACGAGATTCTCGTCATGAGGGACAGCGATATCAACAATTATTGCACGGCGCTCTCGTCGATCTTTCACCACAGTATCAGGCTAATTGGCTACAATAGACCTGTCAGTGATGATACTCGTAGATCGATCCCAGTACAATGTGGCGTGACTATTCTCGAGAACTGATTCGGGTAATTCCGACTGCACATGGTTGTACTGCAAGGCAAGTTGCTGGTGGATAATCCTAGCCACTAGATTGTCTGTGCAAGTATTCGCCCTTAGCAAGACGAGATCAACTGGAAACAATATGTCGAATTGATTCACTGGGACGATGGCATGTCCGACAGATGTCAACCGTTCCGTCCGCCTTGACAATGTATTTCCGATAATTATTCGTCCTGATAACTTCATCCATAATCGCACAGACAAATCCTTCGGTTTCCCCGAAGAGGTCGCCGAAACGCAGTCAGGATACAGACGCCAAAAATCTACATCAGGACCATGGAGGGCCCGGCAAAAGCTTCTGTGACGTTCTTTGTCTTGCCATACTTCCTTACGATCGTTAGTATCTAGTACTACAGGTTTGCGCCAGTTCTCTTTTGCCAAGTATAGTGGGGTTGAGGCCCTGGTCCACTGCGACCACGTATCAGTTTCAAGGAAATATTCCCTGAGACTGCCATTCTCGCGGTTGTGGAGGGACTTTGCATTTAAAAAGCCTCGACCCCCGCACTTCCGCGGGATGTACAGTCTCATTACCGATGATCGTGGGTGTTGTATCAGGTTTGCAGTCAATAGTGTATGGACCCTCCTATCCAGGACGTCGAGTTCGGTCGGAGCCATTTAAGTATGCCGAAAGAGTATATCAAAACCGGTATGACCCAACCGTTAAAGGCACGAACCTTCTTTCCGCCTGATAAAAGACGGTGTAACACACAAGAAGCGCTCCTTCAACGATTCTTTCATGTCGGCAAGATTGATGCATGTGGCGGCATCTACACCGCCACATGCGAACTAACGCATCAATCCTGCATCGCGCAATCAGAGTTTACCGCGCAGATAGCATATATACAACTTCCCGACAACAATCATCGGGCAGTTGCCCACCAGATACGACATCCATCTGGTCGGAGGATCCTCCCTTTTCCAAGAGTATGAGTGAACTTTACACCCTGTTCCTCATATCTCTAAAATGCATAATGCTTCTGACATACCCAAATACTAGTAGGTTTCGGTTGAGGAGAGGTATCTAAGGTGTAAAGCATCCGTAAGTTGGGTTCCCACGGATATCATTATCCCCCCTCACTTTACATGCATGACTACACATTTATCCATCCACACCAAACGCAATCCTGATGGCGCTACTGAACGTTTCTGTTACCTTCAGTAGCTCCATCAGGTGTTAATTGTTGGAGGCAGAGCTTCAAATCATCCATGTAAAAAAGGTGTGATATCATCTGACCACCTCTTCTCAACCGATAGCCTAGACCTGAATCCCCAGTGTGCTAAGAGGATTCAAGGCTACGCAAAACCAATGTGGACTCAAACTATCGCCCTGAAATATTCCGCGCTCAATCCTGATCGATTCATCGATCCCCCGGATCCGTTGTCATCCTGGATTATGAAGGACAGTCCTCCATTGCCCCATACACGACATCAAAAAAGTGCGTAGTGTTGCGTTTATTTTACATATAACTCCAGCACCTTAATGAGCCAAGTATGTGGCACCGAGTCAAAGGCCTTATAATCTATCAAACATGTAGACGAATCCTTCCGGGATCTACTAACCTGTTGACTTATGGCCATATCTATATGGAGCAGCTCCTTAGTACCGAAGAAAGGATCCCGCCCTTTCTTACATCCATTCTGAGACACAAACATAATTGAGCTATTTTCAATGTGGTGTGCAATTTTTGCTTTAAGAATAGATGTAAGAACTTAATGGACAGTCGGTAAACATGTAAGTGGTCTATAGTTCTTAGGTTCCGCAGAACGACCCGATTTATGGAGCAGGTGGGTAACTCCTGTCGTAAAGAACAGTGGTAGCGACCTCGTCTCTAAAGAAGACTGAAATTGCGTGGCTAAGCAAGCGTGTGACGTTTGAAGCCATTTAATCCAGAAATTTTGCAGTCCATCCGGTTCTGGAGATTACCAGTTTGGTAAAGGACGGACAGCACGGGCCACATCCAGAGGACTAATAACAATGGCCTCCATGTCTGGTATTTAATCACACGCCTGCTCAACAACACGCATACAATCACCTTCAGTGACAGAAACCGACCAAATGTTTGTTTCTGTCACTGAAGGTGATTGCTTCGCTAAAAAGCACTCACTGTATCATTATCCGGTGGACGCGCGTCAGTCACACCTTGGGAGGGAATAGGCCTCTTTCAAGCTCTGTAAACCCACCTTGCATAAATCTGGAACATGCGGTTCTGACTGTACCGATCCACTCTTCGCCTGTACCGACGGATATGGTTTGCCCATACATACTTTTTGACATAGCCAATGATATTGACTTGACATACATACTCGTATAAATATTATACACCCCATGGTTATGTTACAGCGATACAAAAAAATGCTAATTATAAGAACTGTGAAAAGCCTGTGACAAAATAAATAAATGTAATAGAAACTTGTTGAGGAGGAAGGTAAACAGAAATTGACATTCCGTAAAAAAAAATATGCATTACAAGTGGCCAGTACGAAGTAGATACCTACTGATTAATTTAGCAAAAAGATTGTTGCTGCGTTACCCGTTATTTTTTCCTTGAACGTGGCTTGACATGCTGCCGCGTGTCTAGATTGGTTTAAGTAATAATAATAAATCAAATAGTATTCTGGCATTTTGCATTTTCATTTATCGTTTCACAGCATCGATCAAAATATTAATTCTATCCACGTTCCTCACGAAATCACCATAGTGAGATCGGTTCAGAACAAAATATTCATTTTATCCACATTTCTAAAGAATCCCACAAAGTAGGATCCTATCGGAATAAACCTTGAGAGCGTGACTTATGACGCCTCATGCCATAGAACGCCCAGGACGCGCGTTGATATTCCAGAACGCTAGTGAGGTGGCTGTGTGATGTCTACAGCTTATTCTAAAAGTATCTGATGAAACTGTAAATAAATGGATCAGAAAACGTACCTGTGTAGTGTGGATGCCAATTTGCTGCGCCGCCTGAAAATTGAATGCTTGATTTGATTATTTGAATTTTAAACCTGAAAGTCCAATTTGAAAACATTTTAAAGCTGTTTTTCATTGGACAATGATGTTATTTTATTTCCTCGATTTTGGTCGCTGTTTTTTCAATCTCAATAAAATTGTGGTAGAAAGCACATATTTACACAATAATAATGTTAGCTTGAATAACACATTTAAATAGCCATTTTATCGTGGTGTATAAAGTTGAAACCTTCTAAAATACATATGAATGCATTGCGTTGTTTAATCTTAGATCAGATAGTTTTGAAACAGACCGTCGTACTTCGTTTGAACGTTAGTACAATATTTTGTACTTCATGTCTCTGGTGATTGAGTGTGTTATTCAATGTCACCAGAAATTCTTTTTTTGGTCTTAGATTGAATAATGCAAAGGGCTATTATTTTGACTCGAGTGTATGTCAATCTTCTTCCAACATACTTACCAGATTTATAATCACAGGCACGACCGTTGCGAAGAAACCAAAACTGGCCACTCCAAGAATAACACTCGAAGATGCAATAGCGGAGCAAACGAATAAGGAAAAGTCAGCCTCGAAAGTTATCCGGACAAAAGCGCGTAACAAATGTGATCGTAAAAAAAAATGTGAAAAATCCGATTGTGATATATGTGAACTAAGTTTTAGTAATAAGGGTGATTCAACTAAACATATTCGTGTACACGCTGGTGAAAAGCTTTTTAAGTGTGATTTATGTCAGCGTAATTTTAGTACAACGGGTGGTTTAACAAGTCATATTCGTACACACACAGGTGAAAAACCTTACAAGTGTGATGTATGTGAACGTCGTTTTAATCACAAAATAGTTTTAACAAGACATATTCGTACACACACTGGTGAAAAACCTTTTAAATGTGATGTATGTCTACGTAGTTTTAGTGAAAAGGTATACTTAAAAGGACATATACGTACACACACTGGTGAAAAACCTTTTAAGTGTGATTTATGTCAGCGTAATTTTAGTACAACGGGTGGTTTAACAAGTCATATTCGTACACACACAGGTGAAAAACGTTACAAGTGTGATGTATGTGAACGTCGTTTTAATCACAAAATAGTTTTAACAAGACATATTCGTACACACACTGGTGAAAAACCTTTTAAGTGTGATGTATGTCAACGTAGTTTTAGTCGAAAGATATATTTAACAGAACATATTCGTCAACACACAGGTGAAAAACCATATAAGTGTGATGAATGTCAGCGGAGTTTTACTAGAAAGCAGAAATTAACAAATCATATTCGTACACATACTGGTGAAAAACCTTTTAAATGTGATGTATGTCAGCGTAGTTTTTGTCGAAACGAAACTCTAAAAACTCATATTCGTCATCACACTAAAAATCCTCATAAGTGTGATGTATGTCAACGTTGTTTTGTTAATAAAATTATTTTAACAAGACATGTTTGTAAACACACGGGTGAAAAACCTTATAAGTGTGATTTATGTCAGCGTAATTTTAGTACATCGGGTAATTTAACAAGTCATATTCGTACACACACTGGTGAAAAACCTTTTAAGTGTGATGAATGTCAACGTAGTTTTAATGTTAAGGTAAATTTAACGCAACATATTCGTACACACACAGGTGAAAAACCATATAAGTGTGATGTATGTCAGCGTAGTTTTTCTCGAAAGGGTAGTTTAACAAATCACATTCGTCTTCACACTGGTGAAAAACCTTTTAAATGTGATTTATGTCAGCGTAATTTTAGTACATCGGGTAATTTAACAAGTCATATTCGTACACACACTGGTGAAAAACCTTTTAAGTGTGATGTGTGTCAACGTAGTTTTAATCTTAAGGTAAATTTAACACAACATATTCGTCAACACACAGGTGAAAAACCATATAAGTGTGATGTATGTTAGCGTAGTTTTAGTCGAAAGGAAACTTTAACAACTCATATTCGTCATCACACTAAAAATCCTCATAAGTGTGTGGCGGCATCTACATCGCCACATGCGAACAAACGCATCAATCCTGCATCGCGCAAGCAGAGTTTACCGCGCAGATAGCATATATACATTTTCCCGACAACAATCATCGGGCAGTTGCCCACCAGATACGACATCCATCTGGTCGGAGGATCTTCCCTTTTCCAAGAGTATGAGTGAACTTTACACCCTGTTCCTCATATCTCTAAACTGGTGACCCCGACGTGATCCCGAGTATGAACATCATATCTCTTCACTGGTGACACCGAGTATGAACGTCAGCGCAGCCTTCGTGCAACTACTTCAGCGTGACGTCATCATCATCACTCCCGCAAGTCACACAGCCAGCCAGCAACAACGGCTTGAACGGTTGTCCTGACCATCAGCATGCAGCGCAAGCGCATACCTGGTCATCACCTTCAGCCCCATCAGCAATCTTGGCACAGCACACTGCACATACGGCCGGTCCACAAGCAGAGTGCTTAATCCCTCTCCTGGTCGACATCAGCAGTCAGCCACCCCGACTCACTGGGGCATCTTCGCAGACAGTTCCGACTCACCGCGAACTATGCGACACCCGGTTCCAACCCACTGGAACCCAACTGGCATTGGCAAGCATCGCAAGATACAAGAATTAGTCCACTATCGACCTCCGGTCTTCGGAGGGGAGTGATGAGCCGGCATCTACCCCGCCACATGCGAACAAACGCATCAATCCTGCATCGCGCAAGCAGAGTTTACCGCGCATATAGCATATATACAACTTCCCGACAACAATCAATTCGTCCTGATAACTTCATCCATAATCGCACAGACAAATCCTTCGGTTTCCCCGAAGAGGTCGCCGAAACGCAGTCAGGATACAGACGCCAAAAATCTACATCAGGACCATGGAGGGCCCGGCAAAAGCTTCTGTGACGTTCTTTGTCTTGCCATACTTCCTTACGATCGTTAGTATCTAGTACTACAGGTTTGCGCCAGTTCTCTTTTGCCAAGTATAGTGGGGTTGAGGCCCTGGTCCACTGCGACCACGTATCAGTTTCAAGGAAATATTCCCTGAGACTGCCATTCTCGCGGTTGTGGAGGGACTTTGCATTTAAAAAGCCTCGACCCCCGCACTTCCGCGGGATGTACAGTCTCATTACCGATGATCGTGGGTGTTGTATCAGGTTTGCAGTCAATAGTGTATGGACCCTCCTATCCAGGACGTCGAGTTCGGTCGGAGCCATTTAAGTATGCCGAAAGAGTATATCAAAACCGGTATGACCCAACCGTTAAAGGCACGAACCTTCTTTCCGCCTGATAAAAGACGGTGTAACACACAAGAAGCGCTCCTTCAACGATTCTTTCATGTCGGCAAGATTGATGCATGTGGCGGCATCTACACCGCCACATGCGAACTAACGCATCAATCCTGCATCGCGCAATCAGAGTTTACCGCGCAGATAGCATATATACAACTTCCCGACAACAATCATCGGGCAGTTGCCCACCAGATACGACATCCATCTGGTCGGAGGATCCTCCCTTTTCCAAGAGTATGAGTGAACTTTACACCCTGTTCCTCATATCTCTAAAATGCATAATGCTTCTGACATACCCAAATACTAGTAGGTTTCGGTTGAGGAGAGGTATCTAAGGTGTAAAGCATCCGTAAGTTGGGTTCCCACGGATATCATTATCCCCCCTCACTTTACATGCATGACTACACATTTATCCATCCACACCAAACGCAATCCTGATGGCGCTACTGAACGTTTCTGTTACCTTCAGTAGCTCCATCAGGTGTTAATTGTTGGAGGCAGAGCTTCAAATCATCCATGTAAAAAAGGTGTGATATCATCTGACCACCTCTTCTCAACCGATAGCCTAGACCTGAATCCCCAGTGTGCTAAGAGGATTCAAGGCTACGCAAAACCAATGTGGACTCAAACTATCGCCCTGAAATATTACATATAACTCCAGCACCTTAATGAGCCAAGTATGTGGCACCGAGTCAAAGGCCTTATAATCTATCAAACATGTAGACGAATCCTTCCGGGATCTACTAACCTGTTGACTTATGGCCATATCTATATGGAGCAGCTCCTTAGTACCGAAGAAAGGATCCCGCCCTTTCTTACATCCATTCTGAGACACAAACATAATTGAGCTATTTTCAATGTGGTGTGCAATTTTTGCTTTAAGAATAGATGTAAGAACTTAATGGACAGTCGGTAAACATGTAAGTGGTCTATAGTTCTTAGGTTCCGCAGAACGACCCGATTTATGGAGCATGTGGGTAACTCCTGTCGTAAAGAACAGTGGTAGCGACCTCGTCTCTAAAGAAGACTGAAATTGCGTGGCTAAGCAAGCGTGTGACGTTTGAAGCCATTTAATCCAGAAATTTTGCAGTCCATCCGGTTCTGGAGATTACCAGTTTGGTAAAGGACGGACAGCACGGGCCACATCCAGAGGACTAATAACAATGGCCTCCATGTCTGGTATTTAATCACACGCCTGCTCAACAACACGCATACAATCACCTTCAGTGACAGAAACCGACCAAATGTTTGTTTCTGTCACTGAAGGTGATTGCTTCGCTAAAAAGCACTCACTGTATCATTATCCGGTGGACGCGCGTCAGTCACACCTTGGGAGGGAATAGGCCTCTTTCAAGCTCTGTAAACCCACCTTGCATAAATCTGGAACATGCGGTTCTGACTGTACCGATCCACTCTTCGCCTGTACCGACGGATATGGTTTGCCCATACATACTTTTTGACATAGCCAATGATATTGACTTGACATACATACTCGTATAAATATTATACACCCCATGGTTATGTTACAGCGATACAAAAAAATGCTAATTATAAGAACTGTGAAAAGCCTGTGACAAAATAAATAAATGTAATAGAAACTTGTTGAGGAGGAAGGTAAACAGAAATTGACATTCCGTAAAAAAAAATATGCATTACAAGTGGCCAGTACGAAGTAGATACCTACTGATTAATTTAGCAAAAAGATTGTTGCTGCGTTACCCGTTATTTTTTCCTTGAACGTGGCTTGACATGCTGCCGCGTGTCTAGATTGGTTTAAGTAATAATAATAAATCAAATAGTATTCTGGCATTTTGCATTTTCATTTATCGTTTCACAGCATCGATCAAAATATTAATTCTATCCACGTTCCTCACGAAATCACCATAGTGAGATCGGTTCAGAACAAAATATTCATTTTATCCACATTTCTAAAGAATCCCACAAAGTAGGATCCTATCGGAATAAACCTTGAGAGCGTGACTTATGACGCCTCATGCCATAGAACGCCCAGGACGCGCGTTGATATTCCAGAACGCTAGTGAGGTGGCTGTGTGATGTCTACAGCTTATTCTAAAAGTATCTGATGAAACTGTAAATAAATGGATCAGAAAACGTACCTGTGTAGTGTGGATGCCAATTTGCTGCGCCGCCTGAAAATTGAATGCTTGATTTGATTATTTGAATTTTAAACCTGAAAGTCCAATTTGAAAACATTTTAAAGCTGTTTTTCATTGGACAATGATGTTATTTTATTTCCTCGATTTTGGTCGCTGTTTTTTCAATCTCAATAAAATTGTGGTAGAAAGCACATATTTACACAATAATAATGTTAGCTTGAATAACACATTTAAATAGCCATTTTATCGTGGTGTATAAAGTTGAAACCTTCTAAAATACATATGAATGCATTGCGTTGTTTAATCTTAGATCAGATAGTTTTGAAACAGACCGTCGTACTTCGTTTGAACGTTAGTACAATATTTTGTACTTCATGTCTCTGGTGATTGAGTGTGTTATTCAATGTCACCAGAAATTCTTTTTTTGGTCTTAGATTGAATAATGCAAAGGGCTATTATTTTGACTCGAGTGTATGTCAATCTTCTTCCAACATACTTACCAGATTTATAATCACAGGCACGACCGTTGCGAAGAAACCAAAACTGGCCACTCCAAGAATAACACTCGAAGATGCAATAGCGGAGCAAACGAATAAGGAAAAGTCAGCCTCGAAAGTTATCCGGACAAAAGCGCGTAACAAATGTGATCGTAAAAAAAAATGTGAAAAATCCGATTGTGATATATGTGAACTAAGTTTTAGTAATAAGGGTGATTCAACTAAACATATTCGTGTACACGCTGGTGAAAAGCTTTTTAAGTGTGATTTATGTCAGCGTAATTTTAGTACAACGGGTGGTTTAACAAGTCATATTCGTACACACACAGGTGAAAAACCTTACAAGTGTGATGTATGTGAACGTCGTTTTAATCACAAAATAGTTTTAACAAGACATATTCGTACACACACTGGTGAAAAACCTTTTAAATGTGATGTATGTCTACGTAGTTTTAGTGAAAAGGTATACTTAAAAGGACATATACGTACACACACTGGTGAAAAACCTTTTAAGTGTGATTTATGTCAGCGTAATTTTAGTACAACGGGTGGTTTAACAAGTCATATTCGTACACACACAGGTGAAAAACGTTACAAGTGTGATGTATGTGAACGTCGTTTTAATCACAAAATAGTTTTAACAAGACATATTCGTACACACACTGGTGAAAAACCTTTTAAGTGTGATGTATGTCAACGTAGTTTTAGTCGAAAGATATATTTAACAGAACATATTCGTCAACACACAGGTGAAAAACCATATAAGTGTGATGAATGTCAGCGGAGTTTTACTAGAAAGCAGAAATTAACAAATCATATTCGTACACATACTGGTGAAAAACCTTTTAAATGTGATGTATGTCAGCGTAGTTTTTGTCGAAACGAAACTCTAAAAACTCATATTCGTCATCACACTAAAAATCCTCATAAGTGTGATGTATGTCAACGTTGTTTTGTTAATAAAATTATTTTAACAAGACATGTTTGTAAACACACGGGTGAAAAACCTTATAAGTGTGATTTATGTCAGCGTAATTTTAGTACATCGGGTAATTTAACAAGTCATATTCGTACACACACTGGTGAAAAACCTTTTAAGTGTGATGAATGTCAACGTAGTTTTAATGTTAAGGTAAATTTAACGCAACATATTCGTACACACACAGGTGAAAAACCATATAAGTGTGATGTATGTCAGCGTAGTTTTTCTCGAAAGGGTAGTTTAACAAATCACATTCGTCTTCACACTGGTGAAAAACCTTTTAAATGTGATTTATGTCAGCGTAATTTTAGTACATCGGGTAATTTAACAAGTCATATTCGTACACACACTGGTGAAAAACCTTTTAAGTGTGATGTGTGTCAACGTAGTTTTAATCTTAAGGTAAATTTAACACAACATATTCGTCAACACACAGGTGAAAAACCATATAAGTGTGATGTATGTTAGCGTAGTTTTAGTCGAAAGGAAACTTTAACAACTCATATTCGTCATCACACTAAAAATCCTCATAAGTGTGTGGCGGCATCTACATCGCCACATGCGAACAAACGCATCAATCCTGCATCGCGCAAGCAGAGTTTACCGCGCAGATAGCATATATACATTTTCCCGACAACAATCATCGGGCAGTTGCCCACCAGATACGACATCCATCTGGTCGGAGGATCTTCCCTTTTCCAAGAGTATGAGTGAACTTTACACCCTGTTCCTCATATCTCTAAACTGGTGACCCCGACGTGATCCCGAGTATGAACATCATATCTCTTCACTGGTGACACCGAGTATGAACGTCAGCGCAGCCTTCGTGCAACTACTTCAGCGTGACGTCATCATCATCACTCCCGCAAGTCACACAGCCAGCCAGCAACAACGGCTTGAACGGTTGTCCTGACCATCAGCATGCAGCGCAAGCGCATACCTGGTCATCACCTTCAGCCCCATCAGCAATCTTGGCACAGCACACTGCACATACGGCCGGTCCACAAGCAGAGTGCTTAATCCCTCTCCTGGTCGACATCAGCAGTCAGCCACCCCGACTCACTGGGGCATCTTCGCAGACAGTTCCGACTCACCGCGAACTATGCGACACCCGGTTCCAACCCACTGGAACCCAACTGGCATTGGCAAGCATCGCAAGATACAAGAATTAGTCCACTATCGACCTCCGGTCTTCGGAGGGGAGTGATGAGCCGGCATCTACCCCGCCACATGCGAACAAACGCATCAATCCTGCATCGCGCAAGCAGAGTTTACCGCGCATATAGCATATATACAACTTCCCGACAACAATCATCGGGCAGTTGCCCACCAGATACGACATCCATCTGGTCGGAGGATCCTCCCTTTTCCAAGAGTATGAGTGAACTTTACACCCTGTTTCTCATATCTCTAAAAGTGTGATGTATGTCAACGTTGTTTTGTTAATAACATTATTTTAACAAGACATGTTTGTCAACACACAGGTGAAAAACCTTATAAGTGTGATGTATGTCAGCGTAGTTTAAGACAAAAGAGTAATTTAACAGATCATAATCGTACACATACTGGTGATAAACCTTTTAAATGTGTTGTATGTCTACGTAGTTTTAGTCTTAAGGTAAATTTAACACAACATATTCGTACACACACTGCTGAAAAACCTTTTAAGTGTGATTTATGTCAACGTAGTTTTAGTCGAAAGGTATATTTAACATAACATATTCGTCAACATACCGGTAATTAACCTCATAAGTGTGATGTATGCCAACGTTGTTTTATTAATAAGATTACCTTGATAAGTGTTATGTATTTCAACGTAGTTCTGTTCCAACAGTATTTTAACGGAACATGTTTATGTACACACTGGTGAAATATATTTTACGTTTATCGTAGTTTAAGTCAAAAGGGTGATTAATCAAATCACTAGCACTTCGCCCGCGACTTAGTCAGCGTGGATTTAGTATTATGTCCTACGAAATGTAGCCCCCACCCCTATTAACCGGTAGTTACGGAATATTTATGATTACAATATTTTCACTTCCTTTGGCTAAATCCAGACACCCAGTGAAATCTTGCCAAGAACACTTAAGTTAGTTTTGCTGGTCTATTTTCGAAAAACCCAAAAACTTGTAGCTGTAGATTTTCTGTCAAAAGTTTTAGTACCGTTATTCGAGGTAACCAAACAGCCGTACAAATTATAGCACCCTCCAAAACTCCCTTAGTTTGTCATAATAAGGTTTTCAAAACGACCTCTTAGTTTTGAACACCTCCTAATGACAAACTTTATTATTCAGAATGTGTTCGAAATTAACGGTTCAAAACAAGATAGGTTGTAATTTGCTCAAAAAAAAAAAACCTAAATGATCGTTTTAAAACCATTTCCTAATTACAGCACCAAATAATACCATTGATGAGGCGTATTAAGGAGTGTGTATTAAACGGTTGGAATTTTGAGTTTCATAGATATTTTTAAAATAAAAACTGAAATCATAAATCGGCTTTTATCGGCTCGCGCTGGGTCTTGCGGGACGCCCACGGAGGTGAAATTTTTTGTTTCATAGATTTTTTTTAAAATAAACACTAAAATAATAAATCGGGCTTTATCAAGATCATTTTGTCAATAAAAAGAGAGGAGCGTGTATGCAGGAAAGCTACTATGAACTGTGCAGCGGCCCGGTTGGCTTGTAATACGTTCTTATTAAAGCTAATAATGCTTTGTCATCGTCGTCGTCCGGAGCGAACATCACTCGACGCCTACTAAGAATGTTTCTTCGCCCGCAAGCACGCAGCATGTCTCTTTTCTACGCGAGCAATCGAATGAAACAGAGACAAACATTAGCAGACTCGTGCAGGCCCGGACGGGGGTTCCGAACAAAGCGAGAGGTGCGAGTGAAAGCAGCGAGAGGTCCAATCCGAGGTGCGGCGGCAAGAGCGGGACAGCATCGGGCGGTGAGGCCCAGCCACAATGTACCGCGGTTTCGAATGCACCGTAAAGTGAACACGTCAGCGCGCGCGCTTCGGTCAACAAATCAGTGATATTACCTAGCATAAATTCGAAAACAGCTGTTACTACTGTGTCGCCTTCTTTGTTATTAAATAATAATGTAAGTCAGGTTGCTAAGGACTGCTCACAGGTAGCTAAAGAGAATTCTGAATGGCAAGTTGTTCAGTCAAAACATGCCAGGAAATATAAACTTATCGGTCAAAAAAGCCGGGCGGCTACAGCGCTGGACGGCAAGTTTAAAGCTGCCGACATAAAAGCCCCTTTGTCTATGTCTAATGCAGTCTTTCCCAACGTGGGGGATAACGCCCCCTTGTGGGCGCAGCAGGCCTAAAGGGGGGCGGTAAGACCCAGAAAAAAAGGGGGCATTGTGTAGGGCTTTGGGGTCGATTTATAATTTCATCTACCTACCTAGGAAGACTCTTAGACACCGACTGAGCTCTCGACTCTCGACTACATCTTGTGAACATCAACTAATATTAATTAAGATATAGCTCAAACTCGGTTCGATATAAAAGACCGCGGGCAATCATGTTTTAACAAGTTTTTGTTAAATAATCCGAATTGTACATTCCTATACCAATCGGCTGGTTCTATAATACTTGTTCTTGCTTGTCGAGTATGATTGGGCGTCGAATGAGATAAACGAGTTTATGCACGTTTTTCTTATTCCTGTTGGCGCGTGCTGCTTATGCAATCCTATATAAACGACGTAAACTTATTTTATTTTCATTTGTGGTTTCGCGCATAATAGATAAGCAGTACTTGATTTCAACACTTACGTATTTCTTAAAACAAAACAATGTCGGAAGTTAAAAAGAAGAGACGGCAAAAAAAATCTGCGGAATATATTAAATTCGGATTTATTGAAAATCCCACAAACCCGTCGTCGCCTTTGTGTCTTCTATGTCTAAAAACATTTTAGAACGAAGCAATGAAGCCTTCAAGACTGCAAGATCATTTGAATAAAATGCATCCAGATAAGACAGAAAAGAATGTAGCATATTTTCAAGACCTAGAGAAGAAGCATAATACTCAGCCAAGTGTATCAAAACTATTTTCGGCGGCTGCTAAGCAAGATGACGACGGACTTCGAGCTTCGTACAATATCTCTTTGTTAATTGCTCAAAAAGGCAAACCACACAACATCGGAGAAGAGTTAATTTTGCCAGCAAAAAAGGAAGTAATAACTACTGTGCTTCATAAACCGGCCGCAGATATTATCCGAAAAATTCCTTTGAGTAATAATTCTGTGCAAAGACGAATTGATGAAATGGCTGAAAACATTGAAGAATCATTGTGCAATCATCTGAGGACTAGTCAATTCTCAATTCAGCTCGATGAGTCCACTTTACCAACTAATGAAGCGTTGTTGCTATCTTACGTGAGGTTTATTAAAGATGAGAAAATACGTGAAGAACTATTGTTTGCCAGAAATTTGGAGACAGATACAAAAGGCGAAACCATATTCAATACATTGGAAAAGTTTTGTGAAGAGAAAGAGATTCCTTTGAAAAATATTATATCAGTTGCTACGGATGGCGCTCCGGCTATGACAGGGCGCCATAAAGGCTTCATAGCATACTTAAATAATAAAATTCCAGATGTCCTTGCTATACATTGCGTTATTCATAGACAACATTTGGTTGCTAGAAACTTAAGTGAACGACTATTTCAATCACTGCAATATGTCATCAAAGCAGTCAATAAAATCCGTAGCAGCTCTTTGAATGATAGATTATTTCATCAGCTTTGTGTTACTAATGAAGAAGATTTCAACCGTTTTTTGCTTCATACTGAAGTTCGTTGGCTGTCAAGAGGCAATTGTCTTTTTACAACCTGTTTGACTCTATGATAGAGTTCTTGGAAACTAAAGATACAGAACTGCGCAACGAGCTCATAACATCAAAGAATGATATAGCTTACATGACAGACCTGTGTAAAATGTTCAACGACATGAACCTCCAACTGCAAGGCGATGAACTAAATTTAATTAAAACAAAAAATGTCGTTGATGCTTTCGCAGCCAAACTGCTTCTGCACAAAAAGAATATGGGCAGACGTGAGTTTCACAATTTTCCGAATTTATCAGTATACTGCAGTAACGACGACTTGTTTGCCTACTGCCAACATTTGGAAAACCTCCACATTGACTTCACCGAACGATACCAGGACATGGGTGTTGGATCCGTTTTCAAATGTCAACACAGCAATGTCACCTCAGCTGGAAGAAGAACTTATAGAATTGACAACAAACGAAGAAATAAAAATCAAGTTCAAAAATGGATATCAAGAATTTTGGCTACAAAAACCGATCCCGCAATTGTACCCTGGATTGTGGTCAATTGTTCAACGATTTTTGATAGCATTCCCATCGTCATATTTGTGTGAACGTGGATTTAGTGCTGTGGCAACGCTGCTTACTAAAAAGAGAAATCGTTTGCGTGTTACCGAACGTGGCGACTTGCGGCTGTTTTTCAATAAATTGGAACCTGATATCAACAAACTTATTGAACAGCATCAGATTCAACCTTCACATTAGTTTTTATATAAGAATTGATTATGTTTGTTTTATTTTCAATAAAAGATAATCTGTCCGAATACTATAAATTTGCGTTTCAATAATCAGTTATAAGAACTTAGCGGTTTTTAAGTATGTTTAAAAAGGGGGGCGTTAAAAAATAATTTATTCTTAAAGTGGGCAGTAGACAAAAAAAGGTTGGGAACCCCTGGTCTAATGTCTCTAATGATTCTTGTGAGCAGGATATTGTTAGCTACATAAAAGATAAGACCGGCGACGTGGTGTCATTGAAAATGATAAAAATAAAAACAAATAGAAAATATGACGCTTATAAGTTATTTGTTTCAAAGAGTAATTTACATTTGTTTATGAATGACGACTTTTGGCCTTATGGCATTACGTTTCGTCGGTTCGTACATTTTATGTTTGGGCCGAAACAAGGCGATTGTTAAGTTAAAGTTTAATTATATTACATTATGGATAATAGTCACCAACTAACATATAATAATTGTAAAGGACAATGTCAAGTTTCGGCCTACACAACTTTTAAAACTAAATTCACACGGACACAAAGATTTTACTTACAATAATTTAAATATAAAATTCCAACTTATTATGTCTCGTGTCGTACAGTCAGTCTCGCTCGCACAGCGCTAACGGTCGGGTGCGTTGATGTGTTGAAGATGGCGTTAAATACGATAAAATGTAACGGGTGTAATATAGTGAAATGTGAGGTATTGCCGTACAAACAATACAAACACGATGTTATGGACAATGAAACCCTTGTTAAAATCTGTGAATCGGCGTTCTCCGAAAAAGAGATTGAAGAAGCGAAGTTACTGCTATTTGAATCCTTACCCACAAAACAAAGGAAGGTAGTAAGACGAAAAGAGGGAAAAACGAAGCGAAATGTTGAAGATATTATCAATCTTTTTTAAGAAGTATATCCCGAAACAATTCCTGTTTTTGTTGCTCGCGATCTATTGAAGTTGCCCCCGGTGGCGATTGTAATTACGTTGTTAAAAGATGTGATAAAGTTAAGAAATAAGGTGTCTAACATTAAATAAAACTACGCAACTGTTACTCAACTACAAGAAATGCAAAAGAAATGGACCGATATGACATTATTACCTATTATGAATAAAGACAACGTAAATAAGCGGAAAAGAGGCGCTTATCTGCTCGATAGTGGTCCAATTGGGTTATCACCGTCAATAAATTTAAAAATCACGGAGGGTAATTGTACATCAGCTGATTCAAATTGTAACGGAGACAGCCGAGACGATAACGGTGGCGGTGCGAGTGAGAGAGAGTGTGTGCCAACCTTCTCGCACTCGGGTGACAACGGCAACAGTGTTCCTGACAATCACGTTGTCTCTCGCTCCTGCTCATAAGACAATGGCGTCGACGCGACAAACAACGGTAATGGATTCTCAGCGAGCAAGTTTTGCGGATATCGTAAGAACAGAAGGTGAATGGATACAAAATAGTTCGCCAAGTTAAGAATGGCAATTGTATCAACGGAAAAAGTTAAGAAATCGCTTTATTGGGAAAACTGGTACAGCTGTCACTGAATCTCAAAGTAGATTTACAGCAGCCGATACCAAGGTTCCACTGTTTATATCAAACGTAAACAAGAACACGTCTGAGACAGACATTTGCGACTATATACAAGCTAAGACAAAAGAGATAATTTCTATGGAACAGATTAATATGAAAAAGGATCGGCCATATAATGCTTTCAAAATATTTGTGTCTAAGAACAAACTAGATGAATATCTAAACGATGAGCTGTGGCAGGAGGGAATCAAATTCAGGCGATTTGTACACTTTCGGATGCGTTCACCATCAAGGATATCTCCAGTAGTGGATACGCGGTCAAAACCGAGCAAATCATAATTATGCAAAGAATGATGGACCAAAGAAAACTCAGTAATTTAATCAGTTTTAATTGTAAAAATGTCAAGCGAAGCATAAATTGTTTTAGGTCATTGTGGATATTGTGGTGCTGCAAGAAACCTGGCTCCTGCCACACGATTTAGTGTTCCTGGCGGATATTGATCAGGATTTTAGCTACACAGGAAAGTCAGCGGTGGATCTATCGGTGTGCTACGCGGCAGACCCCACGGCGGAGTGGCACTACTGTGGCGAAATAAGTGTTTCGAGACGTGTCAATAGTGCACTAGTGAGAGAATCGTTGCAATAAAAGTGGTAACCGTTGACTTACGCGATATTTTAATAATGTGCGTGTATATGCCTACTGATCAGCCTGATAATTTACCGGCGTATAACCAATGCTTGGGGGAATTAAATGCAATAATAGAAGACAGTGACATCGAAACGGTATTTATCTTGGGTGATTATAATTGCTCATCCGGCAGCTCTTTTTTATGACGAATTGCTTAATTTTTGTACTGAAAGTCAGTGGGTATGCGCAGATGTAAAAACACTTGGTCTTCTGTCACACATACATTTGTTAGTGAGGTACATGGTTGCAAAAGGTGGCTAGATCATTGTGTGGTAAGTGAATCTGCATGGCATACAATAACAGACGTTCGTCGACCTAGCTGGCAACACTAGCAATGTTTACTAGAACCGCGTATTTAAAAATTGTAATTTGATATAAAATACATTCTTAAATTACTAAAAAGTAGTGAAACTCAGTGCAATAACTATAATTTACAAGTGACGTTGTTGGTGACTGTTATCGACAAGTGCATTTATAAAATAAATCAACAATATTAAGTGACGGTACAAAACACTTTACGAACAATAATACAGTGTATAGCACCAAATTTCTACATCATCCTAGTTTGTATCAAATAGTGAAGATGAGTGCAGTTTTATATTAAAAGTAGTGTAATAATTACAAAAGACGACAATATTAAAAACGGTTAGGAGGAAAAAATAAATATTGACCTTTGGACTCTAATGAATATTCGACAACTAGTGCCATCAAACCACCGCGCGCCGAATAGATGAACCAATATAGTACCGCTACTTGACGCTAGTGGGCGCAAAACCACCGATTGGGGATAGCACATAAAAATAAAAATAAAAATTGGTAGAAAATAAATAACTTTAGAATACTTCGAAGGAAACTTGTGAGGAAATATTTAAGATGAATTTCCTAGAAAATATTACCTTCCGTCGTACTAGATCCAAGTCAGATTCAATACTAAACGACAGCGACACAGTCTTGAATGAAACTGGAAACAGTGTCCCAGAATTATCGGATGACGAAGACTTAAGACTTATAAAAGACTTGCGTGAACAAGTCATGAATCTCACAACACAATTGCAGACCGCTCGTGAGGAAATCGCGGTCCTTTCCTTAGAAAATAATAACTTGAGGAGTTCTAATAAAGACCGGGAAAAAAGTAATGACACGTTTGAAACAATTAAATATAGTTCACCTAAAATTAATCAACCTACTACGCAAAAGAGCATTAACACGAACAAACAAGGCAAGAAGCAGTCTCAAACTTGTGCTCTGGACAACAAGAACCCTGAAAAAGCAAACAAAGCAACAACAATTAAAAAACAAACAGAGAAGGCTGAGATACAGAAAAATGGTACGAAACGCATTAAAATCTGTGTCTTAAGTACCAGACAATAAGAACAAAATACTTCACATTGCAGAAACCACATTTGTTCAGTGTGATATTTGCCATTACATCACACCACATAGTAATATGCAACGTATGCTGAGTGGAATTCAACCAAAATTATCAAACTTCACCTTAGAGGACTATTGTATAATATTACTGGGCGAGGAGGACTTCAAATTTACAAATCGATATTTGGATTGTGTGTTGCATATTAGAGAAGTATTGCAGGAAATTAGACATACAAATGTAATTATTTGCACTCCAACATATAAATTCTTTAATAACAACTATTTGTTCAATTCAAGAATAGAAACCTTTAATAATTTACTCTATCTAGACATAATTAATCACAGACATGCTTATTTCTTGGACAGCAATAAAAATTTACGATACGATGACACTATGTTTGACAGACGCTCTGGACGTATAAGTTACTTTGGACTTCAAACTATTTTTAAAGATATGAGAAATATGATTATGTTGATGCAAACAAAAGTAATTCAGTGTTCAGAAGACTGCAATAAAAATTCCATAGAATGTAAAGAAAACCACCAAACAAATGTAACTCAAACGAGTAACTCTGAGTTTTTTCTTTTATAATCACATGTTTATTATTCATCAAAATATTGCTGGCCTTTTAAACAAATCTGATTTCTTAACATTAAATATTCAAGAACTAATAAGCAGACAAATAAATATTGACATAATTTTGTTATAACAGAACATTTTGTTATCTCTGGTCAGGAAAGTTTAATCAATTTACCAAATTATAAACTTGCCGCCTCCTACTCTAGGAAACACCAAAGGCGAGGAGGTTCGTGTATTTTAATTAAGAGGTGTTACGAATATAAAGAGCTTCACGATATAATGAAACTTTCTATTGCAGGAGTTTTCGAATGTAGTGCAATAGAAGTGATCAAACAAAAATGTATAATTGTATGTGTATATAGACCACCAAATATATCGAATATAAGTGTATTTTTTGAAGCTTTGGACTCTGTATTAAAAAAAATGTGCTATAACGCGAATGTAAGGGTAGTGTTATGCGGAGACTTTAACATAGATATCCTGAAACGTAACAGAATCACCATGGACTTTGAATTTCTTCTTCTAAACTATAACCTTAAGCTACAGATACGACAACCGACGAGGCCAAAAAGTCAATCATGTTTGGATAATTTTGCTTATAACTCTAATTTAAAATGTTCAAGTGAGGTTGTTGATTTTGCTTTGTCTGATCACTCATCTGTAATACTAAAAATCCAAGTCAGTAAAACTTGCAAATTAAATTACTGGCGCACTCAAAAACGTGATTACTCAAGAGAAAATCTAGTTAAATTTAAAAACTATTTGAGGGATCTATCTTTTTCAGATGTTATTAGTGAGCACAATCCTAATGAAGCATATGATAATTTTATAGACATTTTTCAACTACTTTACAAGCAATGTTTTCCATTGAAATGGGTTAAAATTCGACCAGAAGGAAAAATTAAATGGATCTCAAAAGGTATTAGGCTATGCAGAAAGAAACAAAGAAACTTACTATGGAAATATAGAATGAATCCTTCATGTGAAAAAAAAACACATTCAAGACGTATTCACAAAGATTAAAAAAGATTATAAAACTAACACAAAAGGCTCAGAATAATTACATAATTAATAACGCTCAAAATAAATGCAAAGCGTCATGGCAAATAATTAATAACACCAAATGTATGTAATTACGAAAATCATTAAGCAAAATATTTTGTTTACAGATCCGTATGACATAGCAACATCTTTTAATGATTTCTTTATTGATCAAGTTCAAAATACATCTGGGAAGGAATCATCAGATAAAAATATCCGTTTAGACAGCATTCCAAATTCAATATTCATGTTACCGATAATACCAGATGACATAACTAGAATAATCAGTCGTCTTAAAAATACAAAAAGTCATGGCTACGACGGTATTACCACAGAGGTTCTTAAATTCGTTAGTGATATTATAGCTCCACCTTTATGTCACATTATGAACAGAAGTATTGTGTCGGGTATTTTCCCTAAGAGTCTAAAAAGAGTTATAATAAAACCTATACATAAAAAAGAAAACAAAGAAGAAATGTCCAACTATAGACCTGTAGCGTTAATCCCTATAATATCTAAAGTTTTTGAGAATATTATTTACGAATCATTATACACATTTTTAAACAAACATAATATATTGTGCAACGAACAAATGGGTTTTAGAAAAAACAGAAATATTAATATGGCAATATACAATTTCTTATGCAATATAATGCCAAGTGCAGATAATAAGACGCCTGCATGTGCTATATTTGCCGATATGACCAAGGCTTTTGACTACGTAAACCATGACGTCCTTTTGGAAAAACTACATAGTTACGGTATAAGGGGGAATGTCCTAGACTTAATAAGCTCCTATCTTACTGGAAGGACTCAACATACAGAAATCTCTAGAATTTGCCTTGAAACCAAATGTGAGCTTAGATATACATCAGCCAGTAGGGAGGTCAAATACGGTGTACCGCAGGGCAGTGTATTGGGACCTCCTCTATTTCTCCTTTATATAAATGACCTGCCACGACAGACACGACAACCCATGGTACTATTTGCAGACGATAGTACAGCGATAGTTAAGTGTACCAATAAAGAAATATATGAAAGAGAAATTAATAGCACCCTAGAAACAATTATTCATTGGCTTGGTAAAAATAACTTAATAATAAATCTTAAAAAAACAAAAGTAATGCACTTTTATCAAAGGATACGCGCTGATGATATAAATGTTAGTTATAATGGTCAAATAGTGGATACAACTTGTGTAGCGAAATTTCTAGGCATTCTTATTGACAACAATTTGACTTGGAAACCACATGCCGATGACGTATGTAAGAAGTTAAATAAAGCAGCCTACGTGCTGTATAACCTAGCACATAAAGTTAGCACTGATACACTTCTACTCGCCTATCATGGGTTGGTTGCTTCAGTGTTAAGATTTGGAATCATATTTTGGGGTAACTGTAGTGAGAGGGAGGAGATTTTTAAGGCCCAGAAACGGTGTATTAGGTCTATGTCAGAACTTAAAAGCACAGACAGCTGTGAACCTCTGTTTCGGTCTCTGAAGATACTGACTTTTCCATGTTTGTACATATTGGAGGTGGCAATTTTTGTAAAGTCTAATCTTAACTTATTTTCGTCACTGGCGAACTTAAGAACACGTAGTGGCCCCTTGAGATCCCAATACAAGAACTTACTACATTCGGGTAATTACAAAACAGCACTGTTAAGGAAAAGTATTATGACAATGGGACCTGTCATTTATAATAAAATACCTCATAGTTTTAAGGATTATTCTTTAAACATTTTTAAATCTAAGGTAACTGCTTTACTTTTAGGCAAATGTTATTACTCAGTGAAATACTTTCTTAATGATACGAGTTTTTCCTGATTATGACTGTAATAATTAATTGCAATTTTGACCATGTAAGACTTTTGTACCTGACTATATATACTTCACTACTACTACTACTACTACTATTTATATACTATCAGTATTCGTGAAACGCTGTCAAAATTACAGCACACAAATATTATATTATGTGCTCCTACGTTCAAACTAAATGATTACTCTGTAATGTTTAATTCGAGAATTGAAACCTTTAACAGTTTGATGTATTTGGATGCTTGTTCATATAATTATGCTTACCTATTTGACTCTAATTATTATCTTGATTATGATTTTGGTATGTTTACGAAGAGTAGGAGTTCTGTAAACAATCGCGGTATGGCCAATATATTGCATAATATAAGATTAATGATTAATGAATTCGCACTGTATAGTGACTTAAATTCGTGTAATTCTTTTGATAAAGTGACAGATTTGCCACACACTGTGCACAGCAATGTTACTGATGAAAATGAACTGTTTTTTCTCTAATAGATATATCAAAATATAGCAGGTTTGATAAATAAATCAGATGATCTGATGGTATGTCTAGAGGAGCTATCTACTAAAAAGACAAATGTTGATATCTTGTGTATTACGGAGCACTTTATCATGGAGGGGTATCAAAATCTATTATTTTTACCTAACTATAATTTAGCTGCACATTATTGCAGAATAGAACAAAAAAGAGGTGGTGCATGTATCCTTGTTAAAAATGGGTTACAATGGAAAGAATTGCCAAAAGTAGCAAAGTTATCAACTCCAGGCATATTTGAATGCTGTGGCGTGGAACTGACTGGTTATAAGATAATAATTGTGTGTATATATAGAATCCCGAACTCAAATAATTTAAATTTTTGTTTCGACAAACTTGAAATGCTCTTGCAGGATATCTTACGTACATGCTGTAAAAAAAAAAAAATATCTGCGGAGATTTTAACATTGATGTACTCAAGCAAAATAGAGCAACGAATGACCTTGAATGTCTTTTAATGAGTTACAATATGAAACTTGCTTTGAAACAACCGACTCGCATGGCTAGTTTATCGTGCATAGACAACTTTGCGCATAATTTTAACGCATGTAAGACTGAAGTACTAGAATGGGCATTATCGGATCATACAGCTCAGCTGCTTCAGTGTCCAGTACAAAAGATATGTTGCATTAAGTACTGGTACGCAACTACAAGGGACTATAGTACGGAAAATATAGTAAAATTTAAAAAACATCTGATGAATCTTACCTTTTCAGAACTATATGACACGGATGACCCAAACGTAGCTTATAATCATTTCATTGAGATTTTCAAGCTATTATACGATCTGTGTTTTCCAATAAAAGTGGTTAAAATAAATACAATAAGAAGAACTAAGTGGTTGTCGAAAGGGATCAAACTATGCAGTAAAAAGAAAAGGAAACTCCTATGGCAGTTTCGACTTCATCGTAGTAAGATTAATAAAACAATATTATATAATTATTCTAAAATCTACAAAAAAATATCCTTTTAACTCAAAAATCACAGAACAATTACAATATAAGAACATCTAAAAACAAATCGAAAACTGCGTGGCAAATTATAAATCGTGCAAAGTATAACGTACCTAAATCTAACATAAATGAAATTAAAATGGGAGGCTGCGTCATATCTAATCACAAAACGATTGCAGAAGCATTTAATAATTTTTTTATTGATAAAATAAAGCCAAAATTGGATGCCGACTGCAGACCTGGGGCGTGTACAATAGATTTCAATAACAAAACTATGTTTCTGGCCCCTAGTATACCAGACGATATTAAAAAGATAATAATGTCCTTGAATAATACAAGCAGTGTAGGTTATGACGGAATTGCTACTTACATATTAAAACATGTTGCGAATGAAATCTGTGGTCACTTGAGTCAAGTCATTAATCTCAGCATTAGCGCAGGCGTTTACCCTGACGCTCTAAAAGTTTCTATCGTCAAGCCACTGTTTAAGAAAGCAGATAGGGAGCTAATGGAGAATTATCGGCCGATATCACTTATCCCTATAATTTCTAAAATATTTGAGAAATACATTTACAAGAAACTAAATTCATTTATAGAAAGACATAATATTATATGCGAGGAACAGAAAGGATTTAGAATTGGTAAAACAATTAACATGGCCATTTATGATTTTTTATATAATATTACATTTAACGTGGATAAGAGGACACCTGTCTGTGGCATTTTTTGTGACATGACGCAAGCCTTTGACTATGTCCATTATGGTACACTCTTAAATAAACTTGAAGCATATGGAATTAGAGGAAATGTCAACAATCTAATTAAGTCTTACCTACTGAACAGAACTCAAATAACAAATATAAACCACGTTAACATGAAAAATAAACATGAAATTGTATTTCAATCCTCAGAACGTGTAATTTCGTTTGTTGTGCCACAGGGGAGTGTTCTAGGGCCTCCTTTATTTATATTATATATCAATGACCTACCGAAAGGCATCCCTCAATCTCTGACATTATTTGCCGATGATAGCACCATAACGATACCTTGTAAAAGTGTTGATACTTATGAAAGTGACATAAATGATTCTATAAATCGAATGGTAAAGTGGCTAGATGACAATAACTTAAAAATTTACCTAACAAAAACTAAATTAATACATTTTAGTCAACGGATCAATAGCAAGAGTAACTTAAATATACACTATGATGGCCAGTCTATAGAAGAGGTAGAAACAACCAAATTTTTAGGGCTCAACATTGACAAAAAACTGAATTGGAAGACCCATATCGAAATCTTGTGCAAAAAAATCAGTAATTCTGCTTACGCCCTGCACACCTTGTCGTCCATATTAAGTGTGGAGGCATTACTTAAAGCCTACTATGGTTTAACCGAATCTCATCTACGCTATGGTGTAATTTTTTGGGGCAACTCAACAGACAAAGACACGGTGTTTAAGGCTCAGAAGAGATGCGTTCGTTCAATGTTTAAAATAAAACCTACTGATAGTTGCGTGCCTTACTTTAAAAATACAAGATACTTACTTTGCCATGTCTGTACATTTTAGAAGTAACTGTTTTTGTCAAAACAAATCCACACCGATTTAGACGATTAGATGAAGTAGTACCACGTAATAGGCGCGACAATAGCAGGATATGCTCTCATACTGCGAGAACAACCCTCATGAGCAAAAGTGTGTTCTGTATGGCTCCTACCATATTTAATAAGTTACCAAAAAGTTGGCGAGAACTGCCCTTGTCACTTTTGAAAAATAAGCTGAGAATTTTTTTAGTTAGTAAAGTATATTACAATGTTATAGATTTTTTAAATGAAAAGGACTTTTCTATTCCGACTTCCAATATATAGATAAGAATAACATTTTGAATTTTGTATCAATTTTGAATTATTCTATTTGACTGCATAATAATGAATATCCTGGGAATAATTTAAAATCTATGTTGACTATAATATACCTATAAAATCTTGACATAAATTATTATTTATTTGTTTTGTAATTTGTAATGAAATTTAAAATGATTAAGAAAAATGCAATTTAATGTAATCTTCTATACCCACAAAATTTGTACGCCGTTATTGGTAAAACATGGACGCACACAACATACTATTACCTCAATACCTTGCATGTCTGATTAGTCAGTTTATGTAAACGCATGTTTGACAAATAAATGATCTTATCTTATCTTATCTTCACTATAATTTCTAATCGATTGACATTATTTTGTTTATATATTTTAATTAGTGCAATAATTTGCACGACGTAAGTGGACCCTGTTTTGTTGACATTCATTTTGTTTTAATAATATTTAATGTAACAATTTGCACGCCGTAAGGTAGACTGTAGCCGATCTCATTATTATACAACATCTTATATCTGTACCTACATTCATAGCAAATAAAATTTTGATTCTGATTCTATATAACACATACTGCACCCTAATTGCGTAACACATTTTGTTTTTGAATGCGATTCTAAAATGAAACAAATTGCGATCTTAATCGTTTGCTATAATCGGAATTGTGTAATAAAAATGGTCTCAATTCTGCCTAATTTTATAGGGATGTATATCATTTCTAGCACTATCTCGCGTTTTGTTTCATCGAAAAGGAATTATTCGCTTCCAAATAATTTTGCTACAATTTAATTTGTTTTAACTACAACTGACCGTCTACTAATGCTTTTAAATAAAATTGTACAATGCTGGCTGAAAAATTAAAACCCAATAAATAAAACAATTTCTACCATAAACTACCAAAATTGAAATACGCAACGAAACGTTCTTTTCTTCACGTTTTAGTTATCTGTGGCCAATGACAAAATCGTAGAAAAGCAGTGTTGTCAAATAAGTGGGACTTCCACTAAAACTAGGAGTTTTGGACACCCGTACTAGGGCGGTCGGCAGACAAAATTTATGGTGGTTAGGACTTTGTAGAAAATACTACAATCATATACTAAAACTATTGTTTGTCTAAAACCTGTGTCAGTAATCTTACCATTGATTTGTAAAGACTGTTTATCATGAATAATATAGTGAAGAATTCTATAAGAAGCTGCGCCCGTGTAAAGATCGAAAACAACGTCATTTCGAAAAAAATACACGGAACATACTTCCAGGATAAAAATTGAACTGTTAAGCCATTAATGTGTATCTAACAAACATCCAAACATCTTCACTAACTTTTTCAAGTAATTTCATTTGTGATATTATATAAATTAAGTAGTTCTCCAAGTTTAGTCCTACGGCCCAAGTGGACTCGGAAAAAAAAGTTAGCAACACTGATAAAAGTTTTTTTAATATTTACGATTCGCATTGTTTTGTTTTGCTTTGAACCTTTCTCGGCCCCGGAAACGGCTAACGTCATGTGACAAAACCTCGCAAAATTTCGCAATATCGCGGAAATTCGCCGTTTACGCGATTTTGATTAAAAAAAAACTTTTTCATAAATTTTTGGTAGATTCCACCCACTATAAGTAAATTATTTTGGGTTCTTGAATAAACATACCATATTACAAAATGAAAACAGTATTCGTAATACGAGAGTTGAATATTGTAAATAAATGAAACGAAATAATACTTACAATTTTCAAAAACGGTTTGTTTACGTAACACATTTTTGCACACAAAAACTTTTTTTTATGATTTTTCGCTCAAATAACTATCCACAACAATGAAATAACTATTCACAAGTAAATATCAATCCACTCACAGTCAATTTAAACACAAAAACACTTAAATTCACTAAAAAACGAACATGCGCCATTGACGGACCACCCACGGCGACAAACTACGAGACTTTAACATTTTTTTAAAAAATATTCCGACAAAATTTATGGTTTCGAACGACTGATATGAATAGAGTAACTATCTGGCTCGACCCTGACACAAACCACAGACTAATATAACCTTTATTTATTTTACTGTTAGAGATAAAACCGAGCGAAACGGTTGGAACCCAAATGGGACCAGCGGGGCTTGAGAGAATTTTCGATTACCGAACCCAAATGGGACCAGCGGGCCTTGAGCGGTGAAATACGAGTTGTTTTTTATTGTTCAACACATAGAATCATTTAAAATGTGACACAGAATCATATTTACTTACTATTCCTATAGGTACATATACATGTTGGCCTATGTTACAGTTTCGAATTGTTGTGTTGTGTGTGTATCGCTGAAAACGTTTGGCAAGGACTAGGGGCTAGGGCTGATACGGCTCTGTCTTCGTTTTGTACTGGCTGAACACACACTCCACAGCTAAAAGTACTTATGTCAATATCATCACTACAAGTAAGTACCAATGCCAATATCTATAGGAATAACGTGTGTAGGAGTGTACCTTCATATCTTATTCATTTATGTAGATAGAGGTTCTTTATTGGTCAGTATACCTCATTCAACAACACTCATTCATTTGTTGTGTAGACACAAGTTAGTAACCTATGTGGGGTGAGCTGTTTGTTGCAGAAAAAATAATGATTGTAAATTAGTATATCACCTTCAACCTCGCTTAACAACTGAAATTGTAAATTGATGTTTTGTTTGTACTGAAACAAACTATAATAACTACTACAAAAAAAAAAAAAAAACATTTTTTCAGACGGTGCTAAAGCTTACAAGAATAGAATACAAACACCAACAATAATCTAGTTGACATATGGGGGAACTCCTTACAAAGACGTTTTTGTGCAGGACATGGAAAACCATTCGCCTGTATTCATAATTGAAGGTAAGCTTTTTGACACAGTTATGAATCAAGCGGCAACTCACATAATTGTGAATATATTTCCTTGGGCGAACTATCTACTTATGTAGTCACATATTTTATGTTTACCTAACTAATGTTTACTATTCTAATTTAGTGTTATGTTAAATAAAAACATCTGGAGACTGAATAATAACATACAACCCACAGCGAGGACTAGGCCGATGGCTTTTGTTCAGCCATAAGCATTATTGGCAAACTAGGCATCTACTTTATTTGAACAGAAAATAATTTGGTTTTGTTTTCAAACTGTAGGAAAGTTCCTGGGGCGCTTCACCTACAAAGACAAGAAGGCAGCACCGCAGCATGAATGATGGTGCCCCATTGCTGTTTCTTCGGCTACTGCTGCTGTTTACTTCTGACATCACTGCTACTACTTTGTACACACTTCTACTGCTTAACATAGAACCTGACAATTGTTCATAAAAGCTATTCATATTTTTATTAGAACACAATTGATTGTGGTCTGCAGGACAGCTATGTAAACATATGTACCTATTGTGTTAATTGAAAACAGTGTAAACTTTTAAAAATAACTTTGGATGAAATATTTAAGAATACACTAAGAACTTACAATTTTTTTTTTAATTAAGGAAAGTGTTTATTTTTACACTAATTATAAAAAGGTGGTATTTAGCTAAATGAACTATTATTCAATAGATATAGGTAAATAGAAACAAATAAATTAAGGTAAACAAGAGAAAAAAAACTGTTTTATTATATTATTACAATCTTCTTGAAAATAGCAATTAATCACATTTAACATGGAATATTTGGACATGAGACTAAATGAAATTGGAACAAATATATTGCATGGATTGGTAGAATTTGGCAGCTAATGTATTCCCATAGAAGTCATCATGGATAATTTATATACCTTCTGCTTGCTAATGCTTGCTGTGATCGCTGAGAGAAAGTTATTTTCCTGAATAATGTAGGTACCTCTTTGAGCCTGACACCTGAAAGAACACCAAAAAGAATTAGTTAATCCTTATTAATTTACATCATCCATCCACAAGTTTAATAGGCCTCTCCCTTGGACACTTCAATGCACAATCAATCTACAGAACAGTATTATTCTGCTATGTACAATAATTCGGTGCCTACAATTCTATTGTTTATTGTCTAACCTCTGTTTTTAGTTGAAAAGGTGGATGGCCTAGGATATTATAATATATCTTAGTATAAATACATATACATTGTTCAATGCAGTATGAAGCAAAACCAATTCAACGCAAAAGAGTATTTTGAAGGGGCTCCATAAAATAAATTCAATATGTACTTCCCTAATTAGATAACCTCATGACTTTCATAGCGGTGCTAGAATTAAATGTTAAAATCCTCTAAATAGATTTTGAGGATTTACACTAGGTACATCCTATATGGTTATGACAAAATACATATTTAATAAATGGGTAGGCATTTTTACAGATTTTTGTAAATTGGTTAGGTTTATACAAAGAGGTTTGGGTTTGGTGGTGCCTTACCTATTTTTGTATTATCCAGTACCTACCTACTTATCAAACAAAGTGTGTAACAACAACAACAATTTTGCTTCTTTGAAGATAGGATATTTACAATAATGGGCACATTCACTGTTCAACACATCTAAGAAAATAATATTGCTATTACCTTGAACATTCAATGGTGTGGAATAGGTACCTACCTATGGTGTCTATGTTCTCAGTGCTTCTGGCTTTTACAATGAAGTTGTCGACTGGGTTACTAACTAAGCTAGTCGCTTATGATAAGTTTGTTACGGTAAATCTCGTATGCCTATGTACGTATTTGTCTTTCGTTAAAATGTCACCAACATACCTCGTTTCCGAAATATAATAATATGTATCTTTAGTTTATGTTGTAAGCACTTTTATCAGAAGATTTTTTTTACTATTATTCCAAGAAATCCACCTCGCCGACTCGATAACTAAAACACCACTAATAATGATTTATCATTTAGGTTTTACACTAAATCACATTCACAATTTATCAGGAAGACTACCACTTACATTTTTTCGAATTATATAAGGAGATAATAGGTTTAAATCCAAAAATATGTGGATCGGAAAACGAAAGCGGCCAGAAGGTTGACTTCGCTTTCAATGCGATTATTAGTTGGTTTCATGTCAGTGATCCAAACCAATTGTCACTTGTCATAATGGTTACACAATTCGAAAAAAAGGCGCTTGCCCAATTTTTCCTGGCATATCGTTCACTCTATGTCGTCTCAAACAGACTAGAATTGGTTTCATATGTTAGTGAAGTTACGCAATACGAAAGTCGTAAAATCAAGCAGAGTGCGGTCTAAACGAAGACAATTACTCTCAATCATTTGATGAAAATGTGTTACGCAATTAGGCTGCTGGTCAGACCATTTCCCATTGCAGATTGAATGTAATCTAGGCCTTATAAACAATAAGATTAAGGTAGATAAAAGTCATTGCAAAAATAGTATTATTTGGGGTCTATATATGGGGTATTATTTAGGGAATGAAGATGAAATAGATAAATATATGGACTGTTGCAATAGTAATTTAAAACAAGTAGATTTTCCTTTTAAATGCCACGAATGTGCGGATAAGATGTGTGATGTTTTAATTCATAGACTTGTCTTATCCTATCTCTTGTCTTGTCTTAACCTATCTAGGTTATGTAATGATATTGTCAAGGTAATATCTCAGGCCTCGATAGACACCTGTAACCGGAGTGTTATTAAAAAGCTAGCTGACGCACACAACCAGGCTAGGCTAGATTACCAACTGTATGTATGGTACCTGTTAGCGACTAAGTTAATTATAAGTTAATTGTTAGATGATAAATATTGACTATTAATTGTTATCTTTAGAAGAAATAAAGTATTCATTTAGTGTTTCTTATTTGCTCCGCTAGAGGAGCCACTTACTAAGTGACGAAAAGCTTAAGTGTAAGGAAACTTTACCGTAACGAGAACCGTTACAGTTTTTGTTAATTTTAAGTGTCTAAAATAAGGCATACTAATAAGATTTTTTGTAAATGGATAGAGGAAATCATTACCTATGTTTTAAGACTAATTTCAATGTAAACAGAAGTACCTAACCACCGAAAATCGCCAATCAAAATTTCCCATACAAAATCGGATTAGTGCCGTGTGCAAACTCCAAGAGCCGTGATTGGTAGACAGAAAAATTATTAGTGCCGTGTGCAAATTCCTAGGGCTGTGATTGGTCACAGAAAACTATAAAAGAGGCTCATTTTTGGTGGTCGGGCATTTCCGCCCGATCATGACATATGCCAGTGCAGTCTTTGCACACGCCAAGCCCGTTCGCTTCAATAGAATGCAGACCCTCCAGAACAAGTTCCTCCGTAGGATAACAGGCTCCCCCTGGTACGTTCGCAACGAGATCCTTCACGTTGACCTAAAGATTCCCACTATCCGCCAGTTCATGAAACGTATTTCAAAGCGTTTCTTCGAGACCGCCGCGAATCACCGCAACCCTCTGGTTGTGAAAGCCGCTAGTTATATACCCTCCTCCATTAGTCAGGTCCGCCGTCCCAAGCATGTCCTCACCGATCCCGATGACCACATAACTCTCATTCAGGAGAGCAGTAGGGCCACCAGTACAGTGCACAAACACAGACCGACATTCCGACCTCGCCGCCGAGGTTCCTCGCGAAGATCCCGACGTAATTGTCCCCCCCGACCCTTGCTCGACGAAGTGCCAGCCCGCGCCGTAGCTGAGCCTGTAGCTTTAAATTCCCCGATTAATAATAATCAACTAAACTTGATCCAGCCTGTCCCATCTTGCTGTCCTCCCGTCAGCGACGCCCTAAGCCGAGGTCCGTACCCCACAGGGGGTGCCCTTAGCGAGCGTTCGCTTAATAATATAAGTAGTAGTTTTACGCCCCTGGCTGGAGGCTTTGAGTCCGCTTAAGGCAGCCACAGGATAGTCCGGTTAAGTAGTCACGACCTCTCAAGGTCAACTACGAGATGCCATACACAAAAAAAAAAAAAAAAAAAAAAAAAAAAAAGGTGGTCGGGCATTCCGAATCCAGCAGTATTAGAAGAAGCAACTAAATAAAGAAGAAGTAAAGTGTTCCAAGAAAGTATTTTTTATTCAAGAAACCCCTGCGCTGCTCAAGTCTCTCCCGCCAGCCTAGCCAAGAAAGTTTTTTTTTAACGTATTTAACAGTGGTCCTTCGACAGCCGGATCGGGTTTCAAGAAATGAAGAGGATGCCTACTACAAGAGCAGGAGCAGGGCGTTTGAAGACTACGGAGGAAGAAAGTGCTTCGTCATCAGACTGGAGTATGAATACGCCAAGTGATACTGCAAGCGAGTCAACCACGGACGCATCAGTGGCAAGTCGGTCGACACTCACGCCGAGATCGCCGCCGCCCAGCACCAAGAAACCACCGTCACCCACTCGCCAAGCAGAGAATGCTGCTGGGAAGGAATCAACATCGGGGAAAGCGACCTCCAGCGCACCTCCCACGACCCGCACCATTGAAGAACAAACCGAACAGTCTAATCCCGCACGCCAAGTAGAAAGCCACCTTTCGCGGCAGAACCCTGAAAGAAGTGTCGCTGTGAAGTTACGTCGAAACGAAGGAAGTGCACCGACGTCAAGAGAAGGGAGTCTGCAGCCGCCTCAACCTAAGAAACCGGCCCGCGATACAGACATACAATCTGTTCGCTCGTCGCATAGAAGAAAGACAGAGGCACAAGCAAAGTTAACGGTGGCATTAAGGAACTTGGAACTGGCAGAAGCGCGATCCAAAGTGGCTCAAGCCGAATTGGCGCTCGCAGCGGCTGAGTCAGAAGAGGAAGATGGTGCTGAAGAGCTGTACGAGCAAACTCACGAAGTTGAAAATTGGTTCATCGAAGCCGGAGTCAGGCCTAGCAAGGAACAGATGCCGGCACATACAGAAGAAAAGAAGAGTGACATCCAAGAGTTAGCCCAAGTTATAATGAAGCTGTCCGAGAAATCACGTGATATCAGTATACCGAGACAGCTTGAACTCCCTCACTTCAACGGATCCTGTGAAGAATGGTTGGCGTTCAAGAGATCATACGATGACTCGGCTGCCTCCTTCAGCAACGCGCAGAACTTAGCGCGTCTAAGAAGAGCAATACAAGGAACAGCTAAAGAAGCAGTGCAGAGCCTATTGTTCACGGCCGAAGACCCTCACGAAGTAATTAAAGGCCTGGAAGCGAGGTTTGGAAGACCTGGTGCATTAGCGTTAGCAGAACTGGAAAGGATGAAGTACCTGTCAAAAGTAACTGAAAACCCAGGTGACATATGTGTGTTCGCAAGCAAAGTAAGGAATGCCGTCGAGACGATCAAGGCACTGAAGAAACCACATTACCTTAGTTCTCCGGAAACCTTGAAGGCCATAGTGGACAAGATGCCATCATCCATGAAGTTTCGATGGTTTGCCTACCATAGAAGCAGAAGAGAGGAAGAAGTTCAGGAATTAATACTCGTCGAAGCGTTTTTAGAAATAGAAGCCGATATGTGCGGGGACTTTGCTCCACCTGAAGTGTTATCGGAGCAGAAGAGAGGAACGCGAAAACCCGTACATACCGTACAAGAAGTGTCAAGAGAAAAGTATAAGAAGTCGTGCCCGGTGTGTAAGGAAGAGCATTTTGCAACAGAATGCAAGAAGTTCAAAGAAGCCGACATTGATGAAAAATGGGACATTATCAAGAAAGCAAGAGTTTGCTTCAAGTGTCTCCGGTTTACGCATTCAAGAATCAATTGCAAAGCTCCAGTCTGCAAGCAGTGCAAAAGGTGGCATCACACTATCCTACACTCTGACAGACCACCAAAATCGTCAGAAAAGAAGTCATATGAAGAAGTCAAGACAGACACATCAGAAGAGAGAGTCGCCTCAATCAACAACACTAAAAGAGAAGAAAGGGTTTACCTGAAAATTATACCCGTGAATCTATACGGACCAAAGGGACAGGTTCGCGTGCTAGCGTTGCTGGATGAAGGGTCGACGGTCACGCTCTTAGATGCATCAATAGTCGAGAAGATTGGAGCTAAAGGGGACCGGGAAACTCTTTCAATTGAAACAGTCGGCGGGAAGGTCATACAGAAGGATAGCTCGCAGAAAATTAAGCTGAGAATAGAAGGAACTCATAAAAAAGTCAAGAGGCCTATCACCGTGAGAACCATCGATGACCTGAAACTGTCTGAACAGAGCATAAACAGGGACACTATAAAGAACTGTCAACACCTGAAGATAATCGAAGAGCAACTTCTTTACGTCGCAGAAAGGCCCAAGTTGTTAATAGGCCAAGACAATTGGGGACTCATAGTGACCAGAAGACTAAAGAAAGGCAAGCCAGCTGATCCTGTAGCCTCCCTCACAGACCTAGGATGGGTGCTACACGGCTGTGAAACAGGATTGAACGCCGTAGTAAATTTCATTCACCATGGCAGATCTTCAAGCGATAAGGAAGATATCGAAGAGATCGTTCGGGAACACTTCCAGTTGGAATCACTTGGGATTCAGAATCGGTCACCAACGAATGACAGCGATAGAAGAGCTTTAGAAACCCTCGAGAAGACAACGTCAAGACTTGCGAGCGGTCAATTTGAAACAGGGCTCTTGTGGAAAAAAGAAGACGAGAACCTGCCCAATAACTACAGGCATGCCCTCCGACGCCTATATAACCTAGAAAAGAAACTAGACCAGAATAAAGAGGTCAAAGAGTCCTATGAAAATCAAATCCAGAATCTTATTGAAAAGGGTTACGCAGAGACAGCGCCAGAAACAGCGAGTGAAGGAAGGACATTCTACTTACCACACTTTGCCGTCGTTCATCCAATCAAGAAGAAGCTTAGGATAGTTTTTGACGCAGCCGCTAAGTGTGACGGAAAAAGCCTAAACGACGCCTTGCTATCGGGTCCAGACCTGTTGCAATCATTATTCGGCGTCCTGCTGCGCTTCAGGGAGGGGCCAGTAGCCGTCATGGCAGACATCCAAGACATGTTCCTCCGAGTGAAAGTAAGAAAAGAAGATCGAGACAGCCTCCGATTCCTGTGGCGTCGAAATCAGAGATCAGGCAAGCCAGAAGAATATAGAATGTCTTCCATCATCTTCGGGGCAGCATCGTCACCAGCAACGGCGATATACGTAATGAACAGAAATGCAGAAGATTTCGAGAAAACACACCCAGAGGCAGTAAAAGCCATAAGAAGAAACCATTACATGGACGACTACCTACAGAGCTTCTCATCTACCAATGAAGCAAGGAAGGTATCAAAAGAAGTGAAAGAGATACACGAAGTGGCAAGTTTTCACCTGAAGGGCTGGGCAAGCAATGATGCAAGAGTATTGACAGAGGTGGAAGACGTCAAAAGTGAAGATTCTCTACAACTAACCAAGGAAGAAAAGACTCTGGGCCTTCGATGGCTGGTAAAAGAAGACATGCTCGCTTTCAACGTTGGACTAAGGAATACGTCAAAGGAACTTCTGGAGGGTGAGAGAACTCCAACGAAGAGAGAAGTCACGAGCGCCGTGATGTCCACCTTTGACCCTATGGGTTTTGCCACACCAGTCCTAATCCAAGGAAAGAAATTAATCCAAGATATTTGGCGGACACAAATAGGCTGGGACGACCCAATTAATGAAAATCAGAAGACAGCCTGGATAAAATACTTGGAAGAAGTGTCGACATTAACAGAACTACAGATTCCAAGGTGCGTTTCACCATTCAAAAGAAAAGGACAACTGCACACCTTCACCGATGCAAGTGAAGAGGCCTACGCAGCGGTGGTTTATTGGCGAACAGTCGAACCCGATGGAAGCGTCCACGTCTCAATAATCGCTGGCAAGGCAAGGGTAACGCCGACGAAGCCCGTATCGATTCCAAGATTGGAGTTACAAGCGGCCTTACTTGGCAGCAGGCTATCAGCCGCGATTGAAGAAGAGATGGACCTTGAAATATCAAGTAAAACCCACTGGACAGACTCCAGCACAGTACTGCAGTGGATCAACGCGGAACCAAGAAAGTTCAAGACCTTTGTAGCCAATCGCCTGGCAGAAATAGAAGAAAAGACCAAGCCCGGAGACTGGAGATGGGTACCGACCAAAGAAAACCCAGCAGATGATGCTACGAGAGGGACTCCAACGGAATTTGACCACAACGCCAGATGGTTCCAGGGACCGTCATTTCTCCGTCAACCAGAAGAAGAGTGGCCATTCAATGACTTTAGGCCAGAGGGTATGTTGTTAGAAGAAAAGAGCAAGCAGAGAGTGACGGCATTAAAACCAGAAGAAGGAATACTGATCAACCTAGAAAGATTCTCAAGCTGGGACCGATTACTGCGCGTTACGGCCAGAGTAATAACCTTCACACGCCTTTTATTGAAGAGGACCCACACGGAAACCAACGCCACCGTGCGTCAAAAAGACGAATTGTGGAGACCACAAAGAAGATCCCAGAAGGCCAAGCCGCGAAACACCAATCTACCAACTACCAGAGAAGAGAAGAAACGATTGTTCCTACCCTTGGAAGAAGAACACTTACAGAAAGCTGAAGAGATATTATTGAAGATAAGCCAAAATGACAGTTTTACGTCAGAAATAAGAAATTTAAAGGCAGGAAAACCCTTAGAAAATACTAGTCGACTTAAGAAGATCGACGTCTACATGGGTAGCAATGGGTTAATCAAGCTAAGAAGCAGAACGATGAAGCTCCGCGTCGAAGGTGAAAGGAAGATGAATCCTATTATATTAGACGGAAAACAAAGGATTACGCGTCTCATCATACAATATTACCACAAGAAGTTCCTTCATGGAAATGTCGCTACGATTATGAATGAGATCCGTCAAAAATATTGGATCCTGAGTTTAAGAGCGACTCTAAAGGCAGTCGCACACAGTTGTCAGTGGTGCAAGGTAAAGAAGAGCTTACCAGAGACACCTCCGATGGGAGACCTACCGAGCGAGAGACTACAACATCATCAATTCCCATTCTCTTGCACAGCAGTGGATTACTTCGGACCGATGCAAGTCACCATCGGTAGAAGGGTTGAGAAACGCTGGGGAGCGCTTTTCACTTGCCTTACCACTAGGGCCGTCCACTTAGAGTTGGTACCCTCTCTAAGTACCAGCTCGATGATCATGGCACTTCGGCGAATGTCAGCGAGAAGAGGAACCCCAAAAGTTATATTCAGCGATAATGGGACCAATTTTGTTGGTGCGAGCAAAGAGTTAGAAGAGGCCGCAGAAGAGAAGGGCATCAAATGGAAGTTCATTCCCCCAGGATGTCCAAACATGGGGGGCGCATGGGAAAGACTCGTCCGTTCGGTGAAAACGGCATTAGCAGTGGTGCTCAACGAAAAAAGTCCACCTGAAGAAGTACTTCACACCCTAATGACAGAGGTCGAACACATAGTGAATTCCAGACCTCTCACACCTGTTAGCATGGATCCAGAAGAAGAAGAAAGTCTGACTCCAAATCATTTCCTACTAGGGAGGTCATGTGGAGCAATGGCGCCAGGAGAATTTGAAGACAAAGATCTGATTGGAAGAGCAAGTTGGAGAACCACCCAAAGACTTGCAGATCACTTTTGGAAAAGATGGATCAAGGAGTATCTACCCCTCCTGATGCCGAGAAAGATCCAAGGAAAAGAAACTAATGACCCGAAAGAAGGAGATATCGTGCTCATAGTGGACGCAACGCTACCACGAAACTCATGGCCTCGTGGAGAAGTCGTCAAAACGTACCCCGGTCCAGATGGAAGAATTAGAGTGCTGGACGTGCGGACACCAGGTGGAGTGCTTCGACGGCCGACGCGACGGATCGTCGTACTAGTGCCTGCAAACTCGTCGCTCCAAGAAGATGTAGTGCTGCGCACCGTGGGGGAGAATGTTAGCGACTAAGTTAATTATAAGTTAATTGTTAGATGATAAATATTGACTATTAATTGTTATCTTTAGAAGAAATAAAGTATTCATTTCGTGTTTCTTATTTACTCCGCTAGAGGAGCCACTTACTAAGTGACGAAAAGCTTAAGTGTAAGGAAACTTTACCGTAACGAGAACCGTTACAGTTTTTGTTAATTTTAAGTGTCTAAAATAAGGCATACTAATAAGATTTTTTGTAAATGGATAGAGGAAATCATTACCTATGTTTTAAGACTAATTTCAATGTAAACAGAAGTACCTAACCACCGAAAATCGCCAATCAAAATTTCCCATACAAAATCGGATTAGTGCCGTGTGCAAACTCCAAGAGCCGTGATTGGTAGACAGAAAAATTATTAGTGCCGTGTGCAAATTCCTAGGGCTGTGATTGGTCACAGAAAACTATAAAAGAGGCTCATTTTTGGTGGTCGGGCATTCGGTGGATTGGCTTGTGGTCGTCACACAAGCTTGTCCAAACGGAATTTTCCGATTCCGTTAAAGTTTGTTCCGCGCGGACCGCCATAAAATTTTTATTCATCTACCCGGTTTTTTTAGTACCGTCGCGGTCGCGGAGGCCACACACCCGTGATGCCGAAACCCGGCACGCGCGGCTCGTTGGGCCGCGATGCCGGGTCACCGGAGCCCCGCCCGGCGCTAGACAGGACGTCGTCGATGCCGAACATCGGCGCTGCGTCGTCCAGTGCACCGCCGGCCGGCCCCACCCAGAGAAGCGAGGAAAAGAAGAAGAAGCCTGCGAAGGAAGGAGGAAGAGGAGGTGGACCCAGTGCCGCTGCTGCCACCGGCCCACCGACGTCATCGGCGCCTGCGCGCGTTGCGCCCACGCCGTCGTCGGGCCGACCGCACGCGGCAATGATCCGCCCTGCCGCGTTCCGTCCAGTACCAATCCAGGCCCCGGGACCTGAAGTAAACCCTGACCGCGCACCGCATGTGCACGCCGCGGCTCCGACCGCCCGCGCACCCGCGCCCGAGCGCCCCGCTGCGCCCGCCGCGCGCGCCGCCGCGCTACAAGACTACCCCGCGCACCCGCACACCCCGTCCGCGCGCCCCCGCGCGCCCCCAGCACGCACCGCTGCGCCGCCGCGTTTCGCGTCTCCGCCTGCGCCCGCCGGGGATTCAACAGCGACCACTGCGCACAAGAACACGAAGAACAAAGCTGTGCCAGCTTCGCGCACCGCCACAGCCGATCCCCGCCTTCTGCTGGCGGGACCGGCGTCGGCTGAGCGTGAGCGGCCAAAAAAACACCGAAACCAAAGCAAGGCAAGTAAACACTGTCTCACGTACGCCCGCATCGCCGGCGCCCCCCCGAACCTCAGCTTATGACTCGCCCGCGGTCATGTCGCCATGTTCATCCCACGGATCGAATATGTCGCTGGCATCCGTGGGCTCGGCCGCTTCCGGTCGCGTAGACATGTCAAGGGCAGATGCTCCGATGATGTCGCCGGCATCACCGACGCCGCCGCGGGGCCCCGACCTTGAGTCCCGGCTCGAACCCAGGGGCCAGCGACAGCGTCGTCGAAGAAGCTCCAGTGAGACCGCAGTGGCGGAGGGGAAGCGGCTCTGCTCCGACCCCCCGCGGCCACCGCGCGATAGCGCGCCGCGGGGGCCGAGCACGCCAGCGTCGCCTACTTTTGCCGACGCGGCGCGCCGCTTACCTCCGCCGCCTGCGTCTCCGTCACCATCACCGACCGCGGGGGTTAGGCCAACCCCCGCCCCCACTATCGCTCCCGTTGCCCCTCCCGGTGCCACCGCAACATCAACACGGCAGCAGCCGGGAAAGAAGAAGCCCAGATACCCGCCGCTGGTGGTCGAAAGGCTGCCAAACTGGGCCGCCCACTTCAGGGCCATCAGAGAAAAGCTGGGCCGGCCTCCCAACGCGCGTCCGTACGGGGGTGGAGTTCGCTTCACCCCAGACAGCGAGGAAGAGTACAGGTTGGTCCAGCGCTACCTGACCGGCCTAGAAAAGGACAGCGGCGTCTCATGGTTCGCGTACTCACTGCCAGCGGACAAGAACTTGAAGATCGCCATTCGGGGCCTGCCGGCAGACACGGACCCGAAGGAGATTGAGGAGGAGCTCCGTATGCTGGGATACCAGCCGGAGTACGTGCGACACATCAAGGGCGCACAAGGACGACCCGGCTGCGTGTTCCACGCAATTCTTAAGAAGACACCGGACGTCCGGGCCATCTATGACACCACGACATTTATGCTGATGCGTGGTGTCAAAATAGAGGCCTGGCGCGGAAAACGCGGGCCTGCCCAGTGCCACCGATGCCAGCAATTCAGACACAGCTCGCATCAGTGTCACCGCCCGCTCGCTTGCGTGCGCTGCGGAGAGGCGCACGCGGCGAGAGAATGCCCTCGCCCACGGGAGGAACCGGCCACCTGCGCGAATTGCGGTGGCCCGCATCCCGCATGCAACATTAAGTGTCCGGTATACCAAAATGAAATCCGGAACAAGCGAGCGGGGACTGCCGCCATAACGGCCACATCGCGCCGACCCAAAGTGGCCGCTGAGAGGCCGCAAGAGACGCAAGTAGAGGCCCAAGGCACGACGCTTATGGCGGCGGCCAACGGGCCCACAGACAAAACAGCTACCTCCTCCAGGCGGAGGAAAAATAAGAAACGAGGGGGTAAGGGCAAAGGGAAAAAACCCATACCACCCCCAGCGACCTCAGAGATTCCAAGGGCCGCCCCTGCATCAAGTGGGGCGCAGGCTGTAACCAAGGAGATCAGCAAACCAACACCTACTGCTAGCGCCGGCACAGCGCCGCGGCAAACGGGTGAAACAACCAAGACTCAAAGTTTCCCGAGAGAGACGAGTGGCGGCGCTACCGGCGCCAAACCAACCACCAAAACCACAAAGAGTGAGTTTACAGCTTGCGCCATAAAACTACTAATGGACCTTATAAAGGCCATCAGACAGGGCCAAGATGTTGAGACGGTCATCCTGGATGGCCTGGCCACACTACTAACCCTGTATCATGGCTAGGCCACTCAGGATAATCCACTGGAATGCCCGCGGCCTCCGGAACAAGGTCGCCCACCTCCGCCACCTCCTTCGGGATCAAGACATCGACGTGGCGCTAATAAGCGAGACGCTCCTGGGACCTGAAGACAGGATTAAGTTCCCGGGATACATCGCTTATAGGAAGGACGAAAGGTCGGCTCACGTACGATACCGTGGTCTGGCAGTATTGGTGAGACGAAGAGTCGTCCATCAGGAAATCCCCTCGACGACACCCAACTCTTTTTACGCGCTGGGTGTGCAGCTACACGTAGCCGGCGAGGACATAAGCATACATGCGTGTTACAAGCCGCCCGCGGCCCACTTGGACCTTATCGAGCTGCGGGCGCTCATAAACAGCTCAACCCACGCCACTATCCTCGCCGGTGATCTAAATTGTAAGCACCCGGCGTGGAACTCCTACATCACGAATACCGAGGGGAGACGGCTCTTCGCGGACGCGGAAGCCTTCGGCTATACGGTGTCCGGCCCAGAGACGCCCACACACTACCCAGACAACCTACGGCACATGCCGGACGTGCTGGACATCGTAGTCCACCGAGGGCTAAAATGCCAGATCACGCAACAAGTCATAGACGACGAGCTACAATCGGATCATCAACCCGTGCTCGTCGTCTTATCGGGAATGCCGGCCCGACTGAAGCCCATAGCGCCACGTCGCAAAACGGACTGGACGGACTTTGCAGAGAAGGTAGAGGCCACAACGCCGACTCGGCCTACCGTTACCTCCGCGGACGTGGACCAGATGGCTAATGACGTCACTGCTTGCATACAAAGCGCCTACAATTCGGCGACAAGCACGCAGCCGCAGGGGAGAGGGCAATTGCCGCCCCTGCCGGCGCATATCAATGCGATGATCGCCGCGAAGAGGCGCATCCGCAAGCAGTGGCAACAACTAAGATGCCCGACCATAAAGACGCAACTCAACCGTCTCGCGGAAAAGGTAAAGGCCGAGTTACAGGCTCACACCGCCGCGGGCTGGGAGGAACGTATCGACGCCACGATGGACAGTTGGCCGTCGGTACACCGACTATGCCGCCAGCTTACAAATACCCCAGCTCCGGTGCGTCCGCTACTCAACAACGACGGGGCGCTCAAGTACGTAGCGGAGGACCGGGCGGAGGTCTTCGCCGAACACCTGGAGCGCCAGTTCCGCCCAAACCCGACCAGCGACACCGTCCATGTCGCAGCAGTCGAGAAACACCTGGGAGACTACTTCGCAACGCCGATAGCTCCCGATGAGGACCCGATTTTCTTCTCGCCTGGCGAGGTCAGACGCGCCATCCGCAGGACGAAACCGAGGAAGGCCCCCGGTGCTGACGGTATCACCAACACAGCGCTGCGCCACCTGCCATACCGAATGGTAGCGGCGTTGGCGCGCCTGTTCACGGCGGTACTGCGCACCGGGACCTTTCCTGACTCGTGGAAGGAGGGGCGCGTCATAATGCTCCCCAAGGCGGGGAAGAACATCCTGAAGCCGGAGAGCTATCGGCCCATCACTTTGTTGCCGACGGTCTCCAAGGTGTTCGAAGCACTCCTGCTGCGACACCTGCTGCCGCACATCACGCCGCGACCCGAACAGTTTGGGTTCCGGGCGGAGCACAGCACGACGCTCCAGCTGTCGAGGGTACTGCACCTACTCACAGCTGCGCACAACAAAAAGGAATATTCGGTGTCAGTATTCCTCGACATGGAGAAGGCCTTCGACCGTGTATGGCATGAAGGCCTCGTGTACAAGTTGGCCACATCCGACGCGCCCCGTCGCGTAGTGAAGGTGGTCTCTACTTTTCTCTCCCACAGGACCTTCAGGGTGGTGGTCGACGGCGCGCTGTCAAGCGCCCGGCCGGTGCTAGCCGGTGTGCCGCAAGGCAGCTGCGTGTCGCCGGCGTGTTACTCACGATACACGGACGACATCCCCACTACCACAGACTCGACGCTCGCGCTGTACGCAGACGACGCCGCGTACATCACTTCATCGCTCAATGCGAAGTACGCGGCGGTCAAGATGCAGCGCGCCCTCGATCTTCTTCCCGAGTGGCTGTCTAAGTGGCGGCTGTCGGTGAACGTGGGTAAGACGCAGGCGATGGTCTCCGGATTAGCGCGCCTCCCACCAAACCTGAAACTACAGGGGGCCGACATCGAGTGGTCGCCCCAGGTGAAGTACCTGGGGGTAACCATAGATCGTCGGCTCACAATGGGGCCGCACGTCCGCTCGGTCGCCGCACAGGGGAGGGTCGCCCGCAGCCTCCTCAGACCGGTGCTCTCGTCCCGCATCCCGGTGCGCGTCAAGCTGGGCGTGTACAAGCTGTACGTACGCCCAGTCCTGACATACGCCGCACCCGCATGGTTCGTCCTCACTAGTGAGTCGAGCCGAAGGCTGCTCCGCACGCAACAAAACCTTGCGTTGCGGACCATTGTTGACGCCCCTCGCTATGTGAGGAACGACATCATCCAGAGGGACCTAGGGATTGAGAGCCTGGATGAGTTTGTGGAGCGCCTCGCGAAGGGAATGTTCGCGCGTGCCGACGCATCGGATTTGACGCACGTCAAAAACATTGCGCCCTGGCATGCGCGCCCCCCTGACGCGAGACCCCTCCCCCGCGACCTGGTAGCGGACGACGACCCCATCACCCCGGACTGACTCCCAGATAAGCCGTAACCAGATAACACACGGCTTATCTGTGACAATAAGACTCCACACTCGCAACACACGCAACCGTTTGCGTAGCGCGTGCTAGGTTAATATAGACGCGTTACGTAAACAAACACAGACATCCGCCACTATACAGGCACCTTAACTCACACGCGGAGGCGCGGTGCGGACCGCGACCCGCGTAGACACTGGGCGGTGTGACACACTACAATACCGCCCACACACTCATGACGGCCCCTTAGCCCGGACAGTAACGGCTAGCTCTGTGATCTGGACGGGCGGGGGCCACTCACCTACTCTGTAGGCGCGTCGAGTCGACATCTCCGTCGCTGGTCGTCGCCGCCGGGCCTCCCCTAGGTAACTAGGGGTCTCACCTGGCGGCGGCAGACCGCCGAGATGTCGTGAAGAAAGCGGCGCTTCACTATAAGCGTCGCGGCGCTCCTACAGAAACAAAATAGCAATCACTCACACGGGCGCGCGTTGCCCGCGCGCGCCCGAAAAATCCACTGCCATGAGCAGACCGAAGGAGAGGCCCGTATTTACGGGTCGCCGTATGGCTTCCGCGGGCAGGGGGTGAAGCCCCGGCACCGCACGCAACGCCCCCTTACGGGGGCGCCGCGATATAGCTCCGAGCGGTCGGGCATTCCGAATCCAGCAGTATTAGAAGAAGCAACTAAATAAAGAAGAAGTAAAGTGTTCCAAGAAAGTATTTTTTATTCAAGAAACCCCTGCGCTGCTCAAGTCTCTCCCGCCAGCCTAGCCAAGAAAGTTTTTTTTTTAACGTATTTAACAGTACCTATGGTAAGCCTGAAACTGGTCAAATTTATGAAAAGATGTGTCTTAGTCGCAAAATCTTTAAATCAAGGCTTAAATTCTGTCAACAGAATCAGGAACAGATTCAAATGGGCATACTTGCGGGTCAGCACTCTGCCAAACAATTTAGTAAATTCTGGCTAAATACTAAGAAACTGAATAGTAAGACGCACCTCCCTGCTTGTGTGAATGACACGAACGAACCTAAAGATATTGCTAACATTTTTAAAGACCAGCTTATAGTGAACTTACCACTGAAAACATGTGAAGTGAAAAGTAACGATAATTATAGTGTTACACAGCCAATTAGAATTACCAGTAAGGAGGTGGGTAGGGCTATTAGCAGTATGAAACGGGGAAAGTCACCAGGGCATGATGGGCTCAGTGTGGAACACCTCAAATATGCTGGCACTCACATAAATAGATTACTTTCGATGTTGTTTACGTTGTGTATAAGGCATTCCCACTTGCCACCCAATTTAATTAAAACTGTAGTAGTACCGCTTGTTAAGAATCGTACGGGAGACATAGCTGATAAGAATAATTACAGGCCAAAATCACTTGCAACTATTACAGCAAAAGTGCTGGATAGGGTGCTAGACGAACGCGTTGGTGGATGTATACAATTACAGGACGCCCAGTTTGGTTTTCAAGCAGGTTTGTCATTGACTATTATGTAAAAAGAAAATATCCAAGGGGTTCGATCTGGTATCATAGAGAGTACTCTGGAACAAATTAAAAAAGGAGGGGGTCTCTTCAGAAATCATAGGCATCTTCTCATACTGGTATAGTAATCAGAAAAATATTGTGAAATGGGCAAATGAGTTTTTCGGATGAATATAAACTGAAATCGGGTGTAAGGCAAGGAGTGTTAACGTCTCCGAGGTTTTTTAATCTGTATATGAATCAGCTGATTGAGGGACTGAGCAGCATGCATGTCGGATGCCGCATAGATGGCGTTAGTGTTAACAACTTAAGTTATGCGGACGACATGGTGCTGCTTAGCCCATCAATCAGTGGGTTGAGAAAACTTTTGGGTATGTGTGAAGCTTATGCTGAGGAGCACGGTTTAAAATATAACAGTAAAAAAAGTGAGTATATGTTTTCTGTTGGTAGCAACAAAAGGCCAAATAGGGTGCCACCCCTTTTTTAAATGGAGAACAGTTGAACCGTGTTTCGCAGTTCAAGTACCTAGGGCACATTGTGACTGACACATTAAAGGATGACCATGATGTAGAGAGGGAACGGAGGGCACTGTCGGTAAGGGGAAACATGCTGGCGCTATTTAAAGCGTACTGTCAAAGTTTTTACACGAGTGGTCTATGGGTTAAGTACACACAAATTGTCTATAATGCTCTCCGAATACAGTATAATAACATTTTCAGGGCACTGTTGCGGCTCCCCCGTTCCTGTAGTGCGTCAGGTATTGTTGCTGACGCCCATATAGATGATTTCTACGCAATTATGCGGAAGCGGGGGAGTAGAAATGGCATACTGAAAATGATAGCAGATAGGTTGGACGCGCCTGTGTTCAATAGATTTATCAATCTGCATGTGAGAGGTGCTGGTTGATGAATCGACTTCTTTTTTTCCATTTTTGTTTTAGGAGACCTAAATGCGCAACCTGGCCAATTATTCTTTACCGAGCTTAATAGCTTTTGCATGCACACGCACAGGTTATGGGTGTGCGCAGACATAGAAGTGTTAGGGATTGATTCGAACTCGTTTACCTGTTTTGACACGTTTCATCGTAAGGGCAGTTGGTTGGATCATTGTATTGTCTCTCAAGCGGCCTGGCCATGTACAGTTAACGTCGGAATAAACGAGGACATTTTTGTTTCTGATCATTTGCCTATTTTTATCGAGTGCAATTTGGATTCAATTAGTCCGATCGCCGCGATCCAAAATATATCGCACAGTGCTGTAATCTGGGGGGAAAGAGATGAGGCGCAAGTTAGGAAGTATCAAGATTTGACAGTGAAGATTTGTGAGTTTATCGAGATTGTGAGAGTGGTGAAATAACAAAGTGATTTAATTTAATATCATATTGTGATTAAGAATAACGTGGCATCACGAATGTATTTCGCTTGGAGGATGTTTGAGACCGCAAGAGCACAAGATGAGCGTAATCTTACGTCCATTGGTCGTGCAAGAGCACGTATCTCGAGCAATCCGCTTAGAGCCCTTCCGGAGGCTGAATTTAAGAGAAGATATCGGCTTCCTAAAGCAGCCGTCAGGGTTTTATGACGAGAGTTGAGGCAGCTGGCTGGTTTAAAGTCTTCTCAACGGGTATCCTTGGAAGATAAGGTAATCGTGTATGATTACCTTATACCTGGCACTATGTGTGATTACCTTGTACCTAGGCATTTTGAAACACACTTTTTTCCATCTGCCCCCTGCCACTATGTAAGGACATGCATTTTATATAAAATTTGTTATTTTAGGTATTTGGAAGCTTAATGGGGCGTGTACAATGAAAGAGGCGCGAACAGGAATTACAATGGTATAATTCTGGAGTAAACAAAATGCGTTACAGTAAACAGTTAAAACGAAGTTAATTCTAGAAACAAAGTATGATTCTACTACCAGAAGGGTCACGATGTGATACTAGGAAGTTAACGTTATAAAACAATTGAAATGAACTAATTACGCGGACGAAATATAAAAATAGCGCGGTGCGGATCAATGTAGCGTGGACACGCTTTGAAGGCTTGAAGTTAACTGTTCGAGGGACGGTCTCGACTGCCGCAGCCGACGACCGCGGGACGGCGGCGGGGCGGCGGCGGCGCGGGGCGAGGTAAATGTCTGCACAGGTGTGGCGGCAAACTCGTACGCACACCAGCGTAGGACGTACTCCGGCGCGCGACAATCGCGCTTCGACTAAACCCAAAAGGGTAAGCAGAAACTCTGTGGACACAAAAATACAACGTTAGTGTCGTCTTATTAACATGACGCCACAGGTACTCACAGCCTTTTTTTATGCTGCAGTTGCTAAAAACGTATCAAGAATATAGTAGGAAAATATATCCGGTTTCCTAATTCATCAATTGCCAGGCAAGCAATCAGTCAAAGGTATGGACTACTGTAAATATACAATATCAATAACATTGTTGCTTGAGATACACCTATGTTTCAGGTTTTGTGCAATTTATGGAATACCTGGAGTAATTGGGTGTATTGATTGTAGCCATTTTAGAATATTTGGTCCACCAAAAGATGAAGCACTCGCGCATCTGTATTATTGTCCCAAGCACTATCATTCAATAAATGTTCAAATGGTAAATATTATTTAGGTAATTAGATATGATTTATTCTTACCTACCTATAAGATATTTCTTAACTGTATTTTTATTTTACAGATATGTGATGACCAATATAGAATTCTGAATGTAAATACCAAATTTGGAGGTGCAAATCACAATTCTTCTTTATGGGAAAGCAGTGACATCAACAATTATAAAAAAAATATGCAGTCATTGCACCAAAATAGGAAGATAGTGTAGTGTGGCTTTTAGGTAAGCTCTTACCAATCAAAAACTGTTTGAACAACATTGTGCATTAAGCTAAGGCAAAATTAACTAATACATTGATCACCATTTTAGGAGACTCTGGTTATCCACAACAACTATGGCTGATGACTCCGATTTTAGACGCTGCTCCAAACACCTTGCAAGCCAATTACAACCATAAGCATGTGGCAGCCAGAATCGTCATAGAAAATACATTTGGGCGTTTGAAGAATCGATGTTGATGTCTTAACAAAGATAGAGTGCTTCACTACAAGCCACTTAACCCTTAAATACATGATTTTTTATATTTTCGTAAAAAAAATATTATATTATGAAATGAGGGGTCTAAAATACGGGAAAAATATTTAAAAAAATCATTGAATAAACTATATTTATTATTGAAAATATTGCTGTTATCATTTTTGATAAATTATGCAGTAAGCACATAAAAAAGATATAATTACATTGTATGGAAAACCCTGAAACAGTTATTATTGCGGTTATCACAGAGTGATATATGGCATTTCTCACACATAACTGACGTGATTTTTTTGCATTGAGCATATTTACACTGGTTCCTTTTGGAACCATAAGATTTTTCATGCCCAACACCGTCAAAACGTACGTCGTCAGGCGGTAACGTTTGGGCACCCAGCTTTGGTCTCTTCGGCTTTGCAGGAACTTCTGTTTTATTGAAACTAGGGCGGCCTCTTTTATTTTGTGATGTGGTGCTGCAATATTTACACAAAGTTTCCGCTAGTTCCGTCCTGTAATCAGCCAGTTTCAAAATATTCTTAGGATTTGTGTCCTTCTTCAGCAAAGTTTTTTTGTACAAAATCCAGCTATTGATTACTGCCATATCCAACATGTGATAAAAGAGTCTATGAGTCCATTTTTTGGATTTCATTCTAATTCTATATCTACCCAAATAACTATCCATTGTGTCAACGCCACCCATATTCGCGTATAGCTTTTTGGCAAGTTATGGCAATGCTCTTCTTTAGCTTTTTGTCGTATCTTTTTATTGTATCTATAGGTTCTGAGCCAACATACGTGGAGAGCAATAGCACCTGTTTATTATCCTTCCAACTGGTGGCAGAAAATTCAACCCCATCAAATGTAGTAACATTTTCATCGTAAGACCCTCTCGGTACTGATGGTTTGAGAATGTCTTTCTTCTCAGGTAGTTTGCATGTATTTCGCAGTCTACTTTTCTGTACTGTGCCCAAGCAGTAAATTCCTTCATTGAATAAGAAATGGAATAGTGTCAAATTCGTATAGAAGTTATCGAAAAATATAATATGATTTACATTCCTCGGTACTGGTCGAAGCAAACGTATGACTGTGTTTGAAACTACTCCTAAGTCGGGTTCATTAGGTAGCCTTAGGAGATTATGAGTCCCTGAATAAATTTCAAAAGAATAGGCGTAGCCCATGGGGCAACATAGCACGTATAATTTGAATCCCCATTTGTGAGGCTTTTTTGGCAAATATTGCTTCATAAAATGACCTATCTTTGTTGAGCACATCTGTTCATCCAGTGATAGGCGATGGTCAAACGGAACTGACATGAATCGGTTATTGAAATGGTCTACTACTGTACGTATTTTATGTAATCGGTCGTGCTTAGGATGGTCAGGTGGGTGGGTGCTTTTGTCGTTGAAGTGTATTAGTTGGCGAATCTTTTCGAATCTGTTTACGTGTGTGTGTTTGAAATTGGATGGAATTGTACGCTCCTCTTGCCCAATAAGATCTGATGCTGGAGTAATGGTACACTGAAGTGTATATCAAGATGCCAAGGTATTTTCGAAGTTCCAATGAGTTGATGGGATCGGAGAAATTTGGATTCATTTGTACAGCATATTTATTCGTCTCAGCAACGATTACTTCTTGTATTGATATTGTATCTTCTTGACAGCTCAGCACAAAGGCACCGCGTGTCGCGCTACGAGCGGTGCCTTTGTGTCGGGCTGTAGAGTCGCGCCTGCGTGCACGAGCCGTAACGCGGTCACGACTACTCAGTCGTGACCGCGTTATCGATGTCCAGTGAATCGTCATGCCTGCGCCATCTTACGATAACGCCGATCATGCCCTAAATTAATATCACCGTGAGAGCTGTCAAAAATGTCAGTTGTGAATATAGCTGGCGTCTATATATGGTGACTGGTCATTAGTGACCGATACTTAAACACATGATTGTACTCATCATACCAAAAAAAAAACCCAAAGAAACAATTTTTTAAATAACTTTTTTTATGTAATACAATTTCCCGTTAGAATATTGAGTAATAACGTAACAAGAAAAATACATCATCAGCAGTGATTTTATGTAGTGAATCCCTATTTACAAACAAAATTAATCAATCCACTTTTACCATGTATTTTTCTCTGTTCATTCATAACAACCGCACGGAATCAGCTGTGAGTCGTTCGACCCCGTCCGGTCACATGTTACAACGAGAATGCAACGTAAGGCTGTATTCTAATATCAAATAGGAAATCAGCTGTAAGGTGCTTGACCGATAACCCCGTTCTGTCTCATGTAGGTAAGTAGGTACTACGACTATTACCAGACCCAGACGGTACGTTTTCGATATTACTATTTCTTACGTGTAAAAGAGTTAGTTTACCGAGATGGGCCAGTCCATTCTGCCGATGAGCTAAGAACTAGGATCGAATACAGTTTCGATATAGTGAATAGTGACACTAGAGTTCTTCAGCGCGTGCAGGCTCATATCATTAAACGTGCCAATAAGTGTGTTGAAGTGGACACATGCAACCATTAATGTGAGTTCATTGAAATCGTTAAAAAAACTTTAGTATGTAAGTTGTTGATTTAGTACCAATACAGTTCCAATTTTTTTTACCACGCCGGTCTATTATTAGTCGTACTCGTAGGTAACAACACAAATATTGCACTCAGCTTACCTACTTTCGCGCGCTAAATGCCTTCCGGCCTCCGTCGGACCTCAGACAATTCGTTTTGTATGAAAAGGGAGATAATTACGACTTCATCGAGGAATAGGGGTAAAAAAACTATCATGTGATAGTGCCATCCCTACTTTTACCTGGATCGTGCCCCGTGCCTGGATATTTCGTAGTTAAGCGGCCATACGTTGCATCTTAAAAATAGAGTACTGATACGGCATTTTTGTACATTTTTTGTTAACTTTGCAACAACCTGAACGCATTCGTCCTCCGTCGGCGCAGCGCGAGTCGCGTGGCATGTGACAGGACGGGGTCAAGGCCTAGCAGCTGATTGAGCGCGCGCGTTTCGTGCGTTTTTAAATGAATGTACAGCGAAAATGCATGGTAAAAATGAATTGATTAATTTTGTTTCTAAATATGGATTAGTCACTTAATAAAATCACAGCTGATGGTGTATTATTCTTGCTAGGTACTTACTTAATATCCTAATGGGCAATTTAATTAATAAAAAAAGTTATTAACAAAAAATCGTTTCTTTGGGAAAGTTTTTTGTTATGATAAGTACAATCATGTGTTTAAGTATCGGTCACTAATTACCAGTCACCCTATATGAAAGACCGATTGGATATTTGTATGAAATTAGAAGGGCGCTATCATTTTTGACAGTGCTCACGGTGTTAAATTGATGGCGCATGTCATGAAGTCATCTGTGACGATCCACGGACATCTTTATTGCGATCACGCTAATTCGGAACGGGTGTAAGCGCGCTGAAATTGATTACAGCGCAATTCGGAATGCAGCCTATTTAATGTTAACAGCATGACAGCTTGACATTGACAGGAATAGATCGGATAAAAATTGAGGCTTTTAGCTCTCCTACTTATTTGGGATAAATATTCACCAGAAAAAAGCGCGGGAAACTTCGAACTTGGCGGACGCGTCCTTTTTTGAGAAAATTGTTTAAATTGAAAAAACTTGTAATATAGGATCAGTAGTCGTAGTTTTAGTGTTCTTTTCTATTTTATATATAGTTTTAATATTAGTTTTGTGTATTTTCTTCGGTAGTGGTAAGTTTTTTTATTTTAATTTAGCGGGAAATGAACGAACCGCCTGACCCGGGGGCCTTTGTGCCCCCGGCAGGCAATTTTGTTACCATACTATCTAACGAGTCGGGCATGGATACCGATGGGTCATCTTCAGCTCGTCATTTAAAAAGAAGCCGTGTGCATGTTTGCAAACACTGCAATAAGCGTCGCCGTACCCGTAAAAACCACGGTTCCGAGTCTTCGGGTTGTGGTTGCACGGAATCTTCATTAGCTTCTACATTGGAGCCTAACTGCTCCGAAACACTTGTTTCCAACGTTGTTCCCACTAAAATAATTCCTGATATTCCTGCTCCGTCCTTAGTTTCCACTCAGATTGGCAGAAAAAGTTATGAAAAAACTGACAACTCGCCATTTGTTATTCATATTCAAAAAATAATATTACACCTGATGATGGAACCACATTGCACCCAATCACATTTGGCAAGTTTTTAAAGCGCAACGCTTTCAAAAATATAATAAACGGTAGCGTCAAAAAAATCGGGCGCAATAAAATATCTTTATCTTTTTCGAATTTCCTGGACGCGAATTCCTTTATTACAAACAATAGTCTCGAAACACATAATTATAAAGCTTTTATACCTACTTTTAATGTTACTAGAATGGGTTTAGTGCGTGGTGTTCCTGCGGAATGGTCTCCAGAGGAAGTTATTGATAATATAACTGTGCCTATTGGTTGTGGTCCAATTTTAAAAGTCAGACGCCTCAATTTTAAAACGAATGTTGATGGTACAACTACTTGGAAACCTTCCCAATCCATAGTTGTTACATTTGATGGACAGGTTTTACCTAAAAGAATTTTTATGTGCTACAATGCTTTACCTGTAGATTTATATATTTTCCCTACCGTTCAGTGCTTCAGTTGCTGTCGTTTTGGTCACACTAAAATTCAGTGCAGGTCCAAACCTCGCTGTTTTAAATGTGGTCAATACCACACTGGAGACAGTTGTGAAAGAGAACCTGAAAGTGCATCTTGCTGCCACTGCTCTGGTTTTCACTATGCTACTAATAAGTCTTGCCCAGAATTTTTAAGGCAAAAATCAATTAAAACATACATGGCACAAAGTTCAGTATCTTATGCTGAAGCTACTAAATTATATCCCCCAGTAACTAAATCATATGCTGATACACTTTTATCTTCTCCCTCCAAAAATTTTGCAGATATTCCATCAATCTCTTTACCGAATAGAATGCCTACTACGAGTAGCTATAAAAAGACTGTCTTTCTCAAACCACGCTCACCTCCTAAATCTGTACAAGGATATAATAAAGAGGCTCACAATGCCATTATTAAAGATTTTGTCATTCCCCAGCCATCAAATGGTTATGCTTTTTCTAATAATCATATTAATGCAAATAAAGACACAAGTTTTTCCATCAACGATTTTCGTTCTGCATTACACAATCTTTTCTCTCAGTTCAACATTTCACCGTCCAACGTTGCCACTTCTTTCAATGTATTTCAATCCATTCAAAATGGACAACACATCCAAAATAATCCAATGGAACTGCCGCAGTCTGGTGAACAAAAAGAGTGACGTTATTTATATTTTAAACAAATATGAGCCTTTTGCCTTTGCCTTAGCAGAGACTTGGCTCAAATCCAATCATATTTTTAAAATTAATGGTTATTTAACCATTAGTGAGGATATATCTGATGGGTATGGTGGGGTTGCTATACTTATCAAGAATTCTATCCCTTTCTCTATAATTTCCTTACCTCCTCATAGTGAGGAAATTTCAATTGTAGCTATTAAAGTGCACCATACTTGTCTTGTTTCTATTTACATTCCTCACCCCTCGTCTACGGTTCTTCAAGAGGTGAATAATCTCTTTTCTTCTCTTCCAAAGCCATTTTTAATATTGGGGGACTTTAATTGCCATCACCAATCTTGGGGTTGTTCAACATCTAATTGTTATGGTGATGAGTTACTAGATATAATAGACTTACATAATTTATGCATCTTGAACTCTGGAGCTGCCACCCCGCCGTTCAGATCCCAATCAGAACCAAAGCGCAATCGACCTTTCTATCTGTTCTCCAAACTTAGCCTTTTCATTAATTTGGCGTACTCTAACCTCTACTTATGGTAGTCACCATTTTCCAATAGTTATTTCTTATCCTCTATCCAAACCAAATGCACCATTAAGGCATACAAACTTAAAACATAAACTTCATAATAGAAATAATAATGACTGGGACAAATTTAGAAACATTGTTGACAGAAAGTTATGCTCCTTGCCTGTTATATCTGATGGCAATGAAAATAGTTGTGCTGAAGCTTTAGCACTCATACTAATCGCAGCGGCAGATGAAGTTTTTCCTGTAAAAAATAGCAATAATAATACAATTCCCTCACCTCCATGGTGGGACTCTTGAGTGCACAGAATTAATCAAAAAACGTAAAGAGGCTGAATACAACTATAACCTTGATATGTCTGACATTAATTTTGAAATCGTTACTAATTCTATAAATGAAACCAACACTCTTTTTAAGAAAAAAAAATTTGATTCTTGGCGTAGTTTTTGCTGATCAATTTCGCCGAATACTCACCCTACGATTGTCTGGCGCAATATTCGCAGATTTAGGTCCATTTATAACAACCCTTCTCCTATTCCCGTTTCTTTAGCTAGTAAATTTTTAGATAAATTAGCTCCTCCTTTTGTACCTGAGAGTATTAACCATAACCTGTCTGTCGTAGCCATTAAGCAAGACACGACACTAGACCTACCATTCACTCTCAGTGAATTAAAGGGTGTTATTCATAAAACCAAGGATTCTGCACCAGGTATCGATGGCATCCCGTATTCCTTTTTTTCTAACTTAAATGAGGATGTCCTCAGTTATTATTTAGAGCTTATTAATTCTATTATGAAAACAGGGAACATCCCTGTTCAATGGAAACGTCAAATAGTATTGCCATTCCCTAAACCAAATAAAATTCCATCTGACGCTTCTTCATACCGTCCCATAGTTTTGTCTACAATTCTGATGAAATTAGCGGAACACTTAATTAAAAATCGCCTCGAATGGTACGTTGAAAGTAAGGGTCTTTTGGCAGAATCACAATATGGCTTTAGAAAAGGTAAAAGTACAACTGACTGTTTAAGTATTTTCACAACTGATATTCGGTTATCCTTCTCTAATAACCATTCTACTGTTGCAGTTTTCCTTGATATTAATGCAGCATACGATAATGTTGTTTTATCAGTTTTACAAAATAAACTACAAGCCTTAAAAGTCCCATTGAATTTGTCGAATTTCATTATTAATATCCTGACTGAACGCTATGTTAACATGTTAATAGGAGATCAAGAAGTATCTCGTCTGGTATGGAGAGGTCTCCCACAGGGTTCTGTGCTTAGTCCCATTCTATACAATATTTACACATTTGATTTAGACACGTCCTTAGCTAATCATGTTAAGGTATTATATGATTTGTTATTATATTCTTCAAGCCAATCTATTGAACAAGCCAGCTGTGCTATCAATTCTGCTTTATATACTTTGGAGTCATGGTTACATCTTAACGGTTTGGATTTATCCACGTTTAAAAGCGCAGCTGTTTTATTCACCCGGAAGAGAAATATTCCCTTAATAAATCTCTTTTATAAGGAAATACCTATTCCAGTTAAAGACAAATTCAGATATCTAGGTATAATACTTGACCGTAAATTAAGTAGTGTTCCTCATTGTGAATTTATTGTTAACAAATGTGAAAATCACCTAAACATGCTTAGGTGCCTCTCTGGTGTATGGTGGGGTGCACATCCCTTTTCTTTGAAACTCGTTTACAACGCAATCATCAGAAGCACTCTGGATTATGGATTGTTCGTTCTCGAACCTGGATGTGCTATGGCTTTTAAAAAATTGGATCGCATCCAGTCCAAGGCACTACGCATTATTTCGGGTGCCATGAAGTCTAGCCCCATTAATGCACTCCAAGTTGAATGCGGGGAAGCTCCTTTACATCTTAGAAGGCAATTTCTATCTGACAAATATTTGTTCCGGATTCTTCAGATCTCAACACATCCTCTTATTCCTAAACTGGACTCTTTAGTGTTGCAGATTGAATCTTCAAATTACTGGTCCCATAAACGTGCTCCTTGTTTAGTTGTAAGCTATAAAAAAAATCCTATCACTTGCTTCTCCTATTCATCGTTCCAATAAACTTCCGCTATTTAGCAGTAGCTATGAGAGTTTACAATTCAGTCCCGTCATAAAATATAACTGTGTAAGTAAATCAGATCCCAATTGCCATTTAAGTTTTAACCGTTTTCTGGCTGAACACCTAGAGTACCACCATATATTTACGGATGCTGCGAAGCGTTCTCCGACGGGTTGTGTTGGGATTGGTACTTACCATTCTCAATACAACATCGTACAAAAAATAATACTGCCACCTGAGACTTCTGTTTTTACCGGGGAATGTTTTGGCATTTTAAAAGCCATAGAATATATTCGTGTTTTGAAACTTAAAAAAACTTTAATTTTTACTGATTCTCAAAGTGCTCTTCTAGCCATCAATAAATCTCCTTTCGTACTCAAATCGCAGTTGCCAATCATTTATTTAATACCTAAGAGAATTTGCGTTCCGAACCATCTCTGAGGGTAATACACTGCAGTTTGTGTGGATTCCGGCCCATGCTGGAATCCATGGCAATGAAGTGGCTGATACACTCGCCGTTGATGCGGTGCAATGCGGGGACTTAGTTCCTTATACAAACTTTTACTTTGACCTCGAGTCTTTACCAAAGACTTTTCTTCGGAAAACCTAGAAGGAAGCTTGGGATATCGGAAGCAAATCGAAAGGTCATTATTTTTCATTTATTCAACCAGATGTTCCGGAAAAAAACGTGGTTTGGCAGGGCAAAGTTTGGCAAGATGGAGACCTCCATTCTGATACGGATGAGATCGGGTCATGTCTGCTCTCCAGCCCATCTTGCCAAACTTCATATCATCGACGACCCCATTTGTCTGTGTGGCACAGTCGTAGGTGACTTAGATCACATTTTTTTCTCCTGTCCCTTATATGATCGTTCATCCTTTCTCAGTAACCTCTTGTCCCTTCGTACTCCTTTTCCTACCTCAATACTATCTTTACTTTGCACAAATAGCTTTCCTGTATATAAATGTATAGTATCTTTCATTACTTTAAATAATACTAATTTGTAATTTTAGTTCATTATTCATTATAGTTTCACTGTTGTAAATACTGATACTATAGATTTTATCCCTAAATTCCGTGATAACTTATTATAGTTATATTTTCGTTTCCCTAGCTTTGTTTCCTTCTTAGTAAAATAAACGTGACATTGGCTGAATGCACAAACCGTGCGAAGCCAAAAGAGAAAAAAAAATTTATATAAAAGGCAAGCGCGGGAAACTTCGAACTTGGCGGACGCGTCCTTTTTGAGAAAAATTGTTTAAATTGAAAAAACTTTTAGCATATGATCAGTAGTCGTAGTTTTAGTGTTCTTTTCTATTTTATATTTTCTTTTGTATTTTCTTCGGTAGTGGTAAGTTTTTTTATTTTGTTTTAGCGGGAAATGAACGAACCGCCTGACCCGGGGGCCTATGTGCCCCCGGCAGGCAGTTTTGTTACCGTATCGAATGAGTCGGGCATGGATACCGATGGGTCATCTTCAGCTCGTCATTTAAAAAGAAGCCGTGTGCATATTTGCAAACACTGCAATAAGCGTCGCCGTACCCGTAAAACCACGGTTCAGAGTCTTCAGGTTGTGGTTGCACAGACTCTTCATTAACTTCTACATTGGAGCCAAACTGCTCCGAAACACTTGTTTCCAACGTTGTTCCCACAGATAAAATTCCTGATAATCCTGCTCCGTCCTTAGTTTCAACTCAGATTGGCAGAAAAAGTTATGAAAAAACTGACAACTCGCCATTCGTTATTCATATTCAAAAAATAATATTACACCTGATGATGGAACCACATTGCACCCAATCACATTTGGCAAGTTTTTAAAGCGCAACGATTTCAAAAATATAATAAACGGTAGCGTCAAAAAAATCGGGCGCAATAAAATATCTTTATCTTTTTCGAATTTCCTGGACGCGAATTCCTTTATTACAAACAAAAGTCTCGAAACACATAATTATAAAGCTTTTATACCTACTTTTAATGTTACTAGAATGGGTTTAGTGCGTGGTGTTCCTGCGGAATGGTCTCTAGAGGAAGTTATTGATAATATAACTGTGCCTATTGGTTGCGGTCCAATTTTAAAAGTCAGACGCCTCAATTTTAAAACGAATGTTGATGGTACAACTACTTGGAAACCTTCCCAATCCATAGTTGTTACATTTGATGGACAGGTTTTACCTAAAAGAATTTTTATGTGCTACAATGCTTTACCTGTAGATTTATATATTTTCCCTACCGTTCAGTGCTTCAGTTGCTGTCGTTTTGGTCACACTAAAATTCAGTGTAGGTCCAAACCTCGCTGTTTTAAATGTGGTCAAGACCACACTGGAGACAGTTGTGAAAGAGAACCTGAAAGTGCATCTTGCTGCCATTGCTCTGGTTTTCACTATGCTACTAATAAGTCTTGCCCAGAATTTTGAAGGCAAAAATCAATTAAAACATACATGGCACAATATTCTGTATCCTATGCTGAAGCTACAAAATTATATCCCCCAGTAACTAAATCATATGCTGATACACTTTTATCTTCTCCCTCCAAAAATTTTGCATTTATTCCATCATTCTCTTTACCACATAGAATGCCTACTACGAGTAGCTATAAAAAGACTGTCTTTCTCAAACCACGCTCACCTCCAAAATCTGTACAAGGATATAATAAAGAGGCTCACAATGCCATTATTAAAGATTTTGTCATTCCCCAGCCATCAAATGGTTGTGCTCTTTCTAATAATCATATTAATGCAAATAAAGACACAAGTTTTTCCATAAACGATTTTCGTTCTGCATTACACAATCTTCTCTCTCAGTTCAACATTTCACCGTCCAACGTTGCCACTTCTTTCAATGTATCTCAATCCATTCAAAATGGACAACACATCCAAAATAATCCAATGGAACTACCGCAGTCTGGTGAACAAAAAGAGTGACGTTATTTATATTTTAAACAAATATGAGCCTTTTGCCTTTGCCTTAGCAGAGACTTGGCTCAAATCCAATCATATTTTTAAAATTAATGGTTATTTAACCATTAGTGAGGATATATCTGATGGGTATGGTGGGGTTGCTATACTTATCAAGAATTCTATCCCTTTCTCTATAATTTCCTTACCTCCTCATAGTGAGGAAATTTCAATTGTAGCTATTAAAGTGCACCATACTTGTCTTGTTTCTATTTACATTCCACACCCCTCGTCTACGGTTCTTCAAGAGGTGAATAATCTCTTTTCTTCTCTTCCAAAGCCATTTTTAATATTGGGGGACTTTAATTGCCATCACCAATCTTGGGGTTGTTCAACATCTAATTGTTATGGTGATGAGTTACTAGATATAATAGACTTACATAATTTATGCATCTTGAACTCTGGAGCTGCCACACGCCGTTCAGATCCCAATCAGAACCAAAGCGCAATCGACCTTTCTATCTGTTCTCCAAACTTAGCCTTTTCATTAATTTGGCGTACTCTAACCTCTACTTATGGTAGTCACCATTTTCCAATAGTTATTTCTTATCCTCTATCCAAACCAAATGCACCATTAAGGCATACAAACTTAAAACATAAACTTCATAATAGAAATAATAATGACTGGGACAAATTTAGAAACATTGTTGACAGAAAGTTATGCTCCTTGCCTGTTATATCTGATGGCAATGAAAATAGTTGTGCTGAAGCTTTAGCACTCATACTAATCGCAGCGGCAGATGAAGTTTTTCCTGTAAAAAATAGCAATAATAATACAATTCCCTCACCTCCATGGTGGGACTCTTGAGTGCACAGAATTAATCAAAAAACGTAAAGAGGCTAAATACAACTATAACCTTGATATGTCTGACATTAATTTTGAAATCGTTACTAATTCTATAAATGAAACCAACAAACTTTTTAAGAAGAAAAAAATTGATTCTTGGCGTAGTTTTTGCTCATCAATTTCGCCACGAATACTCACCCTACGATTGTCTGGCGCAATATTCGCAGATTTAGGTCCATTTATAACAACCCTTCTCCTATTCCCGTTTCTTTAGCTAGTAAATTTTTAGATAAATTAGCTCCTCCTTTTGTACCTGAGAGTATTAACCATAACCTGTCTGTCGTAGCCATTAAGCAAGACACGACATTAGACCTACCATTCACTCTCAGTGATTTAAAGGGTGTTATTCATAAAACCAAGGATTCTGCACCAGGTATCGATGGCATCCCGTATTCCTTTTTTTCTAACTTAAATGAGGACGTCCTCAGTTATTATTTAGAGCTTATTAATTCTATTATGAAAACAGGGAACATCCCTGTTCAATGGAAACGTCAAATAGTATTGCCATTCCTTAAACCAAATAAAATTCCATCTGACGCTTCTTCATACCGTCCCATAGTTTTGTCTACAATTCTGATGAAATTAGCGGAACACTTAATTAAAAATCGCCTCGAATGGTACGTTGAAAGTAAGGGTCTTTTGGCAGAATCACAATATGGCTTTAGAAAAGGTAAAAGTACAACTGACTGTTTAAGTATTTTCACAACTGATATTCGGTTATCCTTCTCTAATAACCATTCTACTGTTGCAGTTTTCCTTGATATTAATGCAGCATACGATAATGTTGTTTTATCAGTTTTACAAAATAAACTACAAGCCTTAAAAGTCCCATTGAATTTGTCGGATTTCATTATTAATATCCTGACTGAACGCTCTGTTAACATGTTAATAGGAGATCAAGAAGTATCTCGTCTGGTATGGAGAGGTCTCCCACAGGGTTCTGTGCTTAGTCCCATTCTTTACAATATTTACACATTTGATTTAGACACGTCCTTAGCTAATCATGTTAAGGTATTATATGATTTGTTATTATATTCTTCAAGCCAATCTATTGAACAAGCCAGCTGTGCTATCAATTCTGCTTTATATACTTTGGAGTCATGGTTACATCTTAACGGTTTGGATTTATCCACGTCTAAAAGCGCAGCTGTTTTATTCACCCGGAAGAGAAATATTCCCTTAATAAATCTCTTTTATAAGGAAATACCTATTCCAGTTAAAGACAAATTCAGATATCTAGGTATAATACTTGACCGTAAATTAAGTAGTTTTCCTCATTGTGAATTTATTGTTAACAAATGTGAAAATCACCTTAACATGCTTAGGTGCCTCTCTGGTGTATGGTGGGGTGCACATCCCTTTTCTTTGAAACTCGTTTACAACGCAATCATCAGAAGCACTCTGGATTATGGATTGTTCGTTCTCGAACCTGGATGTGCTATGGCTTTTAAAAAATTGGATCGCATCCAGTCCAAGGCACTACGCATTATTTCGGGTACCATGAAGTCTAGCCCCATTAATGCACTCCAAGTTGAATGCGGGGAAGCTCCTTTACATCTTAGAAGGCAATTTCTATCTGACAAATATTTGTTCCGGATTCTTCAGATCTCAACACATCCTCTTATTCCTAAACTGGACTCTTTAGTGTTGCAGATTGAATCTTCAAATTACTGGTCCCATAAACGTGCTCCTTGTTTAGTTGTAAGCTATAAAAAAAATCCTATCACTTGCTTCTCCTATTCATCGTTCCAATAAACTTCCGCTATTTAGCAGTAGCTATGAGAGTTTACAATTCAGTCCCGTCATAAAATATAACTGTGTAAGTAAATCAGATCCCAATTGCCATTTAAGTTTTAACCGTTTTCTGGCTGAACACCTAGAGTACCACCATATATTTACGGATGCTGCGAAGCGTTCTCCGACGGGTTGTGTTGGGATTGGTACTTACCATTCTCAATACAGCATCGTACAAAAAATAATACTGCCACCTGAGACTTCTGTTTTTACCGGGGAATGTTTTGGCATTTTAAAAGCCATAGAATATATTCGTGTTTTAAAACTTAAAAAAACTTTAATTTTTACTGATTCTCAAAGTGCTCTTCTAGCCATCAATAAATCTCCTTTCGTACTCAAATCGCAGTTGCCAATCATTTATTTAATACCTCAGAGAATTTACGTTCCGAACCATCTCTGAGGGTAATACACTGCAGTTTGTGTGGATTCCGGCCCATGCTGGAATCCATGGCAATGAAGTGGCTGATACACTCGCCGTTGATGCGGTGCAATGCGGGGACTTAGTTCCTTATACAAACTTTTACTTTGACCTCGAGTCTTTACCAAAGACTTTTCTTCGGAAAACCTAGAAGGAAGCTTGGGATATCGGAAGCAAATCGAAAGGTCATTATTTTTCATGTATTCAACTAGACGTTCCGGAAAAAACGTGGTTTGGCAGGGCAAAGTTTGGCAAGATGGAGACCTCCATTCTGATACGGATGAGATCGGGTCATGTCTGCTCTCCAGCCCATCTTGCCAAACTTCATATCATCGACGACCCCATTTGTCTGTGTGGCACAGACGTAGGTGACTTAGATCACATTTTTTTCTCCTGTCCCTTATATGATCGTTCATCCTTTCTCAGTAACCTCTTGTCCCTTCGTACTCCTTTTCCTAACTCAATACTTTCTTTACTTTGCACAAATAGCTTTCCTGTATATAAATGTATAGTATCTTTCATTACTTTAAATAATATTAAGTTGTAATTTTATTTCATTATTCATTATAGTATCACTGTTGTAAATACTGATCCCATAGATTTTATCCCTAAATTCCGTGATAACTTATTATAGTTATATTTTCGTTTCCCTAGCTTTGTTTCCTTCCTATTAAAATAGACGTGACATTGGCTGAATGCACAAACCGTGCGAAGCCAAAAGAAAAAATAATAATAATAATAATATTAACCGCTCGCTTCCCGAGCACACAATTATTTTATGTATTATTTTATACAATAAAACTACGAGGTCGTTTTTTTCACGACCTTTCGCCAGTGTTGCCAGCGCAAAAAAAGCAGTTTCTTTTGTGTTCACTGACGAGTCCAAAGTTCAAATTGGATAAAAAAATTAGAATTATATGGCCGTTTGGATGTTAATTTCGATTTTTGAATATGTTGCACTTGGTATTTAACAACAGTTTTTTCACAGGTTGTCACTGGTACACTGAACTTTGGTAACGTAGGTTTATATTGTATTATGAAGCACTTTTTTGTCGTATTATGATTTAATTGTTCAGAGAGTTCTGGAATAATGACTGTTTCGCATGTGACACTAACGACCTAGGATGCACCAAATTAGTTCAGATGCAGATAAGGTTAAAGAGCGACCAACCTATTAATTACCGTCCCTATAGAGTCTCCCACAACGTGCTGAAAACGGTCAAGTCTAGAATTTCCGATTCAAAGAATCTGAGTCCTGTTACGCTTCACCAGTTATACTTGTCAGAAAGAAAAACTGAGACAGACGACTGTGTGTCGACTATCGCGCATGAAACTTAATTACAATACGCGAACGATTTTCCCTTCCTAACATTGGCGACCAATTATCCCAACTTGCAGGCAATAATTATTTTACCAGTTTAGATATGGCTCAAAGTTACCACAAGCACCAACCTATAAGTCCAGAAGATAAACATAAAACCGAATTCGTAACTCCACACGGCCATTACGAGTACACAAGAGTCCCTTTTGGTCTTGCTAACGCTCTATCAGTTTCTATGCGTTTAATCAATAAGGTAGTAGAGTCCATAGATTCGGTAGTACAGAGATTCTAGCATTCCTAGATGACCGATAGTTACCATCTGTTGGCGTGCAAACAGGCATAGAGCTACTATAGAAAGTACTTACAAAACTTCAAACTGAGAACCTTAAATGGGGAAGGCAACTGTCAAAGTGGCGCTGTATACGATTGTTCCAAAGTAGCTGTCAAATTGTATAGCATCATATAGAAAATGTTCACAAATAACATAGAAATTACAAAGTGTTGTGTAATTGGGTGTTAAAACGTAGGCCAACACAAATTTCCAATAAACCATATTAAAAGAAGAAAGTTGATAGCTGCCGTAAGGATTAAAAACTTTGATCCTACTAGGACGACGAGGTTATGTCGAGATCATTTTCCTGAAAATGATTACCAAACATTAAGTGTGAATACAGGTGGGTGTTATAAACGATAGTTCTTCTATTTAAGCTAGTATCTATATACCAAAATTGTTAACATTGCATAATATCTTTAAATATTTATCATTGTTCATCTTGTTTTAAGGTTTGCCCTGTATAAACATTTTTTTAAAGAAAGAAGCAGTACCAAGTCTCTCTTCATGAAACCAGAAAAGCATATCAGCCAGTGCTCGTACGAGTGACGAAAGACTTGCTAAGAGAAACATTCAATAGAATCTTTTCCAACCTCTTTCAAGCAATCTAAACCCACATCCTTCTATTTCTCAGAATCCACAATATAATGGAATACGAAAGAGAGTTAAAAATTTCTTCTCTTGTTACACCTGTTGATTGTGGTGACAATGATAGAGTTAATATTAATGTCATGGTACATCTCCAATGGTGGAAGTATAATAGAGTGTTCTGTTGGATTTGGAGAGAGTTGTGGTGAACTAAAGTTGAAGTTTTTGTCATACAGCTCTTTTCTATTATTAGTTATGCATCAGTTAAGCTGTTGTTAATATAATCCTGAATTAGTTTGATTCAATAATTTTAACTTATATACATATAATACATGACAGTATTCACCAACAATATAAAATTTAAAAATTGTATAATAAATATACATACTAACGACTCACAAGTTATTTAATATAAAATAAAATTATTCGTTCAAACATTGTAAGCGTATTGATTTCAAAGGTCTACGTTGACCTATGACGCCATAGTTGCCTGCCAATCCAACTCTGCCACATCATCTCGTCAAGCCCAGTGTGGTGTAGTGGTATGTAACCCACACATGCACAACATGGTGAACTCAAGTGCCTATGGCGTCACACGTCTGCTAAGATCGTGTCCAGAATCAACGTTCAACACGACTGTTGGCTTATAGCCTTCACCCGCGTCACATTATATACCCTAATTTTAGTCATTGTACATAAACTGTGTTTTCTTCCAACTATGCTTTAATTTCATCACAATCACACTAAAAACTCAGTACAAAGCGAGTCTTTAATGCTCTAGACAACTCTAGAGCAATAAAAATGTATGAAATTTCACTATTGCACATATTTTTTTTATAGCACCAAAAGGTGCCAATCTCAATGGATTATCTCTATTCAGCCAGCCGATATCAATCTTTTATTTACGTACGTATTATTCGTTTCTATCCTACTTGTTCCAAATTTAAAAAATGATTGCTGCTAACTCTGATTTAAAAATGAAAGAAATTTAAAAAAGTGATTTGGCGGAAACTTTGTTAATTTTGCTTGATGATATGAGTTTCTTTTATCTACTATTCCTATAGGTAATAGTTGAAAAAAAAGCAGATTCTGTACCTCGCCTTAAGTAATTTATATTGCCCTCGTGCCTGTTAGATTAGAGCCCTCGCTAAAGCTCGGGCTCTAAATCAGGCACTCGGTGCAATAATAAATTACTTTGTGCTCGATGCAATAATCTACTATTAGTTATTGTCACGAATTGGTTTATTAATGTAGTTACACTTTAATAAACCATTTCGTGATACTGAGAAACATTTAATTTCACTTCACTTTAGAACCTAAATCACGTCCCGCTATCCTTTATTCTGGGCCTTTTTTCTTATTTCGAGTTAGACAATTGTTGGTGAGCGAGTGCTAAATTGTGAAAATCAGTAATTGTGATCAGTTAAAATACATTTTTGTGTTTAAAAGTACGTTTAATTGTATAACCCTTACACGTGTTACAGAGAGCTTTGTGATAGTTTTTTTTTGTTCTTGGATGTACAACAATACTTTTGCTTTAGAAAAATAAAACGGGGTATTCATTCAAAGTGTAGGTCAGATGCGCTTTAAAATGCATCATTGAGTGCCTTACTTGGTACACCAGTCGGGGTTGCGGAAGAATCATATGTTCTGGCGACCCCGACGTAGGTGTGAGATGGAACTCCGGGGTGGTTTTTAGTCAGTAAGAGTCTGACAAACCCCTCCGCCCACCTCAGGGCGCCCACCAACAAGGGAGATGGGTAGGTCCTGATCGATCGACGATTGACACTGGAGGCGACCCTGCCACAATGGTGCAGGCGTACCAACGTGGCTGTCGTTTCACCCTCAAGAGCAATCTTGAGAAGAGATTTTTCGGCGGGTTCGGTGAGTCGGGTTAGCCGGACAGCGATCGGAGGCATGTATAATGCTGCCGTCGGGGGCTTGGCTTAACTGCCTGGCCCAGAGGAAGGCTACCTCTAAGATAAAAACCACCCAATCCTAAACTTTGAAGCGCGGTGAGAGGATGAATGGCGAAGGGAGCCAAGTCGTAAGCGCTTCTCTCATCTATACCAGCGGAGGTGGCCTAAAAGACTGCGGAGGCAGCAAAAAAGACAGTTGAGGTGGCCAACAAGCCTGACTAGGGCCAAAAAGCAAGCAACCCCCCCCCCCCTTGCTTGCTTTTTGGTGAAAATTCCACTGAGGGGACTTCCCGCCTAGAGGGAGTCGCAGAACTTGCGACCGCAGCCGGGCCAACCGGGCTAGGCTCTGCGGCTGTAACAGTCGCTTTGCAGCCTGGAGCCGTGGAAAGAGGCATCTCCTACAAGGCGGTCCTAGCGGAGGCGAGAACCAAGTTAAATTTGTCTGAACTTGGTATACCGTCCATCTGCTACAAAATTGCCGCCTCAGGAGCGCGGCTCATTCAGGTGGCGGGTGCCTCAAATGGCGAAAAGGTGCGACGAATGATATGTTGGCGACCCTAGACGGGGATTCGTGGGGGCGCCCTTATCGTGCAGTCCGAGGAAAACTTCGTGCCCCCACTCACTGAGTCTTCAGCCTCAGCTGCTAGACGAAGTGGTCGCAACCCTCTTCCCTGCTAGAGAAGAGCATGTGCATCCGCCGATGGTATTGCCACAGTCGCAGAGTCGGATGATGACATAATGGCGTAGGCCGGCGCGAGATGTCGTCCGGTGTTCCACAGGGATCGGTCGTGGGTCCTCCCCTGTGGAACATCGGTTACGACTGTTTGCTGAGGGGTGAGCTCCAACCAGGAGTGGACCTGACGTGTTAGACCAAGAGAAGACCGCGCGAAGCTGAGACCGAGCTGCATCGGTCGCAGCTTCGCGAGGTCCTTGTGGCGGAGTGGCGGAATTGGCTTCTGCGCCCTTCCGCCGGCTCGCTACCCTCGAGGCGATCCGACCAGTGCTCGACGAATGGATCGGGAGGAGGCACGGCTACCAGTCGTTTCGGGCAACGCAGGTGCTCTCGGGGCATGGTTGCTTCGGGAAGTACCTGTGTCTCATAAACAGGGAGCCGGACGCCCAGTGTCACTAGTGCGTCGACAGCCAGGAGGACACGGTGTGGCATACGGCAGCAGTGTGCCACTTGGAATGCCGTGTCCTCATCTCAGAAGTAGGCAGTGACCGTCGCCGCCGATCGTAGTGAATTCGCGGGTCGGCAGCGAGGAGTCCTGGGACGCGGTGGTTTCCTTCTGCGAAACAGTTATCTCGCAGAAGGAGGCTGTAGAAAGGGAGATAGAGATCTCTCTCTTGATCCGCAGCAGGCGCACCGGGAGTAGGCGGAGGGCGGACAACGCCCTCTTCCAGCCCCCCTAAATGGGTCCAGGGACGGCGGACTCGGGGACGTCCGTCGCTCCCCATACATCAGGACCCGAGGTGGCGTCGCGTAGTGTTCCAAGCGCGCCCCTCTTAGACGTTGCAGGGGTAGTCAAACACCTATGTTCCCGCGACACCGACGTAGGTGTGAGATGGAACACCGGGGTGGTTTTGAGTCAGTAAGAGCGCCCGCCCCATGGCGAGGATTTTCCAAACCGGAACAAAAAAAAAAGAAAGGTCAGAACTGTGACCAACCGCGCGCGAGCCGAGCGAGCGAAGCGAGTGGTGCCGCGACATAGGCCGGAGCGCTACAGCAAACTTGGTCACAGTTACTTGGCTATTAAGTATTTTAGGGCCCAAAAAAAAATATTATGCGTTTTACACCAGTGCACAGTGGTTTCATTAGTACGAGCTAGCTAGACAAAATTATTTATTGGGGCATTTTGCTTCAAACGGCTTTCTTGTGATGTTCTGATGGGGTTTTAGCGCAACACATTAAAAGAAAAAGGGTCTCATGCACCAACAAAACAAAATATTTATTTATTTATAGTACATGGAGGATTTACAGCTAATAAAAACAAACAATAAAGGGGACCATAGCCACCAGGAAGCCAATTACAAATCCTCACGTATAGACTCATAATAGTTAATTATGGTGTGAGCATAAAAACAAAAAACACATCGCCTTATTTAAACTAAGAAGCTATATAAATACTAGTGTTACAATTTAATGATTGAAATAAAGGAGAAAATAATGAAAACGAAAACAAAACATTAAAACCTAACGCTACAAAAAAAAAAATAGACTTAAGCACCTTCTGGCCGATTTCAAGCTAACTGTGAATGGATCAAAATCAAAATTCTTCCTTAACTCATTAAAATTTCTGCTTGCGCGCACAATATTACAATAGATATTTCCTATACTGACTGACAGGTAGAAAAATAGCAATAAAAAAAATTAACAACAGGCCTATGCAGCAGTCATAAAAGACTCGGCTGTTAATGACATAGCCACTAATTACATAAAAGGACATATTTACTACTTATTTACAATATGTTTTAACTTAAATAGCAGGTAGATAAATGACTCAACTGTTAATAACTCAGCCACTAATTACATAAAAGGACATAATTACTACTAATTTACAATATTTTTTAACATAAATAAATAGCAGGCAGATAAAAAAGCAATATGTTTTCAACTAATATTAAAGTTAGATAATAAACACAGTTTAGCAATTCATTAGTAGAACAGTATTTACAACTCTTATTTATTCTTCATCACTAAATTCTTCTGCTGAAGAATCTTCTATACTTTAATCTGTTACACTAATATTTTGACAATGACTACTAACACTTACACTTGAACTTATATCTACAGAAGGGGATATTATTAATTCTAAAACCTCGGAAGGAAGTTTTTGGAAACTTCTCTAAGACCATTTATTACAGGATCAGATGTTCAATTCAATTCAATTCAATTTTATTCACTAACAAATTACATTGTGTTTGAAATAATTCTACATAATAAACATAAAATACACTCGAAGAAAAAAAAAAAAAAAATATAATAACAACACAACTCCCATCATCTAAAACACATATTATCCAATGTCAACTCGCAAAATTTAGGAATCACCAAAAAAAAAAGAAAAATCACTCGTTGACAGGAGAAAATTAAATATTATTACAAGTCGTCAACGGAGTAGAGACACTTATCTATTAGGAATGCTTGAAGATTTGTTTTAAATGCAGATGTATAAATCAAGCTTTTTAAGTGTTGTGGTAACTTGTTAAAAATTTGAACTGCTTGATATTGTGGACTGTGCTTCACTATGTTGAAATGAGGACTTATCGTATTTCTCAAATCCTTCCTACGTGTGCTCTCCCTAACCAGTCTTTCCTCATCTGTCTCATATTCATGCATGTACTTCTTAAGATTAGTCAGTAGTACAAGAACGTAGAGACTGGGTACTGTGAGGATGTTTAAATCCAAGAAATGTGGGCGACAGCTCTCTCTTTGTGAAATACGGACGATAGTACGTATAGCTCTTTTTTGAAGGACAAAAGCTCTTTGGCAGTTGTAATTATAGCTATTCCCCCAAAACTGTATGCTATACCTTAATTTAGACTCAACTAGCGCGTAGTATACTATTTTTAATCTTTTTATGTCAATTACGTCTCGAAGAGTTCTTAGCGCATAACACGCAGATGACACGGATGCATCCATGGCGGCTAGTTCCTTCTTCCAATTCAATAAGTCATCTATATGCACCCCCAAGAATTGCAGCATGTTAAGTAAATCCCTATTCGTGGCAATACGTGAATGTTTTCGTGTATTAAGCTCCTGGAATCTTCTATAATCTTTATAGCGTGCTTCCTGAGCTTCTTCGGAAAGCCGCCCGATAGGTAGAAGAGCCGATTTCACAATATCGACACTGTGCACAAGAATTTTGTGCACAGTAACAGGCATGTAATACAGTTTTTTTGTGTCCTGCGTAAAATAATTAAATTTAACAACATCAATAACGTAACCCGATGCCAAAGTTCTAAGAATAGTTCCAAATTTCTTGATTGCAGTCACATCTAACTCTGTAATATCTGAAGCCTGTTCAGGATTCTCAAAAAATCGACGAGCAGTGTTCCCAATATTCGTATTCCCGAACCCTGGTTTTGGTTTGTCTACAATTAAACCCATTTCAACCTTAAAGCTTTCTCGGATAAGAAGCGTACGTTGCTTTACATTTTCTTTTCACTTTCGTCTCGAAGTTGCCATTTTTTAACATCAAGACGATAACTTATATGAAGCAAACATTCAAAAGAACGTATCCAAGCGTGAAGGGGAGAAATACCAAAACCAAGATTTTCTTTGTTTATTACAAATTCCCTAGACTCATCATTTATAAATTTAGCAGTAGCTCCACAAATGAAGCATTTTTGTGCTGATGAAGTTTTAGTCATAGCGATACACACTTTACCGTTAATCATCGTGAAAAGTAATCCGTGTTTGGAAGATACCTCTTTACGTAATGTTGTTACCAATTGGTTTATTTCCTCCAAAGTCTTATCAGTTTCTGTGACAGTAGAATCTGTAGTTTCTTTGGAGAAAATAAACTTAATCGGTCGACAATCCATAGTAGAAGATGGTCTATTATTCTGCCAAATAACATTACCACTTTTGTCACGTAATTGAAACGGTACGAATGAGAAAGCAAACAAAAACTCATCTGTGTTTTCACTGTCTGTGTAATTTTGATTGTAAATGCTATGACCGGAACTTCCATCGCACCCCCACTTGCTTATAAGGGAGAGGGATGAGCCAGTAGTAACAGATTTTAAAACTTTTTTTCACATGCTTCAGTGAAATCCACTGATGGGCGCCCAGGGATTATAGCCTTACTTGTTGATGGTGCTGAGTGGTCGATGGACACGTTAAAAGTAAAATCCCCAGACAAACATTCAGAATTATTTGACAAGAAGCGATCGCGGCGCTTTCCACATTTTTCCCATTTTACTGCGCACTTGGATGACAATCCTGCAATTTTCATTTTGATATCCCTCGCAAAATTCCGTGATACTTGCAAGGTCATTTTTATCGACAGAAAATCATAAAGTCTACTGTTACGATTGTCCTTGAGGTGTTTCTGCCGTTCATCAAAAAACACCATTTTTGAGACAGAGAATTCGTATTCTGAAAAACAGACAAAATGACCAAGTTGCACTAAAGTGCGCGGGCTAAAATGGCTAAAATCTAAAAACTAATAGATATGGCTATAAAACAATATAATTTTTAGCCCGGATACATGAGTATACGAATATGTCTTAGTAAATCATTCTTTCGGCTAAAACTACGTTGACATACATCACACTTAAAAGGTTTTTTTCCTCTGTGTATACGAATGTGTTTTGTTAAATTACCCATTATACTAAAATTACGTTGACATACATCACATTAGAAAGGTTTTTCACCAGTGTGTGTACGAATATGTTCTGTTAAATGTCCCTTTCGTCTAAAACAACGTTGACATACATCACACTTAAAAGGTTTTTCACCAGTGTGTATACGAGTATGTATTAGTAATTCATAATTTCGGCTGAAACTACGTTGACATTCATCACACTTAAAAGGTTTTTCACCAGTGTGTGTACGAATATGTGTTGTTAAATGTGTTTTGTGATAAAAACGACGTTCACATACATCACACTTAAAAGGTTTTACACCTGTGTGTGTACGAATATGAGTCGATAAATATGCCTTGTGACTAAAACTACTTTGACATACATCACACTTAAAAGGTTTTTCACCAGTGTGTATACGAGTATGTGTTAGTAATCCATCATTTCGGCTAAACTTACGTTGACATACTTCACACTTAAAAGGTTTTTCACCAGTGTGTGTACGAATATGTGTGGCTAATTGTGTTTTGTGATTAAAACGACGTTCACATACATCACACTTAAAAGGTTTTTCACCTGTGTGTATACGAATATGTTTTGTTAAATTACCCATTATACTAAAATTACGCTGACAAACATCACACTTAAAAGGTTTTTCACCAGTGTGTACACGAGTATGTCTTAGTAATTCATAATTTCGGCTAAACTTACGTTGACATACATCACACTTAAAAGGTTTATCACCAGTGTGTTTACGAATATGTGTTGTTAAATTTGTTTTGTGATTAAAACGACGTTCACATACATCACACTTGTAAGGTTTTTCACCAGTGTGTATACGAGTATGTCTTAGTAATTCATCATTTCGGCTAAAACTACGTTGACATACATCACACTTAAAAGGTTTTTCACCAGTGTGTGTACGAATATGAGTTGTTAAATGTGTTTTGTGATTAAAACGACGTTCACATACATCACACTTGTAAGGTTTTTTACCTTTGTGTGTACGAATATGATTTGTTAAATTATCCGTTGTACTAAAATTACGCGGACATACATCACACTTGTAAGGTTTTTCACCAGTGTGTGTAAGAATATGATATCTTAAATGTGCCTTTAGACTAAAACATCGTTGACAAACACCACATTTAAAAGGTTTTTCACCTGTGTGTATACGAGTATGTCTTAGTAAATCATAATTTCGGCTAAAACTACGTTGACATACATCACACTTAAAAGGTTTTTCACCAAGTTGTGTACGGGTATATTGTATTTTTTTTTTTAATTGATTAACACTACTCTGATCACATTTGTAAGGCTCTTTGAAATAGGTGCCAGCTTTGGACGTACGTTTTTGAGTTGTCCGGATAACTTTCGAGTCTGATTTGTCTTTTTCCGTTTCCTCGGCTGTTACTGCATCTTCAAGTTTTGTTTTTCGAGTATCTAGTTTTGGTTTCTTCGCAACGGTCGCCCCTTTGATCATAAAGCTGGTAAGTACAATGTTGAAAGCAGATTTACATGCACACGAATCAAAATTTTTGCATGATGAATCAGAAATCCCTTTTTCGAAGGAATTTCTGGTGACATTTAATTATACGTTTTATCTTACATCGACGTAATTAATATAGTCTGTAAGGGGTGAATTTTTAGAATTGCTCTTTGAGCGCGCTCTAGAGGGAGTACAATTGTTTTTGCAGCACCACCCCATGAAGTTATGCAATAGGTGATAATTGTCTGACACAACGCTAAATAAACTTGTTTAGCAAACCTTGTTCAGCAAAAGCAAAGTACAAGAAATAGTGTCGAAGGCCAAGAAAGATCCCAATTGTGTGCAAACCATGATCTAGATTGCAAGTAATATAATTATTTAATTTGTGTACTGCTTGGCTACTTGATCTTTTGGGCCTAAAACCAAATAAACTCTCTGAAAGTAGTATGTTATCTTCCAGATATTTTATCAATCTACTGTTAATTATATTTTCTAAAAAAAATTAAGTGGCCTGTTAACACTGAGATGGGTCTGTAGTTATTCACACAGTTTTGTTACCAGACTTGAATGCAGGAGTGACTACAGTTTTTTTAAGCAATTTAGGAATATAAATATTATATTATAAACATAACATAACATCACACCTTGTTTCCACGAAGGGTTGGGCAGAGGCGCACCTATAGTACACCCACATTTCACCAGTTACTTTTAAGTCCCATGTAATAGGGGGCGAGCCTATTGCCATCTACCGGGCACAAATCCAGACTTCGGGCTGCTACTGAGAAGTTCCAGATAGAAAAACCCATTAACACGTTGCCCGACCTGGGAATCGAACCCAGGACCTCATGCTCAGCAGTAGCGATTGCGACCACTAGACCAACGAGGCAGTATAATATATAAATGTTATCGGAGGGGCAAGTAGGTATTTAAATCTTTTTAGGTATGTCATCCGATTAACATTTAACCCGTTTATTAAACTTACTACTTCGTTTACGTCGATATCTTATAAAACAAAAGAGTTTAGTTTAGAAGATATCGTAGTCTGGTTTAGACGGGAAAAATTACTTGAATTTACAAGATTTTTCAACCAAGTTTTTACCAACGTTAACAAAGAAGTTGTTTACTTTATTCATTGCTTCGTATGGGTTTAACTCTGTTGATAGTAAATCAAACTTCGGGCTTCGGGGTTTTTCGCTAAATGTATTAAATTAAAAATAAAAAAAAGTTTACTATTGTTCCCCACCTTCTGTAATTAATTTCTATCGTACAGATTTTTTAGTTTCTTCAAAAGATTATTACAGAAGTTTCGATACCTTTTATAAGCAACAGAAAGTATTACGTTATCAGGTGAGAGTCTCCATTTTCTGTGAAGGTTGTCTCTATGTCTTATACAACGAACGAGACCAGGTGTGATCCAGGGTTTAATACAACTATACTTTCTAGGCATTGTCCTAGTGAATGTGTTTTTCCTTATTGTAGCAAATTTTTGAAAAAATTTAAGAAATATTGAAGGAGCAGTGGTGGCCCATTGGTATTGGCCCCGACTTACGAGTTGTAGGTCATGAGTTCGAACCCAGACAGGCACTTTACTTTGTGTATTTAATTCCATCACCACTGCTGTCAAAACGGTGAAGGAAAATGTCGTGAGGAAACCAGCATGTCCTAGAACCAAAAATTCGAAGACATGTGACATCTTCCAATACGCAATGGGCCCGCGTGGTGGATTACGTCCCACTCCCTCTCACTAAGAGGAGGCCTGTGTCCCAGCAGTGGGAACGTTATAGGCTGATTTTGCTAATGCTTATACTTACGGGGTCAAAATTTATACCGCGTACCTGTCATTTTAAAGGTTTGTCATACATATTAACATTAGTGTAGCTACGCATGCAGTTTTTTCTAGGTAAACATAATTGCAAAGTTAGTAAAACAGCTTGATGATCGGTAAGCGAATAATTAGTAACCAGTGTTTTGGATGGATTTTTATTTTAAAATGATTGAATGATTACTCCTCCACCACTACAACAAGACAGAACTAGCGCTCCGCAGCAGCAAGACTACAACAACAAAGAGAAGAAAATTACTTTAAAAAAAACTAGCACCGCCTCCAATCGTAGTGGACGGTGTTAAGAATTATCAAACATTCTACGACTTTTTGACTGAATCTCAGCCAGTAGAAACATTTACCGCCAAAATATTAAGCGGTAATAGTGTTAAAATAAATGCCAAAACTGAAGAGTCTTACAGAGTGATTGCTCGTCGCTTAACAGAAAATAACTGTCTATGGCACTCATATGAGGATAAGCAGTCCAGGCCAATAAGAGTAGTGGCAAAAAAATTGCACTCTTCCTGCCTACCGGATCGGATTAAAGATGATTTAACGTCGCAAGGATTCCAGGTAGAAAATGCAATTAACAAACTAAGCTGGAGAACAAAAGAACCGCTGAACATGTTTATACTGTCGTTCAAGAATGACGAAGATGTCAGTAAAATATACGGCATTAAACATATATTAGGGTGTAAAGTTGAAATAACCCCGCTTAAAACGTCTAAAATAATACCGCAGTGTAAAAGATGCCAGGCTTATGGTCATACCCAAAAGTATTGCTCAAAAGAGCCGAGGTTTGTTAAATGAACAGGCAAACACCTTACAGCTGATTGCAACAAACCCGCGCAAGAAAAACCGAAGTGTGTCCACTGTGGCTTACCTCACCCAGCCAACTATAGAGGGTGTTTAGTTGCCAGGGAGATTAAAAACAAAAAATCAAAAAGCAATCCACCTAACAACCCAGCCATTAAGCAAACTGTTAAAAACGCCGACAAACAGACAGCAAAACTAAGTGCACAGTTTGCATTGTCATCCGCAATAACTGCACATACATCTAAAAGTGTCTCATATGCACAAGCGGTAAAACCAAGTCCAAAACCATCAAGTCTTGAGGACAAGCTCAACCAGATATTGAAGTACATCTCCTCATTTGACAAGAGACTAGAGAAATTAGAATCAAGCGCATTACAAATCCAACATGAATAACACATTTAAAATGATGGCTTGGAATTCCAACAGACTGCTGCAACATCAACATGAATTGCAAGTAGTCTTAGACACAGAAAATATTGATGTGTGTTTGATCTCTGAAACGCACTTCACTAAACTGTCTTTTGTAAATTTTAGAGGCTATAAGGTTTATCACTCGCTGCACCCTAACAACACGGCACGAGGAGGTAGCGCGGTCATTATTAGAGAAAATATCTGTCATTACGAACAGTGTAAATACGAGGAGCCAGACACGCAAGCTGTGGCGATATCAGTTAAAACAAATAAATTTAATTTGACAGTAGCGGCTGTATACTGTCCCCCAAGACACACCTTAAACAAAGAACAATATGTTAACTTCTTCAGACTCCTTGGACAGAGATTTATATTAGGCGGTGACTTTAAAGCTAAGAACACTCATTGGGGATCGAGATTAACTTCAACTAAGGGAAGACAGCTTCTCAGTGCAGTGAAAGACATGCGCTGTGAGGTCATAAGTACTGGAAAACCTACATACTGGCCGACTGACCACCAGAAACTACCAGACCTCATCGACTTTTTCATTGTCAAAAATATTTATACCTATCAATTATCTGAGGGTAGAAGAGGGGTACCACATGAACTCCGATCACTCTCCAATATTATTATGTACAATTAAGTCACAAAATATTACTAAGAGAAAATTACTTGACATTAGTTAACAAGTTTACAGATTGGAAAAGTTTTAGCATAGACCTAGAAAATATTATTGACCTAAAAACTTCATTAAAAAGAACAGATCAGCTTGATTCTGAAGTTAACAGGTTTAACAACAATATTCAACAATGAGCATGGAACAACACACTACAGCTTACGAACAAATTTAAAGGAAATACCTACCCAAAGGAAGTAATAGACCTGTTACATGAAAAAAGGACTCAAAGAAAAAGGTGGCAGCGAACTAGATTCCCGCAAGATAAAACTCTATTGAATAACCTTACTAAAAGACTGAAGAGAGAAATACGAACTTTTCAAGATGAGGCTTTTAATAATAACCTACGTCAGTTAAGCACCGACCATACAACGCAATACTCTCTTTGGAAAGCGACAAAGTTACTCAAAAAGCCAATTACACCAATCCCCCCTATCAGAGATATTAACGGAAAGTGGGCCATAAGCAATGAGCAAAAAGCTCTAAGATTTGCACATCACCTGGAAGAAACCTTTCAGCCAAATGACGGGTCTGTGGATAACTTGCAGTTTGCCAATATTCTGCAAGGTCAAAGAATTAAGCTTGTGACCCCGAAAGAAGTTGCAAAGGAAATTCAAATTACTAACCTCAAAAAATCCCCAGGGTATGACCTTATTACGGGAGGAATCCTAAAACACCTTCCACGTAAAGCCATCGTTAAGCTAACTCGGCTCATTAATGCTGCATTCGTGCTAAAGCAGGTTCCTGAGCCATGGAAAGTTGCTGAAGTGATTATGATTGCAAAGCCCAGTAAACCGCCTACCGCAGTTTCATCATACAGGCCCATTTCCCTGTTGCGTATTTTATCGAAACTGTTTGAAAAATTGTTTTTAAAACGCCTAAAACCTTTAATAAACGAAAGAAACCTAATTCCTGACCATCAGTTTGGTTTCAGAGAGAAACACTCAACAATAGGCCAAGTACATAGAATCACCAACATCATTGAGAGAACGCTTGAAGATAAAAAGTCTGCTCCACCGTATTTTTAGATGTGGCACAAGCTTTTGATAGAGTTTGGCATAAGGGTTTGATATGCAAGTTACGACTAATATTGCCCAATGATTTTGCCGATATCTTGCAATCATACATTACAGATAGAATGTTTCGAGTAAGGCACGAGGATGCCTTTTCTGATCTAAGAATTATTAAAGCTGGCGTGCCTCAAGGTAGTGTGCTGGATCCAGTCCTATACCTGTTGTACACGTTTGATATGCCAGAGCTGGAAAATAATATCATCGCAACCTTCGCGGACGACACTGCCATTATGGCTACAGGGTCATGCCATACGGAAGCAATCAAAAAGGTACTACTCGCTGTAATGAAATTCATGACTGGGCACAAAAATGGAGAATCAGATTGAATGAATCGAAGTAACTACACATTGATTTCACCAACAGGAATTGTGATCACCAACCAATCTTCATAAATGGCCAACAAGTGCCATACGCAAATACAGCCATATACCTTGGCATAACGCTTGAAAAACTGCGCTGGAAAGCGCACGTCAAAAAGAAAAGACAGGAACTAGACATGCTTTTTAAAAACATGTATTGGTTGATTGGACGGGGTGCCTGCCTATCGATACATAACAAATTTTTAGTATATAAGCATATTCTTATGCCAATATGGCAGATGGTATCCAACTGTGGGGCTGTACTAAGCCGACCAACATCAAAATTATACAAACATTCCAGAATAAAGTACTCAGGAGTATTGTAAATGCGCCGTGGTATATAAGAAATGACGACCTCTATCGTGACCTAAAAATGGAACCAGTCACCAATATAATCAAAAAATTTGCTGAGGCCCATGAACACCGACTCCACAGACATGTGAACATCGAGCCAATTCAGCTGTTAGAGCAAGCAAATATAGTGCGAAGACTAAAACGAACTAAACCTTTTGAGTTAGTGTAGTGTAAAGTGTAGAAATAATAGTGACAGTGACACACATAATAACACATGAACAAAGTGTTTATATCATTAATTATCAGACTCTAAGAAAGTGGAACGGACGTGTGTAATGTTCAATCAGCACTTTTCTAAGTTTTAAAATAATTATCACGTAACAAATTAAGTTAGATTAAAATTGCTTATTAGTCGTATAGGCTAGATTGTAATCTATTATTAAGAACCTGGTGAAAAAAAATGATTGATATGGTCTAAACATGAGCCGCTCTGATGCGAGGGGTGATAGTGAGCTGAAAAGTCCATGAAATTAGCAAATATTCAGATAATTATGTACATGGGTATCAGTTTTCCCAGAAGCAATGTTATTGTTAATATCGCCCTAAAGTATTATACTTTTAAAAGATGATAAGTTTGTGTCAAGTGAGTCAAAAAATCTGTCCACATTTTGAGACGGAGGCCTATAAGCAGCCATGACTACCGTATCCGATAATTATTTTAATTATTAAGCAATTACTATCTAGGGATTCAGGTTCTTCCTTCATTGTTCGCAGGTTATCTTTGATATAAACGACTAATCCATCGTTTTCGTTGTATGTTTCTGTCAGTTTTGTAAAAATAATATCCGTAAAGAGATGGTAAGTTGACTGTCTGTTTTGACAACCAACATTCTAATAGGAGGATAGCTTACGTCAAGATTCTGTAATAGCACTTCAAGCCCGTTCATGTTTCGATTTATGCTGCGATATTTCTGTGTTAGCAGGGATAACGTTCTGTCATCAGAAGGAAGGAGGTATTTACAATCCTCAACATTATAGATTTTAGATTCGGACACAGATTTGTCATGATAGTTACAAATTAAGAGTAATTTAAATAAAGAATAAGCTACCTGTTTATGTGCTAACTAAATAAAGTAAAGAATGAGTGTAGGTTTCTTATGCACGAGGGACCTCATTAGTATAGCTGTGCTCCTTGAAATGTATTTTTATTTTGCCATAGTGGGTCCTGGTATTTGGTAAAACTAGTAAACTTGCTGTGCTTCGTTGACTAACTTGTTTAAGTTGAGTAAGTGTGATATTTGTGTGAATACTTTTGTTAAGTACTTTTCTGATAAAGATACATGTGTTATAAATGTAAAGTTGCTTTATGTTCATTATTCTTGTGTCTCTTTATATTTTAGTCGTTGATGTTAAGTACGGATAGTTAAGGAGCATTTTTATTAGTTTATTGTGGGAAATTTGTATTCTGTTGTGCTAGTTTCGTTTTTGCGGCACTACCCTATATTTCGACCAAGCATAGTAGATGTGGCTTCACTAGGGGATGGTGCATCGCAACCTCGTGGAATGCGTCCAACTATGTTGTGCAGAGCTACCTTCTATCCTGGATCGCAGACGAAGTCGCGGGCAACAGCTATCATTCTTATAAATGCAAAAGTAAGAATTTGTTTGGTACGCTGTTACGCAGCGCAGCGGCAGAATGGATTTGGTTAAGATTTTGCACACAGATAGACCATGACCTAAGTAAGGACATAGCTTCCAAAAACAGAATACATTTTCATAACATCTTTGATCAATATAAAATAAATAGATTATAATATCATATAGTATTTGACTGCCTCGTTGGTCTAGTGGTCGCAATCGCTACTGCTGAGCATGAGGTCCTGGATTCGATTCCCAGGTCGGGCAACGTGTTATTGGGTTTTTCTATCTGGAATTTCTCAGTAGCAGCCCGAAGTCTGGATTTGTGCCCGGTAGATGGCAATAGGCTCGCCCCCTATTACATGGGACTTAAACATAACTGTATGCCCTTCGGGCAAACAAGGCGTGATGTTATGTTATGTTATGTTATGTTACTTATAATATCATAAATTGTTATAATATTATGTTCTTAAAACATACCATCACTTTGATGTTCCTCTTTTGGCTCAATAATGTCACCTTGTCCCTCACAAACAGCTGGTAACTCTTCTTTGATAGCAATGCTTCCTGTTTGACAGTCATCTTCTATAGTTATGTGCACTATTGGAGATTTAACAAACCCAGTGAAAGCCTCTAAGTGGTCATGGTATATTAAACGATTCGGCTGTAAAAAGATGGTTATTATTAGAGAAATATGCTGGTGATGACAGACTGAAAGCACAAACCTTTTTTCATTTAACTAATGCCAGTTTTCACCGACATCCCGTAAGTTTAAGTGATCCCCTAAGAATGGTTAGGGGACTGTTAGGGGATGGTTTCTTGTTCACCAACATTAAGGGGTCAGTTTTACGTTAAAAGGTCTCCTAAATTTAGGTGGTCGAATTGAGGGCCCGTAAACCAGCACATACGTAAGTGTTCTTTCAAGCAACGAAGATGGATAGTGATTTATATGAATTTGTTGAAAATTTAGAAACTGTTTCTACTATTTTCGACGTAAATAACAGCCGTAGACCTAAAATATATCGGAAACTTCGAAAGTTTTGATGCAACTTACTTTTTTCGGAGATATAGGTTGTAAATCTTCAGTGTTGTATTTATTGGAAAAGATTGAACATACCTTAGAATTTCCTGATAAAAGGTGAGTACCTACTAACATACAAAATAGCAAAACCTATAGAAAATTTGAAAGAGGAGACTATGCTAACAGCTATTTACTGGAAGACAGCGGATACGCCGGATACCCATTGAAGGTAAATAGTTAATGTTAAAAATACAATCTTCTTTCTGCCATTTTGTTAATTTTACAATAAGAGTATGTAGTTATGTACATTATTATTATGACTAGAATAATATAAAAGATATAATATATCTTTATATATACATATTATGTAGAAATTAATAATATTACTATTTAGGTATTCTCATGAATTTATTAAAAAAATTACAACTTCTGTTTTTTCTTCGGTTCACCACATAAATCCTTCAGATTGAAGTTTCCACCTGTAAAGCAAATTATTATGTTTAATGTTAAGGACTATTAGAGCAGCAGTGACAAAAAAAAATTTCAGCCTCATCTGTTGACTCCATATTTAAATCCCCCAACAGAAGGGCAGCAAAAATACAATGAGGCTCACATAAAAGCCAGAAATGTGGTTGAAATGCAATATGGAGTCTTAAAACGACGTTTAAATGCCATCAATGAAAAAACTTATTATAAATTGGCAAATAACAAGCATTACATCGCAGAACACATATGGGCTTCGAAGATTACAAATTATTATGATAACATGTAATAAAATAATGTAAGCAAGAGTTATATTTTTTAAATATTATAACATACCTTTTATTTCATTTAATACTTCTATTTTTATTTCTAGGTCTTTTTGTGCTGATTCAAGTTGTAAATTATACAAGTTTCTCTTAAATTCAATTTCTTCTTCCAACAGTATCTTTTTCAAATGTTTTTTTTTTTTGTTATTTATCCCTTGAAATCCTGTACACAAAGTGGCCACAACTTCAGAGTTCAGACTGTTGTTGGTTCTGTTCTTTCAGTATAGGCCTACGCCTTTTCCAAAGAGGAGTTGTTGGTATTTTAGAATGTGGTGTGTTGGTTTCCTTATTTTCATCTGCTTTTCCCTCATTTATTGACTTGTCCTGAACAAAAACAAATCGGTTTAAAGTACAAGAAAACATTTGGTTGTAAATTAAGTTATGGTACAAACAAACAGTTAAAAAAGTACTTCCACAAGTAAATTAGTAATATATCTGCCATATAACAAAGTACTTACTTTAACTAGTTCAGCATCCAGAATTAGCAATTTTTTATCAAATACTTCTAAATCTGTGACCTTTGTGTTAAATGGTATGGTGATTACTGAATCGGAATCTAGAACATCAGCAATACTACTGCAGCCTCGACCCTTTAAATCGCAGACTTGTTCGAGTATGTTAGTTTTCTTAACGTCTAGATTTAGTTGGTAGAAAATTACACGGAAAAAGAACAATGGCAGGTGCATACATCATTTTATTTGAAGTAAAAAAGCTTGTTACATTAATGAAAACTACCGTAAAATGTTCGATATAAGTTCCTAGACTTATATTAGAAAACATTTTAGTCAAAAAATCCGTTGTTAATAAATATTGAGACTTTACGTCTTTTTGGCGGGAATTTTGAATTTGAAACAACTTTTATAAATGTATAGTATCCTTCATTACTTTAAACAATATTAAGTTGTAATTTTAGTTCATTATTCATTATGGTATCACTGTTATAAACACCTGATCCTATAGATTTTATCCCTAAATCCCGTTATTTATCCCCTTATTGTAAATATTATATTTTCGTTTCCCTAGCTTTGTTTCCATCTTAATAAACTAAACGTGACACTGGCATAATGCACAAACCGTGCGAAGCCAAAAGGAAAAAAAAATACAACGGCTCGAGAGCAACTGTCACTGTCAGTGTTGCTAACAACGCAAAGTCTGAGTTGCCACTTTAATCATTCCTTCGGACAACTAAAATAAAAAACTTGTTACCTACCTCTTTCAAACGCCGACATAGTAAATAAATAGGTATTGCGTTTAGGTAAATTTATTTATACCACCAGCCACCTCCTAGTACGTATTTCTTAGACGTATAACTGCAGTCCACAGCTAGAAAAAGTTCTAGCTCGCGCGAAAAGCATTCAGTTGGCAACATTGTTGAGATAAGTTGTTTTAAAATTCATATTTACCCCTAAAAACCAAAGAATGAAACTCTCAATATTTATTAACCACGGAGTTTAAAAATAAAAAAACTTATAGAATGTATCTAGGAATTAGGAACAAACATTTTACAATAATTTTTATTTATTTATCAAGCTTTTATTGTTCAAATAATTAGCCGCCATTGTTCTTTAGTAAAATAACACGATATGTTGTTACACAAGTCACAACAAACAAATCAAATCTCAGATTCTCACGTCAATACAAAAAGAAAGAAGTGTCAAGTACAATTGGGACCACAGATAACACGCGAGGTTTTGTAATATATACACAGAGTAAAAAAAAAAGTAAACATGAAAATAATTAAAAATATGAATGAATTAATTTATTATTGCTGACCACAGTAACACGCGAGGTTTCGTCATGTATACACAGAGCAAATAAGAAAGAAAATATGAAAATAATTAAAAATATGAATGAATGAATATTTATTATTGCTATCAAAACATGATTTATTAATAAATGTATCCATAAATGTGTATAGTTTAGAGAATTTCATAAAATCTTTATATTTTCATTTTCGTCACATAGTAATGTGTCCCCTAGCAAGGTGATAAAAATGATGGTGAAACGGAACTCTATTTAGGGGAGCTTTTAAGCTAAAGGTCCCATAGTTAGGTGGTAGTGTATGGGATGTCAGTGAAAATGGGCATTAGTCATTTAAAAGAGCCTCCACAAGTATGTACTGTACAAGCTATTGGTGCATAGCTGGCTGGCATACAGAACTTATAGCAGTATTATGTGGAACATTTAACATGTAATCATTCTAAACACCTACATTTGTCGAAAGCTTACATATCACCATTCATCACTTGATTGTAAACTTGGCTCAAAATCCAAACACTACGGTATCAGCTTGACTGGAATCACCTCCACATTGTATTGAAATTAGATATTATAAGAATAAATGGCTGTGAAGAATATCTCACCTCATAATCCCCATTCATCATCTCAGCGAACAGCTCCTCGGCTTCCAGACATTGTCTCATAAATCGATAGCATTGCTTTAGTTTAGTGCAGCAGAAGAAACAAGCAAGAATCGGTCTACTGTCTTCAGTTACAAACTGCAATGAAATGTGACTTACACTATTTTGGTTTTATGAAGAAATTACTTCTAAAATGCTGCCCAAGCCAACAGTGTGTGGTTCTTAATGCTCTCTGTGCATGTCTTACACAGAGAAGGCATTAGCATTGATTGCCACTCTTGCTCAAGGCAGATTGGCGACTTAACATGCATATACATTTTAGGTCAAGGTTTCTTCAAACTTCTTATAGGTACTATGAATCTTCTTGTAGGAGGCATATATCCCAATGAGTAATTGAATTGTACCTTATTACATATTCAACTTACTGGAATATCAGTTAGCATCTCATAAAGATTGTGCAGCTTCCTGTTGACCACTATATACATGCGGACATTCTCCGCTAAACACAACCTACACATTGGCAGTTTTTCCATCTTCAGACTCAAAAAGAACTATAAAGAAGCAAACACTGTTGCGTTACGTCCTAATTACAAGCTAGTGGCTAGAAGCTAGTGTTTAAATCACGTGGAGCGTAGCAGGTGGCGTCCTATACTTTCTGCCTACGCCCATGGGAAGAAGGCGTAAGTTAATGTATTTCTCAAAAAGCAGAAAAACACGTAAAAGTTTTGAAAAAACTTCGAATGAATTAAATGAAAAGCTAGTCTACTCGACTGACACTACACTTGATGACACTTGACTTGACAGCTTGTTTGACATTGACAGACACAGACTACTTAGGCCGCATTCCGAATTGGGCTGTAATCGATTTGAGCGAGCTTACAACCGTTCCGAGTCAGCGTGAGTGCGATAACGATGTCCCGTGAATCGTCATAGATGACGTCATGACATACGCCATCTTGCGATAACGCCGACCATGCCCTTTAATAATATCACTGTGAACGAATTGTTGACAGCTCTCATCTGTCATAAATCGGAACGCAAATTATTGATGTGAGCGCTGTCAGCGATTATGGTCTTACTCGGAATGCGGCCTTAGATACTACGTACAGATAAAAAATGTTGACAGATAAAAAAAGATTTTAGTTTTTTAAAGGGAACTTCGGGCTGCTGGGCATTTAAGTCAAGTCTATATTTAAGATTCAAAATTGTTTTGTTTTTTGGTTCTTAGTCAAATGAAACAGAACGCAATATTATTTTCTCTGTGTTTTAATGAATTTGCAATGTTATTTAAAAAACAAAACCTACTTGCAAGTATTTACTTTGTTATCCTGCTCCTTAATAACTCACTTAAGATGTACCACAGTGTTCTTATCAAGCGAAATCTCAATTTAAAACCTTCATCCGTAAATATTTCGAAAGGATTCCTCCTTTTTTTTTGGGTGGGTAATCATCAAGTGACTTCTCCAGCTCTGGGTGTCCGGCGAGGACCTGTGTCAGGCGGAAGGTGAGGACGCCGTGGCGCCTCTGCAACCACTTCTCAAAGAGGGAAAGGATTCCTACTACGTCTTAAGTTTCTGTTCTGGATACTGATTTAATAAAAATAAATTCCAGCACCTGCTTCCAAATCAGACTCTGATGAGCTAACATAATGAATGCGAGTAGCTCATTGTTTTCTTTGAATAATTTCAATATTCATCTTTCACTGGCAACTTATTTCAATAATACACGTTTTATCTAAATATAACATATTTGGTGTAGTTTGCTATGAAATGAAACGTCAAAGATTTATCGATATTATATTTTTTTTTATTACGACAAAATAATTACATATATTGAAGGAATCGTTATCTAACGTTAACTTCATACCATAAAATACAAAGATTATGGAAACAACGACACTACTACTACTACGACTTACAGTACTGTCGATTTTGCTCCAACAACATAAAAAATAATTGTCATAATTACCTTTGTAACGTTGTAACTCCGGAGCAAAGAAATATAACTACTCTCTACCGAGAGCTCCGGAGACTACTTCTCGTGCGGGTGGTCCGAGGGGCCGGGCGCAACCAAAGAGTAATAAAAGTTTTAAAGGAAAAGAGAGCCCTCTCTCGAATCTTTTATGCATGACAGTTTTATACGCCATCTGTATTTCTAAACAGGAACTAATTCCCAATCTATATGTACTATAGATTGGAAGGATATTATAATTTTTATAGCTCTTTATGTTTTAAATGGATGGAAAAATATGTAGTATGAAGAAAATAGCTTACTTACGTAGGTGATTTTCAAGGTAAAATAATGTTCTGGAAATTGGAATAAAACAAACTAGTTATAGTAGTATATATTATTTTCTATTTAAAAAAATCACACTGCTGAAAAAAATGAAGTACTCTCACTGGTTTTCTGAATAGTCTTAGTATCAGGACGGAGGAGTACTCTCAACTCAACTTCTATAAGGAGAAAACACTCGGAAAACCACAAAAATTACACAAAATATGAGAACACAAAACAAACGCAGACGCACGTTCCGGCAGCCATATTACTTGTGTTTCAGTGTGCGTGTCCGTCCGTGTGTTCAATATACGAAGCACCAACAACAAGTAGCACAGTAAATAATTATTTAATGTAGGTGTAATTTAAAATATTCTTTATTTAATGAGTAATCCATAAAATTTGATTGTTTATAAACATTTTATCTTATGTTTTATTGTGACAGTAGCTACACCTATCGGCACTTTTTTGATACTTCTGAATACGTTTCCCAGTTCAGCAATGTAAATGGCCCTACATTCTTTGCAATGTGCTTAATGTTCTATGTGTCCCCCCCCCTGGGCGCAACTGACCAATGAAACGTTGGCCGCATTCCGAGTTAGACAATAATCGCTGACAGCACTCACATCGATAATTTGCGTTTCAATTTAGAAATCATGATTATGACAGCTGAGAGCTGTCAACAATTCGCTCACAGTGTTATTATTCTACTGCATGGTCGGCGTTATCGCAAGATAGCGTAGGTCATGACGTCAACCATGACGATTCATGGGACATCGTTATCGCGCTCACGATAATTCGGTACGGACGTGCCGGCTAAAATCGATTACATCCCAATTCGAAATGCAGCCGTTGTTTCTCAGTGATGTTAAAGCACCGTAAAATGAGGTTGGGCACCAAAAGTATTGCTGGACTATACATGAAACTGACATTTTAATTTGGTTTCGTATAATGTGTAATTCTATGAAACTCCAAGTATTCATGTTTTTACTACGGTACACAAGATGGCGTGAAAACAGTCATGCATTTGGTTCTTCGGTGTGACCAGCCCAAGCTCAATTTCCATGCACAGATTATCATTATAATACTGGGTCTGACTCTCTCCAAGCAAATCAGCTCCCCACTTTAAACATAAGTGACCACAGCCGTCTATACGACCAATCAGAACAGAGTAAACAGTACATACAATCACTTGAATAACTAAAATACATTAGGGCTTATGATTTACTGTAAATAAAGTTTCTGAATTTTAACAATAATGATTTACGAATTTTAAACAAAACAAATATTCTTGAATAACGTTGGAAAAAAGTTCGTGCAACCACTAGCGCCATCTGTCGCTTGTGGAAAAAGTTCTATTCTTAATTAATATTTTAGAAAAGCATTACACTACTATATTATTATTATTTCGTTTCTTTATGTGTATCCTTATTTTAATACATATTTAAATATTTTTATTTATAAAACAAAAAACTGTGGACCCTGCTCCGGATACCGGCGGGCAGCGAGAAGCTACCTGTGTTTATGGCTCCAGAGACGGGAACCTTCTTACGATGCGAGCCGTATTGAGGAGTACTGCCTTCTGAATCAGGCCCTTGATCCAAGCGCCTAACGAAAGCCTCGAGAGATGTTGATCGAGGCTTTCGGCCATCAAGCCATTGGCCGATACGACAGTCGGCATAATGACAGCCGAGCTCACATTCCACATGTCAACAACCTCGTGTGCTAAGTCGAGATATTTAATTTGTTTCTATTTCAAAATCAAAATCAAAATATTTTATTTCACACCCACATGGGCACTTATGAAACGTCAGATTCTAGGTGCACGGTTCCAATGGGGAAGGTCGGGCAAAGCTAATTGTAGATGGCGTGACCATAGCTAGGTCCGTACGGCCTACAAAAATTTTGACATTTCGTTCATTCGTTTAATTTTATGTTCATTCATGAGTTTTATTTTATTTCACTATTTCGTTATTTTCGGTGATTTCAGTATTTTAAATCAAGTAATTGACATGGAAAGTGTCAGAATTAATATTTCCTCGTAATCACTTTCTTCAAAATGTTCACGACATCAATTCGGACTCAAAAAAATCTGTACGAATAGCTTTAAAGCACAATCTTCTAATTCTAGGGGCTTACGAGAAATTCGAACTCCAATTTCTGAGTATCTAGGAACACAACATCGAGTCAACTTTCGCTAAAATAAAATAAAACCACATCACGCCTTGTATTTTTAGCTTGTGTTGGGAACTAGCTACGACAGCGCCATTTTGACAGTTGCCTTCCCCATTGGTCGTTTCCTATGGAGAAGAGCCGGCAAGAAACTCCATGGTTACTCTTTTAAAAATATTTGTCTTTTACAATATTTTTAGTTACAGTGATAATAGGTATGGGAGGACAGTGTAGGCCTGTCAAAAAGTACCATATGTTAAGCAAATAGACAATGGTATATTTATTTACAATCCACAAGGCCTACGACGTTCTCACATTTACAAAATATAGAAATAATCTAATAGAATAAAATCAAAACTAATTAAAAATTGTAGGTATAAAATGTCAAAATAATGAAAATATTATGTCAGAGTTATTTATAAGTCAATATCTAATAATAAAAAAGAAAAATTAAACACCATTATTTGGGAGCAGTTATTAGAAATTTACATAGTGATGCCGTTTATGAGGTACCAGGGAAGCCACATGTGCAGAGGGAATTATTGCCAAACTTTCATGTCTTCGACGTAGTCTTTAATCTTATAGTACGCTGTTTTGATAAGGACACGTTTCATGTGGGTTTTGAACTTTCCATCGCTAAGTTCTGTAACCGACATTGGCAACTTGTTATAAAAGCGGATACTGTTTATCAAAAATGATTTGCTTGTTTTAGTTAATCTAAATTTGGGAATAACGATTTCATTTTTACTACGTGTATTTATATTATGGAAATCGCTTCTTATTTTAAAAAGTCCTAAGTTTTTGCGAACATACAAAATACTTTCTAAGATATATAGAGAAGGCAGAGTTAGTATATCAATTTCTTTGTGTAATAGAGAAGGCAGAGTTAGTATATCAATTTCTTTGTGTAATAAGTTGCCTAAGTCGGTTACAGAACTTAGCGATGGAAAGTTCAAAGCCCACATTAATCGTGTCCTTATCAAAAAAACGTACTATAACATTAAAGACTACGTCGAAGACAAGAAAGTTTGGCAATAATTCCTTCTGCACATGTGGCTTCCCTGGTACCTCATGAACGGCATCACTATGTAAATTTCTAATAACTGCTCCCAAATAATGGTGTTTAATTTTTATTTTTTATTATTAGATATGGACTTTTACATATCTCTGACATAATTCTTTCATTATTTGACATTATATACCTAAAATTTTTAATTATTTTTTTATTTTACTTTATTAGATTATTTTATATTTTGTAAATGTGAGAACGTCGTAGGCCCTGTGGATTATAAATTATAGACAATTGTCTATTTGTATAACATATGGTTCCTGTTGACAGGCCTACACTGTCCTCCCATACCTGTTAATCACTGTAATTGGAAAACATTGTAAAAGACATATTTTAAAAGAGTAACCATGGAGTTTCTTGCCGGCTCTTCTCCATGGGAAACGACCAATTGGAACCGTGCACCTAGAATGTGACGTTTCATAAGTGCCCATGTAGGTCTATGTGAAATAAAATATTTTGATTTTGATTTTTTGAATTTGTTTCTAAGAGATTCGCGAGGCCCCATTTCATAGATCGCGCGGATTGCCCTCTTTAGTAAAATGAAAATTGAAAATCTACGTCAGCTGCTGATCCCGACAGCAGAACGCCATAAGACATACAATACTGTGGAAATAAGCAAAGTATACTAACCTAGCTGTGGCTATATCGGTCAACTGCCTTATTTTTCTTACTGCATATGCAGCTGAACTTAATTTACCTGAAAGAGCTCTAATGTGAGCGCCCCATTGCAATTTTGAATCTAAAGTAATTCCTAGAAATACAGTTTCATTAATAGCATCTACTTTCTTGCCATCAAGTTTTAAATTTAAACCCACTTGGGGTACATTTGGTAATGAGAACTTAAGAAATTTAGTTTTGTTCGCATTGAGTAAAAGATTATTAGCTGCAAACCATTTCGAAAGAACAGCCAGACTATCATTCACATGTAAGACATCCGTATCTTTTCTATCTATTTTATAAACAAGAGAAGTGTCATCAGCGAATAAAATTATATCTGATAAGTTAGCCATCATGTAAGGAAGGTCATTAATATAAACTAGAAATAAGAAAGGGCCTAGAATTGAACCTTGAGGCACGCCCATCTTAACTAAGGATCCCGAGGACGTCGCCCCGTTAACGTTCACTTTCTGTTGCCTGTTTGATAAATAGGAAAGAACAAGATTAGCGGCTTGTCCACGAATTCCGTAGTGGTGTAATTTACAGATCAGTGTATTGTGGTCAATGCAGTCAAACGCTTTTGAGAGGTCACAGAAAATGCCAATTGCATCCTGGGACTTCTCCCAGGATTCCAAAATGTGACTGTTTTACTCCCGCATCAGTCGTCGACCTGCCTTTCGTGGAACCAAACTGGCGACTATGTAAAATTCCATTTGAATTAAAATGTGACAACATCTGGTCTAGCATGATATTTTCATAGATTTTACTCAATGCTGGTAGCACAATTATATAGGTCTATAATTAGAGGGATCACTCTTACAACCCGATTTGAAAATTGGTACTACTTTGTTCATTAAATCAGGAAACGTTCCGCTGTCTAAACATTGATTAAATATGCCTGTTAGGACAGGGGCAATTGTGTCAATAATATCTCCAAGAACTTTAACGGAAATCCCCCATAAGTCTTCAGTGTTTTTTATGTTAAGAATTTTGAACGCTTTTTTAATTGTGACAATAGAAATAGGCTCGAATTTAAAACTAGGAATGTCCTTACTGAAGTTTTCTTTGAGTAAAGATTCAGCTAATACAGATGATGAGGGAAGAGATTTCGTAACCTCAATGGGGAAGGCAACTGTCAAAATGGCGCTGTCGTAGCTAGTTCCCAACACAAGCTAAAAATACAAGGCGTGATGTGGTTTTATTTTATTTTAGCGAAAGTTGACTCGTTGTTGTGTTCCTAGATACTCCGAAATTGGAGTCTGAATTTCTCGTAAGCCCCTAAAATTAGAAGATTGTGCTTTAAAGCTATTCGTACAGATTTTTTTGAGTTCCAATTCATGTCGTGAACATTTTGAATAAAGCTATTACGAGGAAATATTCAAGGTTTAAAATTCTGACACTTTCCATGTCAAGTACCTGATTTAAAATACGGAAGTCACCGAAAATAACGAAATAGTGAAATAAAATCAAAGTCACGAATGAACATAAAATGAAATTAATGAACGAAATGTCAAAAAAATTGTAGGCCGTAGGGACCTAGCTATGGTCACGCCATCTTCAATTAGCTTTGCCCGACCTTCCCCATTGGGATGTTCAGATTTCTCAGCTTTCACGAGGTTCCCAGAATGTGGACAGGCAAAATCGATATAATCATTGTGCGGCGCGCTAATCGATCTAATATAATAATGACATACATACTTTTCCGTCGGATAATTTCCGACCTCCACGCGTGCGAAGCCGCGGGCAAAAGCTAGTAAAATGTAAAAGATAAAACTTTTTTTTTTTTGTATGGCATCTCGTAGTTGACCACTCAGAGTCCCAAAAAACCGTTGCCATGAGTTTCCCAGCCGACTGTGACACCTTAAACTTCTTGGGAGGTGCTGAGCCCTTTTTATGCCACTGCATGGAGTCTTGTTTCGACTCAGGTTCATAATGATGAACCCAAGTTTCATCTCCAGTAACAATTCGACTCAATATAGCATCCTTGTCTTCATTACAGAGGTCCAAAAATGCACGTGAACACTCTACGCGCTGTTGTTTTTGCGGCGGCGTGAGCATTCTCGGCACCCATCTTGCACTGATATTAGTCATGCCAAGATGATCGTGCAGGATTTTAAAAATGGTTGTATCGGATACTCCAACCATTTCTGCGAGTTGTTTCTTCTTTAGTCGAGCATCGTCGAGTACAATTTTCTCAACTTTTTGGATGAGTTCTGGCGTGGTCACCTCGGTGCTCCTGCCCGGCCTCGGGTCGTCTTCAAGGGATTCCCTGCCTTGTTTAAATAAACTGTGCCACTTGTAAACCATGGTTTTTCCTGGACAAGAGTCACCATAAACCAATGACATCTCATTCAGTATAGTCGCAACTGATTTTCCTTGCTTGGTAAGGAACTTTATAACGGCACGATATTCGATTTTTTCCATATTTCACTTTTCACTCCCGATTATGTTGCTGGTTGACGATAACTCAAAGACTAATAGTCTAATTTTTTTTTTTTTAATGTATGGCATCTCGTAGTTGACCTTGAGAGGTCGTGACTACTTAACCGGACTATCCTGTGGCTGCCTTAAGCGGACTCAAAGCCTCCAGCCAGGGGCGTAAACTACTTACATTACTAAGCGAACGCTCGCTAAGGGCACCCCCTGTGGGGTACGGACCTCGGCTTAGGGCGTCGCTGACGGGAGGACAGCAAGATGGGACAGCATGGATCAGATTTGGTTGATTATTATTATCATGGGAATTTAAAGCTACGGGCTCAGCTACGGCGCGGGCTTGCACTTCGTCGAGCAAGGGTCGGGGGGGACAGTTACGTCGGGATCTTCGCGAGGAACCTCGGCGGCGAGGTCGGAATGTCGGTCTGTGTTTGTGCACTGTACTGGTGGCCCTACTGCTCTCCTGAGAGTTATGTGGTCATCGGGATCGGTGAGGACATGCTTGGGACGGCGGACATGACTAATGGAGGAGGGAATATAGCTAGCGGCCTTGACAACCAGAGGGTTGCGGTGATTCGCGGCGGTCTCGAAGAATGAGATAAAACTTGCTATAATTTTCGTTTATATGCTGATGTTATTTATGAGTGTATGTGTATGCATGCGTGTGCCTTTGAGGGTGTCAAATCAATTTAAACAGTGGACAGACACAAAGCCAGTGCACTGTGTAAATTGATTTAATTTGGTTATACAAAGGATTGTTTCTGTCAAGCTGTAAGATTGTTCCAAGAGCCACAATTTAACGGTGTTGCATTCGGATGTCAGAGGGGTTGTGGATCGTGTACGGAGTTTACCTTATTGTAGATGTGAGTATGTAGGGATGTTGGAAATAGTGATGCATACGCAGAGTTTGCTGCTGGGTTCGGATTCTGAATTTTCCTAAACTTTGTAGGACTTTTAGATCAGTAATTTTTGTTCTAAGTTACTTACAGAAATAACGGTAACAATGTTCAGTTTCCGCACCCCAGAAAGATTGCCTCTGTCACGGTGTAAAAAGACCCTAATAAAAGCCGTCATCTACGCGTTCTGTTCAGTTCAAACTAAGTAATTTTATGCAAAAACAGTTGCAGGGAATTAAAAAAAAAGACTTATATTTGGTGTGATAATTCACGGTCTACGGATGTCTCAGTTTACATTCCGACGGACTCAGCTGAATACCTTGCAGAGTTCACAGAATGTGTGTACGAGTTTGCGGCTATTGTTGCTAAAATATGAAGCGTGGTAAATCACCTGGGCACAATTCTCTCACATAGAGCATTTACAAAATGCAGGTGTTCACATGGCCGAGTGCTGGCAATGTTTTTCAACTTCTGCTTCTCTTAAACTTATCTGCCTGAAGATCTAATGCAAACCTTAGTTATGCCGATTATGAAAAATCAAAAAAAAGTCGGACATAAATAACTATAGGCCCGTATCGTTGGCTACGATTATTGCCAAGGTGTTAGACAGTGTAACCAAGCAGTTAAATAAACATCTGTCCCTTCACGATGTCCAATTTGGCTTCAGAACTGTGCTTTCAACAAAGCAGGTTTTTCTTTGTCTCAAGCACACTGTCAGATATTACACGGACAGGAAAACCCCGTGTATGCGTGTTTTCTTGACCTTTCAAAGGCCTTCGATCTGGTGTCCTACTGTGTTTTATGCAAGGAGCTGTATGAACATACAACACTTCCGGGAGAGATGATTGAGTTGTTTAGGTACTGGTACGGCCATCAGGCGAATATGGTGAAATGGGCAGGCTCGCTACCCGACCCGTACGGGCTGGAGTGTGGGTTCAGACAGGGAGGTGTGACTTCGCCGAGACTCTTCTATGTGTACGTAGATCGGCTGATTCGTGAACTCAGCAGCACTATGGTAGGCAGTTCCATTGACGGAACACTCGTCAATAACATAAGTAATGCCGATGACAAGCTGCTGCCGGCCCCATCGATCAGCGCCCTCAGAAAGCTCATGTCTGTATGTGAGCGATATGCGCAGGGCCAGGGCCTCAAATAAAATGTAAAAAAGAGCGAGTGTCTGTTGTTCAACCTGTCACAATCGGTAGGACTGTATTACAATGGGTAAAACCTTAAAAACATCTGGGGCAGTGTGTCACTGCAACGCAGACTGATAATGTTGACACGGAGAGGGAGCATAGGGCGCTGTCAGTCAGGAGTAATATATTGATCCGTAGGTGCTCAAAGGATGTAAAAATACTCTTTTCAACCCCCCATCTCGGAAAGACTATTTTTTCTCTTCGATATCTGAGCGTAAAAGCCGTTTTTATCCTCTAGTGGATAAAGTAAATTGAATTTAGAACATCGTGTGCACGAAGTTTGTGAATTCGAAACATTATTAAACCTTTTTACTTCTACCTCCATGGTGCTCTATTGTTCGGAATTTGATTCGGAAATTTAAAAAAAATTGCTTCGCGCGTTTTTCTTTTCACGTTGATCATAATTATTGTTAAAACAAACCAAGTTAAAAATAAATTTGAAAACCAGTGTAAAACCAAAAATGAGTGAACAAGCGACGAGGAAGTTTATTTGACGCCTACAGAATTGATTGAAACTGTTAACAATGCGCAAACGAGTTATCTCCCTCAACAATCACGTGAGAAGTATTTAAAACAGTACGATATGTTTAACACGTGGCGACTAGCTAAAGGAGCCAAATCTTTCTCGGAAAACGTTTTGTTGGCATATTTTATTGAATTATCCGAGACCACGAAGTAAAGCACTCTATGGAGTACATATTCAATGCTTAAAGCAACAATAAAAATGAAAAAAGACATAGATATCAACACCTATAATAAATTTGTGGCATTTTTGAAAAGAGCGTTCTGGTCATCAACCCAAATAATCGAAGGTTTTCACTGCATCTGAAATTGAAAAGTTTCTAAACGAAAAAACTGATTCCGTATATTTGGCGGCAAAAGTAAGTAACATAATCTAATACGTATAAGCATATCAATTTTATTTATTTATCTAATACAATACTTTTTACGTTACAGGTTGTTCTTATTATTGGTATAAACGGAGCATGTCGAACTAATGAATTAACACAACTTAATATCAACAATATTGAGAAACATTCAGATAACTTACTATTAATTAATTTACCTAACACAAAGACAAAAAGAGACCGCAACTTCGTCATTCGCAAGGAATATGTAACAATTGTTGAGAAATATCAGGCCTTACGCCCGCCTAACACTCCAATCAATCGATTTTTTCTACAATACCGCAACGGAATGTGTATAAGGCAGCCTATGGGTGCCAATAAAATTGGCAGTATCCCACGAGACATAGCAACATTTCTTGAACTTCCAGAACCCATGTTTTACACGGGTCATTGTTTCCGACGAACTTCAGCCACACTTTTGACCGATTCAGGACCTGATCTCCTGTCCCTTATATGCCCGGGCTACACGAGGCTAGTTTTTCAAGCTAGGATAGCAAGCTAGTTCTCTTCTAAACTGTCTTGGCTAGCTGTCCTGGCTTGGAATATGCTAGTCCTGTTTACATGAGGCTATATTATTTTAAGCTAGTATTATTGCTGTGACCGAGGTGACGACACGTCCAAAATGAACTGCACGCGAAAAAAAAACTCTACTGAAACAGTTACTTCGAAAACTGTGCCATTTCGCACTAGACGAACTAGAATATGAAACGGGTGTGGACAAGCCCGTGGATTTTAAGAAGAGATGAACGTCTTTACTTTTGGAAGAATAGCGCAACGAAGATTCAGGCGAATATAAGAGTGTTTTGCGAATGACGCCTGATTTGTTTGATATTTTGTTGAGTCTTGTTACGCCAAAAATACAACGAATGGATACAATTATGAGACAGGCGCTACCAGCAAAGGTAAAACTGGAGATCACACTAGATTTTCTTTCGTCCGGCATTAGTCACTTTTATCGAGTTGCAAGATGTGCCATACCTATCAAAATTTATACCAGATGTCTGTGTTGAAATCTACAAGGCATTGAAAAAATACATTGAGGTTTGTATTACGTTTATTATAAAAAATCAAGCATCATCACTAGACACGTAACACGTAAGCAAAATTAAAATTTTATCCAACGAAGCCAACCGGCATAATTAAGCATTTTTGTAAAACTTGTGTAAAACTTAAAACTAAACAATAAACTATAAATATCTTACCATTGTTTTTATCTTCATAGGTACATTTTTAATAAAACTGTGCATTTCCTGGAACCAATGCAGCTTCGACTTATACTCTTTTTGAGAACCTGCTCCAGACCGGGTTGATTTATCAATTTTTGTGAGTTCTTGAGACGTTGCTCTTAAATTTTTTATTTTACTTTTTACCTCTTTGGTAGACATATTAATATCCATCGTCTTTAATTCGTCACACATTTTTTGTAGCGCTGAATCACGTTTAGACTTGTCTTTATAACTTGGAAGGGTGGCGTTCCACAGACATTCATGGTCACGGCACAGTTGTACGAGCCTTAAATTAATCTCCGTACTTAGTTTGGGCATCTTAAAATCTCAAAAATACGTCACGGAGAAAAACAAAGAAAATGCGTGTTTACTGCTTACGAGTCAACTTTAAACTAGCTTCGCCGGCCACATGAAGCTAGTACACAAGCCAGGATAGTAAAATCAGTGGTGGGGGGCGCTACTAGCCTAAAAAATAGAACCCCATCCTATTAAAAACTGTCCTAGCTTGTCAACTACCATACTAGTTTACTAGCTTAGAAATGAAGCTAGTTTTGTCTACACGAAGCCAGAAGTACAAGCTTGGTAGCTTACTGACACTAGCTTGCTATCCTGGCTTGAAAAACTAGCCTCGTGTAGCCCGGGCATTAAGCGCCATGGAGGCTGGAAGTCCAATGCGGTTGTAGAGGGATACATAGAGGATTCCATCCAAAATAAGTCTAAAATATGTGAAGGCATCGTAGGAGCCATTACACTGAAAGAACCTCAGTCAGATCCTTGGACTGGCCCGTCTACATAAAAAATGATCCGTTACGAAACACCTAGCGATCGCCCTCTTTCGCCAACATTTACGCCAAGGGAATCCAATGAATCAGTACAACTATTAAGTATGACAGATAGTTTACCTAAAAATAGTACAAAAGTCACTAACACCAACATTACAGTACCTAACAAAAATATTACACTAAACTTAAGTAACTGTAGCAACGTTACTTTAAATTTTTCTTAATTATATCTAAGTATTATTTTTTATACACACCTAATTTAAAGATTATTCTGTAATACGTATTAACCTATCATAATGGATTAGTTATTAACTAAACTGAAATAAAAGTATCTTTTAAATGTGTTTTTTTTGCATTTAGTCATTTCCTCGCTGAGGTGGGGTTAGGTGTTGCACTAACTTTTAAAAAACTTTTAGAAAGATTTTTCACCTTGTGCTCTTTTGATTCCGTCGCTAACGCTCAGGATCCTAATTTTTGAATCACTCGTTGCACTCTCGATTCAATTTTAGAATCCTTCGCTTGCTCAGTCATCAAAATTGAGCACGCGGTTAAAAAGCAACTTTGCACTCTTGTATAACAAATAACTATTTTAGGTATTGCCAATTTTTTTACACCTGCAGTTCATGGGTCGACTACACGCAAAGGGCTTACAGCGCCTTACGCGTCTAGTACAACAACGCATACAGGGCACTGTTGGGGTTGCCACGATACTGTAGCGCATCAGGGATTTTCAAACACCTTGCTGAAAACAGGCAACACGGACACGGGTCTATAATTATTGGTGTCTTTACTGTACCCTGATTTGAAAAGTAGTATTACATGGACATATAGAATTGTACTGTCTATCATCAGTAGCGATCTGTCTTAGGTTGTTGGGTTTGGCCGTTACTGTATTTCATTCAATCCGGGAAGACTCCTTGATACTCTGTGTACGAGTATGTTGAATCTTTTTCATCACTCGATTGTGTCTTATTAAAGAACTCTGACGGTTAAAACTACGTTCACATACATTACACTTGTAAGGTTTTTCACCAGTGTGTATAAGAATATGTTGTGATAAAACACTGTTATTAACATAACTTTTTTGGCATATATTACATTTGAAAGGTTTTTCGTCAGTGTGTATACGAATATGTTGTTTTAAATAACTCTTTCCAGTAAAAGTACGCTGACATACATCACACTTATAAGGTTTTTCACCAGTGTGTCCACGGATATGAGTTGATAAATCACCCTTTTGACTAAAACTACGCTGATCAGGATTGGACGTACGTTTTTGATTTGTTCGGACATTCAAGTCTGATTTTTCTTTTTTCGTTTCCTCGGCTGTTATTGCATCTTCTTGATTTGGTCTTCGTGTGTCGAGTTTTGGTTTCTTCGCAACGGTCGCCCCTGTGATTATAAATCTGGTCAGTACAATGTTGGAAGAAGATTAGCATGCACACAAATCAAACATATAGCGCTTTATAGACACAACACTTTGCGCCCTGTGTCCTTTTGGAGTTAGTTTTTAGGAAGCTATAGTATCATCATCATTTCAACGCATGCTTTGCAAAGACAACGTTTTGTTTTTTTCTCCGTTAATTTTTGTTACACCAACGTAAAACGTCTGTGTTTATATTAGTGAGTTATACCATTGTGAAGCTGTGAAAAAGGGCTATTGTATTTATTTATTGCAAGACAAGCTCAACTCGAAACACCTGGGAATAGGTTTAGATCACACGCCGGTGTACGTTTCGGAGCATTTGTGTCCAGCTAACAAGCAGCTACACGCCGCCACTAGGAAGTTGGCAAACAGCAGCATGGCGCGCTACTCCTATCTATTCATTGTGGAAGATAACAAACACTTTCAAACAACCATAAAACTTCGTACCCCCGCTTAGGCAACCTATTGGATCTTGGGACAGAAAAGCAAGTGAAAAGGCGGAGCTTTTTGCTCAATACCTTTCTGCGGTTTTCTCTCCGAATGAGTCGTCGATGACAGATTTTGAAGAGGAAGTCGATCATTTTCTTTATAGCGATCAACAACTATCACATTTACTCAAACTGGTCACGCCGAAAGAGCTTACCGATGACAATAAGAAATCTGGAGAATAATAAAAGTCCGGGTTGGATTCCGTGAAAAGCACACAACTGTAGAACAAGTGCATAGAGTGGTCGATAAAATCAGACAGTCGTTGGAAAATAAAGAATACTGTTCTGCAGCGTTCCTGGATATCCTGTTGGATAGAATAGTTGTAGACCAACAAGCATTCGACAGGGTCTGGCACAAGGGACTATTGCATAAAATTAAGTCTCTTCTACTTAACTCTTTTTGTATAATACAAAAATCTTACTTATACCAAAGAAAATTTCAAGTTTAGTATGAGGAAGAACTGTCTAATCTTTATGAAATGAAGGCCTCAATCCCACAAGGCTCTGTGCTCGGGCCCATACTCTATTCGATCTTTACTGCAGACCTTCTTAATACTAATGAAGTGGTAACGACCTATGCAGACGAGGATCCAACGCTGGCATTTCAGAAATTACAAGTCCGCTTTATTATTTATATAAGAATGTATTCGGTTTAAGTTTCAAGTTTATTAAATCGAGAAGTAAGATTTTTCATACAAACAAAATCCTCCCATTTTTACCCCCTTATTTGTGTGTTATTATTTAAATGGTTGGGGTTACGCCGTCCTAGTACGTTTGGGTATTTTATTTGTCATTCGTGTTGTTCCCGCACACGGAATAGACCCTTATGCGTCCCGCGTGCGTATTATGTTGTATTAATTATTATTATAGCCACGGGGCATAATAACAGCGAGGGCGAATGGCTGATCTAACTCCACTTCCTATTGGAGGAGCCATTCGCCTGTTTGCTTAGCTATAGAAACTAACTAATACTTACTGGTCTTCTCCCTGGCACTTTGTTTCTTCTTAGCTACTTGTTCTTTTTCCACTTTAGTTTCAAGCTCCATAAAAGATATATCATTTTCTAAATCTGACTCAGAACGGTGGGGTGGTAGATCTGCTACATCTAGACAGCTATTGTCTGAACTTCCCTGTTCTAGCTCTGTAGGTAAACAAAGTAATCAAGAGTTTAATTGTTAATTAACTAGCCAACATCCTTGGCTTCACATGGTTTTTGCGACTTGAAAAAACATTGTTACTACTTTATTTTATGTAAGTTCAATGTAAATGTACGAGGGAGCGTTTTTATGTTCGCGGAATGGGGGATAAGGGGTGGAAATAAAAAACCAAATTATATTTTTTTTTCAATATATTCACCTGCAAGACGGATCCATTTTTCAGATCTTTCAATTAGTTTATTTATACCCTCATAAAAAAAAGTTTTCTCTTTGTCTTCAAAATACGCCGAAACTGCCTCCTTGACTTCATCATCGGTGGTAATTTTTTTACCCCGCAGCTCTTTTTGCATTTTTGGAAACAGGTAATAATCACTCGGGGCCAGGTCTGGGCTGTAGCGTGGGTGATTCAAAATATCGAAGCCCACTTTATGCAGGGCAGCCAACGCAACGCGGCTCTTGTGGACGGGCGCGTTGTCGTGCAAAGGCAACACACCTTTCGTCAATTTTCCCCGTCTTTTCTCTTTAATGGCTTCTTTTAGTCACTCTAATATTGAAGCGTAGTATTCTCCGGTTATAGAAACACCTTTATCTTTGTAATCCTTTGGATTCCTTCAGAGTCCCAAAAAACCGTTGCCATGAGTTTCCCAGCCGACTGTGACACCTTAAACTTCTTGGGAGGTGCTGAGCCCTTTTTATGCCACTGCATGGAGTCTTGTTTCGACTCAGGTTCATAATGATGAACCCAAGTTTCATCTCCAGTAACAATTCGACTCAATATAGCATCCTTGTCTTCATTACAGAGGTCCAAAAATGCACGTGAACACTCTACGCGCTGTTGTTTTTGCGGCGGCGTGAGCATTCTCGGCACCCATCTTGCACTGATATTAGTCATGCCAAGATGATCGTGCAGGATTTTAAAAATGGTTGTATCGGATACTCCAACCATTTCTGCGAGTTGTTTCTTCTTTAGTCGAGCATCGTCGAGTACAATTTTCTCAACTTTTTGGATGAGTTCTGGCGTGGTCACCTCGGTGCTCCTGCCCGGCCTCGGGTCGTCTTCAAGGGATTCCCTGCCTTGTTTAAATAAACTGTGCCACTTGTAAACCATGGTTTTTCCTGGACAAGAGTCACCATAAACCAATGACATCTCATTCAGTATAGTCGCAACTGATTTTCCTTGCTTGGTAAGGAACTTTATAACGGCACGATATTCGATTTTTTCCATATTTCACTTTTCACTCCCGATTATGTTGCTGGTTGACGATAACTCAAAGACTAATAGTCTAATTTTTTTTTTTTTAATGTATGGCATCTCGTAGTTGATCTTGAGAGGTCGTGACTACTTAACCGGACTATCCTGTGGCTGCCTTAAGCGGACTCAAAGCCTCCAGCCAGGGGCGTAAAACTACTTACATTACTAAGCGAACGCTCGCTAAGGGCACCCCCTGTGGGGTACGGACCTCGGCTTAGGGCGTCGCTGACGGGAGGACAGCAAGATGGGACAGGCTGGATCTGGATTATATTATTATTATCAGGGGAATTTAAAGCTACAGGCTCAGCTACGGCGCGGGCTGGCACTTCGTCGAGCAAAGGTCGGGGGGGACAGTTACGTCGGGATCTTCGCGAGGAACCTCGGCGGCGAGGTCGGAATGTCGGTCTGTGTTTGTGCACTGTACTGGTGGCCCTACTGCTCTCCTGAATGAGAGTTATGTGGTCATCGGGATCGGTGAGAACATGCTTGGGACGGCGGACATGACTAATGGAATAGTCTAATTACAATGAAACCTCGTATTTATAGTAATTATGAGTCACTGAACACGTTACGACCCTAATGAGCCTAATCCCCCCCCTACAACCCTCTCATTCCGCGAACTTAAAAACGCACCCTCGTATTATAAAATAACTAAACACTACTGAAACTTTGAAGTACTTACTTCAAACCATTTTTGATCAATTTAAATAATAATAGATTGCATCTCAAATTTTTATTTTTTGTTATTTTTATTCTTAAAAACATACCATAGCTTAGATGTTCCTTTTTTGGCTCAATAATGTCATCTAGTTCGTCACAAACAGCTGGTAACTCTTCTTTTAAAGCAATGCTATCTGTTTGACAACCATCATCTATACTTACATGCACTATTGGAGATATAACAAACCCACTGCAAAACTCAAAGTGATTTTGGTTTATTAAAGATTTGGGCTGTAAAAAATGTTGTATAGAATTAGGAAAATGTGCTGGTGATGAGCATGATGATGAATGATGAAGGGAACAATAAAATCTTCATGATCAGTTCATGAGCACTAATCTTTGTTTACTATGTAGTAAAGTGAAATAAGATTTGTGCTCAAAAGAGACTCTACATGTGAAGATACTAAAAAGGTCCAGGGTATCCTGGAGAGTCGGCCATGATACCAACCTCATTGACCACTGATCAAGGGAAAACCATTATCAAACTGCCACATACAAGTTTCAAGCAGAACTTGAAGCAGTATTATGTGGAGCATTTAACATGCAATCATTCTTAACACCTTCATTTGTCAAAACACTTTCTACCATTCAAAATTCAACACTTGGCTCAAAATCCAGACACTGTAGGTATGAGCTTGAGATGAATCACGTCTCATTAATCTATAGCATTGCTTCAGTTTAGTGCAGCAGAAGAAACAAGCAAGAATCGGTCTACTGTCTTCAGTTACAAACTGCAACAAAATTTGTCTTAGATACACTATTTTGGGTAAAAATTTAGTATCGTTTGGCAGGAGGTGGGGGTGGGGAGGTGGTGGGGAGGATGGAGGGGGGTGCTCCGTCCCCCCTGGTACCACTCCCATGAAAAGGTAACGCACCGTTCTTGAGAAAAACTAATTATTGTAACCTAACCTCAAAACACTTAAATGTCGCTTTTCCAACGTCTCCGGCGCTGCGGGTGCCTATGCTTTGTTACAGCGGGCAGGGGTTGCCCTCCCTTCGCGCCTCCGGATTTTTATAAACACTCTAGGGGTAGGAGCCAAAAGACTACGTGGAGTCGGGGTGCCCCGATTCGGTTTTGGAACAATGTCGACCTATTTTAACCATGAATTGGAGGTACACTAACTTCTCACAACTCTGGGAGAAACGGAATGAACGTAAACAAATGACACTGACACATGACGCAAATAGCGTTTTTTTTTTTTTTTTACGTTCCGTTTCACCGATTTTGCACGACATTTTACACCACAGACAATACACTAGTACAGATTTGGTTGTCAATCGCCGATTTTAACGTTTCGTTACGCTGTAATCTAATTTGAGGTTAGAAACATTTATTATTAATTTCTCGAAAAATACGCATTACCTTGTAATAAGAGTGGTAGCGTTATAATCAGGGAACCCACCCCTACCATCTTGAACCCTTTTTACCCCAAAACTCCTGCCAAACGATACTAGACCCAAGCCCTATTTTGTTTTTAAGAAGAAAATACCTGTTTGGCATTAATGATTTCTGTAAGTATCTTACAGAGAAGGCATGAGCATTGATCACCACTTTTGCTCAAGGCAGATTAGCAACATAGTATACAAGGGTTCCTCACCCGGATTTCCTAAACTGATGCCAGTGATTTCGATTTTCTTTTGACGACCCACAGTCCAGAAGTTCATGTAGGTAGTATGATGTAATGGCAAAAACATGCACTTAATTCCTATTCAAAATACCAACTTACTGGGATATCAGTCAGCTTCTCATACAGGTCATACAAGTTCTTGTTGACCTCTACATGCATGCCAACATTTTCTGTTAAACATATCCTACAAATTGGCAGTTTTTCCATCTTTTATCTCAAAATGTATTACATAGGTTAGGTATAACGTTCTACCTAACACTTATATTGTAGAAAAACACAGTTGTGTTGCTTACAAATAACGAGGAAGGCTTGTATATTAATAATACGGTTTATTAAATCACTTGTAGGCTGTCGGAATCCAGGTACCTAATTCATAGGTATTTTTTTATTAGCCCCGTATCACACCATCTACTTCTACTACACTTATACCGATAATCAAAGTATAGAACTACACTACTCTCTCCTGAGAGCCGGTAATGCACGTTTATTTCGATAATTCTTCACATCAATACGATAAATAACAACGCACCAGCACAGTACTACCTACAAAAAGTTTTCTAGGTACGTACTGTATATTTAACTCACAGACTTTGAGTACATTCCTCGCTTACAACCGTCACATCAAGGCTGCATTACGAATGGGGAAGGCAACTGTCAAAGTGGCGCTGTATACGATTGTTCCAAACTAGCTGTCAAATTGTATAGCATCATATAGAAGTTGATCCCAAATAACATAGAAATTACAAAGTGTTGTGTAATTGGGTGTTAAAACGTAGGCCAACACAAATTTCCAATAAATCATATTAAAATAATTAAGTGGATAGCTGCCGTAAGGATTAAAACTTTGAGCCTACTAGGACGACGAGGTTATGTCGAGATCATTTTCATGAAAATGATTACCAAACAAAGTGTGAGTACAGGTGGGTGTTATAAACGATAAATCTTCTATTTAAGCTAGTGTCTATATACATAAATTGTTAACATTACTTTATATCTTTAAATATTTATCATTGTTCATCTTGTTTTAAGGTTTGCCCTGTGTACACAAACTTATAAAGAAAGAAGCAGTACCAAGTGTCTTTTCATGGAACCAGAAAAGGATATCAGCCAGTGCTCGTGCGAGAGACGAAAGACATGATAAGAGAAACATTTAAAAGAATCTTTTCCAACATCTTTCAAGCAATCAAAACCCACATCCTTCTATTTCTCAGAATCCACAATATAATGTAATACGAAAGAGAGTTAGAAATGTCTGCTCTTGTTACACCTGTTGATTGTGGTGACAATGTTAACAATCAAATTAGCAAAACATCAGTTTCTAACCAGACTGCCACAATGCTGTCTCTTTTTTCAGCAGAACTTTTAGAAAGTCATGATGAGTATGTCAAGTTTTACACTTGATTAGAAAACTATGGCAAATTTAAATTTGTTTTGTCAACATTACTGCCTATGGCAGATCATTTGAAATACAGGTGTGAGTGGGGTAAGCGGAGTTTCTACTGAACAGCTTAACTAAGATCTATAAGAATTTAAAAACTGAGCTTAATGCTTACTATGTTCCTTTAGCTTCAAAAATATTTTAAATGTATAATGTTATGCAATTTCCGAGAGTGTATCATAAATAAAACTCATAAATAACTTATAGGTGTTTTTATTGTACCTTTATACAGATATTTATTCATAATTTCAGCCTTTATATAGTTATCGTAAAATAATCTAACTTTAATAATATGTTTTCTACGAACAACTCATCTTTTTAATATAAATGAATTACAGAATTTATTGCCACTGCAGTTCTTGTACTTGAAAATCTTAAAGGCAGGTTCGTTTTAACAGTAATTCCCCATTTAGACCCCAGACTCTGTTTATAAGGTACAGATTCAGGGCTAATAAGCCTGTTTCTGCTTACATTAGGGCATTTTATTTCAATAACTGTATCTACACAAAGTAAGACATCTGGTGACGCACTTAAGTAAGGCCTATCTTTAGATATGAACATGACATGCCATGCCACCCTGGTCATCTATCTTGATGTCAATTTGATAGTTGAGTTTTTTCATTGTCTTCTTGACAAATCCTTTTATATAAAAGTGACCATTTAAAAATGCAGATCTAATCAGTATGAGGTATCTGGCTTCATATAACTTTCCTGATGCATCTGTTTTTTGTTGAAACTGCAAAATGGCAGAAATATTTAGTATTAGTAAAATAGGAACTACCTACTATCACATAAAATTAAACCAATAAGAATTATTTACGTTTCAAAATTATCTAATACATTGTCTTTCAAGAGGAGCTAAAATAGAGTTAATATTTATGTCATGGTACAAGCCAATGGTGGAAAAATGATAGAGGGTTCTGTTGGATTTGGAGAGAGTTGTAGTGTACTAAGTTTTTGTCATACAGCTCTAACCTGGAAAAATATAACCAATTATTCATCTCTCTTTAACTCTAAAAGTAAAAAGAACTACCTATTACTTAAATAAAGTTATGCATCAGTTAAGCTGTTGTAAATATAATCCTGAATTCGTTTTTAATTTTAACTTATAAACAATACATGAAAGCACCAACAATATAACATTAAAAAATATGTAATATACGTAGTAATTTAATTATAATATTATTCGTTCAAACATTGTAAGCGTATTGCACAGAGTACACTATAGTATACTGGCGTATTGATTTTATTGGTCTACGTTGACCTAGATCTATGCAAACAGCTCCAAAAAAGATTTTTTTCAAGAGTCAGACCTTTCCACTAAATCAGCTTGTCTTCCTTTAACAGACGCCCCTCTTCTCTATAACTCGCCTTTAAGTTCAAGCAAGCTTCAAGTAGAATACATTGCCGCGTCCATGTTAACAAATAAACTACACTAATCGCCCAAAATGTTTGTTTTTTTGGTTTGTTTACACGATTCAAGAAATGTCATACTGACGCCATTGAGAACAACCGCACGCAGCGCCATCTGAGATTAGCTTTAACTTGCCATCCCCATTGCGCTGTAATCGATTCAAGGCTCCCACAATAGGCGCGACGCCACAGCGTGACACAAAGGCACAAAGGCACCGCTCGTCGCGCGATACGCGGTGCCTTTGTGTCGCGCTGTGGCGTCGCGCCAGTGTGAACGAGACTTTAAACGGGCTTACGTACACCCGTTCCGAGTTATCGTGAGCGCGTGAACGACTTAACGATGTCCCGTGAACGTCATAGATGACATCATGACATTCATGACTTGCGCCATCTTGCGATAACTTCGATCATATATACATACATACATATGATGATAACTTCGATCATGCCCTAAATTAATATCACCGTGAGAGCTGTCAAAAATGTCAGTTGTGAATGAATATGACTGACGCGCCTAACGGGTGCCAAGGCCGCAATAATCGCACAATAATCACTGACAACGCTCACATCGATAAATTTCCGATTTTCGTTCCGATTTAGATATCACGATTATGACAGCTGAAAGCTGTGAACGATTCGCTCACAGTGATATTATTAAAGGGCATGTTCGAGGTTATCGCATGTCATGACGTCATCTATGACGATTCACGGTACATTGTTATCGCGCTCACGCTAACTCGGAACGGTTGTAAGAGCGCTCAAATCGATTTCAGCCCAATTCGGAATGCGGCCCAAATTTCCTTCATTCTAAAATTTGTACAATACAAGAGGGAGTGTTTAAGCGTTGAACTTCAATATTTATAAAATATCCACTTGGTATTTCTTCCGCCAAGATAAGGGTCATATTACAAGTTTTGACGTTGAGCAAGCACTGTGAGCGCGTTCACGAGCGTTCCGAATTGCTGACAGCTCTCAGCTGTCATTATCTTGATATCTAAATCGGAACGCAAGTTATTGATTTGAGCGCTCACTCGACACTGGCAACAATGGCTAAGGCCGCTTGCCACAATCAAAAAGAAGAAGAAGATGTGAGCGCTGTAAGCGCATGTGGTCTAATTTGGAATGTATCCCAATAATTTGGGTTCCGCTTTAATTATCACGAAGACAGTTGAGAGCTGTCAACAGACAGACCGAATGGATATTTTTCTTAAGGCCATCGCAAGATGGTGCATGTCATGACTTTCGCGGAAATTCACGGACATTTTTTATCGCGATCACGCCAATTCGGAACGGGTGTAAGCGCGCTGAAAATGATTGCAGCGCAATTCGGAATGCAGCCTACTTGATGTTGACAGCATGACAGCTTGACATTGACAGGAACAGAACGGTTAAATATCTAAGCTTTTACTCTTATTTATATGGTAAGTCATTTGGAAACTTTTGCTAAATAAATAATTACTCACTATTTTATAAGGGCTCGTCTTTTATGTACGGGACTTTTAGTTAGTAGACTCTTTCGTTTTTTTAAATAATATTTAATACTACTTTCTAATTAAAGTACTATTTATTTTAGACGTAATTTAGAAATTTAACAGGCGTTCTCTATTTACCTCTATGTAGTCTGTGCTATTCTTTGAACTTTTAATTTAATCCGTCTTCATTTTGCAAATAACAATTTGACGCGCATTTGTTTTCGGAACATCCACATTATTTTTCGTTTATTTTATTTAAGATAAACAATTTCACAGAGATCTTAAGCTTTTTTGGGTGAATAAGTACGAAAATTTTGATTTTGTGACAATCTAAAGTTATCCAAAAGTCAAAATCTGTTTTGTTAATTAAAAGAAGCTTGAGACTCGGGGAACCCCGGCTCGGACAGGTTAGGTTCGAAAGCAATGGCCGGGTCTTTGTTATTTTTATACTATTCAAAAGTGGCTCCGTCGACCATGCCTCCAAGCCCTCAATATAAATCCATCCTATATAGTCTTGAAAATCCTTGAACGAATGCAAGGGGGGGGGGGGGTTGTTATCTGCTACTTCTCAATCTCAATTCAATATAAAATAGAAAAGCAGACTGTAAACTTAGGCCGCATTCCGAATTGGGCTGTAATCGATTTGAGCGCGCTTACACCCGTTCCGAGTTAGCGTGAGCGCGATAACGATGTCTCGTGAATGAGGGTTTTCGAAACTTTTTCTGCCACTAGGCGGCGCTTAGTAGGCGTCAGGTCCAAACAGCTGTCAAATAGCACAGAGTCGTAGGTACTGAACATAAATTATTGAAATTCTATTGTATTTGGAAGTGTTATTGATTTTATTATGGATTATTTTTCGTTGGAGTAAATTTATCTCTGCGAATGGCTGCAAGCCACTGTTTTAATCGGCTTTTATCTCTCGTAGGGAACTTATGTCCTCCTGTTTTATTTGCACACATAGGCACTGCACAACACTGTGGCATTTTAAACAACGATATTCCGAAAGGAATGATTTTAAGAATAAATAAATCAAAAAATATATAGAAAATTACAATTCGCGTATGTATTTTGACAGTCCATTGGACCTGCCGCTACAGTCCTGCCATCTATTGGAGATTATTTCAGAAAACCCTCATTGTCATGACATGCGCCATCTTGCGATAACGTCGACCATGCCATAGAATATTATCACTGTGAGCGAATCGTTGACAGCTCTTAGTTGTCATAATCTAAATCGGAACGAAAATTATCGATGTTAGCGCTGTCAGCGATTATTGTTTTGCTCGGAATGCGGCCCTAATATGTCATATTGATAGTATACAAACAAACAAGCCTCTGTTGCCTCCCTCGTTATTTATACGCAACACAACTGTGTTTTTCTACAATTAATGTGTGAAGTATGCAAAGCACAAGTTATACATTTTGAAATAAAAGATGGAAAAATTGCCGATGTGTAGGATATGTTTAGCAGAAAAAGTTCGCATGCATCTAGTGGTCAACAGGAACTTGCACGAACTATACGAGAAGCTGACTGATATTCCAGTAAGTTGATATTTTTAAAAACAATAAAGTGCATATTTTTGCCTCTCCGACGTGAAGATTACATCATACATGAACTTTTGTTCCGAGGGTTGTCTTAGGAAATGGAAATCACTAACATTGGTGAAGGAAAACTGTGTGAGGAATATTGGACTTAAGATGAATATGTATATTATTTTGCCAATCTGCCTTGAGCAACGGTGATAAATGCTCATGCCTTCTCTATAAGATACAGATCAAAAGCATTAATGATACAGGTACATGTATTTTGTTGCAGTTTGTAACTGAAGACAATAGACCGATTCGCGCTTGTTTTTTCTGCTGCACCAAACTGAAGCAATGCTACCAATTCCTGAGAAAATGTCTGAATGCTGAAGGGCTGTTTGCTCAGATGATGAATGAGGATTATGAGGTGAGGTATTCTTTAATGGACATTTATTCTTAGAGTTTCTAATTTCGGTATAATGTGGAAGTGATTCCTCTCAAGCTTATCTATTGTGTCTGGATTTCACACCAACCATATCATTGTGTTTTGAATGGTGATGTGTGCTTTTGTCGAATGTAGGTGTTAACAATTATTATACACATAATACTGCTACAACTTTTGTTTGAAACTTGAATGTGGCATCTTGATAATGGTCCTCTCTCATGTCGGCACAAGCTATGCGACAATAGTTTGTGCAGTGGTCACTGAGGTTGGTAGCATGGCCGACTCAAGGGTATGTTGGACCTACATAAGTATCTTCACTTGTGGGGCTCTTATGAGTGACTACAAGTGAGCACAAATATGTTTTCACTTTACTAAATAATAACTAAAGATTTGTGCTTGTTGGACTGTGATCACCTGCATAATACTATACTCATCTTTTTCAGCCCAAATCTTTAATAAACCAACACCAAGAGTTTTTAAGTGGTTTAACTAAATCTCCAATGGAGCAGATAAGTATAGTTGATGAATGTCAAACAGAAAGCATTGCTATCAAAGAAGAGATACCAGCTGTTTGTGAAGATATTGTTGAGCCAAACGAGGAGCATCAATGTGATGGTATGTTTTTAAAAACAATCAATCAATAAAAATAAATAAAAAAGATAGTAATAATCTATTTATTTAATATTGATCTAAACATGTTTTGTACTGCAGTGGAAACTCTTTATAATGTACTTATTTCAATATAACCCTAACTTCCTATATCATAGAAATTAGTTAAATTTGGTTGGTTTACATTAAGGGTGCGTATGCAAATCTGACAAAAATAAGCTGTTTTTCGGTACATTTTGCGGCTAAATAAAAGTAAACTAAATGTAACTAATAATTACATCGGATAGATTACTCCTTCATCTTTAAAAAATCGTAACTTTTTATTCGAAAATTCAGGTTTTTATTATCGGTAAAAATAATTTTCGTTGCCTCTTCACACAAAATTGACGATATAGTGTCGAGTTTTGGTACATTTTTCGTCTATTTAATAACATAAACTGATTTATTAAAAAAATATGTTATGTAAGCAGACATGCTTAACTCAAAATAATGGTAAAAAGAACTATCAAAATGTTGCAAATGGTCTCAGAAAAAAATAAAAACCGATCTATTTTTTCACTTATTTAGCTTTAACGCAAGAATCTTAATGGATTGAATTAAGGGTTATTTTACTGATCACTTGTCTTGATTTATTTCACAAAAAATTGTAATGAAATATTAGTCTGCGCTCGGCCGCCGTCGTGAGTGGACGCTGTGTCACTTGAAATCAGCAGCTCATGTTGAAAAAGATCGCTGTACGCATACAAAATATAGGACATCCTAAACTTGATACTTCACACATTCTGTACGAACTACGGGCAACTGAGATAAGATTCTGTTTTGTTAGAAGTAGGGATTATAAATTCATATTATGTTTCGGAATTCATGGAGTGACCTGAAGGTGCTTCAAAGACTTGTAGTGGAACTAATAGACTAGCAGAGCTCGGTGTCCCGAGTTTGGGTTGATTTTGTAAGTTATGTTGAGACCTTACCTCTAGATTTGATGGAGTGTCCTGAAGGTGTACTTCGAAGGCTGTCCTGGACTAACAGACGAGCAGAGCTAGGTGTGCCGAGTTTGGGTTCATTTTGTAAGTTTTGTTGAGACCTTACCTCCGGACTTGATGGAGTGACCTGAAAGTGTACTTTGACAACTGCTACTGGCACTAATAGACGAGCAGAGCTAGATGTACCGGTTGTTACCAGTTTACAAAAGACTGACTTACTTGTCTTTTTTTTTTTTTAATGTATGGCATCTCGTAGTTGACCTTGAGAGGTCGTGACTACTTAACCGGACTATCCTGTGGCTGCCTTAAGCGGACTCAAAGACTCCAGCCAGGGGCGTAAAACTACTTACATTACTAAGCGAACGCTCGCTAAGGGCACCCCCTATGACCTCGGCTTAGGGCGTCGCTGACGGGAGGACAGCAAGATGGGACAGGCTGGATCTGGATTATATTATTATTATCTGGGGAATTTAAAGCTACAGGCTCAGCTACGGCGCGGGCTGGCACTTCGTCGAGCAAGGGTCGGGGGGGACAGTTACGTCGGGATCTTCGCGAGGAACCTCGTCGGCGACGTCGGAATGTCGATCTGTGTTTGTGCACTGTACTGGTGGCCCTACTGCTCTCCTGAATGAGAGTTATGTGGTAATCGGGATCGGTGAGGACATGCTTGGGACGGCGGACATGGCTAATGGAGGAGGGAATATAGCTAGCGGCCTTGACAACCAGAGGGTTGCGGTGATTCGCGGCGGTCTCGAAGAAACGCTTTGAAATGCGTTTCATGAACTGGCGGATAGTGTGAATCTTGAGGTCAACGTGAAGGATCTCGTTGCGAACGTACCAGGGGGAGCCTGTAATCCTACGGAGGAACTTGTTCTTGAGGGTCTGCATTCTATTGAAGCGATAGGGCTTGGCGTGTGCAAAGACTGCACTAGCATATGTCATGATCGGGCGGATGCACGCTGTGTAGATATGCATTTTGCACTTTAGTGACAATTTGCTACGTGCATTTAGGACAAAGTGAAGTCTACCTAGAGCGAAAGCGGCGCGCGAACGAGCCGCCTTAATGTGCTCTGAAAAAGAGAGGTGCTCATCGAGCACTACACCCAGATATTTGGCTCGCTTCTCCCAAGGGATCGGCTTGCCGAACATGGTGATCGGTCGAGGGGGGCAGGGATTGCGACGCGGCTTTGAGAAAAGAACCGCTTGACTTGTCGGCATTGACTTCGATTCGCCATTTTCTAAACCAAGCGCCAAGCTTGTTCACTTGGGTTTGGAGAATGCGAGCTATCGAATTTTCACGACACGGCCATCTACTACACGGCCGGTGTAGTAGATGGCCGTGTCGTCTGCGAACAGGGCCAACTGCGCCTTACTGCACTTGGGCATATCGCTGGTGAATAGCGTGAAAGCTAGAGGAGAGATCACAGAGCCCTGAGGGACTCCTGCGCGAATAGGGTGGGGGGAGGATAGCGCTCCTTCCCGTAAGATGAGCACGAGACGATCTGGCACACCGAGTTGGTACAGCTTATATAATAAGCCGTTGTGCCAGACTTTGTCGAACGCTTTCGCTATGTCGAAGAAGACGGCACCGGTCATCAAACCTCGTTGGAAACCGAAGTTGATGTGTTCGACTATACGGTGGACCCTGTTGTACGCACGAGTGTTGGGTTCTAAAACCAAACTGTTCGTTGGGGATAAGGCCCTTTGTCTCGGCGTAGTCTCTGAGACGCTTATAAATAAGCCTCTCATAGATTTTTCAGAGGACATTGAGCAGACTGATGGGGCGACTAACTCGTCAACAGCCGCCTTGCTTTTGTTATTGTTGATCGTCTAGAACACGTGGGACATTACTCTTGGATTGCATTGTGTTTATAAATGTTAGCCCCGAAAAGACAAAACAAAATACAAAACAAATGCTGGCACAGCAAAAAACGTGAGGCAAAGTCATTTGATAACATATTGACACATCAATTTAAAAGTATTGATGGTTAGTATTTGGTTGTTTCTCTTTCTTCACTCCACAGAACTATGATAACGCTCTCTAACGAAGTAATGCATGTACTTTTGAGTTTTGTTAAAAAGAGTTAACACTGTACTTCTTATGTTGAGAAATAAAACAAATATGAAATAAAATAAAAGAAATATAACTATCATCTGCCCGCGACTTCGTTCGCTGGAAATTTCTTGTTCCCCCGACCCACCGCATCGCGTGGCGTCACTTGCCCGCGTTTTGTCTACGTTTTCGCTTAGCGTTCTTTGTGACTTTTCTTCATTTTGGTCGGCTCTTTAGGGTCATAGCGTGCTGTTTAACTGTCTAGAACCTAAAAAACAATTATCAAATCCGACTGGTGGTTCCACAGATTAGCACATTAAAACACAGAGGGTGTTTTAATGTGCTAATCTGTAAGCATTATTATAGATAAACAAGTACTCTTCACTGTTTTTGTTTACTTACAGAGCTAGAACCGGGAAATATAGACAATAGCTGTCTAGATGTAGCAGACACACCACCCAACCATTCTGAATCAGATGTAGAAGATAATGTTCCTTTAATGGAGTTTAAAACTGAAGTGGGAGAAGAAGAAGTATCTAAGAAGAAAAAAAGAACCAGGGAGACAAAAAGTAAGCATTTGTTAGTTACTCTATAGGTAAGTAAATAGGCCAATATGCATTGTTGAATGCTCAATAATAACACGAAGTTTTATTGCGACAACGCGACACGAATCTTTGCTCGACAATGCAACCGTAGCACAGTGTTTTACGAAGCCCCTTTTTTCGGACATCACATTTTATTAAGAATGCTGACATAAATAATCTTTAAGATGCATAATTTTATATACTCATTGACGTCTAGTTTTTTTGGTTTTTAATCGTTTTATTTGAGTTCATGAAAAACATCAACGATTTTTCGACGCATCTCAGCAGCGGTTTCGCAGAGACGGTCGAACACCATATCCTTGAACGTCCTCTCGCAAAAAGAAATCTAGAGCGGTTAAATCTGGCGATCGTGCAGGCCATGCGTGCTTTCCGCCCAATCCAATGGTCGCCGAACAGTTGCGTCAGCTGCTCGCGAACCGGTCATAAGATGTGTGGTGGCACGCCGTAGTGCTGGTAACACACATCTCGCGACTGGATCAGTGGCATGTCATCCAACGGGTCGGTCAGGTAGCCATTAATGAGGTCGAGGTAGGCAGGTCCGATCATTCTGGGTGGCAAGAAAACGGGGCCCAGGATCTGGTTTCCCATAATGCCTGCCCACACAGTTTCCACAGTGTCTGGAAGAGCTTTTTCTGGGTTTGACAAGGGTTCACGGAGCACCAATAGTGTGCCTTTCGGCAGTTCCACTTGCCATTATGGGCTCGGAACACAAACTGGGACGCCATGGCGACGTCGCTGGCTACGTAGCCATGCCTCTGGTTACCTATTCCCATACCCAAATGAGGTTGTCAAGACTATCTAGGTTAAAAATAACGCATCTTTCAGTGATTGGGCTTTGGTATTCATAAAAGTAGAACACGGTTTTATCAGCTGTAAAATGAAAGGACTGAATGATAAATGTTTTTTTTTTTGTAAATAGGTTTGTACAAACAGTTTTACACGTCAAACATATTTTAAAAACTAGGTGAGATCGGCGTTTCATATCTGACTACCCTGAGAAGAAACGCCGAAACAAACTCAGAGGTCACAGTCTCTTTTAAAGTCCAGACATAATCTTGGTCAGATCATAGGAAGACCATGTGGATTGATGTCTGAAATGGTCTTTTGAAGAAAGAACCACACGGATTTGAGTGGACCTGTCCAGTCAGTGCACGCATTTGTCAATCATCGTGCAGCTCAACTCAGAACTAATGAGCTCAACGATTCGACGAACAATACAAAAGAAAGGACATTTGGGGAGGCCGCGTAAAGTACTCAAACAGACAGACCTTCATTAAAAGAAGAAAAAAAAAGTAATGACCAACATAGTCCTCACATTCACAAAAATTAAAACAATATTATACTTTATACAGTAAATATATACATGCCATTGTTTAGATAAAAGGTACGTATATAGAAAAAAAACATTAAAAGAAAAAAAAGTAAAATAGCAAATTAAACATCAACTATGTATGTGTAAACTTATTGGAGCAGCTCAATCCCAAGCCTTCTTGTCCTCAATATAGTCCTTGACAGTATAATAGGCTTTCTGGCATAATTTCCGCTTTATAAAAGATTTAAATTTATTAAGTTAGTTCTTCAATGTGGCTAGGAAGTTTATAATAAAAACGTATACCACCTATTTTCTTGAGCTTGGTAGTGGGAACAACAAATTTGTGTTTGTCCCTAGTATTTATGTTATGGATATCACTGTATTTTTAAACAGATTAATATTTTTATGTGCAAAAGATTTTCATTAATATACTGAGAATGAGAAGGCACAGTCATTATATTAATCTCTTTAAATTTGTCTCTGAGGGAGTGTCTGGGACTTAATTTATAAATTGAACAAATTGCCCTTTTTTGTAAAACAAAAATTGTTTGAATATCGGCGGCATTTCCCCACAAAGTAGTACCGTACTACATCACACTATGAAAATAACTAAAGTAAACTAAACGCGCTGTCTCTAATCAGTTAAATTACGAATTTTTCTAACGGCGTATGCTGCGGAGCTTAGTTTTTTTGACAATTTATCTATCTGTGGAGTTTTCGGGTTTCAACTCTTCACCCTTTAAAATAACACTAGTTTCTACTTGTCGAACATGAGGTATCGTAAACTTAATACATTTAGTTTTTTTCTCGTTAAGAAGTAGGTTATTAACATTAAACCAGTTAACTACCTTAGCGAGGGCGCTATTTACACTGTCGTGAAGTGAATTGTCGTCTGCAAACAACACTATATCATGATTATCCTTTATGAGGTAAGGCAAATCAATAAGGTGATTGCGTAGTGGCACTTCCCCATACATAATTTCGGGTAACAAATCTCGATATATAAACGATTTTTGCTGAATTAAAGCAATAATATGAATTCTCTATGATAAATTATTCCCGCGTATTGACAAAAACTTATAAAAAAACAGTATTTGTAGGATAAACAGAAGTGACTAAACACGTAAAATGTTTAGTTGTGTGAGTGAGAAGAATCACGCCCTCTACCAGACATACTACGAACCATCGAGAAACAGTTGCTGAGTAACAAGATGGTATGGGTACTAGTTATCGCTTCGGGATCAGTTTATCGTTAGATGGCGTTGAAGCGACGCGAAGGCGAGACCTTTCTTATAACCTTGAACCTCCGAATCATTTTTCTCCATAAGCACACTGTTCAATGACGAGCTGCTTCTTTGTAAAATTTGTTCATGTTTACAATTAATTATTATTTTGTTATAATCTTCTGCAAATCCTAATATTCTATTCAGTGGTACAATAACGCTATAATGTCCTTTTCCTATTTTGGTACCATTTAAGTTCCACCCCCAAATTGCTGCAGCTTTACTTTCACCTTCATTCATGGAGACATACGATTTTAAAGTTGTTGTGATACCAGCATTTTTAACGCCATTTATTTCAACACCAATTATTTCGTATCTAATATCTTGAAAGAAATATAAGATTGGGTTGTTTATGAAATCCACATTTTTTTTTTATTATTTTTCCCTGGTGCATATGCGTTTAAGTCAGGTGATCTTTAGTAGATACACTTGCATGCCCTTCTATAAAAATGGAACTGCTGCAGGGCAATACATACAAATCTTGATGATGAATGGGTATCCTGATTTCATCATTTTCTTTAAAACTAGAATTATACGGATTGTAGCTATGAATCTCATAACTTTCGATAGAGTTGTCTTGTTGCGTTAAATCTGTTATTTGAAGCATGTTGTTATTATTTTAATTTTAATCCAATATCTCTGAGAAATCTTTTATTCTCTTTTGTAATTTTAATTTGTCTTTTTATGTTAATAGTGTTGATACGTCTGACTTCTTTGGAAACAGGGAGTGAAATATTACATTTTCTTCTCACGGTAGGCGTTTTATTTAAAACTAGCACGTTATTTCCATGTATAAACAAAATAGGTAGTATTACTATTATTAAATTAAATTTAGCTCAATTACTGTTAACTATGCGATTAGTGATTATCGTCACATGCAATCTAAGAATGTGAGTAGTGTATCAGGATATAAACTTTTATAACTACTTCTGTTTACGTTACAAGGACATCTATCTATATTAATAAAAAAATAAAAATAAACAATATATTAGGCTACTTTATTATTTTTCCAGAATGACTTAAGAAATTTTAAACATAAGTGTCCACAATTATACAAATGATCACGCTGCAAGTTTTCATAATTATACTGGATGTTATTTCCTACATACTTCATAAATTCTTTTGGAGGTTTTAAGTTACCATAACTGTCAAAATATTCAATGTATTCATTTATTTTACCATAGGCGACCCAATGAGTACCCAGAGAGTAGTAATTGATCACTCCACATTCTATCGGTAAAACTTTATCTGGTAATTTATCTCTCATAAACACACCTCGGAAGAATGGTACATTATTCGAGTGTTTGATTATGCCAATATTGGAAAAAGCTCTATTAGGTAGCCAAGATTTCAGTTTTTTTCTGTTAAGTAAATACCTAAATCATCTTTGTAATGCTTGAGATGTAATCCTCTTCCAATAAATATCGCCTCAATTTCCTTGTTGTGTCGTTCTGCTTCACACAATTGCTTCTTAGCTGTTTTGTATGCGTTAATTGCTTTCGCAATACCAGCAGCACCTCCTGCTAAACTACCAGCAGCAGATAATCCAGCAATATTAATTATTATTCAACGTATTCTACTAAAAAAGCCTCTATTGTAGAAAGATTAATAAGAACATTAAAAAACAAATTATACAAAGAGTTTAGTCTTAACGGTAGTTACAAGTGGACGAATGGAACGCTCAACAAAATTGTAAATGATCCTGCTTCTGTAAATCATAACATAAGAAAAGCGACAAGTGTAGAACGCTTAGTGTTGGTGATTTTGTAAGAATAAGTAAATACAAAGGATGTTTTGTAAAGGCTATTCTAATTGGTCAACAGAAATATTTAAGATAAAAACAATACAAGAAACTTATCCGTTAACTTACTTGTTAGAAGATGCTAGATGTCGACCAATACTAGGTGCGTTTTATGCTCAAGAACTTCAAAAAACCAACAAAGAAAGGAATCAAGCATATGTAAAGTGGCAAGTATATATCAACAATTATTGCACGGCGCTCTCGTCGATCTTTCACCACAGTATCAGGCTAATTGGCTACAATAGTCCTGTCAGTGATGATAGATCGATCCCAGTACAATGTGGCGTGACTATTCTCGAGAACTGGTTCGGGTAATTCCGACTCCACATGGTTGTACTGCAAGGCAAGTTGCTGGTGGATAATCCTAGCCACTAGATTGTCTGTGCAAGTATTCGCCCTTAGCAAGACGAGATCAACCTGAAACAATATGTCGAATTGATTTTTAGAGATATGAGGAACAGGGTGTAAAGTTCACTCATACTCTTGGAAAAAGGAGGATCCTCCGACCAGATGGATGTCGTATCTGGTGGGCAAATGCCCGATGATTGTTATCGGGAAGTTGTATGTATGCTATCTGCGCGGTAAACTCTGCTTGCGCGATGCAGGATTGATGCGTTTGTTCGCATGTGGCGGTGTAGATGCCGCCACAGATTCACCGGGACGGTGGCATGTCAGAAAGATGTCAACCGTTCCGTCCTTGACAATGTATTTCCGATAATTATTCGTCCTGATAACTTCATCCATAATCGCACAGACAAATCCTTCGGTTTTCCCGAAGAGGTCGCCGAAACGCAGTCAGGATACAGACGCCAAAAATCTACATCAGGACCATGGAGGGCCCGGCAAAAGCTTCTGTGACGTTCTTTGTCTTGCCATACTTCCTTACGATCGTTAGTATCTAGTACTACAGGTTTGCGCCAGTTGTCTTTTGCCAAGTATAGCGGGGTGAGGCCCTGGTCCACTGCGACCACGTATCGGTGCATCTCCACGTCAGTTTCAAGGAAATATTCCCTGAGACTGCCATTCTCGCGGTTGTGGAGGGACTTCGCATTTAAAAAGCCTCGACCCCCGCACTTCCGCGGGATGTACAGTCTCATTACCGATGATCGTGGGTGTTGTATCAGGTTTGCAGTCAATAGTGTATGGACCCCCCTATCCAGGACGTCGAGTTCGGTCGGAGCCATTTGAGTATGCCGAAAGAGTATATCAAAACCGGTATGACCCAACCGTTAAAGGCACGAACCTTCTTTCCGCCTGATAAAAGACGGTGTAACACACAAGAAGCGCTCCTTCAACGATTGTTTTATGTCGGCAAGATTGATGCCTAATGCTTCTGACATACCCAAATACTAGTAGGTTTCGGTTGAGGAGAGGTAGCTAAGGTGTAAAGCATCCGTAAGTTGGGTTCCCACGGATATCATTATACCCCTCACTTTACATGCATGACTACACATTTATCCATCCACACCAAACGCAATCCTGATGGCGCTACTGAACGCTTCTGTTACCTTCAGTAGCTCCATCAGGTGTTAATTGTTGGAGGCAGAGCTTCAAATCATCCATGTAAAAAAGGTGTGATATCATCTGACCACCTCTTCTCAACCGATAGCCTAGACCTGAATCCTCAGTGTGCTAAGAGGATTCAAGGCTACGCAAAACCAATGTGGACTCAAACTATCGCCTTGAAATATTCCGCACTCAATCCTGATCGATTCATCGATCTTCCGGATCTGTTGTCATCCTGGATTATGAAGGACAGTTCTCCATTGCCCCATACACGACATCAAAAAAGTGCGTAGTGTCGCGTTTATTTTACATATAACTCCAGCACCTTAATGAGCCAAGTATGTGGCACCGACTCAAAGGCCTTATAATCTATCAAACATGTCGACGAATCCTTCCGGGATCTACTAACCTGTTGACTTATGGCCATATCTAAATGAAGCAGCTCTTTAGTACCGAAGAAAGGATCCCGCCCTTTCTTACATCTATTCTGAGACACAGACATAATTGAGCTATTTTCAATGTGGTGTGCAATTTTTGCTTATGAATAGATGTAAGAACTTAATGGACAGTCGGTAAACATGTAAGTGGTCTATAGTTCTTAGGTTCCGCAGAGCGACCCGATTTATGGAGCAGGTGGGTAACTCCTCGTAAAGAACAGTGGTAGCGACCTCGTCTCTAAAGCTTTTGAAGCGTTTGAAGCCATTTAATCCAGAAATTTTGCAGTCCATCCGGTTCTGGAGATTACCAGTTTGGTAAAGGACGGACAGCACGGGCCACATCCAGAAGACTAATTCCAAAGCCCTCCACGTCTGGTATTTAATCACACGCCTGCTCAACAACACGCATACAATCACCTTCAGTGACAGAAACCGACCAAATGTCGGTTTCTGTCACTGAAGGTGATTGCTGCGCTAAAAAGCACTCACGGTATCATTATACGGTGGACGCGCGTCAGTCACACCTTGGGAGGGAATAGGCCTCTTTCAAGCTCTGTAAACCCACCTTGCATAAATCTGGAACATGCGGTTCTGACTGTACCGATCCACTCTTCGCCTGTACCGACGGATATGGTTTGCCCATACATAAACTTTCTCCCTGTTAAATAAAATTATTTATTTTTGACATAGCCAATGATATTGACATACATACTCGTATAAATATTATACACCCCATGGGTATGTTGCAGCGATACAAAAAATGCTAATTATAAGAACTGTGAAAAGCCTGTGACAAAATAAATAAATGATAACAAAAACTTGTTGAGGAGGAAGGTAAACAGAAATTGTCATTCTGTAATTTTTTTTATGCATTACAAGTGGCCAGTACGAAGTAGATACCTACCTACTGATTAATTTAGCAAAAAGATTGTTGCTGCGTTACCCGTTATTTTTTCCTTGAACGTGGCTTGACATGCTGCCGCGTGTCTAGATTGGTTTAAGTAATAATAATAAATCAAATAGTATTCTGGCATTTTGCATTTTCATTTATCGTTTCACAGCAGCGATCAAAATATTAATTCTATCCACGTTCCTCACGAAATCACCATAGTGAGATCGGTTCAGAACAAAATATTCATTTTATCCACATTTCTAAAGAATCCCACAAAGTAGGATCCTATCGGAATAAACCTTGAGAGCGTGAATTATGACGCCTCATGCCATAGAACGCCTAGGACGCGCGTTGATATTCCAGAACGCTAGTGAGGTGGCTGTGTGATGTCTACAGCTTATTCTAAAGGTATCTGATGAAACTGTAAATAAATGGATCAGAAAACGTACCTGTGGAGTGTGGATGCCAATTTGCTGCACCGCCTGAAAATTGAATGCTTGATTTGATTATTTGAATTCTTAAACCTGAAAGTCCAATTTGAAAACATTTTAAAGCTGTTTTTCATTGGGCAATGATGTTATTTTATTTCCTCGATTATCGTCGCTGATGTTTCAATCTCAATAAAATTGTGGTAGAAAGCACATATTTACACAATAATAATGTTAGCTTGAATAACACATTTAAATATCCATTTTACCGTGGTGTATAAAGTTGAAACCTTCTGAAATACAGATATATGCATTGCGTTGTTTAAACTTAGATCAGATAATTTTGAAACAGACCGTCGTACTTCGTTTGTACGTTAGTACAATATTTTGTACTTCATGTCTCTGGTGATTGAGTGTGTTATTCAATGTCACCAGAAATTCTTCTTTTTCGGTCTTAGCTTGAATAATGCAAAGGGCTATTATTTTGACTCGAGTGTATGTCAATCTTCTTCCAACATTATACTTACCAGATTTATAATCACAGGGACGACCGTTGCGAAGAAACCAAAACTGGACACTCCAAGAATAACACTCGAAGATGCAATAGCAGAGCAAACGAATAAGGAAAAGTCAGCCTCGAAAGTTATCCGGACAAAAGCGCCTAACAAATGTGATCGTAAAAAAAATTGTGAAAATTCCGATTGTGATATATGTCAACGTACTTTTAGTAATAAGGGTGATTCAACTAAACATATTCGTGAACACGCTGGTGAAAAGCTTTATAAGTGTGATGAATGTCAGCGGTGTTTTAGTCAAAAAAGTAAATTAACAAATCATATTCGTACACACACTGGTGATAAACCTTTTAAATGTGATGTATGTCTACGTAGTTTTACTCAAAAGGTAAATTTAACACGACATATACGTACACACACTGGTGAAAAACCTTTTAAGTGTGATTTATGTCAGCGTAATTTCAGTACAGCGGGTGGTTTAACAAGTCATATTCGTACACACACAGGTGAAAAACCTTACAAGTGTGATGTATGTCAACGTAGATTTAATCGAAAGGTATATTTAACAGAACATGTTCGCCAACACACAGGTGAAAAACCATATAAGTGTGATGAATGTCAGCGGAGTTTTAGTAGAAAGTATAAATTAACAAATCATATTCGTACACACACTGGTGAAAAACCTTACAAGTGTGATGTATGTGAACGTCGTTTTAATGGCAAAACAGTTTTAACAAGACATATTCGTACACACAGTGGTGAAAAACCTTACAAGTGTGATGTATGTGAACGTCGTTTTAATCGCAAAACAGTTTTAACAAGACATATTCGTACACACAGTGGTGAAAAACCTTTTAAGTGTGATGTATGTCAACGTAGTTTTAGAGAAAAGAGTAATTTAACAACTCATATCCGTCTTCACACTGGTGAAAAACCTTTTAAATGTGAAGTATGTCAGCGTAGTTTTAGTCGAAAGGAAACTTTAAGAACTCATATTCGTCATCACACAAAAAAACCTCATAAGTGTGATGTATGTCAGCGTTGTTTTGTTAATAAAATTATTTTATCAAGACATATTCGTCAACACACAGGTGAAAAACCATATAAGTGTGATGTTTGTCAGCGTTATTTTAGTACAACGGGTAATTTAAGAAATCATATTCGTACACACACAGGTGAAAAACCTTACAAGTGTGATGTATGTGAACGTCGTTTTAATCGCAAAACAGTTTTAACAAGACATATTCGTACACACAGTGGTGAAAAACCTTTTAAGTGTGATGTATGTCAACGTAGTTTTACAGAAAAGGGTAATTTAACAACTCATATTCGTCTTCACACTGGTGAAAAACCTTTTAAATGTGAAGTATGTCGGCGTAGTTTTAGTGTAAAGTTTAGTTTAACATCTCATATTCGTCATCACACTAAAAATCCTCATAAGTGTGATGTATGTTAACGTTGTTTTGTTAATAAAATTATTTTAACAAGACATATTCGTCAACACACAGGTGAAAAACCTTATAAGTGTGATGTATGTCATCGTAGTTTTAGACAAAAGAGTAGTTTAACAGATAATAATCGTACTCATACTGGTGAAAAATCTTTTAAATGTGTTGTATGTCTACGTAGTTTTAGTGTTAAGGGAAATTTAACAGAACATATTCGTACACACACTGGTGAAAAACCTTTTAAGTGTGATGTATGTCAACGTAGTTTTAGTCGAAAGGTATATTTAACAGAACATATTCGTCAACATACTGGTAATTAACCTCTTAAGTGTGATGTATGCCAACGTTGTTTCATTAATAAGATTACCTTGATAAGTGTTATGTATTTCAACGTAGTTCTAGTTCCAACAGTATTTTAACGGAACATATTCATGTACACACTGGTGAAATATATTTTACGTTTATCGTAGTTTAAGTCAAAAGGGTGATTAATCAAATCACTAGCACTTCCCCCGCGACTTAGTCAGCGTGGATTTAGTATTATGTCCTACGAAATGTAGCCCCCACCCCTATTAACCGGTAGTTACGGAATATTTATGATTACAATAATTTCACTTCCTTTGGCTAAATCCAGACACCCAGTGAAATCTTGCCAATAACACTTAAGTTCGTTTTGCTGGTCCATTTTCGAAAAACCCAAAAACTTGTAGCTGTAGATTTTCTGTCAAAAGTTTTAGTACCGTTATTCGAGGTAACCAAACAGCCGTACAAATTTTAGCACCCTCCAAAACTCCCTTAGTTTGTCATTATAAGGTTTTCAAAACGACCTCTTACTTTTGAACACCTCCTAATGACAAACTCTATTATTCAGAATGTGTTCGAAATTAACGGTTCAAAAGAAGATAGATTTTAATTTGCTCAAAAAACAAAAAAACCTAAATGATCGATTTAAAACCATTTCCTAATTACAGCACCAAATAATACCATTGATGAGGCGTATTAAGGAGTGTGTATTAAACGGTTGGATTTTTGAGTTTCATAGATATTTTAAAAATAAAAACTGAAATCATAAATCGGCTTTTATTGGCTCGCGCTGGGTCCTGCGGGACGCCAGGTGAAATTTTGAGAATCATTGATTTTTTTTAAATAAACACTAAAATAATAAATCGGGCTTTATCAAGATCATTTTGTCAATAAAAAGAGAGGAGCGTGTATGCAGGAAAGCTACTATGAACTGTGTAGCGGCCCGGTTGGCTTGCAATACGTTCTTATTAAAGCTAATAATGGTTTGTCATCGTCGTCGCCCGGAGCGAACATCACTCGACGCCTACTAAGAATGATTCATCGCCCGCAAGCACGCAGCCTGTCTCTTTACTACGCGAGCAATCGAATGAAACAGAGACAAATACTAGCAGACTCGTGGAGGCCCGGACGGGGGTTCCGAACAACGCGAGAAGTGCGAGTGAAAGCAGCGAGAGGTCCGGTCCGAGGTGCGGCGGCAAGAGCGGGACAGCATCGGGCGGTGAGGTCCAGCCACAATGTACCGCGGTTTCGAATGCACCGGAAAGTGAACACGTTTGCGCGCGCGCTTCGGTCAACAAATCAGTGATATTACCTAGCGTAAATTCGAAAACAGCTGTTACTACTGTGTCGCCTTCTTTGTTATTAAATAAAAATGTAAGTTAGGTTGCTAAGGACTGCTCACAGGCAGCTAAAGAGAATTCTGAATGGCAAGTTGTTCAGTCAAAACATGCCAGGAAATATAAACTTATCGGTCAAAAAGGCCGCGCGGCTACAGCGCTGGACGGTAAGTTTAAAGCTGCCAACATAAAAGCCCCTTTGTCTATGTCTTATTTCTCTAATGATTCTTGACCGGCGAGGTGGTGTCATTGAAAATGATAAAAATGAAAACAAATAGAAAATATGACGCTTATAAGTTATTTGTATCAAAGAGTAATTTACATTTGTTTATGAATGACGACTTTTGGCCTTATGGCATTACGTTTCGTCGGTTCGTACATTTTATGTATGGGCCGAAACAAGGCGATTGTAATGTTAAAGTTTAATTGTATTACATTATGGATAATAGTCACCAACTAGCATATAATAATTGTAAAGGACAATGTCAAGTTTCGGCCTACACAACTTTTAAAACTAAATTCACACGGACACAAAGATTTTACTTACAATAATTTAAATATAAAATTCCAACTTATTATGTCTCGTCTCGTACAGTCAGTCTCGCTCGCACAGCGCTAACGGTCGGGTGCGTTGATGTGTTGAAGATTGCGTTAAATACGATAAAATGTAACGGGTGTAATATAGTGAAATGTGAGGTATTGCCGTACAAACAATACAAACACGATGTTATGGACAATGAAACCCTTTTAGGGATATGAGGAACAGGGTGTAAAGTTCACTCATACTCTCAGATAAGGGAGGATCTTCCGACCAGATGGATGTCGTATCTGGTGGGCAACTGCCCGATGATTGTTGTCGAGAAGTTGTATATATGCTATCTGCGCGGTAAACTCTGCTTGCGCGATGCAGGATTGATGCGTTTGTTCGCATGTGGCGGTGTAGATGCCGCCACACCCTTGTTAAAATCTGTGAATCAGCGTTCTCCGAAAAAGAGATTGAAGAAGCGAAGTTACTGCTATTTGAATCCTTACCCACAAAACAAAGGAAGGTAGTAAGACGAAAAGAGGGAAAAACGAAGCGAAATGTTGAAGATATTATCGATATTTTTTAAGAAGTGGATCCCGATACAATTCCTGTTTTGTTGCTCGCGATCTATTGAAGTTGCCCCCGGTGTCGATTGACCATGTTGATGTAATTACGTTGTTAAAAGATGTGATAAAGTTAAGAAATAAGGTGTCTAACATTAAAGAAAACTACGCAACTGTTACTCAACTACAAGAAATGCAAAAGAAATGGACCGATATGACGTTATTACCTATTATGAATAAAGACAACGTAAATAAGCGGAAAAGAGCTTATCTGCTCGATAGTGCTCCAATTGGGTTATCACCGTCAATACAAATTAAAAAAAAACACGGAGGCTAATTGTACATCAGCTGATTCAAATTGTAACGGAGACAGCCGAGACGATAACGGTGGCGGTGCGAGTGAGAGAGAGTTTGTGCCAACCTTCTCGCACTCGGGTGATAACGGCAACAGTGTTCCTGACAATCACGTTGTCTCTCTCGCTCCTGCTCATAAGACAATGGCGTCGACGCGACAAACAACGGTAATGGATTCTCAGCGAGCAAGTTTTGCGGATATCGTAGGAACAAAAGGTGAATGGATACAAAATAGTTCGCCAAGTTAAGAATGGCAATTGTATCAACGGAAAAAGTTAAGAAATCGCTTTATTGGGAAAACTGGAACAGCTGTCACTGAATCTCAAAGTAGATTTACAGCAGCCGATACCAAAGTTCCACTGTTTATATCAAATGTAAACAAGAACACGTCTGAGACAGACATTTGCCACTAAATACAAGCTAAGACAAAAGAGATAATTTCTATGGAACAGATTATTATGAAAAAGGATGGGCCATATAATGCTTTCAAAATATTTGTGTCTAAGAACAAATTAGATAAATATCTAAACGATGAGCTGTGGCCGGAGGGAATCAAATTCAGGCGATTTGTACACTTTCGGATGCGTTCACCATCAAGGATATCTCCAGTAGTGGATACGCGGTCAAAACCGAGCAAATCATAATTATACAAAGAATGATGGACCAAAGAAAACTCAGTAATTTAATCAGTTTTAATTGTAAAAATGTCAAGCGAAGCATAAATTGTTTTAGGTCATTGTGTAAGGTGGATATTGTGGTGCTGCAAAAAACCTGGCTCCTGCCACACGATTTAGTGTTCTTGGCGGATATTGATCAGGATTTTAGCTACACAGGAAAGTCTGCGGTGGATCTATCGGTGTGCTACGCGGCAGACCCCACAGCGGAGTGGCACTACTGTGGCGAAAAAATGTGTTTCGAGACGTGTCAATAATAAAGTGCACTAGTGAGCGAATCGTTGCAATAAAAGTGGTAACCGTTGACTTACGCGATATTTTAATAATGTGCGTGTATATGCCTACTGATCAGCCTGATAATTTACCGGCATTTAACCAATGCTTGGGGGAATTAAATGCAATAATAGAAGACAGTGACATCGAAACGGTATTTATGTTGGGTGATTATAATTGCTCATCCGTCAGCTCCTTTTTATGATGAATTGCTTTGTTTTGTACTGAAAGTCAGTGGGTATGCGCAGATGTAAAAACACTTGGTGAGTCTTCTGTCACACATACATTTGTTAGTGAGGTACATGGTTGCAAAAGGTGGCTAGATCATTGTGTGGTAAGTGAATCTGCATGGCATACAACAACAGACTTTCAAGTTCTATACGAGTATAACACATACTGGTCTGGCCATTTCCCATTGCAGATTGAATGTAATCTAGGCCTTTTAAACAAGATTAAGGTAGATAAAAGTGATTCTGATCACTCACACAACTAAACATTTTTCGTTTTTTGTCAGCTCTGTTTATCCTATAAACACTATTTTTTATAAGTTTTTGTCCACACGCGGGAATAATTAATCATAGAGAATTCATATTCTTGCTTTAACTCAGCAAAAATCATTTATAATTCGAGATTTGTTCCCCGAAAGAATGTATGGGTATTTATATATTTATATTATTATATAAGTATTTTTATATTATTTATACCTACTAAGTTTCGAGTTAATCCAACTGCGCGTTAAAATTCTTACATACAAACTCCCCTATGCATAGGAGAGTTTGAAATTTAAGGTGAATACGTAGTTGTACCCATACATTCTTTCGGGGAACAAATCTCGAATTATAAATGATTTTTGCTGAGTTAAAGCAAGAATATGAATTCTCTATGATTAATTATTCCCGCGTGTGGACAAAAACTTATAAAAAATTGTGTTTATAGGATAACCAGAGCTGACAAAAAACGAAAAATGTTTAGTTGTGTGAGTGAGCAGAATCACGCCCTCTACCAGACATACTACGAACCATCGAGAAACAGTTGCTGAGTAGCAAGAAGGTACGGGTACTAGTTATCGCTTCGGTATCAGTTTATCGTTAGATGGCGTTGTATTGAAGCGACGCGTTGGCGCTGCCGTTCTTACAACCTTGAACCTCCGAATTCTGGCGTTGTGCGCTGTTGCCAATTTTATAGTATGCGTGATTCAGTGACGAGTTGCGCATCGTATTGTTGATGCTTGCGTGAATGTATTATCTACATTAAGTACCTACTTATGTACTAACTTATACTTGAACATTCTTCGAGAACTTCCTCAATTAAAAATATTTTTGCTTATGGTATTTAAGTAAAAGTCCGTACTAATAATTATACATTTTCTGACACAGTAAGCTCTCGTTCCCATGGGCGTAATAAAATCGCGGCGGGAATTTTACGCGCACTGCATCTTCAACGCACTGCTTAGCGCCGAGAGTTGAAAATCCAACAGTGTGTTTTTCGACGCGCTATTGACGCGACGCGCTGCACTCTTTTGGATTCTCAATGCTAGGTTCGACACCGAAAGTTGAAAATCCAGTTCGGAAAAAAAATCCCGCTGCGATTTTATTACGTCCGTGTGAATGTCGACTAACTAGGTAATTCTTGTGAAACTAGATTTAAATCGAGAAAGGTAGGTACAGGTGAATAAACAAACACGATTTTATATTTCATAATAATTTCACTTTTTACTATTACTTGTTTCCTCTATCACATTACTTTCCTATATATATACACAAAGAAAGTATTTCAAGGTCATTGAAATAAAAATATTTCTGCCTTAGGTAGGTAAGTACCTACTGAGGCTACTGATAATTGTACATTTTCTGACACGGTTACTAAGTAATCTATGGTCTCGGGTTGAACAAAATCCATAAGCGTTGATGCTTTCTTGAAATATTACGTAGGCACTAAAGCTAAACTATACATTTCCAGTATACGCTGATCTGGCATTGTATAGGATTTCCGTAAAATGAGAGGTCAACTTATACTGGAAATTTAAAGCTTGATGTGTAGCCGTGTGTACCTATATACTGTAGTTTCTCCTTACTGCGTGTCGCGTGAACACATACAGTAGGCCGCACGTCCGTCAAACAAAAATAGTATAAGCTGGTCTCTTATACTATTGAAACTTAGTATTACGCTGCGCCAGCTGAAGGTCACAGCGTTATCATTTACCACAGAAGCGTGACGTGTGCTCAACTGATGCATGCAATAAACATTATCGTTTTGAGTTTTTCTCAACTAGTCCCCTGTTGAGAAAAAATCAAAACGATAATGTTTATATTTTACCTACATATGTTTACGTGCCAAGTTTTTAAGTTTATTAACTCAAGAAATAAGATTTTTTATACATACTAAATCCACATTTAAGGGGGTGAAAAGGGAAAAATTAATTACAAACGAAATCCCCACTTTTCACCCACTTTAATGAAGAATTTCTAAAGCCCCTTCTTAGTGCTCCCCTACATTATTAAAGGAAGCTGTGTGCAAAAATTCACGTTCCTAGTCTCAGCATTTTCGGCTGTGCTTTGATATGTCAGTCAGTCAGTCAGTCATTCATTGATTCAATCAGTTAGTTTCTCCTTTTATTTATAATTAAAAATAATAATTGCCGGTCCCGGCAGGACCAATTTTATGATCTTTGATTTGTTGTATTTTCTTGAGTTATAAATCTTTGATTTGTTGGATTTGTCTGTGCCCCAAGTAGCAGATATAACTATTAGAACATGGGAAGAAGTCACCAAAAAAAAATGAAGATTATATTTTGAGGCGGTACAAAATGTCGCCGGGTCAGCTAGTAATAATAGGGATGATGATAATTTATTTTTATTGTTTAACTCTTTAAAATATTTGTTATCGTACTTATGTTATTATAGTGATCTTCTGAATAGGTATAAGCTACATAATCTTAAAGCCAGGCGTATTATTTTGAGACAATGTTTTTATTGAATTTATGTAACAGCCCATGTGATTATAATTATAGATATAATTAATAAGATTAGCTACGTAGTACCTAGAACAACCATAAGCCGTGGGGTGCGCGCACGACCTCTATTTGCCGTAACTTGTAGTCGTACGAACGCAGGCTTACGTACATCCCTACGTCGCCTTACTGCTCATAATTTCTTTCAAAGTATTGACAACTTCGCTATCAATTCAGGTCAATTTAGAGGCCTTGTTCAGGCAACTATTATAGAAATTTCTCTGTAATATTTAACTCTTAGACTGTATTTTGAAATTTTATTGTTTTTATTATATTATAAAATTATGTGACTTTATTGAACCTATCAAATTGTAAGCGCACATTACATTAATTTTACTACTTGTTAAAGGTACATCCACTCTGGAGTTACTTTTAGTTGAGCAACATGTTTTAAACTGTTGCTTTACAGTAGGAAATACCGTAATGTGTGACTGTTTATTTTCTGAAATACAAAAAATATTGTGAGTTTCATTAGGTTGAATTAAAACAGAAAACATGTTTTATTAAATGTTTGATCAATATATCAAAAATTGTTAAAATATTAAATAAATAATAAAATAAATAAAAGTTTTTATTGTTTCTCGTACAATTGTTCTACAGCACAAAATTGAGGCAGCCCCAGTAAGTTATAAGGATACTTGTGATGGGGTTACCTCGCAACTTCCCATGGTGGTGGTTGCTAACAATAATGGTGAGACATAATTAAACAAAACAATAAAAATAATAGTATAAATAATAAGTTTAGGATGTTGCAATTTTTGTAGCATGTTCAGGTGTGTACTCTACAGATTGTTTGTGTGTGTGTGTGTGTATGTGTGTGTGTGGATATGAATAGATGTGTGTGTGAGTGTGGATTTGAATAGATGTGTGTGTGTGTGTTAATGATTGAATAACTGGCGTATGCTAGGATTGGGTACAGGTTCTTCATTAGCATATTCTAGTTAATTTAAATTCAATTTCATCATACATTTGTGATTTTAACCATTCCATTAGAGTATTTTTACATTCGTACCGCAATATGGGGTATATATTACAATTTAAGGTTCAATTTATTATAAATATAAGTTGATTGAGTATTATACTGACGCCTGGCGAAAACCGTACGTCCGTAGGAAAGGGCCACAATATCTAAAAAGGCTAAAATATTATGTTCTTAAAAACATACCAACACTTTGATGTTCCTCCTTTGGCTCAATAATGTCAATCAATCAATCAATCAAATTTTTATTTGTAAACATAGGTACACATAAAAGGTCTTAAATATACATATTACTGTAGTCGAGCACTATGTTCTACCAGTGAAATTGGTGTACAAATAGTAGTTATGATATGGTAAATTAAACATTTGATAAAAAACAAAAGTCCAAATGATTACTAGTTTTATAACAAGGAAAAATGTCAATTAAATTAAGAACTGTCAATTTTATTAAATTTTACATGCATGTCAAGACAAGTTAATTTATAGGAAATTTATCACAATTTGTCATTAAAAAAATCTTCAATAGAGTAATACGTCTTGTCTAATAAAAACAAAAGCAAATTACTTTTAAATTTGTAGACATTTTCTTCATTCCGTATACATTTCGGTAATTTATTATATATCCTTGGAGCCATTACGAAAACACTGTTTTTATATAGTGCAGTTTTAGACCCTACTGTTTGCAACCGGTCACAACGGCGCTGGCTACTTACTCTTTTAAATTTGTGCAGATTATTTTTGACAAACATGGAAGTTTCAAATATGTACAACGAAGGCATTGTTAATATTTTTATATTTTTTAAAAACGGTTTGCAACTGTCCGTATTCTGTAAGTTGCAGATAGCTCTTATGCATCTTTTTTGGCACTTAAACACCGTATCTTTACCCGTTGCATTGCCCCAAAATATAATTCCATACCTCATTGTTGAGGCTACGAGACCATGATATGCTGTTAATACCGTTGTCCGATCGGCTGTTTTACTTAACATATACAAGGCATATGAATATTGGTTTAGTTTACTACACACTTTGTCAATATGTGAATTCCATTTTAATGTGTTTTCTATGTTTAATCCTAGAAATTTTGTCACATTCGTTTCATTAATAACTTTGTCGTTGTATCTAATATTTAAGTTCAAATTGTGATTTACTCTTTGTTGAAATTTCATTATTACTGTTTTGTCTAGATTTATAATTAAATTATTATTTTGCAGCCAATCCACAACTGATTCTAAATTAGAATTGATGTCAGCCTCTAATGTACTTACTTCATCATTATTAAAAAGTAAAGTGCTGTCGTCCGCAAACATTGTCATAGGATACGTTGATGCTGTTGGAAAGTCATTGATGTAGATAATAAATAGAGGCGGTCCGAGTACGCTACCTTGTGGTACCCCATAAGTTACAGTTCTCGGGCTAGATTTATATGTGAGTTCGGTATTTTTACAAATTCTACTAATTGTCATTATTTGCTTTCTATTTGATAGATAAGATTCTATTAAATTTAATACATTTCCTCTTACTCCGTATGCGTTAAGTTTATTTAATAGTATTTTATGGTCCACACGATCGAAGGCTTTTGACATGTCCATATATAGCGCTAGAGTTGGTAGTCTCTTATCCACTCTGCTGCTCACCATATGCAAGAAATCATAGATGGCCATGTCAATAGATTTATTTTTTCTGAAACCTTTTTGGTTATCAACGAATAAGCTATTTTTCTCAAAGTATGAAGTAACCCGATTATATATTGCTTTTTCAAATATTTTTGAAAAAATTGGCACTAAAGCGATAGGTCTGTAGCAGGACATATTCTCTCTACTGTCTTTTTTGAAAAGCGGTTTTACAATGGTTATTTTTAATTCTTCAGGAAAATAACCATGCAATATGCACATATTGATAAGATGACTCAATACAGGAGAAATTATAGTGGATATCTGTTTAACAATTTTTGTACTTATATCATCATACCCGGTGCAAGACGTATTTTTTAGTGACATAATAATACGATGAATTTCAGGGGGTATTGTAGGCAACATAAACATAGATTTACTTTTACTTTGTGTGAGTGTATAAGTAGTGTTCATATTATTAACTGGATTCACTTGATCCACAAAATAATCATTAAAAGCTTGCGCTATTTCAAGAGGATTCGATACAATTTTATTATTTGAATAGATTTTCATGATGGTTTCATTTGGGAAATTATGTTTATTTTTGTTTCTGTTGATTACTTTCCATGACGCTTTACACAGATTCTGAGCTGAATGAATAAAACGTCTGTCGAATGTCATCTAGTTCCTCACAAACAGCTGATAACTCTGCCTTGATAGCAATGCTTTCTGTTTGACATTCATCCACTATACTTATGTGCTCTATTGGAGATTTAATAAAACCAGTGAAAGCCTCTATGCGGTCATGGTTTATTAAACGATTGGGCTGCAAAGACGGTTATTATTAAATAAATATGTTGGTGATCACAGTCTGAAAGCACAAACCTTTTTACTAAAGTCATTTAAAAGAGCCTCCACAAGTACAGATACTGCACAAGCTATTGTTGCATAGCTCTCACTGACATGATAGAGGACTGTTTTCAAACTCATTCCAGTTTCATACAAAGTTGTAGCAATATATTGTGGAGCATTTAAAATGTAATCATTCTAAACACCTACATTTGTCAACGCTTACATATCACTATTTAACACTTGATGGTACACTTGGCTCAAAATCCAGACGCTATAGGTATGAGCTTGAGAGGAATCACTTCCAAATTATACTGAAATTAGAAATTATAAGAATAAATGGCCACCTCATAATCCTCATTCATCATCTGAGCGAACAGCTCCTCGGCTTCCAGACATTGTCTCAGTAATCGGTAGCATTGCTTCAGTTTAGTGCAACAGAAGAAACAAGCAAGAATCGGTCTACTGTCTTCAGTTACAAACTGCAACAAAATATGTCTTACACTATTTTGTTTATATGAATAAATTACTTCTATAATGCTGTCCAAGCCGTTCCAACAGTTGGTGGTTCTTAATGCTTTCTGTGCACGTCTTACACAGAGAAGGCATTAATCACCACTCTTGCAAGGCAAGTTATGGTGACTTAATATGCATATTTATTTTAAATCCAGGTTTCCTGACATTGCGGTCCTTCATGATGCGAGTGATTCCCATTTTCACCTAAGACACTCTTACCGAAACGTTATGTTAGTAGTATGAATCTTCGTGTAGGAGACATATATCTTAATAAGCAGTTTACTTATATCTTATTAAAGATATCAACTTACTGGAATATCAGTTAGCTTCTCATATACATTGTGCAGGTTTCTGTTGGCCACTTTATACTGTTAGAGTTTGTCTAACACTGAATTGTACTCAAAGACTAATAAGAAAAAGAATATGTCACTGTCTAGTGTGAAAATAAATGAAGTGAAACTAACGTCACTGTGAAATAGATAAAATAATATATTAGAACATTATTTTATAAATCAATCGTGTAACTGTGTTGAGACGAACTAACAACTCGGACATCCACGCTCTGCTAATAGTGAGTGTAGAAACCTTATTATATACATGCGGACATTCTCCGCTAAACACACCCTACACATTGGAAGTTTCTCCATCTATAAACTCAAAAAGAACTAATTAGAAGCAAACACTGTTGAGTTGGGTACTAAAACGACGGAAGCTTGTGTTTTAGTCTCGTTTGGAGCGCAGCATGGCATGGCGTCCTATAGTTTCTGCCTACGCCTAAGGGAAGAAGGCGTAATAATCTAATTCATTTGTACAAAAGCATGAATGAATGAAATTGGCTATTGGCTACTCTGTTTAGTCTGTTTAAGCAACACACACCAATCAAATCCATCTAGTTTTTTTTTTATTCTTTTGGCTTCGCACGGTTTGTGCATTAAGCCATTGTCACGTTTAGTTTATTACAAAGCTAGGGAAACGAAAATAGCAGTGTTTTACCTAAAATAAAACACATATTAAATACTTACCTTATTTGAAGCTTACTAGATTGAGAGTGGCACTCCTGGTTTCCGCTATATTTCCCTCTCTTTTGCTCTTTCCTTTGTTTGTACCTGTCCGTCTCTTTCGCACACCGAGTTTCCTCACCAGGTGGCGCTGCCAAATGTAGGCTTAGCCGTGGCAGTGAATCGCCGATCATTGTGTCGAAAATCTTCACCAGGTAGGAATTAAATGTAAGCTTCAAATAAGGTAAGTATTTAATATGTGTTTTATTTTAGGTAAAACACTGCTATTAAACACTTGACCGTTATTTGAAGCTTACTAGATTGAGACGTGTTTGTTATCACCCTGGTGGGAAATGACGCCAATGTGAACGTGTAAATATGCTACTAAGAAAACTAGATGGTCATAAAGAGAAATACACTTTATTATTCCCAGGAATATGAACATCATAATGAAATAACAATATATCACTATTATAGGTACCTACTTAAATGATCAACAAAGAACTATTCTTTTCCATTTACTTAATAAAAATGAACAAAATTATAAAGTCAAAACATAATACAATGTTTTGTCTTTAAAGTGACTTATGGATAACTTATAGGTAATCATTAGTCCGAAAGAAAGGACTTTTAATAATCACATTATAGGATAGACGGATTAAGGTAACTTTAATTTGTTACTAGAACATTATGCAAATATTAACACTTCTTTCACTTCAATACTCAAGACCATATGTAACTTAATTAATAGGATTGAACATTCTAGATACATTACAACTAGAAGTGGTTGGCATACAGGGCATCACTTCTCTGCAGTAATAGCGGGTAAAGGTATTCTGCGATCGCCAATTACCCCTAGACAGTATTTCATCTAAGGAGTAATTATTAACCCAGTTCTTAGAGGCTACCGCAGACCTAAGACTGCCAGGCGAAGCATTTACTCCTGCTTCTACCAAAAGAGATTTAACCCACCCTGCGATGACTGTACGAGAAGCGACCCTTGATTCTTCTCTAAAATTAAGAAACAGATTATTAAGACATCCTGACTGGCGTTTATCTTTTAATATAGCTATAGTTCGTTTCACCCACAATACGGGGTCTAAATTCTTGCTAGTAGGATTAGGAGATAGTCTCCAACCAGACTGTCTATAATCGGCAGTATCTGTTTTGGATCCAAATATTGGCCATAGGATAAGACAATCATTATTTTCTGACAGGTGTTTTGAGTCTACAGCTAATAGAGTTAGATCATGAACTCTTCTGCCGGAACAAAGGAGTAACAGAGTGGCCGTATGTCTACAAGTAGCAAATACATTATTCACGTCTACAGAATAGCATCGCATAAATTCTGCTAGTTTGTCGACGTTCCAAATTAGAGATTTTTGAGCTACTGGGTTTTTTAAAGCAATAGACTTTAGTATATGAGTAACTAAAACGTGGGAACTTAATTTAGAAGATTCGTCAGAGTTGCTTAACGTGCAGACCACAGATTTATGCAATAAAATAGTTTTATAAGCTAATCCCTCTATAAGACTCAAATCTGCAAGAAAGCGAGCCAAAACTTGACCTGTTGGTTGGAAGGGGTTCAATTTATGCTTTTTTGTCCATGTGAGCCACCTATTCCATGCGACTCGATAAGTCTTTTTAGTTGATTGCCGCCAAGAGGATTTTAAGAGCTGTAACTGTGCTTCATTCCATTCAACTAAGGTCTGGGACCACCCCCACATTTCCATACTTCTAATGTCATCTCGTGGACTCTTGGGGGTGGGAGGCCTGTCACCGTATCTATCAGCTGTGAATGCAGTTTCCGGATTGTGAATGGAGGTGCTATCGCGCGGGCTTTTAAGTCTGCTCTCCAAAAGACTCTCTCCCACCTCGGGACTACTATTAGAAAGACACCCGACGCAGAGTTGAGGTGAGCTAGTACCTTGGGCACTCGGTAAGGCGGAAGAAACACCCAAGCCAGTGGGTAAGTCCAGTTTTGGGAGAAGGCATCGTGATACATTGCTTGAATGTCGTTCAGATCCAGTGATACATAATTTATCACGACTTTTGCCCGTTCTGACGCAAATAGATCTATCACTGGAACCCCGAACTTTTTGAATATTTTCTCCGTACACTGGGGTAACAGATTCCACTCTGGCAGCAGACGGTGACGAGAAAGATGGTCTGCGTGACAGTTGTATTTTCCCGGAACATGCTGGATTTTCAAGTTGATTTGGTACTGGTCTAGAATTTGAAAAATCTCTTTCGTGAGTTTCAGCAATGAAGGAGACCTGATTCCGCCTTCGTTTCTTAAAAAGGTTACAACAGTCCTGTTGTCGCATTGAACTAGAACAGTTGACTTGGACATGTGTGGACCTCTTTCTTCTATGGCCTTTAGTATAGCGAGCATCTCTTTTTGATTGCAATGAAGCTGTAGCTCTTGATCGGTCCACGGTCCTGATAGTGCGTACCCATCGAGCTGCGCTCCCCAAGCTACATCCGACGCGTCTGTTGTCAGGAAATGTGTTGGTGGCGGGTTGTGAATCACAGAAGCCCGATGACAATTTAGTACCCACCAATTTAGGTCCTCCTTTACTTCTATAGGTAAAACTAGACTGCCACAGCCTTCTTTTAGTTTCTTGTTTAGAAACATTAGTGTGTCCCGAAAGTGAAGTCTGCCTTTTGGTACGACGAAACTGGCGAAGTTTAGAAGTCCTACCAGGCTTTGTAGCGCTTTCAACGTCGTATTGTTTTTGTGTACCAGATCCAGTACCTTTTCTGTTATTTTTAAGATCTTTTCGTGTGGCAATGATCTCTCGTTTGTCTGTGCTACCCAGTTTGTTAGAATCGCGAAGACTTTGGGCGATGTGCTGAGGCCAAAAGGAAGACTGGTCATTTCCAGCAATCTTCTTTTGTAACTTAGTCGTAGGAATCGTATGTGTGACTGGTGTATTGGCAAATTGAAGTAGGCCTGTGACAGGTCGACTTTGCACAGCCAGTCGGTTGGTTGGAGGAAGTCTGGGACACGAAACACATTTATGAGCCTGAATGGCTCCGTGTAAACAAAATCGATCAGATTCTTTAGGTTGAAAATAGGCCGGTTGGTGCCATCCGCTTTTGGGACCAGAAACATTGAGGACAGGAAACTTGGAGTATGTGAAACTTCCTCTAGCACCCTTTGCGTTATCATTTGAGAAATGACAGTTGACATTGCCTGGGATACCTTCGTTTGAAATGGGCTTTGTGCATTGGGTATCACTAAAGGCGGTTTTTTGATGAAAGGTATACGATAACCTTTTATTATGCGAAGAAGGGTTTTTGGTGCTCCGAGTTTCTTCCATCGATCGGCATAGAATGTTAACTGGCCCGCTATGAAGTCCTGTCTGTCAGAACCTACTTCTCTTTCCTCCTGGGGCATATTCGGTGGCTGAGGTGCGCTTTCTGTTAATTCTACTCGTCTCTTGTTTGTTAGAGTGCTGGTGAGTTCCTCGTGAACGAAAGGGTCCATGATTGTTGTGGTTCGGCCCACGTATTCCTTTATTATTGTTGCCGGTTCCCTGCGTGGGATGGCAATGACCCGACCTCTGTGAGGTATGGTTGTGTCCACAGTCCTGCGAGGGCTGGAAGCATGGCATAGTGCAGCACGCTTGGCGGGCACCCTGCGAGGGTGCCCTATAATAAGCTGACCCCTGCGGGGGGTAGCGAGTGGTCTTCTTATATCCTGCTTGCGAAGTAGGTTTGAAGCCACTGGTTTTATTTGGAGGTAGAAACGTCTTCTTAACTCCTCCGTTCTTTTCCAAAGTAGATGACAGTAGCTCAGCACTAAAAACGAGCTGATTGGACGGTGGAATTTTGCGCAACGCAGACTTAAGAAGAGGATCGCGAACATAATTTATTATTCCGTCTCTACGCATTTGAATTATCTCTGCGCGATGACCGCAAATAAGTTGAATCATATCTGAAGATACTTTATAATATTCACCATCCGAAAATAATTCAGATATTTTAGTATGCAACTGATCGGGTGTTACACTGCCTTTGACACGTGCCCAGGATAAAAGATCGTTCATGCTTGTTTGCAATACGTCTCGCTGTTTAAGTGCACAAAAGGTTAGCGCCCCATAAGCTTTGTCAGCCAAAGCTAAATGTCGTAAAGAATCATATGGTTTGATTTCTTCATTGATCTCCAGCTCAGTAAAACCGGGACTGTAATTATATAACTTCTGCACTTCCGAATACCTAACCTCGCACCACTCATTTTTATTAAAATGCTGAATATCATTTAAAGATTTAAGATAATTTTCAGGAGCCTTAGGAACAGGCGCACAGTGGGTCGAAACTATGATTTTAGTGACTTAGGGCTCAACTTTGCTTTTTTACTTTTTTCCTCATGTGGATGGATAGAGCTCATTAACCTCAACAATAATTGTTCTGATGTATTTTTTCCTAAACTTTATACTTTGGGTAGAAAAATGTGTTTTGTTATTTTTTTGTATGGAGCGGATCAAATAACCTTAAATTCCTGCTAAGTAGCGTGTGATCCCGCGTTGAAACTTTATTTTTCATATACCTTGTCTAGTCTATTATCATTTGATGCTATTAACGTGTGCATAAAGTTGCAACTCTGCCAAATAAATGGATCGAAAAAAATGAAAAAATATATAGAATAAAAAGCTACATTTTTTACTTTCGTAAGTTCTTTTAAGTTAAATTTGATATGGAATAGTAAGTAAAAGCACGTAATAATACACATAGTTACTTAACAACTAACAACAATACATTTAAAAGGTCCCTAATTAGCTTAAATTTACTAATATATGTAGTATTAGTAAATTTAAAGCTAATCACACTAATCATAATACATTTAAAAGGTCCCTAATTAGCTTAAATTTACTAATATATGTAGTATTAGTAAATTTAAAGCTAATCACACTAATCATAATACATTTAAAAGGTCCCTAATTAGCTTAAATTTACTAATATATGTAGTAGTAGTAAATTTAAGCTAATTAGGGATCTATGAATTTCAATTTCTTTGTTTTAATGACTTTAACATGTTTATGAAATGTTATTTTAAGTTAGATTTAATACTGAATAGTGAGTAAAGATAGGTACATAATAATACAAATTAGTAAAGGTAAACTAACATTACTACAACTAACACAAGCAAACTAAAAACTAACTATAAACAACATCAAACATTACTATTTCCTTTCAATTATGAGTTTGACATTTATAAACTAATAAAAAAAACAAGAAACTTACAAACTACCAAAAAATCTTATTCACTATCGCTATGACTATCTTGTAAATTATCTACATCAATAAAATCTATATCGGATTCTGTGGGAAAAATCAGCAGAAGCTCTTTGACTTTTGGAGAGAGAACCATTATATTTTGTTTCACCATTCGAGGTCTTAGACTTGTGATCTTTGGATCAGAAGACAAAAGAAGATTGTGTATAATATCCTCATTTGTCGCCGTTCTACTTACCTTTCTAGAATGACTCTCTCTATATTTCCGGAAATCTTTATTACGAGCTTCCGCTGCCTCTTCCGACAGTTTACCTATAGGTATGGCACCAAAGTGCTTAATTATATCACTCCCATGTACTAACAATTTATGTATACTGGAAGGCATATAATACCAGGGATATAAGTGAACGTACAATTGTGCAGTATCTCTACAAAATTCGGAAAACTTAGAAAGATCCACGCTCTCTCCAGATGCAACCGTCTGAAGAATCACATGAAACCTTTCTATTAAATCTTTATCTATTCCTGTTATGCGAGCTGTTGTTTCTGCATCCCTAAAAAATCTTCTGGCAGTATTGCCATCATTGGTTGTGCCTACTCCTTGCTTGACTACGTCAATAAGTAAACCGCATTCTTTCTTAAACGCTTGCTGTATAGCGCTCTTTCTGAGTGACATTTTTTCTTTGTCATCGCCCCTGCAACTCCATTTTTTGAAGTCCAAACGATAAGCTGCAAACAAAAAGAAATATCACTTAAATAAAAATCTCACAAGTAACTATATAACGTGAAAAAAATTATGAACTAATAAAATTATATTTACCGATATGAAGTAAGCACTCCATGCTTCTTATCCAGGCATGTAAAGATGACATTCCATACTGGAACACTTCTTCGTTGTTCTCTTTTTGAGCAAGTGACTCTAAATTGTTCATCTCTGACGGTTTTGCTTTGCAGATATCACAGACAGCTGAAGATGTGTCTGACAAATATGACGATATTTTGCCGTCTATCATCGTCAAGTGCAATTGATGCTTAACTTCAACTTGATTGAACTTGATTGGCTGAAGTGTTTCTATTTCTTCGGTTATGCTAGCTTTTATAGTTACCACTGTTGACTGCGTTTCTTTGGTAAATTTGAACATTATCGGACGGCAATAGAAAGTTGATGAGGGTCGATCGTTTTCCCAAACAATTGTTCCATCACATTGTTGAAGCCTTATAGGAACTAGACTGGCCATGAAGATAGTTGAGTCATCAAACTCTGCTTCAGTCTTTTGTTTATAATTACTTTGACCTGAGGCTCCATCAAAACCCCATTTGCTTATTAGCAGTAACTCAGTTGGCGAATCCAAATCTAAAGTAATCACTTCTAAAAGCCTAGATACCGTCAAGTTGAGTAAAGCTTGCAGTTTAATAGCAGCTCCTTCTTCAGTTATAATTATGTCTTCTTTCCCTGGATAACATTTTGCCTTCGCTTGTTTTATTTTATAATAAGAAGGGTATAAATCAGACCTATTTTCACTTGCTGCTTCTCTTAGGCTTATATACTGCCACTTACTTAATTTAAGTGAAACTAATAAAGACAGTGCCTTATCGGGTGAATATGTACTACTTTTCGGTTTACTTGTACTTAAACACTCTTTAATTTTTTCTAGATCTTCGGGGTGATTTAGTAAATGGTTCATAATTTTTCCTACATCCTCATTTCCGGTGTTTCTTTAACTAGCAATTGTAGTAGCTTTAAGTTCATCCGGGGATAACGAAAGCGATTGGTTAATTTGATCAACGCGTCGTCGTTTTTGCCTGGAGCCCAATTCCTCGAAAGGTTTTCGAGGTGTAAATGTAGATGTCGAAGCTTCTGTAGTAGATGGTGGTAGATTTTCGACATCTTCAGTATTACAAATCTCGAGCCTTTCCTGTTCAGTGTTCACAGCTTCAGGTATCATTCCTTCGGGCCAGTTTATTGCACGTTCCAACCAATCACCATTTTTTCTTACAAACTGTGCTAACGTGCGACTACTTCGTTCCCATCTTGCACTTATATTTGAACAAAAGCGCGTACAGAATTTTTGGAGCTCAACACTGTTCTCTTCGGTCACGTTTATTTTATGTTGTAGGAATTGAAAGAATTTTTGACTATCCGACAGTGACTTGACCTGCTCTCTTAAAATCATAAATAAATCTAAATTGTTAACTAAATTATCCATTATAACGAAAAAGCGACGATCAGAATCACGAGATTTTAGTAGTAGTACGAATAAACGAACACTAGTTAGTATATAATAAATTATGGTCATTTTATACTTCCAGAATCCAGTGACAAACAATGTTTACTAATTTTTCTACTACCCTCATTAACTAATTATCCTAATTAATATTACAGTAATGACTAAAAGTGAAAAACATTGTTATTTTATAAGGTAAAAGGTTAAGCTAATTACAGTAATTAAACACACAAATAGAAATTAATTGATTTCATATCCACATTTTTAAATAAAGGTCCCTAATTAGCTTAAATTTACTAATATATGTAGTATTAGTAAATTTAAGCTAATTAGGGACCTTTTAAATGTATTGTTGTTAGTTGCTAAGTAATTATGTGTATTATTACGTGCTTTTACTTACTATTCCATATCAAATTTAACTTAAAATAACTTACGAAAGTAAAAAATGAAGCTTTTTATTCTATGTATTTTTTCATTTTTTTCGATCCATTTATTTGGCAGAGTTGCAACTTTATGCATTTGTTTATAGCATCAAATGATAATAGACCAGACAAGGTATATGAAAAATAAAGTTTCAACGCGGGATCACACGCTACTTAGCAGGAATTTAAGTTTATTTGAGCCGCTCCATACAAAAAAATAACAAAACACATTTTTCTACCCAAAGTATAAAGTTTAGGAAATAATACATCAGAACAATTATTATTGAGGTTAATGAGCTCTACCCATCCGCATAAAAAAAAAAGTGAAAAAGCAAAGTTGAGCCCTAAGTCACTAAAATCATAGTTTCGACCCACTGTGAGGCGGTTCCTTTAATTTGACTTGTAAATCAAATTTGAATTTATGTGATTCGTTAGGTTTTTCATCTACTACATCATAATCATATAAAGACCTATAGTCATTATTATCTAATAAGGAAATTTCATCATTATTGTCGTCTACCTGCATTTCTGCTGAACGCCGAGGAGAACATGCAGAATTTCTATCGCTATAAAAAACACGTTCTCGTAATTCGCTAACTTCTTGCGTTAATTGCTTCAATAAATTGGCTTTACGAGAATGGCGGCCTTCCTTTCTTTTTTTATAGTGACGGCGGCGTTTCTTTTTATTGGGCTTCGTTGAAGACGTTGTGGAACAGCTAGAAATACTGGACGAGGAGCTAGAAGACGACTCGCTTGTCCGACGTTCTCGACGCAATGTAGACCCCTTGGTTTGTAAACCTGATGGCCCCGGAGTTTCCATCGCAATAGGATTACTTGCGCCCTCCATCCTGATTAAAACGAGAATCTACGATTTGTTTAAGATTCCTACCTCAACGTACCAGCGAGTACGAAAGCGATTAAAAACATACAACAGAAATAAATGTCACGAATCTATTGTAACATTAATGATGTAAAGTCATAAAGACGCTAAGAAATCGTTAAAATTATTATCAAATCAAAATTTCATTTTAAAAAATCTTTAGAGCAAAGAGGGTAGCTTGGTTTTTATTAAGCTCGAATACTGTAATGCAACTGGCTAAGGGCAAGGCCGAACGGTAACACCGTTTTTTATATATAATAATATAACTTTGCCCTTAAAACATAGTGATCATGCATCACATCACTTGAAACAGTTATATGAAAGTTTATTGCTACTTACAATTTTGTCCGATGGAATGCACTTATAATCACTTTTTGAAAACCAAGTAAAAGGTTTTATCGACAACCTCTTTTCACGCGGAAAAAGACGCCAATGATCGGCGATTCACTGCCACGGCTAAGCCTACATTTGGCAGCGCCACCTGGTGAGGAAACTCGGTGTGCGAAAGAGACGGACAGGTACAAACAAAGGAAAGAGCAAAAGAGAGGGAAATATAGCGGAAACCAGGAGTGCCACTCTCAATCTAGTAAGCTTCAAATAACGGTCAAGTGTTTAATATAATATTTATACGGATTTTTTTAAATGATAAGCTACTTGACTGACTCACACACACTTGACTACCCGTCTAATTATAGTACTCTTTGCACTTGACTACCCGTCTAATTATAGTACTCTTTGCACTTGACCAAAGAATATAACTACTCTCTACTAGCGATGGGTAGCTATTCTAATAACTAGCCAACTAGCGGCTATTCACAAAATAGCCACGGCTACGATATCCGTCAACACGATACGATAGCTAGCTATTGGCTACTGGCTAGCTAGAATATCTGACAAGTTTATGGCACAGCGGGTAGCCTCCACAGAGTATAATATAACCACAACGTTTTGCAGCCGCTAGCCGTCCCGGTAGCCGGTTGCGCGGCTAGTAGGACTAGCCAGAGTAGCCAGTAGCCGATAGCTGAAATAGCTGTGTGCGCGATCACTGCGGGAACTACTGAGTGAGTAGTGCGAGACGCCATTATTTATTTATTTATTTATAGGAGAACCAACAGCTATTACAAAAGTATAACAAAAAGTGTATGAGACATAGAGCCAATTACAGGTTCTCACGTGTAGAAACAGTATCAGTAATAAAAATTTTAGGATCACTAACATGCACGATAGAAATAAAGTAAATGTATTTAAATAATGTGCAAATAGCACTATGCACTTTTAAAAAATTCCGCGTTCAGCCGAATGCGTGATTGAATTCATATGAACTTCATATGCATTGCACATCTCTTTCTCACAATATTCACAAAATAATGTAGAGCAAGAGACGGCATTTTTCTTAGTAATTTGGTTTAGTTTGCGAATTTACGAAATAGTCGAAATACGATGCTGTTATTTATTTACCGGCAGATGTAAAGTTAAACCAAATAAATAAATATTTGTTAAGTTATTACCTAAACAAAAAAAAAAACACTTTTAATCAAAAGTGTAATTTTTGTTGTTGTTTTTTTATGTTAATATCTATGAGGGAAAGTCATTTCTTTTCAAAAGGGTATAAAATAAAATAGAAAGTAAATAAAAAACGAAATTCGACATCAAATTATTTTTTAATCATCAAAACTTCTTGCTTTGGCGAGGACGAACACGGGCTAACCGGCCGCCGCAAGCGCTATTCGCTATTCGCGTTATTCAATAGCCGAGTAGCCAAAATAGTCGGCTAGCTAGCTGGCTATTCCACCACAAATAGCCGGCTAGCTAAGCTATTGAAATTTCGCCTAGTTACCCATCTCTACTCTCTACCGAGAGCACTTAACAGCCTTTGAGCCTTTAGTAAACTTTTTTTTTTTTTTCACAGAATGCAATATTATTATGACCGATGGGAAATTAGAATAGCAAAGAAATATGATTTTTAACTGAAATTAGACATATAGAATTGTTTTTTAATAATTTTCTTATTTATTTTTTAAATAATAAGGCATTCTTGCAAGCTCATGGGTTATCCTGCTCCAAACTAACTCGGAGGAGGGAAACAAATTTAGCATTAATTAAATAATTCATCTGGCGCCACCAAGAGAAAGGGGTGGACATAACCAAAACTTCTAAGTGCGGATTTCACTAATGTAACTAAACGCATTCAGCACATTCTGTGTCTGTCAATGTCAAGCTGTCAATATGTCAAGTAGCTAAAAGCTGTGCTGTGGTAAACAAGCCTCGTTCGCCGCATTCCGAGGCTGCTTTCCGAATTGATTTCACGCTTTCACGTACCGATTTCACGCTAACTCGGAACGGTTGTAAGCGCGCTCAAATCGATTACATCCAATTCGGAAAGCAGCCGTTATTTGTACGCTACAAAACTGTGTTTTCCTTAGTAGAGTTGAACTAAATACCTAACATAAGTAATAAATACATTTTCAGTCAAAAGATGGAAAAACTGCCAATGTGTAGAATATGTTTAGCAGAAAATGTTCGCATGCATATAGTTGTCAACAGGAACTTGCATGAACTATACGAGAAGCTGACTGATATCCCAGTAAGTTGATACATATTTTCTTAAGAAAAAAAGTGCACATTTTTGCCTCCGACGTGAAGTTTACATCATACTACATAAAAGAAGTTTTGGTCTGAGGATTGTCTAAAGGGAAAATGGAAATCACTGAAATTGGTGAAGGAAAACTGTGTGAGGAATCCTAGACTTGAAATTAATATGTATATTATGTTGCCAATCTGCCTTGACCAAGAGTGGTGATAAATGCTCATGCCTTCTCTGTAAGATATGCACAGGAAGCATTAATGATATCAAGGTATTTTCTTAATATAAACAAAAAAATTGTACTGAAAACAAATTTTGTTTCAGTTTGTAACTGAAGACAGTAGACCTGTTCTTGCTTGTTTCTTCTGCTGCACTAAACTGAAGCAATGCTACCAATTCCTGAGAAAATGTCTGAAAGCTGAAGAACTGTTTGCTCAGATGATGAATGAGGATTATAAGGTGAGCTTTTCTTTAATGAACATTTATTCTTATAATTTCTAATTTTGGTAAAATGTGGAAGTGATTCCTCTCAAGCTCGTACTTATTGTGGCTGGATTTCACACCAACCATATCAATTGAGTATTGAATGGTGAAATGTATGCTTTTGTCAAATGCTACAAGTTTTGTTTGAAACTTGTATGTGGCAGCTTGATAACGTTCTTCTCTCATGTCGGCACAAGCTATGTGACAATAGTTTGTGCAGTGGTCACTGAGGTTGGGAACATTGCCGACTCTCAAGGGTATGTTGGACCTACTTATGTATGTTCACTTGTGGGGGCTCTTTTGAGTGATTACAAGTGAGCATAAATCTTTGTTCACGTTACTAAATAATAATAAAAAGACTTGCTTGTGGAACTGATCACCAGCACATTTTCCTAATACTATACTCATCTTTTTACAGCCCAAATCTTTAATAAACCAACATCAAGAGTTTTTAAGTGGGTTAAGTAAATCTCCAATAGAGCACTTAAGTATAGTTGTTGAATGTCGAACAGAAAGCATTGTTATCAAAGAAGAACTACCAGCTGTTTGTGAAGATATTATTGAGCCAAAGGAGGAACATCAAAGTGATGGTATGTTTTAAAAACAATTAATCAATCAAATAAAAGATTATTAAAATCAATTTTTTTCATAATGATCTAAAAATGTTTTGAACTACAGTGTAAACTCTTAATAGTGTTTTCAAGATAATATAAGTTTTATGTTAACTTCCTATAACATATAAATTAGTTCAATTTGGTTGGTTTACCTTAAAACCCGTACATTGAAACACTCTTTATAGCACAACAGCTATTTGAAGAAATACGTTCATATTTATTCACGCGTCAGTAAATGTATTTTAGCAGCATTACTGTTTATGTTACCAGGTTACAAAAGACTCCGACTAAATCCTACGCGTGGTGGACGGCGCGGGCGCGGAATGGCGATGGTGGCCGGGCCTAGCTCGACCGCTGCCGGGCCTAGCTCGGCCGTTGTCGGGCCTAGCTCCCGCGCTACGTTTCTACAGGAGCGGCCGGGGCCGCATACCATTGACGAGTTAGCTTTTATGCTTAATTATTGCTTTCTTTTTTCAATCAACTTATTTAAAATCACCAATCAAAATCATTTTGAGTATTACAATAGGAACATTTTGAATTTCAGATTGACCCTGTGGAACATCAAACACCCGAAGAGGATGGGCAGGTGGCCACCGTAAGTAGTTCTACCTGTGTATGTTAGTTGTAGGCCACAAATAATAAATTACTGCATGTTTGGCTGTTGATTATTTGATATTATGAAATAAATTATTAATGTGACTTTAAGCAGGACAGAACATTATTAACTTTTATAGGAAATAGGGAAATGTGAACCAAGGGGAATTGATCCAATATCATAGAACATTTTGCAATCTTACTTTAGGATAAATTGTGTTGTTTACATTCCCATAGAGAAACAGATTGCCATAGGATGAAAATAATTTAAGGTTTGACAATGCACAATTTGAATTATAATGATAATCTATTCCAATTAGTTGATACTGACAAATATGTTGGTAATAATTTGTATTTGACAAAAGAAAGATACAATATTGTTATCTACTATCTTTCTACGTTTTACGTCTTTATGTTACTTCGTTTCTCTCACACAGCCACACACACACCCACAAAAATACACACACACACACAAATGAAAAAAAAGTAGGCAAAATAAAATTCACGTCACCCACTTGATTGCGAGAGATGTATTAATATCTACTTTGTTTAAAAATAAAGAATATTAAATTGTAATATTAATATATTACTATCTTTCTAATTACTACTAATGAAGCTGTGTCACTATCATATATTTTTTATATATCAGCCAAATATTTGGCTATACAAATTGCTTCTATTGAGCAATGTAATGACCTTTTGAACATTACTGCCAATAATTTGGTGTGACAATGATCTTGATCATCATTTAAATAAGAAATTAGAACAATCAAGGTAACCTTTTGCAAAAATGTAAATAAGGCAAATAATAAATCAAATAAAAGTGTTAAAGAATCAAAAAGCAACAACCTGGTGCATCAAAACAGACAAGATTTTTTTAAATAAGATTTATAAGTAGAGTTATTCCTGAATTGTAGCAATATACCCAGTGCATATTGCTACAATTCAGGAATAACTCTACTACAGACAGATATAACTTTGATAGTTGTAAGTTTTATACTTTTTTTGAAAATCTCAGAGGTCCAAGATAGTGGTTGGCCCACTTTATTTGCTGTCCAGTGTAGATATTCTCTGTATGACAGAACATTGGCTTAAAAGCCACCAGTTTATGTTCAATTTTAGTAATCACGAGGTTGGTAGTCCAATCAGCAGAGTTAATGCTATACATGTGACTCATTAATTCTAATAAAGAACCAGCTTAAATTTAAATACCACAACGTTATTGTGAGCCTCACTGTTGAGTGGGCAATTGAAATAGCCTGTATAGAATCGGAGCAGTTCATTTTATATGTGTGTCCTTCAGGATTGTATGATTGTTTTGAAAAGGTATTGGATGAAGTGTTTCACAAAATCTGTAATTCAAAAAAGTCTATCGTTACTTGTGGTGGTTTTAATGTTAATTTGTTAGAAATTTCTGGGTTAAGTGTTAAAATTAAAAGTTTGTTGCAGTCATACAATCTTGCTAACCAATTTTTGGAGCTCACTAGAATAACTCCCACTAGTGCCAAATGCCTAGACAACATTTATACAGATGTTATACCAAGCCACAAATAAATGATTAATTTAATAGACTCAGACGTTTGCGGACAATTGATTACTATTAGAAATCTAAACAAAACATGACTAAAAAAGATATCACTGTTAACCCAAAACTACAAATCGCTTGGAAATATTTAAAATTAGTTTTGAATAAATTACCACTTTTGTCGACTAATGATGATATCAACAATATAATGATTTTTTTAAATATGTATGCACACTATTTGATAACACATTAATTCCAAAGACATTCTCGGTTAATAGTAACGCTTCCCTTAGTGACTGGGCTGGGTACCTTTGGTATACAAGTAGAAAACGACTTTATGAATTGTATGATGAACGGACTTGTGTATACACTGCTGAATATAATTAATACGTTAAGAATTATTCTAAATTATTTAAAAATGTTTGTATTATAGTAATTAAAAATAGTCAAAGTATTTTAAAAAAATATCAAATAGTAGCAATACAGCTAAAATGATATGGAGTAATTAAAACAGGATCTCAAGTCGCCACGGCCTTTAGAAAATTTATTTGCAGAGATTCCTGTATCCTCTTCTAAATCTCTAAACTCTTCACCCGATGCTGCAGAGTCTCAACTTAAAGGAAACGTTCCAGTTGTGATTCTTAATTTCAGTTCCAATATGTCACCTGCTAAAGATATTTATTATAATTATAACCTTTCACACGTTAAATGTTAAAAATACCGTAGATCTATAGGGTAACTCTGTGGAAGTTGCTAAGTCGATTATAAACAATGTAGCGCCCACTATAGCTATTATTTTTTATAATTGTATTGACCGTGGTGAGTATCCTGATCATATGAAACAGTAAAATAATACCGTTATTTAAATCGAGTAGTACAACAGACCCTACTAATTATAGACCTACTAAAATAAGTTTTACAAAAAAAGGTAGCACTGAGGTGCTACCTTTTTTGAAAAACTTATTTATATAAAATGCAGAGACATTAAATATAAATTACTGCATAACAAACAATTCGGTTTCACAAGAGATCGTTCGACTACTGATAGTTGAACTTTTAGGACATTATGCTTGGGAGGACAAATGCGATGCTTTGGGCATCTTTTGCGATTTATCCAACGCATTCGATTGTGTTCTTCATGAAACATTAATCAGGAAACTGCACCACTACGGAATCCGTAACGCTTCTCAGGAAATTCTTATTTCTTACTTGAGTGATAGGATTCAGAGATAGATGTTAACGGGAAGAGATCACCCGGATCTGTAGTAACAATGGGGTACCTCTAGGCTCAATTCTTGGACCATATTTTTGTTTCTTATTTATATGAATGATTTGCCTTACCCCATAAAGGATAAACATGATGTAGTATTGTTTACAGACGACCGCTTTTTTTGTTTTTTTTTGTTTTCATAGTTTAATGTCGTACGGTATTCTGTTGTGGGGAAATGCTGCCGATATTCAGACAATTTTAGTTTTACAAAAAAGGGCAATACTTTCAATTTATAAATTAAGTCCCAGACACTCCCTCAGAGACAAATTTAAAGAGGTTAAAATAATGTGTTAAGAGATAAAAATAAAACTGTGCCTTCTCAGCACTTAGTCAGTATTAAAATACTGTGATATCCATAATGAGTGGGACACTCAGAAAGTTTTGCAAAAATAAAGGTTTTATACGTTTTTTATTTATTTATTAAAACTTTTCAAAGTACTCTCCACTAGCCTCTATTCGAAGTTTCATGCGTCTGAACACTTTTTCAAGTCCGCCGTAGACACTTCGTTTACAGCCCGCTCGAACGCTGACAGCGCATCTTCCGGCGGCGAAAACTGCATCCCTTTGAGCAGATTTTTAATTTTCCGGATTAAAAAGAAGTCACACGGTGCTAAAAATTAAATAAAGGCGAGTTACGTATCAAGAGATTCAGCACATACTGCAGGTTGGATCGGGAAGCCTTCACGTAATTCTACACGTGCATCTTCGGGTGAGGAGGTTAGTGGAGGTGGTTTCATGCTGGGTGCCGCACAATCAGGCCCGGGTGGAATGATGCCGTGATATGATAAACAAATTGGAAGAAGGGTCTTCTCGGCGTTTTTACGACATCATTACAGGTGACGGGTTCTGGATTAATTAATACGATCCCGTACGGTCCGCCAGTCGACGGTTTGGGTGTTACAAAACGAATCAACGCCTACCAAAGTGAAGCGATCTAGAAGCAGAGGGAGGATTTTGATCGAGTACTTTTTCAATTTGACTGGCTACTTGGTGTCAATTCCTTTACGGAACCAAAGAGCATCAACGCTGAATGGTATACAATCAAATGCAGAAGTTTTCTCTGTTGTGAACAACAAGCGACTAAACACAGGGAACCGCGGGCTACTGCTTCACCACGACAACGCGCCTTCGCACACTGCGCTCAAAACGAGGGACTTCCAGGACAGCACGCCGGTCAAACACATGGGCCACCCTCCTTACAGCCCTGATCTAGCACCGTGTGACGTCTTTTTTTTTTCCAAAAATAAAAACAAACTGCTCAAACGGATACAATTTTTGTCGCCGGAAGATGTGAAACTTTGTATAGAGGATATGGAGGCTATAAATATTCACTTTGAGAACATTAATTCCTATTTTATCAAAACTTTCTGTGTGTCACGTATACAAAATACAAAATATAACTGACGTGTAAAAGTGTTTGTACAAACCTTCCTAAAGAAATATAATCACCGTTGTAGATATTATTCCCACCACCACCACCACCACGTACTCCGGTGCCATCGACAAAGCGTAAGTGGCTTACGGACTTTTCTAAAGTTATAGGTACTACAACTCTGCTTTTGTTCCAGTTTCACGGATTGTGCAGAGTCAGCGCCCGCATCACCGGAGCTTCGTCCGCCACCATCAGCTCGTCGCCCTCGTCAGGGTCTGAGAGATGATGAACTAGCTGATATCCTCAACTACGGTAAGTACCTGCTGATTTTAGTTTGTTTTGGGGCCACGGCCAAACTTCTGGTGTTCACCAGATTTGAAAGCAGTCTATCGTTTGTTTCAGGAAGTGACTCAGGCTCTGACGAGAGTGGCGACGAGGATCAGGTATTGTATGCCCCCATTCCAAGGCTGTTCTGGACCTCCATGCGGACACCCTTGGACATGGACGTGGACGTGGACGAGGCTACCGGTGATGCTCCCGCTGCTGACCCTGCGCTCTCCGCTGACGCGGCGACGGACCAGCCGTGGAGGTGGACTGATTTTGACTGGAGAGAGTTTCCGAATTCTTCGATTGTACCTGAATCGAGGAGGGAAACGTTCTCCCAAATGAATGTAGGTCCGACAACTCCACGTGCCGACCCGTATGACATTTTCATTGACATATGGGATCGGCAATTTATGGAGTACATTGCCTCGGAGACGAATAGGTATGCGCAGCAGGTGGCAGCCCAGTTGCTCGATGACCACAATCTCCATCCCAAGAGCCGCATCGGCCAGTGGATAGATACCACGGCCGATGAGCTTTATGTTTTTTTTGGCCTAATTCTGGCGATGGGGATTGTGGTCAAGTCCCGCATGGGTGAGTACTGGTGTGCCACCCCTGACATATTCTTCACTCCCGGTTTTAGCGCACACATGTCTTACAATCGATTTCAGCTACTCAGCAAATGTTTGCATTTTAATAATAATGAAGATATGTGTGGGCTAGAACTGGATAGCTCCGAGGCACGCTTGTTTAAGATACAGCCAATATTGTCACATCTAAACTCGAAATTCCAGGAACTGTACACTCCAACGCAAAACATTGCACTAGACGAGAGTCTTTTGACGTGGAAAGGCTGGCTGCAAATCAGCCAGCTTATTCCAAATAAAGCTGCAAATAAAGGCATCAAGACTTACGAGATTTGTGAATCTCAAACCGGCTACCTATGGCGGTTTGAGGTTCACGCTCATAACAAGAACCGCTCTCCACCGCAGCAGTACGAAGACCCACTAGCGGCGCCGACACCGTCAATAGTGTTGCGACTAGCACAAGGCCTGGAGCACAAGGGATACACATTGTGGATGGACAATTACTACAATTCGCCATGTCTCGCTCGACGACTTAAGTCCTTGGGCTTTGACTGTGTAGGTACCTTGAGGACCGATCGTGAGTTTGTTCCGCAGGCCCTGCACAGTCTTACCAGGCGGAACATGGCCGAAGGACAGGTAGCTGGTCTTACCTCGGGTGACGTCGATGTCTTGGTATGGAGAGACAACAATAGGGTGGCTATGATCTCTACATACCATGGTAACGGCCAGTCAACACACCGAGGATCCACCAAACCCATCGTGATATCTGATTACAATATCGTGATGGGTGGGCTGGATAGAAAAGACCAGCAGCTGGCCATGAATCCGGTCGAGCGGAATCGAACACGGGTCTGGTACAAAAACTTGTTCCGGAGACTACTCAACGTCTCCGTATTCAACTCCTACATCATCCATCACCATACTACTTCTACTCTTACTACTCGTTCTTCTCTTTCTCATCGCAATTTCCGTATACAACTTATTAAATCTCTTCTTTCTAAACATGCTACCCCTTCACCTCTTCCTGTAATCAACGCACCCTCACAAGACCGCGCATTTAACGTCACGCACCGCCTCGGCATGTCTGAAATGGGCAACCATGGCCAACGCAAGAGGCGGGCGTGCGTTGCATGTAAAAAAAGAACGCATTGGCGCTGCGTTGGTTGCGGGAAGACTGTCTGTCAAGAACCCTGCTTTCTCCTGCTCCACTCATAACTTGTATTTATAAAATTATGTTTTATTTTTTAATAAGTATCTATTTATTGTACACCCTTGTTCATTTCTATGACTGTGCGAATAGTGTTATTGTTCATCCACCTTTGTATCCTTTGTTGCATTTTTTTCTTGTACATCTAAAGGCATTTTCAGTGCCTATTTGCAATTTTTTGTGGTTTTTATTGGGTATTTTTACATATTTTTTATAAATTCAAACTAAATGAAGGTGTAGCGTGTTATCTAGTGGTTCTTCTCTCTGATGCGTAGGCGGCGGTGACGCCTTATTTGCAGTTTTTTTTTCCAAAAGATTCTTGTGTATTGCAATGTTCACTATAATTTTTTTCGATTTATTTTTTTACTAACATGATATTTAAGCTAACAGACATATGAACAATAATAATAAAATGTACAAGTACATTTTGTTTTCCGTTTTTGATTTTTTGAAGTTCAAATGTGACAATATTTGCTGTATCTATAATTTCGTATCCATTTCATTTTGTCGTGCATGTACTTGTGTATTTGTAGTGAAATTGTAAGTTTTGGTTATTGATTTCTGTAATGTTTTTGTAAGGCAGCATGCCTTTCTATTGTGCTTACGATTTGTAAATATCTACAAAATGTAGAATGTGAATTTGTAACTAACACTTAAGCAACATAATTTAAACTGTGATCCAAAGTTTGAGAGGATGTTTTTTGCACTTGTTTTCAAGTGTTTGTTTTGGTAAGCTGATACTGTTAAACTAAACACTTCGAACAGCTGAGACTCTGTCTGTGTTAGCTAAGTGGACCAAACATTATTAAAAATTACAATCCCAAGCCACTCCGTTTAAAGCGTTTTCAGAAAAGAAGCGTAAACAATACCCATTGTTTTCTTCGGAACGCGGGGCACGCTAAATGACGTCATGCTATTATGCTTGTGTGATAGAAATTAGGTGTGTTGTTTTGATTGATTAATTTGAAATCATTTGTATTTATGTAAATAAAACAAACACTTGTTGCAATAATGTTTTTTTTTTAATTATACAGGCCTTTACACACGAAACTGGGAAAAATCCCCTCACTCTGATTACAAATTAGGATTACTTATATACCTACAGCATGTAACGAAAACCCTGTCCGATCCTGAAGGGTATTATTTGGTATCGTAGTGCGTACACAAATACGTAATCATTTCATGGATACGAGATAATTATTTTTCCCCAATGAAAACAATTTAAAAAATTAAAAATAATCATACCAAAGGCAACACTGATCGCTCGACACCATGGTTCACCAGAGTTCACCTATAGTTTCGTGTCAAAGAAGCCGCCTGTCCTTTGTCGCATGCCGCCAAAGAAACGTAGGACTAAAGAAATCTACATTTTGCCTACGCGTAGGTATCAGCTAATATTTTATTGTAGGCTTACGCACAATGACCCCGATTTCTGACCTTCTGTTTATCAAGAAACAATAATTATTGAGTTAATGTGATGTGCTTTTGGCAATGTACCCACTGTAGGTATCAGTTTATTAAAACATTTACTTGTTACATACCTCTATCTATCTAGAACATTAGTACACATTCGACACCTTTTTATTAAATTTGCACGTACTCTTCGCAGCGCACATGTGTACGATTTGAGTGACTCGAAAGCTTCCACAATCCGAGCTGTTACTTCGATTTCCGAATCACACATTCACTCACAAATAAAAATTAACATCAACGTTATACAACATTGTTCGCGATACGATAGCGGCACGTGATACGTACGGACATCCGATCGCAAGCTATCTCCACGTGAGACTGGCGAAGTGTCCAAACAAGTAGCGACCAGTCGGCTACATCAAAGGATCGAGGACTCGTTATGAGTACCTACAGCGCGGCTAGTGCAGGGCGGTGTCCTTTGAAATAAAACAGGCAAAAAATAAAAGATTTCGCCGGCCGGTGGAGTGTTGTCAACTTATGAAAATTTACCATATTTAGTGTTACATTTCGCATGGTAACTAAAAATAAAATAAAACAATAGCTTTTGGTTTTTATGAGTTAGATTTTTTTTTACATTTTTTTTAGTACGTATGTTAAACCAGGAATACGCCTTTTTTGGATCGGACAGGGTTTTTGTTACATATTCAAACTCAAACTCAAATCATTTATTTCAATTAAACCATTTACAGGCACTTTTGAATTGTCAAGGAGTCGGTCAGTCAGAAATATGAAGCTAGTTATATTGTATATATTACAAGGTAAAACTAGACTAATCCGTACATATTCTGTTAGTTAATTTCAAAGATAACTCCTAAACAGCTCTCATACATAGCTTAGGAGATATCGTCGTTTTAATCAGACGCGCCGTTTTCACGCCCGACCACCGAGAAACAGCGTGGCAGCGAATTATTCTCCAAAATAGCCGCGATGCAAGAGAGGATAATGAAATAATAGTGCATTCTGTTTTAACTTTTTCAAGTGACTAAGAGCCAAAAAAACAAAACTAAAGATTCATTTTGACTTAAAAGCCCAGCGGCCAGACATGAAATTAGGTTAAAATTTAGTATCGTTTGGCAGGAGGTGGGGGTGAGGAGGTGGTGGGGGGGATGGAGGGGGGTGCTCCGTCCCCCCTGGTACCACTCCCATGAAAAGGTAACGCACCGTTCTTGAAAAAAACTAATTATTGTAACCTAACCTCAAAACACTTAAATGTCGCTTTTCCAACGTCTCCGGCGCTGCGGGAAGTGCAACCCCTTCGCCCTTGCGTAACAAAGGATAGGCACCCTTCGCGCCTCCGGATTTTTATAAACACTCTAGGGGTAGGAGCCAAAAGACTACGTGGAGTCGGGGTGCCCCGATTCGGTTTTGGAACAATGTCGACCTATTTTAACCATGAAGTGGAGGTACACTAACTTCTCACAACTCTGTGAGAAACGGAATGAACGTAAACAAATGACTCTGACACATGACGCAAATAGAGTTTTTGTTTTTTTTTACGTTCCGTTTCATAGATTTTGCACGACATTTAACACCACAGACAATACAACTAGTACAGATTTGGTTGTCAATCGCCGATTTTAACGTTTCGTTACGCTGTAATCTAATTTGAGGTTAGAAGCATTTATTATTAATTTCTCGAAAAATACGCATTACCTTGTAATAAGAGTGGTAGCGTTATAATCAGGGAACCCACCCCTACCATCTTCAACCCTTTTTACCCCAAAACTCCTGCCAAACGATACTAGACTCAAGCTAAACCTGCAGGGCTAACATGCCAGACGCGACAATTTCTCACTCTCGTATTTTCTCGTCGCGTCTATACCGTCACTTTACTCGTTTTCTGACAGCACTGCCATACAAAATAGTTGACTTGTTCTGTCAAACTTGATGTTTTCTCGTTAAACCCTAACATGACCACCTAATTTATCTCGCATTTTGACAATTCAACATGAGAAAATCGTGATTTTCTCTAATTTAGTCGTCCTCGATATTGACGACGAGAAGAGTAGACAAAATTATGATACAAAAAAAAAATAGAATATCCAAAATAACATGGCAAATTCATAATTATACTTATTTTCGTTCTAGTTCTATTAGACAACATGAAAAAACTTAATTGAAATAATAAATTGACATAATTGATTTGATTGAATTGAATGAAAATACTTAGTTTTATATCCGTGGCTGGCGTGAATATGTTGACATGTTCAAAACGTCATTGAAGTTTGACTTGATAAGTTAAATCGTGTTAAGTAATATACTTACGTATCTCAGTTGACTTAAGGATAGTGTTATGAAATCTATCGAATTATTTTAAGAAATACGCTTAAACTATTTTAATTTTCCTAATAATAGACTTATCAATTTGTTCACCAATGAGTTATCAATATATTTACCACTTTATTAGGAACAAATTAATTAAATTAGAAAGACAATTAAAAAACCTATTCCCTACATATGCCTTAGGCAGGCATATGTAGCACTAACACTATCCTTAAGTCAACTGAGATACGTACGTACTGGTTTTTTAATTGTCTGTTACACAAAAGAAAACATTTTGTTTTATTTAAAATTATAATCATATCCAAAACTAAACATTGTTTTAGGGAAAAAAAAACGTTTGAAAAGTATGAAGAACCTACATTTTTGTTTTTGAAAAAAAAAAGAAAAACCGCTTTGCTGGTTAATAGGCAAATTATCAAAATAATAATAGATTAACCATTAGCAATCTTCTTTATCTTCTAGATCTGGATCGTCTTCATCTATATCTGGATCAGTAGGGTTACAATCATTTGTTTTTAACTGTTTATAGAAATTGTGGAAAACTTCATCAATTAACTCCAGAAGATCCATTAAATCTTTCTTCTTTTCGGCACTGATTGGTAATGGATCTTTAGAAATTTGGTTCAATCTAAAAGATTCAGCAGAAGTACACGGCCTTCCTCTTTTCTTAAAATTTACGGTGTTGAAAACGGATTCCCGATCAAGATTATCTTTAAAATGAATTGTACCGAAACTCGTTTTATTGTATTGCAACCATTTAATCGGTTGCTATAAAAACCTTTGTCCTGAAGCATCATTCTTCTTTATAGAAAATGGTCCTTTCTTGGATTTTAACTCTGAGAAATCCAAGAAGTCTTTTAAAGTCATTACTACAACTCTAAAGGGATTTTGAAGTTTGCATGTTCTCACCAGCTGCACCCAATCATTTAAGTGATTAATCTTCATTTGTGTCCTTTTCTTTGTTTTTTCTATTATTGCATGATCAGAGTCACACTCCATATGAGTATGACCACTTAAAAGAAATTTGTGGTGAATTGTTTGCAGCGTAGGATGGTTGTTTAGTAGGTACATAAACATCATGGCAACAATATTATTTTTATTTTGGCCGCCACAAGTATCTGAGTAGAAAATGATCTCCTTCACATTTGATGGCAATCTATTGCAAAAGTGCCACAAACATGATGCAATTTGATTTGCTCCTCGAGCTGCTATGGTCTCGTCCCACATATAGCATGTAGCCTCATTGCTTTCTAGGTCATGAATAGTTAAATTAAAGGACCAAAGCTGTCGTTTATAGAAAGATACCGACGTTTTTAAATAAGGCGTTGGCAAGCATTGTTGGAGATCAAATGTAAATGCCCTAACCGAAGAGTCGTTCCTTACAATATCTTTGTCAATCCTTTTTTCACTATAAGCTTTTTCAGCTCGAGATTGATGTTCGGCTAACTCAGCAGTCAAACTTATTTTTCGATCGGCGTCTGCTACTTTAATTTTAGCATTGAAGACATCACATGTATTGCAGGTATCTTTTGAGGGTTGTTTAAACGAAAGATTTAGGTCATGGAAGCATTTTGCATATAGTTTCAAAGAAACAGGATTTGACGTAGATTCTTTATATTCCCGATACATTTTTGCAATCGATAAATCAGTAGCAAGATATTTCTTGCCAGTGGATTTCCTGCAATAGTGACTTTCGTAGCTCGGGAAACTGGAAATGTGTTCTCGGACAGACCTCATTTCCTCCGATGATTTTTTATTTTTTGGAGACTGACAACCTCTCTGATCACTGTCTATGATGCCCGTGGGGGAATTTTTTTTCTTTTCGACCACCACATTTACAAATCCTTTGGTCTCACCAAGTACTTTGCAAAAACACTCTTTCGGTCTCTCCTCATTAGAGATTAAGAGTTTATACACACAGTAGCAATCCCTATTTTTTTCTTTACAACCAGTTCTTTGAGATTTTTTGGGAAGGATCGTAACTGATTTAGATATAAATGCGGCTCTTCTGTCTCTCTCCCCTAATTTCCAATATTCTTCAAAACACTTTTCCCTTTCAGCCACTGTGATTCTTTCAGCACATTTCATTCTACAAATTCCTAAATCTTTAGTTTTTCTCTCAGCGACTACCTTACCCTTTTCTGTAATATAGCTCTTTCCAGTATTTCTTAATATTTTGCATTGTTTTCTTTCATTTCTTGATCTGCCCTTATTTTTCTTTATTGTATTAATAGCTTTTTCGTTGCTATGTGTAAAAATTATGGTTTCCACAACTTCATTTCTGTTTTCTGTAAGAGAATCCACATTCTCAACTAAGCTTTGTGTGTGGTTTTCATTTAAAGGTAAGCAATCATTTTGTTTGTCTTCGGGATTATTTTGAGATGTCATATTTTGTGTTTCTGTTGCAAATCTGTTGCACGTAGATGTCGTTATCTCATTTACAGTACTAATATCAGTCATATTAATTTTTTGAGGAGTCATGCTTCGTTTTTCCGAATATGTTGTGTCGAGTTCGAGTTCGTTCGTCGAGTCACAGTCAGTTTCTGATTCATCCACTACGCATTGTTTCATGTTATCAACTGTAAAATCGGGGTCCTCGATGCTGTCGTCACTAGCCACATCATAGTAACTTTTTCTTTCATTTTCTGAAATATCACCATTATTAATCATGTTTGATGAATTTTCACTTTCTAAATCCACCTCAGTTAATACATTGAATAGTATTTGGGTTTCTGGTGACATTTCTGGAATAGGAGATGATATGGGATCAACATTATTAACACTATTCTTCGATGACGAAGATGAGGTCAATGGCGGCGAAACGGTACGTGGTGTATCAGAAGTAGGTTCACCTAAAACAAAACAACAAAAGTTCTAGTCAGCAACCATTATTTTTCGCTTATACAAATTGAATATGTAGATATTTAAATTAAAAATTAAAAACCACTTACATTGTAATTTGTTTTGTTTTGATTTAAGTGCTATAGGAGTTAATGGCGAAAATGGTGGTGGAGAAATTGAAGGCTGCTCAATAGATAATAAAGCGTCAGGGCTGCATTCACCTAAAGCAAAATATAATAATTTCTAAACATGCAAACGGAATGTAGGTAAATGTGTATGTTTGGTGGCTAATGCCACTATCCATATTATTAACAGATCGTTTTAAGATTTACAGAAAATTTGCACAAAATTAAGTAGAGCAAGGGAAGCGAAATCCAGATTTCAGGGCACTCACTCACAAAATATGCTAAGTGTAGGTATAATGAGCAATGGTAAAACATGCAAATGTATCTATCGAAAATGCCGAACAATTCCGTGACTGACCGATTGACAGAGAACCCCCAGCTTAAACGGCTAAACGTAATAACCATTAAGTGGCACATGCAAAATCTAAGGCTTAGGGGTGTAAGCAAGCACTAAGAAATATTTGTGGCAATTCCTCAGCATAGCGAGATACTTACATTCTAGTAAACAAAAAAATGCTGCATGTATCTAACCTTTTTCAGTTACTTTTGGTGCCTTGAAAGATGATCTCCCCTTTGATAAAATTTCTTCTCGAAGTTCTATCAACTTGCGCTTCCTAAGCATTAACTTCTCAAACTCAATCTGATTCTGAAACAAAATCATAGATAGTTTAAGCAGAACAACAGCAGATAGTTAAGACAATAAATGCATATAAATGTAAATAAGACTATAAATGACTTTTTAAGCTTCGAGTAAATATGAAATTGTGAATCACAAACACTATTTGCAAAAACAAAAAAAAAACAGATACTGAAGCTTTGTTATTATTATGATATAGTGTTAAAAAAATCTAGAAATGAGGTTTACCAATATTATTAAAGTAAAGTTGGTACAAGTATCTTAATACATAGAAAGATAATCATAATTATCATGTTTCAAGATTGGCAGGTTGTTTGTACACAATATAATATGTATTAATATCAACTTAAATATGATTAAAACAATAAAATGTTAAATGAACAAATTGAGCTATCTAGTTTCGTACAGTAATATTATGAGCTTTGGTTAGCGAGCATAACTTGATAAAACGTTATATCAATGCGTGAACAGAATATACCGGGAATCGTTAATTTTACATGTCGTTTTATTAAGTATTGAACCTTCAAGACTGAGATATTATATTATTACCGAAGGTAAAATCTTAAAAATTTATGAATATGTGGGACTGTCATTTTTTTTCCTATAAAAACACAGGCATAGGAAGCGTCTAAACGAATAAAAAAAAAACTTGTATGTCGATATATCAATGTATTCTCGCCAGCCACGGATATAGCCCACTATACACATTGGAATGAAGTTCCATTCGGCGGCCGCGAGAGAAAGTTTGGCGCGGGGAAGCACTATTACTTGTATGAGCATCAAGTGCAGTAATAATCAGTCAAGTTTGTCAATTATGGTGATTATCGAAATCTAGGGAGTTATGGCTGTACCTGCCTACGCAACATAATTACGAAAATCGCCAGTTAAGTCCGCAAAGTTGGTGAGTAAAAGCAATTTCATGTGTTTTATGGTGATTGTTACAATATCAACCTTCGCTTTGTCGAATAGTGACCTTCGGCCGATTTATCAATTGTGGTGGATTATCTAGTGAGTATAATAAGTGCCACTAATTGTATATTTTAATTTTCGCATGCCAAAGAAAAACAGTAAAAAAAATCGGTTTTATGGAACTTAACAAAAATTAAAAGAGGTGGACGTTAAATCAATACAGAACATACTTATTCCATGCGTAAAATCGACCGATGTTGCAGTGATAAAAATGATTTGTTTTTAATAACTTGCTACATCGGTTTCTCGTCGCGAGATACAGAAGTGTCAAAGTGCCTTTTTCGAGTTTACTCGAGCTTGGCGGTCATGTTAGGTGTAAGGATGACGTCAAAATCGTAGACAATTTTCGAGAAATCGAGATATCGAGCGTTCTCGCGCTTGTCATGTTAGCCCTGCTGGACTTAATATAAACAAGCATATTAAGTCGCCAATCTTGATATAGTGGCTATCAATGCTCATGCCTTCTCTGTGTAAGACACGCACAGAAAACATTACGAACCACCAACTGTTGGACTGGCTTGGACAGCACCATAGAAGTAATTTCTTCATAAAAACAAAATAGTGTGAGACATATTTTGTTTCAGTTTGTAACTGGTGACAGTAAACCGATTCTTGCTTGTTTCTTCTGCTGCACTAAACTGAAGCAATGCTACCGATGCCGACTGAGGAGCTGTTCGCTCAGATGATAAATGATGATTATGAGGTGGCCATTTGTTCTTATAATTTCTAATTTCAATATAATGTGGAAGTCTCAAGCTCATACCTATAGTCTGGATTTTGAGCCAAGTGTACCATCAAGTGTTAAATAGTGATATGTAAGCTTTTGACAAATGTAGGTGTTTAGAATTTTAAATGCTCCACATTATACCGCTACAACTTCTTTATGAAACTAGAATGAGTTTGAAAACAGTCCTCTTTCATGTCAGTGAGAGCTATGCAACAATAGCTTGTGCAGTTTCCTAACGTGTGAAGGCTCTTTTTAATGACTTTAGTAAAAAGGTTTGTGCTTTCGGACTGTGATCACCAGCATATTTCTCTAATAATCATCATCTTTTTGCAGCACAATTGTTTAATAAACCTTGACCACTTAGAGGCTTTCAGTGGTTACATTAAATCTCCAATACAGCACATAAGTATTGATAATGACTGTCAATCGGGAAGCATTGCTATCAATGAAGAGTTACCAGCTGTTTGTGAGGGACTAGATGACATTATTGAGCCAAAAAAGGAACATCAAAATGATGGTATGTTTTTAAGAACAAAACATTATAACAATTTTTGATACATTGATCAAAAATTTAAAAAAAATGTTTTCTGTTTTCATTCAACCTTACGAAAACCACAATTATTATTATTATTATTTTTTCGGAGAATAAGTCTCACATTACGGTATTACCTACTGAAAAGCAACATTTTGAAACATGATAACTTGTGGAACTTATGTATGTGTATGTTTAACAAGTAGTAAAATTAATGCGATGTGCACTTACAATTGATAGGTGCAATTAAGTGACATAATGTTATAATATAACTAAAACAAGAATATATACTAAAAATACAGTGTAAAAGTTAAATATTACGGAGTAATGTCTAAACTAGTTTCTCGAACAAGACCTCTAAATTGACCAGTTGTAAGCAAAAATTTCAATATTTTGAAAGAAATTGTTATATTGAGCAGTAAGGCGACGTAGGGGTGAACGTAAGCCTGCGTTCGTACGACTAGAAGATACGGCAAATATTTAACTTGAACAAGAGACAATGTTTTTTTATTTATTTATTTATTATCCAACTTACATCTATCATTACAGGGTAACCTATTGCGATAGTGTACATATCCTAACTTATTATAATAATTACATTTTGTAAGTTATAACATACAATGCGTTCTTTGTGAACTCACTCAGAGAACAATAGAAAAGGTCCGTGTGAACAGCTATGAGGTTGAGAGTGATTTTTTATTATTTTTTATTTGATTTATGTTTATAGTAACTGGTTGTTCTAGTTACTATGTAGCTAAACTTATTAGTTAGAAACATAAATCAAATAAAAACATTGGTGCCGATTCTCTTGTACATCGAACTAAACTAAACTATCACTAAAAATTCTTAATTTTGGTTAAGAGAATCTTAAAAGCTATTCTGCAAACAAGATTCTCTAAACTTAAAAGGAAGTTTGACGCAACTAAAATCGAGTTTGACAATCGCTAAGTTGAGTAAACCATAGACCAAGATTTGTCGGACATTAAAATAAAGAGTGAATGAAAGTAAACGAAACCTGATTTTAAAATCAAATAATAATTTTGTATTGTTAATCAATAACAATGTAATTGATATACAGGGATGTTATACGGCGTAAAACTATATTGTTGTTATAGTTAAAGAAATTAAAATGCAAAAAACTTGTATTTGTTTTTAGTATCTGGGACCAATGTGATCCTGCTAGGGTTGTGCACTGAATACGATTTAGAACTTCGGTGATATTTTTTCGGTTTTCAATAAGAAAAAAACCTTTTGATTTTCATTAAAAATCGACAAACTACAGCATTTAATAACTGAATCAGGTAGCATGATTATCTTGCTGTTTATTTCAACGTAATAAATGTAATTTACTCATAAAAATGTGATGTCGAGAAAAGAAGATCCGGTTTTTGGTTCAGTAAGTTGAAAATTTCCGGTATTCTCGTCGCCGTACGAAAGCCTTATCACCATCAAGGACAGACATCTTGAATTTGTGCATTTGTTTGTTTGTGTGTGTCTGTTTGTTGATTGTTGTCCTTGTCATATCTTCGTCTTCAGAATAAATCACAGAGTACACTATTTAGACGGGAATAAATAAACAAGTAAACTCAACAGCAAGAAATATTACCAAAATTCAGAATGCAGTCGTCGAGCTCGTCGAGAAAACGAGCTAATAAGAGACAGCAGGAGCTGCTCGTAGAGCGGCTCCATAATAATCGGCAAATGGCCAGAGGTAAGAAGAAACACAAAAACTTTCTAATGTTATGATAAATCCGTAGCGATGACTTTCTTATATTAACAACGAAAGAAAATTTTAATTTTGCAGACAACCTGAGAGCATCAATCATAATTACATAAACATGTCTTCTATAACTTCGCTGGTCTACTAATTAGTGTTTTTTTTTAGAAAATCAAGCTGATGTGGAGGTGTTGGAATTTTAGGCCAACGTCAGTAGCGAGCTGAACCAACTTGGCTGCAGCAGGACTATAGAGCAGTGGCAACATGTAAGTTGTTTATGTCAGATAAAATGTTGAGTTAAACTGGAATGGTTAAGTACATCATGCACAATTTTTATTGTTCTAAACGAATTTTATTTCAACAGATTTGGAATGTGTGGGTGGCCAAAGTCAAGACCAAGGCAAGAAAAGTGAGGGCCTCAATCAGGGCCACCGGTGGAGGACCGGCTGCGGCAGATCTCAATGATATTGAGAAAAAAATTCTTGATATCATTGGGTCTGCTTCTGTTGATGGTTTTGCCACTTTGGAAATGGTAATTTACTTTAGTTTTCATGTTATTTTGTGGTTAAAGAGCAGTTTTTATAAATAACCTTTTAAGCACCGATAAATGAGACAATCAACAATATGTGTTATAGGAGCACTGGCGCTTGCATGAAGGATAATGAATTTAGTTTTTCTTAATTTCAGGGAATACCTGTATCGTCCCCACTGCCTATGTCGCCTGACCCACGGCAAAGTATGTCGCCCTCTCTACAGCCCGTACTCCAAGAGCAGCCTGTGGAAGTCGACGGCGGGATTCCTGCAGAACCACTGCGGCAGTTTAGCGGTCGAGTTACCCGTCGTCGAAGACTGCCGAGGACTCCCCGCCCGCCTGTGCACCACAATTTAGTACAAGCACTAAATGAGAATAGTCGGTTACTCCGGGAGAGCATTGTCCAGGCTGCAGAAATTTTGGCTGCTGCCATTCGCTCTTCCGGTATTTCCTACATAGTGCAACATGCCCAAGATGAAGGTAATGGGAATTAAACCTGATGGATTTCTTCTCCATTACTTAGTCTTGGAGCTTACAACTCAGTCTAACCTGCTATTCTCATTAAGTGCTTGTTCTAAAGCCTCTTCTCAGCTCGCTACTGACATTAGCGCTAACCATGTTTTCGCATAGTTTTTAGATTGCTGCAGTTTTTAGATTACGATGCTGTTGATTATTTTGTTGATTATATTATATTTTGTTGATTGTTATATTTTGTTGATTGTTTTTTATTTCTGTTTAGGGTTAAGGATTGGTATAATGGATGCAAATAAAAAAATTAATAGTAAAGAAATAAAATGTTTAATTTAATTAAAACTATTTATAAGCGTTTGCCGAATTTCCCTTGCTTCGGCAAGGAAATCAGTGCTGGTATCCTCCACAATCGCACCCTGCTCGCCGTCCTCAGTGACATTGATGTCTTCTTCTTCGTCTGCAAAAATAAACTTATTTAAAATTTCTTATTTTGCAAACTTAGACACAACAAGAAGAATTTCATAATACATAATATTAATAAGTTAACTATTTGCACTTACCATCCAATGGTGCCGATTCTCTTGTCACAAACACCTCTAAACTAGACTAAAAATCACTAAAATTTGGTTTAATTCTGTCAAATGACGATTTTCCATTCTGAAATTGACTATAGTGACACAACTTAACTATATTTTAGTTTGACAGCACTAAGATTGCACTGAGTAATTAGTTTAGTGAAAATGGCTATTTTGCTATTCTGAATTTTACGTTTTTCACCTAAAAATTTGATTGTCTAACTAAATCTGAACATGAATCTGACTATTTTTAACCGCGATTAAAAAGGTGTGGAATAAAATTAGGTGGCGTGAACTAAAATTCACACCAACACCTCGACTTCAGACGTGCAAAAATGGTACTTAAACTTTCTTTTTTTGCTCATATCTCGAAAACGGTGTGTCCTATCACAAAAATAATGAAAATTTCGACCCCCTTTGTAACCCTGAAACCACCAAATCTCTACATGTAGATATTTTTATTTTATATTTTTCACACAAAAAGTCAAAACTTCCATAGAAAACACGTCGAGGCTGCCCCAGGCTGCCTCCGGCTCTAGCAAAGATGTTGCGAAATCAAAAGAAAAAAAAAACACGTGGACTCGCGATTGTCAAATTCGATTATAGTTGTGTCAAAATTATTTTTAAATTTAGAGATTTTTTTTCGCAGAATAGCTTCAAGATTTTCATAGTAAAAAGAAAGGAATTTTAGTGATAGTTTAGTTAGTTTAGTTCGGTGTACAAGAGAATCGGCACCAATGTTTCCAAAAACATATTGTACAGGGTGCAACATGCCAGAATAATTTTAGCTGCCTTTTCTGGCTGGTAATGCAGACAGCGATGCCTATGTAGGCACCTAAATTTATTTTTAAGGCGCCCATTACACATTTCCACAACATTTCTTGCCCTTGTGTGGCACTCGTTATAAGCAGCCTCCCCTTCGGTTGTTGGCACCATAATGGGAGTCATGAGCCATGGCTGCAGTGGGTACCCCTTATCTCCTACAATAAATAAAACCTTAAATTGTACTTAGCAAAAAGATCAAACTAGTAAATGTAAAAGTTTACTAGTGACCTACCCAGAAGCCACTGAGATCTTTCCCCACACACAAACTCATTTCTCAGGACTCTATGAATTTTTGATGCCCTCCAAATTGCAGCATCATGGGTGGAGCCCGGAAAATTTGGGTTTAGGCCAATAATCTTGCCCCTCGCACTGCATACCTGAAAGTTTTTTTTAAAATGAAGATTTCAGATAATTAAATGTGTTAAATAAATGTAGTTTATACTCACAATCTGGCAGTTGATGCTATAATATCCTTTTCGGTTGTAGAAAAGGTTGCCAGGTGCAGTAGGGTGATTGAGTGGAGGTTTTGCTATTGCAACATGGGTCCCATCTACTGCTCCCAATGTGTTGGGCATACTAAATAGGTCTTGAAAACTGAAAGAAACAAAGTGTTACATGAATAAGAGTGGTGCAGTTCTCCGTTTTGTTAGTTGTAAATAGGGATGTGTTGTCACCGTATTTGTATCCAAACGAACAACTGTAGCTAGCAATATCTTGAACTGTATTCAACAGCTGCTGCCAATAGCGGCCTTTCACCATGACGTGATATATTCCTAAACTAATGACTTGACTGTTACATATTGCCACACTCGCCGCCCGCCGGAGACCGGTCGCTACGAGACAGCGAGACACTTGCTACCACCTACTTAGCAGCAAATTTTGTGCCTTTTTTACATTTTTATAACTATAACTTTTGCAATACCTTTTATGTTTTGTGTCTATTTTAAGGCACATTAAACCAATGTCAAACATGTCTAGTTTTTTTATTATTATTCTATTTCAGTTTTCTGATATTTGACAGAGGTTTAAAAAATTTGCCATTCAGAATTCAAGTACCTTTTAAAACAAAGAAATATTAAACAGAACTTACTCTGTCTTGGCTGCTTCCTTTTCTTCACGGGTCATGGGAAATCTCAAGTATTGTGGAGATAATGTTGTCAAAATTTCCCCTGCTGTTAGAGCTACGCACCTGCTCACTGATGGCTGGCTGAGCCCAAGTATGTTGTCTTGCCCAACAGCTGTTTGATAACTGCCTTGGGCAAACAGATTGAGTGCAGCTAGAATCTGAATATGAATTCTATTATGATACAGGTAGGTACTAAGTAATAACTGGGTATAATCTATTATCCATTATTTAAAAGTGAGATACCACCCCCTACTCTGACTGAAAAATCACAAAATCTCAGGAACTATAACTCTTACAAACTTTTAATTTAGCAAGTAATTCCAAGCAAGTAAATAATAGGGTGTAAGCATCCGGAAAGGATACAAAAGAAAGGTAGGTACTTAGAGGACACAAAACTGTTCTAACTTTTATGTGTTTGGGGAGATATCCTTCATCCAACCGAGGATTCCTTAATGTATCCACCAAATACAGTGCTCCTGATCTAGGGAGTCTAAAAATTTTCTTAAATTTTTCTTCAGGAATTTGGAAAGGGTTGGAACTGTCTCGCAATCTCTCCAACTGAATTCTTTCTTGATAGTTTCTAAAAAATTGTTTCAAATTACTATTTTTCAAATCATAATGAAGTACTAAGCTACATAGATGTTCAGTACAAAAATCCCTATATGTTCTCACCCATGCATTTCGTATTTATTTATTTATTGGTCTATCTACAATCGTTACACTGTTCATCTGAAGTAACACAAGCCAACATACAAGCCAAGTGCACAATATCAGGCGATAGACACAGCATGCAAAAGCAATTTTATACAATGAAAAACAGTCTACAGAAATGACGCATAATTTTTACACAATTTTAACACGAACAGAACAGTAGTTGAGGAAGTCGTGCGTTACATCTAATGGTTATCTATTTTCGTGGACTTGGCGCTTGAATTTTTGAAGTGAAGTGCAACAAATATCAATCCTTTCATCACAATTATTTAAAAGTTTGCTAAGTCTTGGGACTGGAGAGTTAGATCCTGAAACAGTTTTGCGGAAAGGGGGACGTAACAGTTTGATAGGATGACGCGGATATTTATAGGGTAGGTTGAGATTAAACTTACTTAACAACTGGGGGCAATCTATTTTACTGTGAAGAATTTTGAACAGAAACATTAAATCATTATTGTATCTACGTTTTTCGAGTGAGGTCATGCCAAATTTTTCAAGACGTTTTGCGTAGCTTGGAACTTTCTTAGCTGTTTTCGTAGAGTAGGCAAGATGGTTTAAAAATCTCTTCTGAATGCGCTCTAACCTAAGACTATGTGATGAATAGTGGGGACGCCACACAACCGTGCAATACTCCAATACAGTACGAACGAGGCAGTTGAAAAGGTATATTTTTGTTTTCGGTTTGCGGAAACATTTTGCATTCCGCATGACAAAACCAAGTGTCTTTGACGCTTTTTTGACAATATTGTCCATGTGAGGAATAAATGTCAATTTGCGGTCCATAAGGACCCCCAAGTCTCTGATTACATCTACTTCACTTAGGCACGTACCGTTCATACTATATTTGAAGTTGATAAACTTTGACTTCCGAGTAAACGTTATTTGAGAACATTTTTTAACGTTTAGTTGCATATTATTATCCTTACACCATTTCAAAAGTCTATTTACGTCTTCTTGAAGTAATGCTGAATCAGCATGAGAATTTATTACACGAACTATTTTTAGGTCATCGGCAAACAAGAATGGGGTGGAGTTAATGAAGCAATTAGGGAGATCGTTAACAAAGATAATAAATATTACAGGACCCAGGTGGGAACCCTGCGGAATAGTATTGTATGTTAGTGACAATAATTTTATTAATTACCTTTCTGCCGAATCGACAACAGCTGTAATCACATAAGCTTCCATAATTATTTCCAAACTATCTAAAACTAGAAGAGAAATGGCCTCTATAAATTTTAGTTCACGACAACTAATTTTATTCCACATCTTTTTAATCGCGATTAAAAATAGTCCGATTTAGTTTGACAATCAAAATATTAGGTGAAAAACGTCAAATTCAGAATAGCAAAATTGCCATTTTCACTAAATTGACTAACTAAAACATGATTAGTGCTGTCAAACTATAATAAAGTTAAGTTGTGTCACTTTAGTCAATTTCAGAATGGAAAACGTAGTTTGACAGGAATAAACTAAATTTTAGTGATTTTTAGTCTAGTTTAGAGAATTTTGTGACAAGCGAATCGGCACCATTGTCTCCAAAATAATACGCCTGGCTTTAAGATTATGTAGCTTATACCTATTTAGAAGATCATAATAATAGCATAAGTACGAAAACAACGGATGCATGACTTTCAAAAACTCACTTTGTACTTTTTCAATCACGTCTGAGTATTTATTATAAATGGGATTCTATTCCGCGACATTTTACTCTTACTGGTTCCTAATTAGCGATTTCTAAAGATATGAGTACGTATATAAGGTGTATCTATTCATACACGAAATATTTGAAGAGGGGCATCTATATGTCGAACAGAACCTATAGAAATGAAAAAGAATTTTCTATCTAAGCATCTAATTTAAAAAAATTAAAAATTACTAGCCGTATTGGCGTAAAAGCGTAACAAACAAATGAACTTACTTTCGCATTATAATAATTATAGCTGTTGTCCGCGACTTCGTCAACGATCCATATTGCGTAACACATTTTCGTAAACGATTACGACTCATCTGTTTGATTTTGACAGTTCAACAACATTCATTGCGTTATTTACATTGTTGAGCAGAATGTTTTATCGAACTTATGGAGCAATCTGTTTCAAAACGATTCAGATTCCGATTGATTGTGTATTACGCAATTTGGGTACTTGATAGAAAGTAGCCTACGTCCTTACCCAAGTCGTGGTCATCTCCGTGCCAAATTTATCCAAATCCGTTCAGCCGCTTTGGCGTGAAAGCGTAACAAATAAACAAACTTACTTTCGATTTTATAAAAAATATTACCAGCTGACCCGGCGAACTTCGTACCGCCTCAGAATATATCTTCTCTAAAAGTGGGAATAAGGTTTAGTTGAAAAATCTTATTCATTTCGTTTATTATCTTGACACTAGGCCCGAATACTTATACTTATGGATAAATAACTAATAATCATCATCATTATTAACACCATTTAAAGGGGGGAGGGGTTAGGGGAAAGTACGAAATTCACGCTACCGAAAACGCGGGCGATGTGCTGAATGACTGACTGTCATACCAGAAATTCCTTCCGAATAGGGTTCCTTCAATAATGTAGGCCAGCTATAAAAAGGGGTTTTGGGAATTCCACCTTTAAGGGGGTGAAAAGTCGGGATTTCGTTTGTATGACAAATCTAACGACAAGAGTTATGTACTTGAAACTTAGCCCGAATACATTCTTAAAGGAAAAATATTATTCCTTTCATTATCAGCTGTTAAGTACTATCGCACAAAGAGATTTAAGAGGTGGCTAAAATTGGTTCGGTTACCTCGGTTACCATTATTCAAACTTTTGTCACAAAGTAACGTTTTTTTTGGGCTTTTTGAAAATTAACCAGAAAAAGGGGGATAATAAAGTGTTTGAGGGATTGCACTGCGTGTCTAGTCGCGGGCGAAGTGCTAGTCTATATATACAACCTGTTTTTTATATCCCGAAATTCTAGGGCTATATTCTGTAGATAAAAAAATACTAAAACTCCTAGAATAGGTGGTTCAAAAATGAATAGTTTCGGAGACATCATCAATCATAATATGTGTGTAGGTATCTAAGTTTCATTGATAAATGCGAGTAATTAATTATAATTTTTATTCAGGCCAATCATTCATATTTGAAGCTAAGAAAGTGAAACGTTGTCATATTTCACGTAAGGGTGTTTGTTTTACATTAATAATCGTGACTGACGAATTATTTTGGATGAAAAAAAAAGAAAGTATTATTGAAACATAATTTATATGCTAGTTGATTCTTTGATGGTCTCAATCATCATCAAGCCGAAACTACTGGGACTAGGAACGTAAAATGTTGCACACGGCTTCCTTTAATAATGTAGGGGAGCACTAACAAGGGGCTTTAGGAATTTCGACCTTTAACCCCTTAAAGGTCGAAATTCCTTTCGTAAAAGATTTTTCAAACAAACCAAATCCCCTCTTTTATTGGGATTTGGTTTGTTTGAAAAATCTTATTCCATGAGTTAATAAAATTGAAACTTGGCATGTATACATATCTAAGTAAATTATAAAGTGTGTACTTTTGAGTTTTTCGTAACCATACCCCCTAAAGGCGGAATGGAGGGTGTCAAAGTTTATATGGAAGAATTTTAACGCGCAGTCCGATTAACTAGAAACTAGAAACGTAAACACGTTATACTTTATTTTTCGTAAATCTATTCTAAACGGGGTGAAAAGGGGTAGTCAATTTTACAGGGGAGTACTGCTTGGCTTGATTAACTTGAAAATTGGTATAAATATTCTTTGAGTCATGTGATGAAAGCATCGCAAACGATTTTCTAGAATTTTCACTCCTGTGGGTGGAAAGATGAGCAAGGAAGGAAAACCGGTTAAAAGGAGTGGAGGGTGTGCTACATTTTGTAGCAGATACTATGAAATCTAGGTCGCGAGCGATTTGATATTATAATTTTAAGTCACTTTTGCATGTCCTAATATGCCAATACACCATTCTGTGTCAGATTTAGAAGATGACGTGCCTTTAATGAAGTTTATAACTGAAATGGATGAAGAACAAATTTCATCTAAGAAGAAACGAAGAGCCAGGAAGACGAAAAGTAAGTGTTAGCTACTCTATAGGTGAGCAAGCAGGCTCAATGGTTCCCTGATAGCAAGTTGTCGAAGTTACCAAGTTAAGAGCGAAGAAAATCGGTATAAATATTATTTGAGTCATGTTATGAAAACATTGCAAACGATTAACGTACTAAAACCCACCCGTGTACCTTCAATTGCCTGTGCCAGGGCCATGGTTACTCTTTCGAATTACCCGCGAACCTGAGGAGTCGGCCCTATCGGACCCCGTCATTTTGTGCTGAGATATCTTTGAGGCGCGTGTGGAACACGACGCGCCGTCGACCCGGGCCTGGTCCTTACTGAACGGCGAGCTACCCATTGCTCGCCGTCTGCAAACCCGCGCCGCACGGTGGCCCAGAATCTGCAGGCGACTCCCGACGCCCAGGGCGTCTCCTGCGGCGACTAGTGGGGGCGTGAGGGCGCAAGGCTCTCTCCCTCACGCGCTCCGCCTCCTCCTTCGCAAGCATTACTGCTTCGTAGAAGGAGGTGACGGCTTTCCATTCTCTCTCTCTCGCTCCGTACCATGGCCAGGGCCGGACGCGACAGATCGCCGCTGCCGATCGCCTCCGCGAGGACACTGCGGTGCTCCGCTCAAAACTGGGCAGACCTCCACCGTATGCTCCACCGTGTCCTCCGGGCGATCCACATAATGGTGACACCCGGGCGTTTCCTCCCGCCTTATGCGAAACAGGAACCGCCCGAAACAACCGTGTCCGGTGAGGACCTGTGTCAGGCAAAAGGTGAGGACGCCGTGGCACCTCTCCAACCAAAGAGGGGACTTACCGCCGCTATTGTGACGTGCATAGCACTGGGTTGCGACAATCGCACCCTCCATGTCGCCATGAGATTCCGCCGGAGCTCTGACCGCTGTACCGTGATTTCTGGGCAGCGGAGTTTCACCACGACGTTTAGCCTCCTCGCGCTTTTGCCTCCAGATCTCATGGCGGCAATCCGGCAAGGGGGCTCGCCACCTCGCAGGAGACCGTGCGATATCCCCGGACCAGCCGAATGGCCATGATCCTTTGGGACGCGTTCAACCGGCGGGCTGGTCGGCGCCTCAAAGAGCGCGCCCACACCGGTGCCCCGTAAAGGGCCATGGACCGCACGACCCCCGCGTAGAGCCTCCGGCAGGAGGCGTTTGGACCCCCCAGATTGGGCAGGAGCCGCTTCAAGGCAGCCCCAGCCCGCTGCAGTTTGGGAGCCAAACGTCGGAAATGCTCCACGTAGTTCCACCGGCTGTCGAGGACGAGTACCAGGTACGGCAGGAGAGTCCTGCCGTTATCTGGGAACCCGACTTGGCGCGTTCCGAGGACCATGAAAACAGATGGCCTCAGACTTGTGCAGGGCCACTTCGAGTCCCAACTGCCGGATCGTCTCGACGATTGTCGCAACCCCGAGTGTCGCTAGTTCGTAAATTAGAGTTGTATTGTTTGCAAATTAAAGTTGTATTTCTGTTGTGTATTTTAATAATACACAGTGGCGGATTATCCTTAAGGCAAACTAGGCACGTGCCTAGGGGCGCGAGGGTACATAGGGGCGCGCGGGTGGAATTGTAAAATAAAGAAAAAATATAATATAGCACAAAATTTATCGCGCCAGTAGGTAAGGCACCTACTTAGACAATAAAAAATGTTATTTTTGCTTACAACCTCAATTTGCTTCAGTTTATAACAAAAGATAAATTTAACGGATGGGACGAACTACAACTTACGTGAGCGTGTTCCTGAGCAAACAAGTTCTACTGTATGTGAAGCTACACATTCTAAAAATTTGCAAATTTGTTCGAAAGTACTAACACTTTTACACCACGAGAGAAAATATACATTCAAGATACACATTACGCCATAAAAACAGATTAAACCTACCAAGCTCTAAGCTAAAAATGCATTCAACAAGTACCCCAGTCATGTCAATGAAAGTATATAATAAATTACCGGAAATAATAAAAAATTAACAAAAATTTAATTAATTCACAAATTGAAACAATTACTATTATCTAAATGCTATTATAATATCAATGAATATCTAAATGACAAATTCTAATTGACATGTTTTGTAAAATAGTATATTTTTAATTTTTAATATTATTATGATTTTGAATACCTACAAAATAAGTAATCAAATTAAAGCGTTCTTCCTCTCTACTTACTTTATTTTATCCTTTTGTTGTGCCCTTACAGGGTCCATATTTTTGTACCTAGCTTTAAGCCCTTTGTAACATCTTTTTACAATATGGAATGCAATAAATAAATGATTATGATTAAGCTGAAGGCATATGTTTGAAATTAGATCGATTAGAAACTGCTTTTATGATCGTGTTTTCGGGTTTCACTTTGGTACACATGAACAATACCAACAAAAAATTACAGTCTGTTGATATTGACATTTGTGCAGTTATACGAATGTATGACAGTCTAATACAAATTATGTCTGCAGAAAGAAAAAAATAATAACTATGAGCAACAAGCCTTGGAACTCTCACTAGCCAAAGAATATGAAAAGGATAAAAGAGGATTCGGAAAAGAAAGCTCACTGCAGATGAATCTGCCGAAGATATTACTTCTTCACTGTCTTGGGAAACATTCAGAGTGATAGTATTTTTTGTAATTATAGACAGACTTGTGTTTGAACTTCAAAGTAGACGAGAATCATACAGTAATTTTTACAGTAAATTTGAATTTTTAAACAACTTGACCAAGCTGAGCACTGAAGTTCAAAATAGAGCAAGTACGTTAGTAACAATGTATTCCGGTGATTTAGAAAAGTGTTTTGCGGATGAATGTATCCACCTGCGTTCTTATTTAACAACGGTAACTCGAGACAGAAAACTGAAAAATTATTAGTATAAAACAAAAAAATATTTCCAATTTTATCTAACTTTAAGTAACCAGAGTGACATTAAGTTCACTTTAAGAATACATCAAAATTCAGACCCTGTAATATTACGTGTTTAAATAAATAATTCGTAACTTGTTTTTTTTTTCCAAGTATTAATAAATTCTTAAAATTAATAAAAGTGCCAGACAATTCACGACGACGTTCGTTTCCAAAATTTGCCCGACCGAGAAAGAAATTCGGGATCTTCTGCGCTTACGGCAGACGCCTAGGCCACTATCTATACTATCGAGGTCGAATTAAGTAACTATAAAATATTAAACTTAGTATATTATATAAATGAAGTGTTAGATACACTCAAATCAAATAAAAGAAATTTACACAAACAAGTCATTAAAATCAAATCAAATTTATAATAAATGCAAATGTCATTCAAAAAACAAATTAAAATAAAATACATACACACATGTCATCCAAAACTAATAAAATAAAACACTTAACACGAAAAAATTACGTATTACGTGGTGAGGCGCTACTATGAATCTGCATCCACCTCTGCAACAGGGGCAGATCCCACCGCTCGGACAATACCTTCAGGACGCTGTTCGAGCTGTTTTGTAGGCGACTTAGTAGCGAAGCGCTCCGTTTTCTTATGATCGCGAAAAAATCACCAGTCCGCGCCTCCAGTGCGAGCTAACATATTACACCGAACAGACAACGCCCTGCGCTCCCTCTCAATATCCTGATTGTCACACAGGTCATCGGAGACCCAGTGGCCCAAATACTTGAATTGCTTTACCCTGTTTATAGGAATGCCGCAAAGAGTGACAGGAGGTACAGATGAGTAGCTTTTGGTCTCTCTCTCTCTCAAACTCACTCTTTTTAGCGTTGTACGGGAGCCCATGGGCCTCCGCATATGACTCACATAAGCGCAGAAGTTTACGTAACGCACCGACCGACGGGCTCAGCAGCACCATATCATCCGCGCAGCTGATGTTGTTTATACAGACCCCATCTATAGAACACCCAATATTAGTGCTGCTGAGCTCACCGATCAGCCGGTTAATATACAGGTTGATGAGGCGAAGCGAGGATAAACCCCCCTGCCTCACTCCGCAATCCAACCTGTACACGTCCGACTGCGCACCTGCCCATCTGACACTATTCAGCTGCTTATGGTACCAGTATCTGAATAAAGATACAATCTCGTGTGGCAGATCCGTTTCACATTGTAGCTTCTGCCACAGCTTGTCATAACACACCAGATCAAAAGCTTTTGACAGATCGAAATAGCATGCATAAACTGGTGTGCTTCTGTCTGTGTAGTACTGAACAGTTTGCTTGAGACAGGATAGCACTCTCAGTTGACAAACCGGGTCTAAAACCAAACTGAGCGTCATGCAATTGGAGGTGCTTCTCCAACTGTTGGTCAAGCAATCTGCATCTTAGCTATGACAGTAGCAAGCGAGATTGGTCTGTAATTAGCAAGATCTGAGGAGTCACCTGTCTTATCTTTAACGATTGGCACAACAACCGTGTGCATTAAATCATCGGGCAAATAACTATGACTAACACACAAGTTAAAAAGTAAAGCAAGGACTCTTGGCAGGTGTACGCCCGCGTACTTCAGATGCTCGATGCTAAGACTGCCGTGACCAGGGGACTTGCCTCTCACCATCTTCTTAATAACGCTAGCCACATCTTTGGCGTAGAATCTGACGATAACATCCCCAGAGCGATCATCGGCAGCGAGCATCTGAAACTCAGACCCGAGCGGTGACACCACATTGAAATGACGCTGAAAGGAGCAGGCTATATCCCGCGACTCATGCGCGCCACCCACACTTACCGGAGAGCCCGACCTTGTATTCAGTTTATGTGTCTTTTCCCAACAGTCACCAAATTTTTTATTAGCATGATGTACCGCAGTATCTCGCAATATATCCATTTTAATCTGAGTTTCATTGTCTTGACAGTACTTTAATTTAGCTTTAAATATTTTCCTAGGTTCACACATTTTATTATAAACATAACCAGATCTAGGACGTCCATAAGACACCCACATCTGATAACATAGTCTCGCTCTCCGGTAAGCATCACTAACAAGCCTGTTCCACCCTGTTCCATATTTAAAATTGTCCCGTTTAGGTACAGTTAAGCTACACTTAGCGGCTTCGGTCAAAATATTTTCAATCTTGTCATACATTGAATTTATTGTCTGTTTGTGTCTCTGATCACTATACATTCCATCTGTGCAATATCTAAAGTCTAGTGGGAAATCAATCTGCTTTAACTTTGAGTTACAATAATTTGTATAATCTTGTGTTTGCTTATGGTCTCTAATTCCCAATTTGACACCACTGACAGGGTTAGCGGAGGTTGTAGTTTTTGGCAAAATTATATTTATCTTACATTCAATCAATAGCGGATAGTGATCAGACCAGTATGTATCGTACAGTACGCACACATCAACAACCGTGCGCCGCGCCGCACTTGTCACTACGCAGTGATCGAGCCATCGCCGGCACCCGTGTGCCTCACTCACAAACGTATATGTACCTATCGCGAGGCAGCCGCTCAATGTCTAGACACGACCACGATTGTTCCGTACTAAAAGAAAACAACTCGTCAGAAAACAGCTCACCTGAGTGCGCGTTGAAGTCCCCGAGAATGAATACTGATTCCACATCATTATTCTCAATGATCGCGTTTAACTCACTAAGGCAATCTGTAAATTCGGTCAAGTTGTCGATCGTTTTGGTAGGCATGTACACTGATATCACTAGCATCGACCGGCCGTGAATTACATATTAACAAACTAAAATATGACATGCAAAATTCCTCCGCATCGCTGTTATTTATCTTTTATAAGATTTTTATTTAAAAACCTAAAACATAAGTACCTAGGTATACATTTTATGCCCATTGTAAAGCACATTTTTAAGCTTGAGGACAATGTTTTAACACTAAATGTTGATAAAACCAAATATGTCTGCTTCAGTATACGGTCAAACACAGAAATCAATCATGATCAACATAATATCATAGCACACGAGTGTTCCTCTAAAAAAAAACTGATCTTGTCCTAAACTAGAGCGTGTAACAGTGATAAAATACCTTGGCGTTATCATAGACAGGAACCTCAACTATAAGGAACACACTAAGGCCCTCTGTGGTAGGATCAGGAATCTAATTTACATCTTTAAGACCCTGCGACACGTCACCGAACCCTCTGTGCTGAAGCGGATATACTTCACTCTCTGCCAGTCTCTCATTACTTACTGTATAACATCATGGGGAGGATCCCCTAAAACTATTGTAAAACCTGTTGTGGTTGCCCAGCGTGCCATCCTGAAGGTTAGCACTTTCAAAACAAGATTGTTTCCTACCTCTCAGCTTTACGAATTCTGTGGTGTCCTTTCAGTAAGACAACTTTTCCTTCTGAATATTATATTAATGCAACATAAAAATACCTTTTACAACCCGCTCACGCAAAAAAGGCGCACAAAACACTTGGTTTGCCCACAACCCATTACTTTTAAAACAAAGTTTTGCACTAGATTTGCTCCATTTATTGGTCCCCTACATAGTTGTAGACAACAAATTAAATAAATATCTGCACATTTACCCGATGACGAGTAAATCGTGTAAAGCTATAGTAAGTGAATATCTACAGAAACTCACGTATGAGGAGACAGAAACTTTGCTTCAGATACCTAGTTAAACAATTAAAGACTCTATTACTAGTAATTTTTTTAAAATTATCTAGGTAATCTTTAACAAAAACTTAACTCTAAAATCACACTCACTTATACACACCTCCATCACACACAAAGAGAGGACTGTTACTCACCTATAATGTTACCTTCTTAATTATCGTAGTCATTTTAATTTTAATTTATTTTCTTATAACAGTTGAATATTATAGGTACATTCATACATGTGTTCATTGTGTTATCGCAATAATAATGCCTAATTTGTAACTCAGGGGGATTCGGCGTTGAGGGCTGAAATACAGGTTATGCCTAGTTCAGCTCCAAGTGCTAATACTTTTGTGTACTTTAAGTCTAGATTAAGCACTGTTCTTGTAAAAAAATGTACATACTTATTTGAATAAATATATTATTATTATGTCGTTTATTTATTTTTATGCTTATTTTGCTACATTTTTAAATATTTTTATAAAACAACTTAAAAAAATATATAAAAATTGTGGTCCGCCGGTAGCGGGAGCAGGGTCCAAGTTATCGGTGGTTAGGGCTCCAGAGACAGGAACCTCCTCACAATGCGAGCCGTATCGAGGAGTACTGCCTTCTGAATCAGGCCCTTGATCCAACCGCCTAACGAAAGCCTCGAGAGATGTTGGTCGAGGCTTTTTGCCATTAGGCCATTGGCCAATACGACAATCGGCACAATGACAGCCGAGCTCACATTCCACATGTCAACAACCTCGTGTGCTAAGTCGAGATATTTAATTTGTTTCTCTTTCTCAGCTTTCACGAGGTTCTCGTCATGCGGAATGGTAACATCGATAATCATTGTGCGGCGCGCTAATCGATCTATCACTACTATGTCAGGCTTATTAGCGATAAGTCCTGTCAGTAATGAAAGACCGATCCCAGTACAACGTGACAAGGTCATTTTCGAGAACTGGTTCGGGCACATACTTGTAATACGGTACCTCAGAATCCACAAGTTTATATTTCAAAGCAAGTTGCTGGTGAACAATCCTGGCTACTTGGTTATGCCTGTCCAAGTACTCGCCGTTAGCCAGACGAGAACAACCAGAGATAATATGTCTGATGGACTCACCTGGACGGTGGCATGCCCGACACACGTCAACCGTCCCGTCTTTCATAATATGTCTCCGGTAGTTATTCGTCAAGATAACTTCGTCCATAATTGCACAGACGAAACCTTCAATTTCCCCGAAAAGGTTACCAAAATGTAGCCAGGATACGGACGCTAGGAAATCTACAATAGGCTCATGAAGAGCCCGATAGAAGCGACCGTGAAGCTCTTGCTTTGCCATACCGCCTTGCGGTCATCGGTAGTAAGTACTACAGGTTTGTGCCAGTTCTCTTTAGCCATGGAGAGCGGGGTAAGCCCCTTGTCCACTGCGACCACATCACGGTGCATACCCAATTCGGCTTTAAAAAAATATTCCCTGAGACTGCACACCTCGCGGTTGGTCTTCGCATTTAAAAAGCCTCGACCCCCGCACTTTCGCGGGATGTACAGTCTCATCACCGATGATCGTGGGTGATGCATCCGGTTTGCGGTCAGAAGTGTACGGACCCGCCTATCCAGGGCGTCAAGTTCGGTTTGGGTCCATTTGAGTATGCCGAAAGAGTACATCAAAATCGGCATGACCCAACCGTTGAAGGCGCGCACCTTGTTTCCGCCCGAAAGAAGACTAATTAATACCTTCTTCAGGCGGCCAAAGAAGCGCTCCTTCAACGATTGCTTCATGTTAATAACGTTGATGCCTAACGCTTCCGACATACCCAAATACTTGTAGCTTTCGGATGAAGAGAGGGATCTAAGGTGTATGGAATCCGAAAGTTGAATACCTTCGGATTCCATAATCTCACCTCGCTTAACATGCATGATTGCACATTTGTCCACACCAAATTCCATCCTGATGGCGCTACTGAATGTTTCAGTTACCTTCAGTAGCTCCATCAGTTGCAATTTGTTGGGGGCCAAAAATTTCAAGTCATCCATGAACAGAAGGTGAGATATGATCTCACCACCTCTCTTCAACCGATAGCCTAGACCTGAATCCTCCAGCAGTGTGCTTAGAGGATTCAGAGCCAAGCAGAACCAAAGTGGACTCAAAATGTCGCCCTGAAATATTGCCCGTTTAATCCAGACAGGCTCGTCATTCCCCTGGATCTGTTGACACCCCGGATAGCGAAGGACCGTCCTCCATTGCCCCATACAGGAACTAAGGAAGGTGCGTAGAGTTGCATCTATCTTGTATAACTCCAGCACCCTCACAAGCCATGTATGTGGCACCGAGTCGTAGGCCTTCTTATAATCTATCCAGCATGTTGACAGATCCTTGCGGGAGCGACGAACCTGTTGGCTAATGGCCATGTCAATGAGGAGTAGCTCCTTAGTACCTCGGGACCCGTTCCTACATCCATTTTGAGAGGCAGACTTATTCGAGTTACTATCAATGTGTGTATTAATTTTCGCTCTCAAAATGGATGTAAGAAGTTTATAGATCGTCGACAAACACGTAATCGGTCTATAATTCTTGGGTTCCGTGGAACTATCTGACTTATGGAGCAGGTGGGTAACGCCTGTTAATAGAAACTGCGGAAGCGACCCAGACTCTAAGGATGACTGGAACTGAGATGCCAGGCAAGTATGTGAACTAATAAGCCATTTCAACCAAAAATTGTGCAATCCATCCGGTCCTGGCGATTTCCAATTCGGTAACGGACGGACTGCTCTGGCAACGTCTGATGGCGTTATTAAGACAGTTTCCATTTCTGGTATAGTTTCACACACTCGCTCGACATCCTGCATCCAGCCAGCCTCAGTGTGACAGACGGGTACTGACCAGATGCTGCGCCAGAATGCACTTGTGGCGGCATCATCTGGGCGGCACACGTCTGTCAAATTTTATTCAGGTCGCTCCCAAGCTCTATATACCCACCTTTCATCGCTCTGGAACATGCGACTCTGCGTGTATCGATCAATCCGCCGCTTATACCGCCGAATACGGCTCGCCCATGCACAAACTTTCTGCTTCAGGAAGTCGATGCGCTCTGTGACACGGGACATGTATTCTCGAGGGCTTATTTCAGTCCCCGAAAATGCCCGCCTTACAAAGCGCATCACTCGTGGTCTTGTATTGCCCTCCCTGAAACAGTTTTGTTTGCCTATGAGTACCCTGGCCCCATCGATACGTCGCTCGATCCGCATTGCCAGGCTGGTACGGTTGGTTTTGGTCGAGCAGCTCCGTCACAGTTTGGAAACTTGACGTTAGCTAAACGACATGCCGCAACAGCCGCGCAATACAGGATCGAGTGTGTATCAACGAGATCCTCGCTGCTCTCGAACACATTCTTAAGTTGCGAGTCCAGGGCACACACCAGCGCCCTATTTTTTTTGTGCATAGGTAGGCGTGGTAATCTCGGTCTAAGTTCGGTCGGAGTGGACCTATACTCGCGAAACGCATCCGCAAACGCAGCCTCCAGTGCGCTCCTCAATCGGTCGTTGCATTGGCTACTTACTGTTGTAACCCTATCATCTTCTTCTTCAACTCCCTCGCCGAGAGACCGCTGGCAAATGATCTTAAGGGGAGTAGTTAAACCTAATTCGCATTTTTTTATAACATTTGCTGGGATTCCATCAGTACCGGCTCCTTTCTTAATGTCTAAAGTTCTAAAAACTGTTCTTAGCGATTCGGGAGTGATGACATTGGAATGGGCAACGTTTGACATAGGGCAGTCATCGGAACTCTTGACACTGCTACTGCTGGTAGGACTAAAGAGGCTTTGAAAAAATTTATTCAATGTATTACAAATATCCTCACCGTTCGAATATGTTACCCCTTGATAAACCATATTGCGAGGGTATCCAGAGGATTTTCTTTTATTATTTACGTACTTCCAAAATTCTTTAGGCGACTTTATTAATTGCTTCTCGCACCTGGCAGTATATTTAGCGTAGGACTCCTCATGGAGAATTTTTACTCGAGTTCTTAACAAGGCGAATTCGGCGTTGTCCGTTTGGGATTTGATTTTTTTCCACCGTTTGTGGGCATACATTTTTTCTTTTATAGCGTTTATTAGTGCTGGAGGGTACCATTTCGGGTAACGGAAACACCCTGATAAGTGAGTGTATTGTTACGTAAACAATGTCGACACACTCATCCACATTACGCTGTTCGAAATGGTTACTCCTGTCTACGCTAATAAGCTCCGAATTAATTTTCTCAAAATGGGCAAAGCTAATTGTAGATGGCGTGACCATAGCTAGGTCCCTACGGCCTACAAAAATTTTGACATTTCGTTCATTCATTTCATTTTATGTTCATTCATGAGTTTGATTTTATTTCACTATTTCGTTATTTTCGGTGATTTCAGTATTTTAAATCAAGTAATTGACATGGAAAGTGTCAGAATTAATATTTCCTCGTAATCACTTTCTTCAAAATGTTCACGACATTCGAACTTAAAAAAATCTGTACGAATAGCTTTAAAGCACAATCTTCTAATTTTAGGGGCTTACGAGAAATTCGAACTCCAATTTCTGAGTATCTAGGAACACAACATCGAGTCAACTTTCGCTAAAATAAAATAAAACCACATCACGCCTTGTATTTTTAGCTTGTGTTGGGAACTAGCTACGACAGCGCCATTTTGACAGTTGCCTTCCCCATTAGCTTTAATTTTTTTTTATAACTCTAGGTTGGGAGCGAATAGGTTTGTAACAGCAATCCTCCATTCAAAGTTCCAGTGGGACGTGATACTTGTCAATATCCACCAGCGATACCTCGCTTGAGGAACACTCCAAAGATACATTAGCGATAACGAGGTCGAGAAAATTGCCACAGCAATTTGGTTTCAAATTGTATTGAGACATATTCATAAAATATATAAGTACGTAAGTTAAAATCGCCTACCACTAGGTCATATCATCGGGGCTTAAATTGTAGGAATGAAGAAGAGAGTTCTTAAAGTCTTTTATCATTTTTGGTGAATTATTGTTGGGAGGTATATAAAGTGCGGCTAAGTGTAGGTCGCCTTTCTGTGATGACTTAGAAAAAACATTATTCTTAACTGTTACCCAAATACATTCCGCGCATCCAATGTGAATGTCTGACCTCGCTGTGGCACAGTAACCACGTTTAATACATAATTATCATAACCCCGCCACCCTTCTTACCGCAAGGGCGATCGTATCTAAATACATCATAACGACCATTACATACACAAAATCTAGGGCTATTTTATATTTAATCAAATATCTATTAAACTATGAAGAATTTTCTGATATAGTTAATGGAAGAATGATAGGTTATTTTAAGGTCTTTAATAATAATAATAATATATATGGCAACACCGTGTCAACAAAACGTCTGAATTTCAAATTTTAACTAATAATATTACTGAAAATAATTTTGACCAAGTCTTACAATAGTCTTTCAATAGAAACGAATCCTGAAAATTTAAAATTACTTTAAAACCAAAAATTAGACCATAACACATCAAAATGTAACAAATTTATTCAAAAACTACAGAATCGGAGGTGACATGACAGATGTCACCTCCGATAAAAATAACATGAACAAGATCTAACGAAATTGGAATGATGAAACTATGTTGACAAGATCAGCCGCACGTCAAGCACGCCCACCACCTCCGGACTCATCGCTCAACTCCGCCTCGCCGCCGCCGGTACCCAGCGCTACTGTGAGCGCTGTGACGACACCAGCCGCGGTAGTTGCGTCGAGCTCGAGCGACGAGTATTTCTCCCCGCCCACGACGCCACCACCTGCTCGTCGACGAGGAGGACGCCGGCCGCCGGACGGCTTAGGACCTCGAGGCCCACCGGCCTCTGATAGGGTCCCAGCTCCCGGCGGAAGTGTGCAGCGCATGAGATGGACACGATCCATCAATGAAAACGTCATGCGCTCATACTATGGGGCTACAGAGGGGGGAAATAATCTGACCGCGTACCGTGTTCGGATGCTCTCTCTTTTTCAGGTGCTTGAGCCAGCTGTCAACGTTTCGGCACAACGACTGTCGGATCAGGTGCGGGTCATCCAACGTAATCATATGTTGGATGACACTGTGCTTGATCACCTGCGAAGTGAAATGCAGAGTAGCCGTGTCATCGCCCCCCCGTCGCAGACTGTTGTGGTACTACCACAGTCCAACACTGATCAAGCTGACGAAGGAAGTGATGATAGGGCTACAAATGTAAGTACCCAGTGCAATGAGGAATTGAGGAATGCTTTGGAGTGTGCGATTCGGGAATATCGGTTCATGTCGCCCGAACTTAGACCACGCTTACCTCGTTTGCCCATGCATAACAAAAATAGGGCGCTGGTGGCGCTCCTGGATTCGCAGTTATCAAACTATTTTGATGATTGCGAAGACCTCACCGATACTCATTCGATTCTGTACTGCGCGGCTGTAGCGGCATGTCGTGTAGCTCACGTCAAATTTCCCAATGACTCTAGAGCTACGCGACCGAAACCAACCGTACCAGCCTGGCAGTGCAGAATTGAACACCGTATTGGTGGGGCCAGAGCGCTCATCGGCAAACTAATCTGCTTCAGAGACGGCAATACTCGTCCAAGAGTGATGCGCTTTGTGAGGCGGGCGTTCTCAGGGACTGATATAAGCTCCTAGAACTATCTGTCCTGCGTCACAGAGCGCATCGACTTCCTGAAGCAGAAAGTGTATGCATGGGCTAACCGTATTCGTAGGTATAAGCGGCGAGTAGAGCGATACACTCAGAATCGCACCTTCCAGAGCGATGAAAGGTGGGTTTATAGGGGTTGGGAGCGACCGAACCAAGGTGTGGCTGACACGTGCCTGCCAGATGATGATGCCATGTGTTCTTTCTGGCGCAGCATCTGGTCGGTGCCTGTCAGTCACACCGAAGGTGACTGGACTCGGGAAGTCGAGCGAGCCTGCAATCCAATACCAGAAATGGGGGCTATTACCATCTGCCCCCAAGATGTAGCTCGTGCAGTCCGTCCGTTGCCTAACTGGAAGTCTCCAGGGCCAGACGGACTGCAGAACTTTTGGATCAAATGGATCACAAGATCGCACGCTCGCTTGGCGGCTCAGTACCAGACGGCTTTGGAGTTTGGTTCGCTACCCCAGTTCCTAACAACAGGAGTTACCCACCTGCTCCATAAATCAGGTAGCACCGCGGAACCCAAAAATTATAGGCCGATCACGTGTTTACCGACGGTCTATAAAGTGCTTACATCCATTTTGAGAGCTAAAATTAACAAACATATAGACACCAACTTCATCATGTCTGCCTCTCAAAATGGATGTAGGAACGGGTCCCGCGGTACTAAGGAGCTACTCCTCATTGATATGGCCATTAGCCAACAGGTTCGTCGTTCCCGAAAGGATCTGTCGACATGTTGGATAGATTACAAGAAGGCCTATGACTCGGTGCCACATACGTGGCTCATGAGGGTGCTGGAGTTGTATAAAGTAGATGCAACTCTGCGCACCTTCTTGATGTCATGTATGGGGCGATGGAGGACGGTCCTTCGCTATCCAGGATGTCGGAATATCCTGAGGAATAGCGAGCCGATAAGGATCGAGCGAGGCATATTTCAGGGCGATAGTTTGAGCCCGCTTTGGTTCTGCTTAGCCTTGAATCCTCTAAGCACACTGCTGGAGGATTCAGGTCTAGGCTATCGGCTGAGGAGAGGTGGTCAGGTTATATCTCACCTTCTGTACATGGATGATCTAAAAATCTTTGCCTCCAACAATTTGCAACTAATGGAGCTACTGAAAGTAACTGAAACTTTCAGTAGCGCCATCAGGATGGAATTTGGTATGGACAAATGTGTGGTCATGCATGTAAAGCGAGGGGAGATTGTGGAATCCGTGGGAACCCAACTCTCGGATTCCATAAACGTCAGAGCCCTCTCCGCATCCGAAACCTATAAGTATTTGGGTATGTCGGAAGCGTTGGGCATCAATGGTACTGACATGAAGCAATCGTTGAAGGAGCGCTTCTTTGGCCGCCTGAAGAAAGTGTTAAATAGTCTTCTGTCAGGCGGAAACAAGGTGCGCGCCGTTAACGGTTGGGTCATGCCAGTTTTGACGTACTCTTTCGGCATACTCAAATGGACTCAAACCGAACTCGACGCCCTGGATAGGAGGGTCCGTACACTGCTGACTGCAAACCGAATGCATCACCCACGGTCATCGGTAATGAGACTGTATATCCCGCGAAAGTGTGGTGGTCGAGGCTTTTTAAACGCTAAGACCCTACACAATCGCGAGATATGCAGTCTCAGGGAATATTTCCTAGAAGCCGACGTGGGGATGCATCGTGATGTGGTCGCGGTGGACAAGGGCCTCACCCCGCTCTCCTTGGCTAAAGAGAACTGGCGCAAACCTGTAGTGCTTGACACTAATGATCGCATGGAAGTATGGCAGAGTAAGGAGCTTCACGGACGCTTTTTCCGGGCCCTACATGGACCCGATGTAGATCTTTTAGCGTCCGTAGCCTGGCTGCGTTTCGGTGACCTCTTTGGAGAAACCGAAGGTTTTGTCTGTGCAATTATGGACGAAGTTATGATGACGAACAATTACCGGAGATTTATTGTGAAAGACGGCACGGTTGACATCTGTCGGGCATGTCACCGTCCGGGGGAATCAATAAGACACATTATCTCCGGTTGTTCTCGTCTGGCTAACGAAGAGTACTTGCATAGACACAACCTTGTAGCCAGGATTATCCATCAGCAACTTGCTCTGAAATACAGCCTTGTGGAATCGGAAGTGCCGTACTACAGGTACGTGCCCGACCCAGTTCTCGAAAATGGAAATATCACATTGTACTGGGATCGATCCATCATCACTGACAGGACTATTATTGCCAATAAGCCTGATATAGTGGTGGTGGATCGAGTACAGCGGCGCACAATGATTGTTGACATAACGGTCCCGCATGACTGTAACCTCGTGAAAGCCGAGAAAGATAAAGAAATCAAGTATCTTGATTTGGCTCGCGAGGTTGTCGATGTGGGATGTGGACTCAGCAATCATTGTGCCGATAGTCGTGACAGCCAATGGCTTAATAGCCAAGAGCCTCGACAAACACCTGAGGAGGCTCTCGTTGGGCAGCTGGATCAAGGGCGTGATTCAGAAAGCGGTACTTCTGGACACGGCTCGCATTGTCAGGAGGTTCCTTTCTCTGGAGCCCTGACCGCCGGTAGCTTGGACCCTGTTCCCGATACCGGTGGGATACTATTTTTTATATTTTTAAATGTTTTTTAATTATTTTTTTTCAGATTTTTTAAAAAATATTTAAAAATGTAATTTATAAGTTTGTAAAATATAATAAAGGAGATAATAATAATAAGGCAACACCAACGTCAACACGTCACGAAATTTGTTAAAATTATTTTCAATTACATATTTAGAGATATGAGGAACAGGGTGTAAAGTTCACTCATACTATTTAGAAAAGGGAGGATCCTCCGACCAGATGGATGTCGTATCTGGTGGGCAACTGCCCGATGATTGATGTCGGGAAGTTGTATATATGCTATCTGCGCGGTAAACTCTGATTGCGCGATGCAGGATTGATGCGTTAGTTCGCATGTGGCGGTGTAGATGCCGCCACATCACTCCCCTCCGGAGACCGGAGGTCGATAGTGGGCTAAGTCTTGTATCTTGCGATGCTTTTTGCCAGTGTCAGCTGAGGTTCCAGTGGGTCGGAACCAGGTGTCGCGTAGTTCGCGGTGAGTCGGAACTGTCTGCGAAGATGCCCCCAGTGAGTCGGGGTGGCGCTGCTTGTGCTCCAGTGGGTCGGATGTGGTACAGCGCCGGGTTGTGGCTGGCTGCTGCTGTTCGACCAGGAGAGTGATTAAGGCTCTTCTTGTGGACCGGCCGAATGTGCAGTGTGCTGTGCCAAGGTTGCTGATGAGGCTGAGGGTGATGACCAGGTATGCGCTCGCGCTGCATGCTGATGGTCAGAATACCCGTTGAAGCCGTGGTTGCTGGCTGGCTGTGTGACTCGCCGCTCTAAAGCTTGCGGGAGTGATGATGATGACGTCACGCTGAAGTAGTTGCACGAAGGCTGCGCTGACGTTCATACTCGGGGTCACCAGTTTAGAGATATGAGGAACAGGGTGTAAAGTTCACTCATACTCTTTAGAAAAGGGAGGATCCTCCGACCAGATGGATGTCGTATCTGGTGGGCAACTGCCCTATGATTGTTGTCGGGAAGTTGTATATATGCTATCTGCGCGGTAAACTCTGATTGCGCGATGCAGGATTGATGCGTTAGTTCGCACGGTTTGGCGGTGTAGATGCCGCCACACATATATTCATTTTAGACACAGTTTTTATATTTTCTGAGTACCCCTACAAACCTGAAGTTCAAAAAGCAATATAAAAAGTATAATGAACCAAAATAACACAGAAATTCACGCCATAAACTGCCGAATTGAAGGTGACATCTGTCATGTCACCTCGGAACGAACAAACAATTAAGAAATCTTAACAAATTAAGAAATGTTGACGAGATCAGCCGCACGTCAAGCACGCCCACCACCTCCGGACTCTTCGCCCAGCTCCGCCTCGCCGCCGCCGGTATCCAGCCCCACGGTGAGTGCTGTGACGACACCGGCCGCGGTAGTTCGTCGAGCTCGAGCGACGAGTATTTTTCCCCGCCGACGTCACCAACACCCGTTCGTCGGCAGGGGAGTGGCCGGCCACCAAGGAGCTTGGGACTTAGGGGCCATCCGGCCCCGAGCCGGGTCCCCGCTGCCGGTGGTTGTGTGCAGCGCATGAGATGGACTCAGTCTATGAACGAGAACGTCATGCGGGCATATTATGGGTCTACAGAGGGGGGAACTCACCTCACTGCGTACCGTGATAGGATGCTGTCTCTTTTTCAGGAACTAGAACCAACCGTCAGCGTCTCGGCCCAACGATTGTCGGATCAGGTGCGGGTCATCCAACGCAATCATAGGTTGGACGATGCCGCACTTGATAGGCTGCGCTCAGAGATACTGAGCAACCTTATCGTCTCGACTCCGGCACAAACCGCGGTACAAGCGTCAACCATTGATCTACCGCGGTCCAATCATAGTATTGAAGAAGAAGATGATAGGGTTACCACAGTAAGTAGCCAATGCAATGACCGATTGAGGAGCGCACTGGAGGATGCGTTTCGCGAGTATAGATCCACTCCAACCGAACTTAGACCGCGATTACCACGCCTACCTATGCACAAAAAAATAGGGCGCTGGTGTGTGCCCTGGACTCGCAACTTAAGAATGTGTTCGAGCACAGCGAGGATCTCGTTGATACACACTCGATCCTGTATTGCGCGGCTGTTGCGGCATGTCGTTTAGCTAACGTCAAGTTTCCAAACTGTGACGGAGCTGCTCGACCAAAACCATCCGTACCAGCCTGGCAATGCAGGATCGAGCGTCGTATCGATGGAGCCAGGGTACTCATAGGCAAACTATACTGTTTCAGGGAGGGCAATACAAGACCACGAGTGATGCGCTTTGTGAGGCGGGCATTTGCGGGGACTGAAATAAACCCTCGAGAATACATGTCCCGTGTCACAGAGCGCATCGACTTCCTGAAACAGAAAGTTTGTGCATGGGCGAGCCGTATTCGTCGGTATAAGCGGCGGGTTGATCGATACACGCAGAATAGCATGTTCCAGAGCGATGAAAGGTGGGTGTAGAGAGCTTGGGAGCGACCTGAACAAAATTTGACCGACGTGTGCCGCCCAGATGATGCCGCCACAAGTGCATTCTGGCGCAGCATCTGGTCAGTACCCGTCTGTCACGTTGAGGCTGACTGGATGCAGGATGTCGAGCGAGTGTGTGAAACTATACCAGAAATGGAAACAGTCCTAATTACGCCATCAGACGACAGAGCAGTCCGTCCGTTACCGAACTGGAAATCGCCAGGGCCGGATGGATTGCACAACTTTTGGTTGAAATGGCTAATTAGTTCGCACACTAGCCTGGCATCTCAGTTCCAGTCAGCCTTAGAGTCTGGGTCGCTACCGCAGTTTCTATCAACAGGCGTTATCCACCTGCTCCATAAGTCAGGTAGTCCCACGGAACCCAAGAATTATAGACCGATCACGTGTTTGTCGACGATCTATAAACTTCTTACATCCATTTTGAGAGCGAAAATTAATACACACATTGACAGTAACTCGATTATCTCCTCTCAAAATGGATGTAGGAACGGGTCCCGAGGTACTAAGGAGCTACTCCTCATCGACATGGCCATTAACCAACAGGTTCGTCGCTCCCGCAAGGATCTGTCGACATGCTGGATAGATTATAAGAAGGCCTACGACTCGGTGCCACATACATGGCTTGTGAGGGTGCTGGAGTTTTACAAGATAGATGCAACTCTACGCACCTTCCTTAAGTCCTGTATGGGGCAATGGAGGACGGTCCTTTGCTATCCGGGGTGTCAACAGATCCAGGGGAATGACGAGCCTGTCTGGATTAAACGGGGAATATTTCAGGGCGACAGTTTGAGTCCACTTTGGTTCTGCTTAGCTCTGAATCCTCTAAGCACACTGCTGGAGGATTCAGGTCCAGGCTATCGGTTGAAGAGAGGTGGTCAGGTCATATCTCACCTTCTTTTCATGGATGACTTGAAAATATTTGCCCCCAACAAATTGCAACTGATGGAGTTACTAAAGGTAACTGAAACATTCAGTAGCGCCATCAGGATGGAATTTGATGTGGACAAATGTGCAATCATGCATGTTAAGCGAGGTGAGATTATGGAATCCGAAGGTATTCAACTTTCGGATTCCATACACCTTAGATCCCTCTCTTCATCCGAAAGCTACAAGTATTTGGGTATGTCGGAAGCGTTAGGCATCAACGTTTTTAACATGAAGCAATCGTTGAAGGAGCGCTTCTTTGGCCGCCTGAAGAAGGTATTAATGAGTCTTCTTTCGGGCGGAAACAAGGTGCGCGCCTTCAACGGTTGGGTCATGCCGATTTTGATGTACTCTTTCGGCATACTCAAATGGACCCAAACCGAACTTGACGCCCTGGATAGGCGGGTCCGTACACTTCTGACCGCAAACCGGATGCATCACCCACGATCATCGGTGATGAGACTGTACATCCCGCGAAAGTGCGGGGGTCGAGGCTTTTTAAATGCGAAAACCCTCCACAACCGCGAGGTGTGCAGTCTCAGGGAATATTTTTTAAAAGCCGAATTGGGTATGCACCGTGATGTGGTCGCAGTGGACAAGGGGCTTACCCCGCTCTCCATGGCTAAAGAGAACTGGCACAAACCTGTAGTACTTACTACCGATGACCGTAAGGCGGTATGGCAAAGCAAGGAGCTTCACGGGCGCTTCTATCGGGCTCTTCATGAGCCTGGTGTAGATTTCCTAGCGTCCGTATCCTGGCTACGTTTTGGTGACCTTTTCGGGGAAACTGAAGGTTTCGTCTGTGCAATTATGGACGAAGTTATCTTGACGAATAACTACCGGAGACATATTATGAAGGACGGGATGGTTGACGTGTGTCGGGCATGCCACCGTCCAGGTGAGTCCATCAGACATATTATCTCTGGTTGCTCTCGTCTGGCTAACGGCGAGTACTTGCACAGGCATAACCAAGTAGCCAGGATTATTCACCAGCAACTTGCTTTGCAATACAAACTTGTAGATTCTGAGGTACCGTATTACAAGTATGTACCCGACCCAGTTCTCGAAAATGACCTTGTCACGTTGTACTGGGATCGGTCTATCATTACTGACACGACTATTATCGCTAATAAGCCTGACATAGTAGTGATAGATCGATTAGCGCGCCGCACAATGATTATCGATGTTACCATTCCACATGACGAGAACCTCGTGAAAGCTGAGAAAGAGAAACAAATTAAATATCTCGACTTAGCACACGAGGTTGTTGACATGTGGAATGTGAGCTCGGCTGTCATTGTGCCGATTGTCGTATCGGCCAATGGCCTGATGGCAAAAAGCCTCGACCAACATCTCTCGAAGCTTTCGTTAGGCGGTTGGATCAAGGGCCTGATTCAGAAGGCAGTACTCCTCGATACGGCTCGCATTGTGAGGAGGTTCCTGTCTCTGGAGCCCTAACCACCAGTAGCTTGGACCCTGCTCCCGCTACCGGCGGACCACTATTTTTTATATTTTTAAATGTTTTTTATTAAAGTTGTTTTATAAAAATATTTAAAAATGTATTAGAATATGGATAAAAATAAATAAACGACATAATAATAAAGTCGTTATGGCAACACCGTGTCAACAAACATCAGAATTTTCAATTTTATTTAATTATATCCGTGAAAGTAATTTTGACCAAGTATAACAATAGTAATAGTTTTTCAGTAGAAACCAAACCTGGAAATTGCAAATTCGTATAACACCAAAAAAGAGACCTGAGTGACTAACATGACAAGCGCGAGAACGCTCGATATCTCGTTTTCTCGAAATTTGTCTACGATTTTGACGTCATCCTTACACCTAACATGACCGCCAAGCTCGAGTAAACTCGAAAAAGGCACCTTGACAATTCTGTATCTCGCGACGAGAAACCGATGTAGCAAGTTATTAAAAACAAATCATTTTTATCACTGCAACATCGGTCGATTTTACGCATGGAATAAGTATGTTCGACCGACTTTTTTACTGTTTTTCTTTGGCATGCTAAAATTAAAATATACAATTAGTGGCACTTATTATACTCACTAGATAATCCACCACAATTGATAAATCGGCCGAAGGTCACTATTCGACAAAGCGAAGGTTGATATTGTAACAATCACCCTAAAACACATGATATTGCTTTTACTCACCAACTTTGCGGACTCAACTGGCGATTTTCGTAATTATGTTGCGTACAGCCATAACGTAACATTAACATTCGTTAATCACCATAATTGACAAACTAGACTGATTATAACTGCACTTGATGCTCATCTACGTAATAGTGCTTCCCTGCGCCAAACTTTCTCTCGCGGCCGCCGAAAGGAACTTCATTCCAACCAATGTGTATAGTAGTAGGCTGTTTAAAACTAAGTATTTTCAATCAATTCAATCAAATCAATCATGTCAATTTAGTATTTCAATTAAGTTTTTTCATGTTGTCTAATAGAACTAGAACGAAAATAAGTATAATCATGAATTTGTCATGTTATTTTGGATATTCAATTTTTTTTTTTGTATCATAATTTTGTCTACTCTTCTCGTCGTCAAAATCGAGGACGACTAAATTAGAGAAAATCACGATTTTCTCATGTTGAATTGTCAAAATGCGAGATAAATTAGGTGGTCATGTTAGGGTTTAACGAGAAAACATCAAGTTTGACAGAACAAGTCAACTATTTTGTATGGCAGTGCTGTCAGAAAACGAGTAAAGTGACGGTATAGACGCGACGAGAAAATACGAGAGTGAGTAATTGTCGCATCTGGCATGTTAGCCCTGCTGATCACATAAAAATGTAAGAAATGTAATAAAAAACATGCAAACAAAATAAAAATAACATGAACACGAACGAAATACACTGACGAAATTGAAAAATGAGGACTATGTTGACAAGATCAGCCGCACGTCGAGCACGCCCACCACCTCCGGACTCATCGCTCAGCTCCGCCTCGCCGCCGCCGCTACTGTGAGCGCTGTGACGACACCAGCCGCGGTAGTTGCGTCGAGCTCGAGCGACGGGTATTTCTCCCCGCCCACGACGCCACCACCTGCTCGTCGACGAGTAGGACGCCGGCCGCCGGACGGCTTAGGACCTCGAGGCCCACCGGCCTCTGATAGGGCCCCAGCTCCCGGCGGAAGTGTGCAGCGCATGAGATGGACACGATCCATCAATGAAAACGTCATGCGCTCATACTATGGGGCTACAGAGGGGGGCAACAATCTGATCGCGTACCGTGTTGGGATGCTCTCTCTTTTTCAGGTGCTTGAGCCAGCTGTCAACGTTTCGGCACAACGACTGTCGGATCAGGTGCGGGTCATCCAACGTAATCATATGTTGGATGACACTGTGCTTGATCACCTGCGAAGTCAAATGCAGAGTACCCATGTCATCGCCCCCCCGTCGCAGTCGTAGTTGTGGTACTATCACAGTCCAACACAAATCAAGCTGACGAGGGAAGTGATGATAGGGCTACAAACGTACCCAGTGCAATGAGGAATTGAGGAGTGCTTTGGAGTGTGCGATTCGGGAATATCGGTTCATGTCGCCCGAACTTACCTCGTTTGCCCATGCATAACAAAAATAGGGCGCTGGTGGCGCTCCTGGATTCGCAGTTATCAAACTATTTTGATGACTGCGAAGACCTCACCGATACTCATTCGATTCTGTACTGCGCAGCTGTAGCGGCATGTCGTGTAGCTCACGTCAAATTTACCAATGTCTAGATTCTAGAATCTAGAGCTACGCGACAGAAACCAACCGTACCAGCTTGGCAGTGCAGAATTGAACACCGTATTGGTGGGGCCAGAGCGCTCATCGGCAAACTAATCTGCTTCAGAGACGGCAATACTCGTCCAAGAGTGATGCGCTTTGTGAGGCGGGCGTTCTCAGGGACAGATAAGCCCTCAGAACTATCTGTCCTGCGTCACAGAGCGCATCGACTTCCTGAAGCAAAAAGTGTATGCATGGGCTAACCGTAATCGTCGGTATAAGCGGCGAGTAGATCGATACACTCAGAATCGCACCTTCCAGAGCGATGAAAGGTGGGTTTATAGGGGTTGGAAGCGACCGAACCGAGGTGTGGCTGACACGTGCCTGCCAGATGATGATGCCATGTGTTCTTTCTGGCGCGGTATCTGTTCGGTGCCTGTCAGTCACACCGAAGGTGACTGGACTCGGGAAGTCGAGCGAGCCTGCAATCCAATACCAGAAATGGGGGCTATTACCATCTGCCCCCAAGATGTAGCTCGTGCAGTCCGTCCGTTGCCTAACTGGAAGTCTCCAGGGCCGGACGGACTGCAGAACTTTTGGATCAAATGGATCACAAGATCGCACGCTCGCTTGGCGGCTCAGTACCAGACGGCTTTGGAGTTTGGTTCGCTACCCCAGTTCCTAACAACAGGACTTACCCACCTGCTCCATAAATCAGGTAGCACCGCGGAACCCAAAAGTTATAGGCCGATCACGTGTTTACCGACGGTCTATAAAGTGCTTACATCCATTTTGAGAGCTAAAATTAACAAACATATAGACACCAACTCCATCATGTCTGCCTCTCAAAATGGATGTAGGTACGGGTCCCGCGGTACTAAGGAGCTACTCCTCATTGATATGGCCATTAGCCAACAGGTTCGTCGTTCCCGAAAGGATCTGTCGACATGTTGGATAGATTACAAGAAGGTCTATGACTCGGTGCCACATACGTGGCTCATGAGGGTGCTGGAGTTGTATAAAGTAGATGCAACTCTGCGCACCTTTTTGATGTCATGTTTGGGGCGATGGAGGACGGTTCTTCGCTATCCAGGATGTCGGAATATCCTGAGGAATAGCGAGCCGATAAGGATCGAGCGAGGCATATTTCAGGGCGATAGTTTAAGCCCGCTTTGGTTCTGCTTAGCCTTGAATCCTCTAAGCACACTGTTGGAGGATTCAGGTCTAGGCTATCGGCTGAGGAGAGGTGGTCAGGTTATATCTCACCTTCTGTACACGGATGATCTAAAACTCTTTGCCCCCAACAATTTGCAACTAATGGAGCTACTGAAAGTAACTGAAACTTTCAGTAGCGCCATCAGGATGGAATTTCGTGTGGACAAATGTGCGGTCATGCATGTAAAGCGAGGGGAGATTGTGGAATCCGTGGGAACCTAACTCTCGGATTCCATAAACGTCAGAGCCCTCTCCGCATCCGAAACCTATAAGTATTTGGGTATGTCGGAAGCGTTGGGCATCAATGGTACTGACATGAAGCAATCGTTGAAGGAGCGCTTCTTTGGCCGCCTGAAGAAAGTGTTAAATAGTCTTCTGTCAGGCGGAAACAAGGTGCGCGCCTTTAACGGTTGGGTCATGCCAGTTTTGATGTACTCTTTCGGCATACTCAAATGGACTCAGACCGAACTCGACGCCCTGGATAGGAAGGTCCGTACACTGCTGACTGCAAACCGAATGCATCACCCACGGTCATCGGTAATGAGACTGTATATCCCGCGAAAGTGTGGAGGTCGGGGCTTTTTAAACGCTAAGACCCTACACAATCGCGAGATATGCAGTCTCAGGGAATATTTCCTAGAAGCCGACGTGGGGAAGCATCGTGATGTGGTCGCGGTGGACAAGGGCCTCACCCCGCTCTCCTTGGCTAAAGAGAACTGGTGCAAACCTGTAGTGCTTGACACTAATGAACGCATGGAAGTTGTAACGTACAACTCGACCCTAACTACATAAAAGATGAAATTATACTTGGTACATATAGTTTAATAAATGGAATATATCGGTTCACGCGACACTGAAGTTAATAGGCTTGAATTGAAGTCAGGAGGAGGAAATGGAGGAAAAGGGTCTTCAGGCGTCGAAGGGACACTTTAGAGTGCCAGTCTCCTTCGACAAAGCTCGACGTAAAATCTCCAGGCGGATGGTTACTCAGCAGAGTGCAGACGTAGAATTGATAGGTGTTTGTTGATAAAACCCGGACGCCGTATCCTCAGGCAGATGGTTAGTGAAACGGGTCCAGACGCAGAATCTGAGGCAGATGGTTAGTGAAATAGGTCCAGACGCGGAATCTGAGGCAGATGGTTAGTGAAATAGGTCCAGACGCGGAATCCCCATCAGGTGCTTCAGACTTTTCTTTTATAGGAAAATATTCCTTTTCCATAATTAATTTAAGATGATTTTTGAAGTTTTCAAAATTGTTTTTCTTCATTCTGACATCTCATCTGCCAGTCATAAAACCAGCCTGTCTGTTCAGCCAAGATGTATTAAAACCTCCTCGATCGAGTATGAGCGTGTCCTTATTAATTATTGTAGATGTCGAAATTCAGTTAGTAATCGGTAATTATATAGAAAATACAATATTTCAGCTAAACCTATTGATAAAAATAATTCAAGTTATATAAACCAAAAAGTTATCTTCATAGACTAAAAGAGAAAATTTAATGACAGTTTGACAATTGACTTGTGTCACAACAATGGAAAATGTAAACAATGAACGATTTTTTAAAGATATTATAAAAAAAATCGTTTTAGAACGATTCGTAAAATGCTAGCAAATAAAAGGATATGATACGGGACATGAATGAATGAATGATGAACAATGTTGTAAGTATAAGTAGCATATACTATAAAGTATGGCAGAGTAAGGAGCTTCACGGACGCTTTTTCCGGGCCCTACATGGACCCGATGTAGATCTTCTAGCGTCCGTAGCCTGGCTGCGTTTCGGTGACCTCTTTGGAGAAACCGAAGTTTTTATCTGTGCAATTATGGACGAAGTTATGATGACGAACAATTACCGGACATTTATTGTGAAAGACGGCACGGTTGACATCTGTCGGGCATGTCACCGTCCGTGGGAATCAATAAGACACATTATCTCCGGTTGTTCTCGTCTAGCTAACGAAGAGTACTTGCATAGACACAACCTTGTAGCCAGGATTATCCATCAGCAACTTGCTCTGAAATACAGCCTTGTGGAATCGGAAGTGCCGTACTACAGGTACGTGCCCGACCCAGTTCTCGAAAATGGAAATATCACATTGTACTGGGATCGATCCATCATCACTGACATGACTATTATTGCCAATAAGCCTGATCTAGTGGTGGTGGATCGAGTAGAGCGGCGCACAATGATTGTTGACATAACAGTCCCGCATGACGGTAACCTCGTGAAAGCCGAGAAAGATAAAGAAATCAAATATCTTGATTTGGCTCGCGAGGCTGTCGACATGTGGGATGTGGACTCAGCAATCATTGTGCCGATAGTCGTGACAGCCAATGGCTTAATAGCCAAGAGCCTCGACAAACACCTGAGGAGGCTCTCGTTGGGCAGCTGGATCAAGGGCTTGATTCAGAAAGCGGTACTTCTGGACACGGCTCTTATTGTCAGGAGGTTCCTCTCTCTGGAGCCCTGACCGCCGGTAGCTTGGACCCTGTTCTGGATAAAGGTGGGATACTATTTTTTATATTTTTAAATGTTTTTTTTTTCTTCAGATTTTTTAAAGAATATTTAAAAATGAAATTTATAAGTTTGTATAATATAATAAAGGAGATAATAATAAAAACTATTTCGTGATTCTTTTGTTTTAAATAAAAATATATAATTTTTAAATCGCCGTAGAAAATTTGTTTGATAAAAAACTTCTTTTCTTCTTATTATTATTATTATTATTTTTATTTGTCAGATAACATGATCCAATAAGGTTAGTAACAACAGGAGCTTATAAACTATGTTAGTAGGTTAAGAATTTAAATATTAATTTATTTATTTATTTTACCGTCCCAACCACAATGCATACCCAGAGCGAGTGCATCGGACACTGATACCTGTTCGCAACTATCGTCAGAATGCTGTTGCTGCTGCCTCGTAATCTGCCCAACAGCGACGACACACGCTTGCGTTTTATTGCATAAAAGTCATCCGTACGCGCTTCGGCAAACATCGCGGACGCACTGCAGAACCGCGGCAACCGCAGCAACATCCTGAAGACGTTATTGTGTAAAATTTAATTAAAATTGAAAAACTCTTATAAAAACTAATTATTAATAATGAGTGTTGCCACCTCTTACATTAATTACACATCGACATCGATTGTTCATACATAAAATTAAATTATCAATGTCTTGCTGTGTTATGAGGTCCCATGTGTTAACATATTAATATTTTTAGTCTGTGGTAATTATGTGCTACTCTGTGGATATAATATAAGATGGAAGATGGTGTACTGTAAAAATAATGGTGAACACTAATAAAAGGTATTATTAAAGTAAAACCAGTCTTTCTTCCTGTGTCCAAATTCCCATCAACAGGTTATGGGCCCAGATTCCCAGAAATGCCTGTGGAAATCAGACACAGGAAAACAGTGCTAAAAAAAAAAAAACTAAAAATTAAAAACCAGTGACGGCGTGGCCGTAAAACAAGTAAAAACCTGTTTGAAAACAAGTAAAAACCGGAAAACTACTTAAAAATGGATAAAGAAGAAATAAGGATTGAAAAGTTAATAGACGGGGAGAGTTTTCTACTATGGAAATTCGAATTCAACATTTATGTGAAGGCGGCAAAACTAAGTGACGTTTTATCACAAGAAACGGATGAGCAAGTACGAAAAACGGAAGAATTTAGTACGAAAGATGCTAAGGTACAAAAGATCATCATAAACACTATAGATAGGAAGCTAAAAAGTAATATTTTGAGTTGTCAGAATGCCCAGGAAATGTATATGAAACTTTGCAAAATATTTGAAGGACAAGAAGAAAGAAATAAGTCATCATTGTTACAGGAGTTCTTTAACTACAAACATGAAAATAAGTCTCTCACTCAAATGATCACCGACATAGAAAACCTACAGTTTCGCTTAAACCAAATAGGAGAGAAAGTAAATGAAGAAATGGTGATGTCAAAAATTCTAACCTGTTTACCAAACAAACTAAATTACTTTATTACTGCTTGGGAATCTACATCAGAAGATAAAAAGACACTAATCAATTTAACTAACCGCTTGTTGAGTGAAGAAAATAGGTTTGAGAAAAAGAAAGAAGAAAAAATAGAAAATCAGCTGGCGTTTCAAGCTGTAAAAAAGGGGAATTTAAGCATAAAATGTTTCAAATGCAATAAACAAGGACATATCAAGAAGGACTGCAAAATGTGTTCAATATGTAAAAAGTATAACCATCAGGAAAAAGATTGCAAATATAAGGTAAAACAATGCTCAATATGTAAGAAAACAAATCACCTGGAAGAAAATTGTTTCTTTAATAAAAATAAAAATAATAAGCCAGATAAGTTATTTAAAAAACCAGATATGGCATTTTTTACTAAACCAGAAGAAGTATTAAAAAACAAGGAATTTATTGTGGATTCAGGCTGCACAGCTCATATGACAAATGATATAAAAATATTGACAAATCTTGAAAACAAAGTATCAACAGTGTTAACAGCTAATGACCAATCTGTTGAAGTACATGGTCAAGGAACAGTGAAGGGTAATAGTTGCTGTTTGAATAACACTTTATATGTTCCTGACATATCACAGAACTTGTTGTCAGTCAATGCAGTCACAAATAACCAAGGAACTGTTGTGTTTACTAAAAATAAAGTTGAAATCTACAAAGAGTCACAGTTAGTACTAACAGGAGAAAAAGAAAATGGTTTATATAAAATAAACATAGGAAAAAACAATACAGAAGAAAAGACCTTATTAATGAAAGAAAGTGGAACTGCCCTAGAATGGCATGCAAGATTGGGACATCCAGGAAAAACAACACTAGAAATTTTACCAAAAATGGTAGATGGAATAAAAATACAAGGCATAAAACAATTAGATAAATGTGAAATCTGTACACAAGCTAAGCAAACGAGACTACCATTTGACACAATAAGAGCTAGAGCCAAAAGACCATTGCAAATCATACATACTGATGTTTGTGGACCTTTTGAAAATAAAACATATGATGATTACAGTTATGTATTAACAGTTATGGATGACTACACCCATTTTACTAAAATCTACCTACTAAAATACAAAAGTGAAGTTAAATATAAACTAAGAAATTACATTGAAGAAACTGAAAGAGAAAGAAATGAAAAAGTATCAACCATAAGATGTGACAATGGAGGTGAATACACAAGCTATGATTTTAGACAATGGTGCATGGAAAAAGGAATAAAACTAGATTTGACAGTACCATACACTCCTCAATTAAATGGTAAGGCAGAAAGATTAAACCGAACATTACTAAATAAAACCAGAGCTTTACTATTTGATTCTGAATTAGGAAAAGAAATGTGGGGTGAGGCAATGTACTGTGCTACATACATAATAAATAGACTACCAAGTGAATCGTTGGAAAGCAAAACACCATATGAAATGTTTTACGGTAAAAGACCTAACATAGCTAACATACAGAAATTTGGTTCAAAAGTATATGCAAAACAACTAAATATAAACATAAAGAAACTAGATCCAAGAAGTAAGAAGTTAATAATGGTTGGATATACTAATAATGGATATAGACTATGGAATGAAAAAGATGGAAAAATTGAAATAGCAAGGGATATTGTCATATTTAATGATAATAACAAGAATAAAGGAAAAGAAGACGGTATTATGATAAGAAGACTGGTAACTACAGACATAATATCAGACAGTGATGTAGAAACAAGTATAGATGAACAAGAAAATGATGAAAACTATAATGAAATACAGGAGTTAGAAATGCAAAGTAGTGAAATAGAAGAAAATGTTTCAGCTTCAATAGAAGAAGAAATTGAAATGAATGAAAATACAGAAAGTAATTTAGAAGAAGAAGAAGTAGAAATTACTAGAACAAGAAGACAAAAGAAGAAACCAACTTACCTGCAAGATTATGTATTACTTACCTACAGTGAGGTCATGAAGTCTGCTGAAAAGAAAAATTGGGAGAAGGCCATAAAGTCGGAGAAGGATTCATTGGCAAGCAACAATACATGGGAAATAGTTGATTTAGAAAAAGCAAAGGGACATAAAATACTGACAAATAGATGGGTATTTTGTATAAAAGAAAATGGTACATACAAAGCAAGACTCGTAGCAAGAGGTTTTGAACAAAAAGACATTGACTATCAAGAAATTTATAGCCCTGTAGTAAGTCAATCAGCACTAAAATCATTATTAGCAATTGCTGCTTCAAAGGAGTATGAGATGATTACATTTGATGTAAAAACAGCATTTCTATATGGCGAGTTGACTGAAGACATATTTATGAATATTCCTGAAGGATATGAAAACCAGCGTAATAAAGTATGTCACTTGAAGAAAGCATTGTATGGACTAAAACAAGCTCCAATAACATGGAACAAGAAATTTACTGAAACTATGCTAAAACTTGGATTCAAGCCTACTAAACAAGATCAGTGTGTTTTTATAACAGAAGACAAAACAATAATAATTGCTATTTATGTGGATGATGGACTAGCTATAACTAAAGATAAAGAGAAATTGTTAACAATACTTAATCATCTGGAGAAGGAATTTAAAATAAAAGTTTATGAAAAACCCACAAATTATATAGGATTTGAAGTTATAAGAAGTGAAGAAGGAATTTTATTGCATCAGAAAACTTATACTGAAAGATTACTCAGAAAATTTAATATGTTCGATTCTAAACCAGCATTTACACCATGTATTACTGACAAGAAGATTGAATCTGTAATGGAAACATCTAAATTTCCTTACAGAGAATTAGTTGGAGGACTATTATACTTATCAACCAGATCAAGACCAGACATAAGTCAAGCTGTAAATGAAGCCAGTAAAAGGTTAGACAATCCATCTAAACAAGACATATTAGCTGTAAAAAAGATATTGAAGTACTTGAATGGGACGAGATCTACAGGAATAATGTACAATACTGGAGAAGATATTACAAAGTTACATGCATACTGTGATTCAGATTATGCAGGCTGTACTGAAACAAGACGGAGTACAACTGGATTTATAATAATGTTATCGGGAGGACCCATATCATGGTGCTCAAAGAGACAGCCTATAGTAAGCTTATCATCAACTGAAGCTGAATACATAGCAGCTGCAGATTGTGTGAAGGAATGTTTATATTTAAGATTATTGATAAGTGAGTTAACTGGAAAAATTATTAAAACAAATTTGAATATTGATAATCAAAGCGCAATTAAGTTAATACAAACAGGTTCATTTAGTAAAAGGTCAAAACATATTGATGTAAGATACTATTTTATTCATGAAAATTATAAGAAAGGTTATATTGATATAAAATATTGTCCTACTGATTTACAAATTGCTGATATGTTTACAAAACCTTTGTGCAAAGAGAAGTTTCAATTTCATTGTGAGAAAATTATAAAGGAAAATAAAAGTGATTAATGTAAAGTAAAAATTTATTAAAGTAAAATACATTTTTTTTTGTTTGTAAAAGCTGTTTTAAATTGATGTGTGTATTTTTTTATTTTTAATGAAAAAAATTAAAAAATAGGAGAAGGTGTTAACATATTAATATTTTTAGTCTGTGGTAATTATGTGCTACTCTGTGGATATAATATAAGATGGAAGATGGTGTACTGTAAAAATAATGGTGAACACTAATAAAAGGTATTATTAAAGTAAAACCAGTCTTTCTTCCTGTGTCCAAATTCCCATCAACACCATGTTCAATCTCTCAAAGCTTTTCGTTGTAACATGTCCCAGGCATACTCGATAGGATTTAAGTCGGGCGACTGTGCAGGCCAATCCAAAACTTGAATATTGTGGTCTCGGAGGGCGGCCGACACGAGACGCGCCGTATGGGAAGGAGCATTATCGTGCATGAGTAGAAATTCCTGGCCCATTTGGATTCTGTGTGGGACAATAACAGGCTCTACTACCTCCTCATGGTAGTTTTGTGCAGTCATGTTGCGTTGGATCCAAATGAGCTGGGTTCGTCCGCCATAACGAATTCCTGGTCACACCATGATTGTCCCGCCTTGGTATGAGTGGACCTCCTGAGGGTGCCGTAGACGGCTAACTCTCCCTGGAGGTCTCCAAACGTGTGTTCTTCTTGAATCCGGATGAAACCCAAACCGGGACTCATCGGTGAATAGCACCAAAGACCATTGTTCGTCACTCCATGGTAAATGCTCCCGAGCCCACGAAAGCCGTCGACCGCGATTGCCACGTCGCAATGCTGGAACATGGAGCGGTCTTCGAGCATGAAGACCAACTTCATGCAACCTCCTTCGCACGATTTGGTCGCTTACCAGCAGCTGATGGTCCTCCTGGAGCCTTTGTACTAGTTGCATCGCTGTGATATTGGGTTGTCTTCTGGCGGTCATTTGGAGATATCGATCCTGTCTCTGCGTAGTAACACGATATCTACCAGTGTGCCGTTCAGTCACATCCCCAGAACTGCGATAACGTGACCACAACCTAGATATCACGTTTTGGCTGGTGTAAAGGGCCTCAGCAACGATGCGTTGAATAGCACCATTTTCTAACATGCCCACGGCTCGTAACATTTCATCTCGACTCAAATGACGACGTGACATGACTCTTAAAGCTCACACGACACGTTAAATTAAAAAAGAAAATCAATCTAATTCCTTTTCATAAATTAATATTAATAAAACAATTTTAACTTTTCATAAATTAATATTAATAAAACAATTTTAACTTTTCTTAGCGTAACGAATTACTAACAAATTTGCCGCCGTAATTTGTTATTTCTTTTGTTTTTTATTTCCATTTTTTAATTTAGAGAATATAATAAATGAGGTTTCAATCTGTATATAAACTTTTTATAGAAACTAATAAGATTTTAAACGATAGATTCGTAAATAATTTAGGATGAAGGTATCCCTAGATTCTGTTGATGTGTGTATTTCTGTGTTCAATATTCCGTCGTACAGCCAACTTTCCGTAATGATTATAATATCGAAATTATACGATTCAATATTACGGTAAAAAACAGGTAGTTTAGTCCTAAGTCCGCGCGTATCCTGATAATAAACTTTTAACTTATGCATGCTATTATTAAGATGTGGCAGGTTTAATGTATAAACCCTGGCCTAAGTTTAAAGGTTCCATAGCCTTATTATGTCGTTCTGTTTCTCGAAATTTTGCTGGCCAGCTTTGTAATCGTTGACAGTTTTTGCAATACCAGCCGCACCACCAGCTAAAGTTCCTACAGCTGATAGTCTGCAAAAATTGTGATTAAAGGCAGAATATCTCAAGTCTTTGGTTAGGGTATCACTCGCGGTACTCGAATTTTCTGAATGTTTGTTTTATTTGCTGTTGAGTAAGCAGCGTTAATTAAAGTTCCAATGTTCTTTGGTTTCAGTTTATTAATTTTTGCTCTTATTTTTGACACGAAACTTTTAAACGTTTTAACGCCGGAACCAGATTTCAGTTTGGCTTTCATAACTTTGCTCACTAACCATGAACTAAGTTTTTCCCCTTTCCCTTTCGATGTAAGTCTTTGTTTAGCGATATTTAGTAGTTGTAAATCAGCTTTGTGACGATTGGGTAAGTCTGTATGGTTTGCATATGCAGTGTCGTGATGCATACAAGCTTCGTCTAGCTTATTCACACCTCGATCACCTCGTAGTAAACGTTTCTGAAGTTTTGTTCCCGGACCGCAATAATTGTAACCCAGTAAATGAAGTTCGAACGGTAAATTATTAATGAACGTTTTAACAAGTTCACCCCCTTGCATTATCCAAAGTGTAATGAAAGAAATAATCCAAAAGTAATTGTTATACAGGGTGTTTGGTGCATCGTGTGCCAAATTGAAATGGTCGACTGAAGGGGTCATCTGCTAGCCTTTCAGAGCCCATAACACCCCTCATGCCCTGTGATTTTTTTTATCGACTTTTTATTGTTTTACTAAAAAAAGACCCAAATTATACAATCAAATACAAATTTAAAAAAATGTATGGCGTAATAACGTATAACACTGAATTTTAATTTTGTTTCGATGTGTATTATTTAAGAATACTTTTAAATACAAAATTAGTGACATTGGTCCCCGAGTTTTTTTTTATTCACTCGCAAAGGTAAAACTTAAATTAATTTCACAAAAATTTTTGATCCTTTTCATTATAAAACCCTTTCTCAATATACATAGTAAGATTTTTGAAGTTCTTGCTCGTAAAAGGTTCCCAATATAGTTTGCTTTCGCTGATCTTCTATATGACATGTTACTACTATGTTGTTTATGGTATGATTAATCTTTTTTATAGTAAATAAACTTTTTCATCTGTGTTGACGAATATGAGTAGTTAAATTACCCTTATGACTAAAAGTACGCTGACATATATTACATTTATAAGGTTTTTCACCTGTGTGTTGCCGAAGATGAGTTGTTAAAATACTGTTTTGACTAAAAGCACGCTGACATATATCACACTTATAAGGTTTTTCACCTGTGTGTAACCGAAGATGAGTTCTTAAACTACTCCTTTGACTAAAAGTACGCTGACATATATCACATTTATAAGGTTTTTCACCAGTATGTATACGAATATGGTCTGTTAAATTACCTTTAACACTAAAACTACGTTGACATAAATTACACTTATAAGGTTTTTTACCTGTGTGTACAAGAATATGACTTGATAAACGACTTTTAAGAGTAAAACTACGCTGACATAGATCACACTTAAAAGGCTTATAGCCTGTGTGTAAACGCATGTGTATTGTAAAACAAGTCTTTCGACTAAAACTACGTTGACATACATTACACTTATAAGGTTTTTCACCTGTGTGTAGACGAATATGAGTTGTTAAATGAATCTTTTGAGTAAAACTACGTTGACAAACATCACACTTATAAGGTTTTTCACCTGTGTGTTGCCGAAGATGAGTTGTTAAACTACTCTTATGACTAAAAGTACGCTGACATATATCACACATAAAAGGGTTTTCACCCGTGTGTATACGAATATGATCTGTTAAATGACCTTTTTGAGTAAAACTACGTTGGCATATATTACACTTATGAGGTTTTTCACCTGTGTGTAGACGAATATGAGATACTAAATTAATCCTTTGATTAAAACTACGTTGACATACATCACACTTATAAGGGTTTTCACCAGTGTGTATACGAATATGATCTGTTAAATGACCTTTTTTACTAAAACTACGTTGACATACATTACACTTATAAGGTTTTTCACCTGTGTGTAGACGAATATGACTTTTTAAATTAATCTTTTGAATAAAACTACGTTGACATACATCACACTTATAAGGGTTTTCACCAGTGTGTATACGAATATGATCTGATAAATTACATTTTTTACTAAAACTACGTTGACATACATTACAACTATAAGGTTTTTCACCAATTTGTTTACGAGATTTTTCTTCTTGAATCTTTACTACTCGGTTAAAACTAGGCTGATCACATTTGGTAGGCTCTTTTAAGCAAGTGTCAGGTTTAGACGTACGTTTTAGAGTTGTTGAAACTTTTGAGGCTAACTTTTCCTTATTCGTTTGCACTGCTGTTATTGCAGCTTCGAGTTTTCTTCTCCGAGTGTCCAGTTTTGGTTTCTTCGCAACGGTCGTCCCTGTGTTTATAAATCCGGTAAGTACAATGTTGGAAAAAGATTGACATGTATACGAATCAAAATAAATGCGCTTTGCGTTATTCAAACTGAGACCGAAAATGAGGAATTTCTGGTGACATTGAATAATTCACTCAATTACCAGAGACATGAAGTATAAAATATTGTACTAACGTACAGTAAGCGCTCAAAAGTGGATAGGCACGTTAAGAATCGTATTGCTGTGAACTCGCGGTACGACTGTTTATGTTTAAACGACACACACCACTAAGATCGAAGTTTTGCACGGCACACACTGACGTACAGTCGCGTACTCGCATCGCATTGCACGAAAAAAAAAATTTTCGTCACTTTTTTTAGACACGCATCATGCTTGTGACCTGGCCGGATTAAGGCATTGCTAAAATTCGATTTAATCTAATATGAGCTGGTAGCAGTAGGCGCCAAGCGTTGGACTGAGAAGCAGGCGGCTTAGGTTCTGATCTCATAAGATTCAGCGCAGTTTTATTGCTGGCTCCTGTAACACAGGTTGCTACCTAGCTCAGGAGCCAGGGTTTCAATTTGTATTAACACCTGTATTTTGTATTAATAAAGAATTTATTATTATTATTGCCAATTTTTTATTTTGGTTTGCAATAATAACAATATTTAAAAAATTGCTGTTTTTTTTATTTTTGTTGTTATTGCAATAAAGGGTTTAGAATAAAAAATGCGTTACAAGTGATAACAAAAATGAAAACATTTATTTGATATAATATTTTACAAAAAGATAACGCTACGATTATTTATAATAACTTATTTAGCCAAATTGAAAAAAAAGCTTTTTCGTTTAATTTAACATGTCAGATATCAAAAAAATATAAGTAGATTTATTTCACCTTAGACATTAAGCTTCGATCATGAATTTCCAAAATAAGTGATTTTAATAAGTGGTTATGTAAGGCAATTTGTTTATATGAAGTATTTCACATTTTGGCTTTAGTGAATATAGGTTACATGTTGGGGATAGCTTAAGTATTCATTTTCTTTAATAAAAGAAGATTGAAAGTAAACCTCATTTTTTATAATTAAATATACAGGATAAACTATTCCAGAACTTAAAAGTTCTTGTTTATTACGTTATTGTTTGCTGGGCTTCGGCGATGCAACCTTTTTAGTTTGGACTTTTTAATGTCACTTTTAATTAATTCAGCAAAATGTCCGGTTGGTATGAAACCATTAGGTTGATATCCATTCACCAAGTGAGGGCTTATTTAATAAGCCTCATAATTCGCAGTGCAAAAATACGTTGTTCTTTAATAAAGTTTAAGAACCAAAATATCTGTGTCCTCATTCCAAGACTGAATAACAGGGTATGGGCTATGTCTATGGGCACAATACAGTGGAAGAGAGAGCAGCAGAGAGAAGTGGAGAGAAAGGGCAAGTAATAAATAATAATTATTTTAGAAATGAAAAGGACAAGAGCTTGTGATCCTTAGTAGCAGCTCAACCAGCAAAATTCTGACATTTGCTACCAGATTTTTTGGAGATACCTTTCAAATATGCCATTACATAAAAACAAACTGTGGCGTAGAACAATTAATTAACGGATTGGAGGATAAACTAAGAGAATTAACCTGGCAGGATTACTGTGTCATCCAAATTGGAGGTGAAGATTTCAAGACCTCATGCGACTACACTAAGCTGGTAAAACTAATACGGGATAAAGTAATGCCTGTTAAGCATACAAATATAATACTGTGCGTACCCACTTTAAAAAATAGTTATCATAAAGAGATGATAACTTGCGAATAGAAGCATTTAATAATATAATTTATAATGACAATTTAACTCATAATTATATTAATTTAATTGACTCAAACTTAAATTTGACTTTTGACTTCGTGTCTTATAATAAACACGGAAATGTTAATAGTGCAGGTTTAACTAGTATATTTGATCAAATACAACAAATGATAATAGAAATTGACGCATATTCTGAATATTCAAATCCTGCCTATGAGGAAGTTGAACAACACAGTCAGCTTTTTCGAGATTAGTACAGTGGCTGGTGGTATTTTTCACCAAAACGTTTGCGGAATAAATAACAAGAAGGATGAACTCGAAATGTATGTAACTGAATTACCAAACGAAATAATCTTTATTTGTAAAAGTGAACATTTTTTAAACCGTATTATGGTATCACAATTTGATTTTCCTAATTATATCGTAAGCTGTTGCAACACAAGGTTAAATAAAACAAGAGGTGGTTCTTTAGTATTGACACATAAAAATAGAAAAGTTGAGGACTTGGACATTTGTAAAAGGCTGTATAAAACGGATAGCTTTGAGGTATGTGGAGTAAGGAACATTGAGACAAACTCTTACATAATCTGTTGTTATAGAACACCCGCAAATAAAAACTTCGATACGATTTCCTAGATAGATTGGAACGATTACTGCAGTACTTTTTCTATAAAATATGCTTTATCTGCGGAGATTTTAATATTGACTTGTCAAAACAGCACAATAAAAGAAGTTCTTTTACCTTATTGTTGAAATGCTACAATTTCCGATATTTGTTTGATTCAATTACATTTGTGAGAAATAACTCCGAATCGTGTATAGATAATATTTTGACCAACACCTGTGATAAAAATATTGGCAGTACAGACATTGACCACAATCGATTAGCGGAAGGACATGGAGCCCTCTTCTGTACTGCATATTTGGAAAAAGTTACATATACACAAAGTGTTAGTTTTAAATACATAGAACGCAGATTATATAACGAGAATAATAATAATGCATTCAGACAGAAACTAATGGATCATGACTGGAATTTAGGTACAAACACGTTTATACGAAAAATCAAAGAACTACGCTCAGGTACTTTAAAAAAAAGTAAAATAAAAATCAACATAAAAAAAAACTGGCCGATCTAAATGGCTAACGAAAGCAATAAGGGTATCCAGCAAAATTAAGCGATTACTAAATTTTATAAATAAGGCTAAGTGTGACACATCGTTATTGAAATATCGTGAACAGTATCTTGGAACTTATAGAAAGGTAATTAGGAAAGCTAAAAAAATGAAGTAACCTCATCAAATAAATAAAGCAGCTAACTCTAGCAAAGAAATTTGGAAAATTGTCAATAAAACTCGTAAAAAAATTGACAATAATTTCGGTATTAATAATATATTACTTAAACATATTAATAAAATAATTTGTAACCCTATAGACATTGCTAAAGTTTTTGCGGAAACGTTTGACAACAGTAAAGGTGTAAACACTGGTAATCCAGAACTGGCTTAGAAGCATTTAATTGAAAATACTGACAGAATTGATAAGTCTATGGTATTTGATCCCGTCATGCCGTTAGAGATTTACAAAATGGTAATGGGTATGGAGAGTAAAGTCATTTGGACACGATGAAATACCGCTGAGCGTAATAAAAGATAATATAGACATACTGGCACATCCAATATCTGAAATAATAAATAACTGCGCGAATGAAGGCGTCTTTCCTGACCAATTTAAGTTAGCCAGAGTTCTACCACTATTTAAGAAAGGTGTTAAAACAGATCCAGGCAATTACAGGCCCATTTCATTGTTACCGGTTATATCCAAACTTTTTGAAAAAGTGATCAAATTTAGGCTTGTAAGACATTTGAGCAGTCTAAAAATAATAAACCGTTATCAGTTTGGATACCAAAAAAGTAAAGGGACACTAGATGCAATAGACTCGTTAGTTAATAACGTAGTAAATAAGCTGAACAACAAACTTAAAGTTGCTGGCTTATTCCTAGACTTAAGTTCTGCGTTTGATACTGTAGAACTTTTCATTCTAATGGGTAAGTTAGAGCATTACGGCGTTAGAGAAAATGTTTTTAAACTTTTTAATTCTTATTTAACCAATAGGAAACAGTACGTTGAAATTAAATCACTTCACGAATGTGTGGATGAAATTCATAAGTCGAAATCTTTTACTGTAACTAGAGGTGTTCCGCAGGGTTCGGTGTTGGGCCCCCTTTTCTTTATTTCTGAACGATCTTACCGAATACATTTAAAACATTTTACCGGATGCGGACTTGATAATATTTGCGGACGATACGAGTGCCGTTATAGCTTCTGACAATATGGAGACCTTAAAACATAAATTAAATGCATTGATAGCTGCTTGTGAAAGCTGGTTCTCTATGAATAATCTTAAATTAAATGTAAGTAAAACAAAATGTATGATATTTAAATCTACAGTTAAGAACAAAGATTTAGTAGACGTAGAATCCTTAGGCAGGAAAATTGACATTGTAGAAAGTTTCAAATTTTTGGGGGTACAAATTGATTCTTTGCTTAATTGGAAGCCAGAATAATATAGAATCAATGACGAATACAATAAGCAGTGCGTCTTTCGCTATGATCTCTCAGAGATATGTTATCTATTGCTCAACTTCGTACCGTCTATTTTGCACTAGTTGAATCTAAACTTAGATATAGCATTAAATTTTGGGGAAACAGCTATAAATATAAGGCAGCCTTTACTATACAAAAGCGAGCATTAAGAACCATGCTTCGTTTAAACCAGTCAGAATCGTGTAAAGAGTATTTTATTAAACATAGAATTTTAACGGTACCATGTCTTCATATTTTAGTTCTCCTTACTCATTTACAAAAAAACTTAAACGAGTTTGAAATAGACGATGAAAGAAAAAATAGAGTAGGTACTCGCAGAAAAGATCTTCCTACTGTTCTGCGGGCAAAGCTTAATGTTGTGAAACACTCATCACGCGTGCAGACTGTCAATCTGTTTAACAAATTACCAGCGGAAATCAAGAATATTCAGAATGTGAACATGTTTAAAAATAAACTCAAAGCATTGTTAATAAAAAAAAAGCCTATTACAGCGTTGACGATTTTTGTAATGACAAACTAGTATTAAATTGAAGGTACTCCTTTTAATACTGAATATTTCGACGATAAATGTATTTTTGTAGCATTTTACTGAGGACTTTGTTTTGTATCTATAATAATTTTAATGTTTGTAAAGTTTGTATTTTGTAAAGTTTGTTTATGTTGCTTCTTTGTTGTGTACCCAGTGTGCAAATATTTCGACACAAATGTATTTTTGTTATGAAATAAATAACTTGAACTTGAACTCTGTGTAGGTACTCAGGGTACGTCTTTCATTGACTTGAATGTGTCCTGGCGGCTGAGAGTATGTCATGCTCACTTTAATTTCTCGCTTATGGTGGCGCGTGTGTTGGATCATTTAGCTCCCTTCAAAATGGTTGAGTTGAATGGTGCTAATCCATGCGTCATGTTCGTGAACGGGCGCCGTCAGTTGAGACTGGTCATCTCTTAGCTGCCACGGCGTATTTTAATTAAATTTTATTTTCGAATTGTTTTCATATTTAAATAACGGACGCTTTTAACGTTCTGCATCGTTCTCACATGCATAATTTCAACATGAATGATGTAACCAATCTATTGTAAACATAATTTGATTTAAAAGAGTGTCCGTGGAGTTTCTTGCCCGTTCTTCTCCATAGGTACCTACTACGCTTTGGAATGGGCAACTAGCTTCATTTTTCTTACCGACCGACCTTGGCAATTCAAAAGTGCCTGTAATTGGTTTATTTGAAATAAATGCTTTGAGTTTGAGTGTCCAGAGCACTGGTGCTTTGGACACAGACATAGAGGAGAAAACTGCAGATTGAGAGAGATTGATTTTTCCTGTGGAGCCGGTGTAAAAACGGCAGAGCGGATGTGCGGTCAGACTACGCACTGGAGTTGTGCGATTGTTGCTAGCGGAGTCTGGAGGTGGTCGTACGGAGACTGGTACGGCATCAGGCTCGAGCAGGGTGAAAATTGACACGCGTTAAAGATGGATTCCACAGTATCAGCAGCTATTAAGCTGGAAGGGCTGAAAAATTGGAGCATCTGGAAATTCCAGGTTTCAGTCATATTGAGAGGGGCTGAATTGATCACAGTAGTGAATGGCGAGGAAAAGCAAGCCGACAATGCAAAGACTTGGGCGTCAAAAGATGCAAGTTCACAAACTTGTGTCCAGGCTGAGTGAATCAGCAATGGTCCATGTGCTGACATGCGAGACGGCGGAGGCAATGTGGAAAAAGCTCGATAGTGTTTATGAAGCGAGCTCAGCAACAAGCACCTTGATGCTACAACAGCGGTTCTTTCAATACAAGTATGAAGACGGGGACTTATCGAAACTACAAGAAATGGTTTGTCAACTAAAACAAGCTGGTGAGGAGGTATCAGAGAAGTTCCTTACCACTAAAGTGCTGATGTCGTTACCAGACAGTTACAGTCATTTCATCTCAGCATGGTAATCGAGTAATAAACAAAATTATGATGTATTGGTTGCTAGACTTCTAGTAGAGGAAGAGAGACTGAAGGCAAGAGGTAAAATACAAAAGGGAGAAAATACAGCTTTCTATGCACATCAAAATAAGAAAAAAAATATAAAGAGATGATATAAGTGTGGAAGGGGTGGACATTTTGCACAACAATGTGCAAGTGAGTCTAAAAAACGTAAATGTTTCGAGTGCAACAAGACAGGGCACCTAAAACACGAATGTCCTAAGTATCGAAACAACAATAAACATAGCACAAGAGAACCTGAAAAATTATCAACAAAAAAGGGTCATGCATTTACGATGACAGCGATGACATCCAACTGACGTTTTGAGTGAAAATAGACATTCAGTCGGTCAAAGATGGTTTATAGACAGTGGTGCGAGTGAACATATGAGTAGTGAACGATCTTAGTTCATGAACTATCAATCAGTGTCAAACAGATTTGTTATTGTGGGCGACTGTCGGCGTTTGCGCGTACTTGGCGTTGGTGAAATCAAACTACAAATATACGATGGGGATTGCTATGCTAAATCAACACTATATCATGTGCTACATATGCCAGATATGCATATTAATTTAATCTCGGTACCATGTATCACGAGAAGAGGTTATGAAGTCAAGATGTTGTCTGAACAATGTATCATTTACAAAGATAATGAGTTGTGCGTTATTGGGAATCTACGCGAGAAGTCATACGTACTAGATGTGTTGTATGAAGTACATGCTGCAGCTGTTTCAACATTATCAACTTGGCATGAAAGACTATGCCACCAAAATGTTGAGTATGTCAAAAGGGTGCTAAACTATAATAATATTCAGAATAAAACATCAGCTTCCAATGTGAATCATGTTTGCAAGGTAAATCACACAGGTTCCCTTTTTCAAGAAAAGTACAGCACACCACAAAAACATGAGAAATTGTGCACGCTGATGTATGCGGCCAGATGGAGGTTGAGAGGGTTGGTGATTCAACATATTTTTTATTATTGAGTGATGACTACTCAAATTATCGAGTAGTATATTTCCTAAAGAAGAAAGGGGATACTGTTTCTCAAATAAAGCAGTTTGTCGCTTAGGCAGAAACACAAACAGGGAATAAAGTAAATATAATAGTGATTCGTACCGACAATGAAGGCGAGTTTGTCAATAAATATATGCAAGACTTTGTTGAAGAAAAGGGCATCCAACACCAAATTACTGTACAAGTAATTTGGTGTTGGATGCCCTTGTACTGGGCAAGGCAGAGAGGGATATGTGCACCATAGTAGAGGCAGCTCGGTCCATGATAGGTACCAACTTGTCAAAGGAACTATGGGCTGAGGCAGTGAACACTGCGATTTATGTTTTGAATAGGACATCCAAAAGTTGTAAAGAAGGTCAGTCACCCTATGAAACTTTTAATAATCGTAAATTTGATGCGCAAACTCTGTGTGGAATATTCGGACAGGAGGTATATGCCCAATACATCAGAAAAGAGGTTAAAGTGGGATGTCACGGGATAGAAGGCAATATTTGTTGGATTTGATGATTCTAAAGGATACAGACTTTATTATGAAGACAGAAAGGAAGTACATACCAAGAGAGATATTATATTCTTAGATCAGATGAGTATTAAAGAACAGGAATCAACAAATGTACAGGAAATGGAGAGTGTGATTCTACTGGATATGCCACAGGAGAATGATGAGCAAGACCGTTAGAGTGAAGAAGAGTTTTATGAAATAAATATTGAAAATGAAGAGACAGGAGAAGAACAAAGCGAACAGGAAGTTGGAAATGTTAATGAAAATTTAGAGACAGGACAAGTAAGAAGTAGAAGTGGAAGAATAATAAAAAAAACAGAATACCTGAGAGATAATAATCTATGTGCTGTAGAACCAAAGAATTACATGGAGGCAATGATGTCATCAGATGCTAAAAACTGAAAGGAAGCCATCAAAAAGGACCTTGATCAACTAAAAGAAAAAAATACTTGAACAAAAGTAGCTAGAATACCCGAATGCAAAGAAGTGATAAGCTCAAAATGGTCCTGAAAAGAAAAGAAGATAGTTACAAAGCTAGATTAGTGGCAAGGAGATTTAAACAAGATTATATAGATAATGTGTGTGCACCAGTAGCGAAACTTAGTACTTTTCGTATTTTTGTGTCAGTAGCTACTAAGCTTGGGTTGGAGTTTAAACAAATGGATGCATGTGGAGCTTTTTAAATGCAAAACTTGAAGAAGAAATGTACTTAAGTTTACCTGAAGGAACCGAGTCTGTTGAGTATGAGTTTGTTAAACTTAACAAATCCATTTATGGTTTAAAAGTCTCCAAAATACTGGAATGATCATTTCAAATCTATTATGCTATCTTTGGGTTATGCACAATCGGATAAGAATTGTTGTTTGTATTCTAAAGGGATCCCCCTTTAGAATACAAACAACAATTCTGAGGCCCGTTTTCGGCCCTAAAGACACAAGAAATTACGACGTTTTTTTTTACTTATACATAAGTTACGTATAAGTAAAAAAAACGTCGTAATTTCTATTTATTTAACAAGTTATTCATTTATCCGAACAATTTTGCAATAATAAAAAGTACTGAAACGATAAATGATATTCACGGTTGTAGATAAAGCAGCAGTGTTGCCAATACTTATCAATTTCGTTCACGAAATAATCGATCATGTTTTCATGGCTTTTTTTTTTTTAGTAAAATCACATCCGTAATGCTTGTTATACGATCTGTTATAACATATACGGTGTTATGTTTTTACTTTTGATACTAAATGGACAAACTATTTAATAGTTGATATTATGATAATGAATACATATTATAACAAAAACGCTACCACACATTTTAATAATAATTCAATTCATGTTTAGCACAATAAAGATCAAATATGACAAAAACGTACTTATCTTCAGTGGGGTTTTAGTAGTGATTATAATTTTGTATTAAATTATGATTCGAATAAAAATCGATATCGACTTTATTGTTTTGCTAATGTGGCAACATAGAGTTACGCTGGCCGGCTGTCAAGTCAAGACACAGTCAAGTGTCAAATCACAAAAATCTACAGAATCTACTATTCTAAATTCATTGTTTGCGGTTGCCTTACTGAGTTTAATTCTTGCGGATTTGTTATTTTATCCATCAAATAAGCATATTTAATGGATTCCGACAATTATTTTATTAACCCTAACTTAAATATCCAATGATAGTAAATCAATTACGTTAGTCAAGATTAAAAACCATTTTATCTTAAAAACCCTAACATTTTTGTAAACCAATTCCTTGTCCAGTTAATTGTTTAAAATGCATATTATCCTATCCATATACTTTAAAATGTGTGCACTCGAGGCCGAAGTGTCTATGGACGGTGGGCATTCCCCTTTCATATTTGCTATCGTATGTAGACGACATAATATATTTTGGAAGTTATAAAGAAGAAATGTATAAGTTAAGGGAAGTATTATGTAAATAAAACATTTAAAATGAAAGATATAGGAGTAATAAGTAAATATCTGGGCATAGAGGTTGATCAAAACATAGATAAGGGAGTCAGTACTATTTCTCAAAAAAATACTTAGAAAAGTTATTATTACAGTATAATATGTTTGACTGTAGAACTTTACAATTACCAAATGATAAAAACTACGAGTATAACTTCTATATTCTTAAGAGGGAAATGTTAGTGAGTACATCTAAAGAAAATAAATGTACAAAGTTAGTTGGCAGTTTGATGTATGCTTCTATAGGAACAAGGCTAGATATTTGTGCAGTGGTTAACATATTAAGTAGGTATCAGAGCTGTGCTTCTGAACTTATATACAAACTGTTGTTGAATGTTTTAAGATACATCAACTAAATGAAACCAAATTTAAATCTTTAATAAGTTAGGGGATGATTTGATGACACTTGATTTATGTTAATTGTACTATAGAGACCGCAATAACGATGTAAAAGGCTATGTTGATAGTGACTGGGGTGGTTGTAATTATAGAACATCAACGTCAAGGGTGTATTTTCAAAGTGTTCGGGAGTTCTGTAATTTGGTTTTCAAAGAAACAACAGACGGTAGCTTTGTCTTCGACAGAGGCGGAGTACATTACCTTATGCTCAGCCACTAGTGAAGCTTGCTGGTTGAAAGACATTTTGAATACATTTGGTTTTGAAAATAATATAATTTTATATGAGGATAACCTGTCAACTATCAAGATGGCTAATATGACCACTGGTAATACAAGAGTGAAACATTTGGAGATTAAACAATCTTTTGTAAAATAACCCAAGCTAAGGTTGCCGTGCCGAGAGCTGCGCGGCTAGGGGGGAGCCTAGTTGCAAGCGTGCCTGTTGTCTGGAATCGGGCGCCCCCAGGCACTAACAAGCCTTACGCTAAGCTCTACATGCGGGGCTCTGTAGGGTGACAGATTTTTTCCTCTGCTTTTCGTGGGAACTAAATGAGTTATTTAAATGCTAATAATCAACTCAGAGGCGGCGGTGTTGCTCGCCACACACCACGTCATTTGTTTTCACGGGGCGAAAAGCGAGCGGCGTAATATAGCTTAGCTACGCTGAATGTGCAGATAGGTATAAAAGATAAGTTGGATGAGGTGTGTGAGATGTTCAAGGATAAAAGGATAGATGTGCTATGTGTGAATGAGACGAAAAGAAAGGAAGTGGACATATCTAAACGCGGTTCTCTGACCGCTATCTGGTCCGGTGTTCAAGAGACACATAGGGCCTGTCAGGGTGTGGGGGTTGTCCTCTCCGAGCGGATGATGAAATGTGTGAAAGATTATGTTTGTGTGAGTCCCAGGATTCTATGGGTAAGAACAAAGGTGCATGCAAGGTTTATGCACCCGATATGGGAAGCCCACCTTCGGAGAGGGACGAATTTTGGGGCAGTATAAGGGATTTAGTGAATGAATGTAGGTCAAACGAGAAGATTGTTATGCTTGGAGACTTTAATGGTTGGGGGAAAAAGTATTAGGTGCATTTGGGGATGATAGACTGACTAGAGATATGTGTAGAGAAGAATTTGTCAGTTATGAACACTATGTTTAATCATAGAAAGGTTCACAAGTAAACGTGGGAAAGGCAAGACAGTAGAAGCATGACCGATTTTGTGATTGTGGATGAAAGATTGAAGAGTAAAGTCACAGATACTAGAGCATATCGGGGTGTTTATGTAGGGACTGATCATTATCTGGTTATGTGTCGGGAGGATGGTCTGTTCAGGCATGTGCGTCACCGAGTTCGAGTTCCTGTGACTGCTCTAGACAGAATAAAGGTAGAAACACTGCAGGAATAGAAAGTAAAAGAGGAATGTAATAGGGAATTAAAAGTTAAGACGGATAAAATATTTGATGATACGAATGATTACAGTCTAGAAGAAGTATGGGAGATAGCAAAAGATAGTATGGTGCCAGTAGCCACAAAAGTATGTGGTCTGGCGCAGAGGTGTGTTAGTAGAACGAATGATTCTTGGGTAGATGGTGAAGTAAAAGAGGTTGTGAGGAAGAAGAAAGACGCCTGGCTTAATGTGTTGGCCTGTAAGGCCCAAAATAGGATGAATCAGGCAACAAATATGACCGATGATTTGGAAAGAGTGAAGAAGAAATACTCCAAAATGAAAACGAAAGTGAAAAAGATGGTAAAAATGAAAAAGTATGAAGAGGAAGAAAAGTATAACAGGAAGTTCTCTGATAACTTCAGAGCCAATGTTAAGCTGTTTTGGAAACAGGTAAGATTGGCTTGCGGAGTGACAGGAACATCGAGTATGAATGTTATACGGGGCAGAAGATGGATGTATACTGAGCGAAGAAAGTAAGGTCTTGGAACGGTGGAAGGGATACTTTGACAGTTTGTTTGGTTGTCAGGATAGTGTGCAAGGAGTGGGTAACAAGTCAGACGCCAGTTTTAAAGACTCAAGCTCAGAAGTAGACGAAGAGAATTATATAGAAATAAATGAGATTGTAAGAGCGCTGAAAGGGATGAAAGTCGGGAAAGCTGCAGGGTACGACACAGTGTCTGCTGAAATGCTTAAGGGCGGTGACGGGGTGGTGGCAAGCCTGCTGTGCCTAATCTTTAATATGTGTTGGAGATATGGCCGTGTACCGGATGATTGGTGTAAGGCTGTAATCGTACCACTATATAAGGGAAAAGGCTCCCAGCAGGAGTGTAAAAACTACCGCGGCATTAGTATTTTGAGTGTTGTCGGCAAACTGTATGCGAAGGTTTTGATAAACAGAGTGATAAGAGTGACAGATGAGAAAATATGGGATGCGCAGGCAGGATTTATAGAGAAAATGGGCTGTATGGACTAAATCTTCTCCTTAAGATGCATAGCCGAAAAACATCTGGCAAGCACAAGAAAGTCTACTGTGCTTTCGTGGACTTGGAGAAGGCCTATGACAGTGTGTGGAGGGAAGAACTGTGGGCACTATCCTTGTACGTTGTGGACTGGCGCTTGGTACGGGCACTGCAATCCTTATACAAGGATTCCAGTGCTTGTGTTAGGATAAATGGGGCATACAGGGAACTGGTTATCCATCTCGAGGGGTGTTAGACAGGGTTGTGTAGCATCACCGTGGCTGTTCAACCTGTACATGGATAATTGTCTGAAGGATTTGAAAGAGGGTGAATGTGGATTAACGATGAACGAGTTGCCTGTCAAATGCCTTCTCTATACAGATGATCAAGTGCTACTTGCATAGTCAGCAGAACAGTTGCAAGACATGGTGACTGTGATGGATGAAGCATATAAGATGAAAGGAATGAATATAAATTTAAATTAGACGAAAGTCATGGTGTTTGAAAGAGAAGAGAATGTATCGGTGTGTGATGTGAAAATAAATGATAAGAGTGTGGAGCAAGTTAGTGAGTTCGTATATCTGGGGAGTATGTTTACAAGGGATGGAAAGATTGATGGAGGTGTGGAAAGGAGAGTGAATGCTGGAAATAAAGTGAATGGTGCTACACATGCAATTGTGACCGACCAGTTGATGTCCAAGAAGGCACGACTGGCTGTTCACAATAGTGTGCTGGTGCCTACTCTTATGTATGGAATTGAATGTTGGGTGTGGCAAAAGAAGCATGAAAGCAGAATAAATGCTGTGGAAATGCGTTCCTTGCGGAGCAATGGCTTGAATGATAGGAATGATGTGATAAGGCAACGGTGTGGTTTAAAAAGATGTGAGTGAGTGAAAATAATTGAAAAGAGTATGCTTAGATGGTTTGGTCATGTTGAGCGGATGAATGAAAGGAGACTAACAAAAGGTATTTACAAGGCAGATGTGAGTGGAAACGCCGGGAGGGGACCCCCTAGGAAGACATACAGTGACCTTATTGGTGATGTTCTTCAGAAAGGTCAGGTGCGTAGTACTCGCAACCGGCGCTCGTGTATGACCAGATGTATGAACGTAAACGAGGCAAATAGGATTATGTAAAGATCGTAGCAGGTGACGTGCTGTAGCTTTTGCCTACCCCCATGGGAAGAAGGCGTGAGTTTATGTATGTATGTATGTTGTAAAAGAAAATGAGAAAAAAAAGTTATTAAGTTAAAATATGTGAATACCAGTGAGTAAGTTGCAGACATCCTAACAAAGGCATTAGGGGGATTTTTTTTTATTTTAAATGTAGCGATAAATTGCTTAACGATTAATTCTTGTTTTGTATTAATGTTGAGAAAGTTTTATTAAGGGTGAGTTTAAAAGTTAAGTTTAAAGAGAAATTTAGTTTAGTTTTTGCTATGGGAAAGTTTATGTTAATGGGAGGTCTGTTTGGGAAATATAAATTTGTTTGGATATTTATTGAGGGGAGGTGTGAATGTAGCAATAAGATATTCTAGCAACACTTGTTTTTAGTCTAAGATCAGTGTCGATGTTGTATCTATGACACTGATACTCTGGATGTGTAATGGCGGACGCTCATTGTTTTAATTCTGCAAGTTACGTTGTCTTTAATAAGGTTTAAGAAAAATATCTGTGTCCTTATTCCAAAACTGAATAACAATTCGAACATTTAACTAAAAATAACATTCTAGCAGAACAACAAAAGGGATGTCGTAAGAATAGCCAAGGATGTAAAGAGCAACTGACCATTGAAGCGATTAGTTTCAACAGTGCTGTTAAAATCAGGAAGGATGCACAATGTTTATTGATTACCAAAAGGCTTTCGACTCAGTTCCGCACAGTTGGTACTCGTCCTTAATCTATTTAAAATTCACCCCTCGACTCCTCGACTGTAGCTACTGAACCAATCTGTATAAAACGTGGATTTTTTAAAGAAGACGCTCTAAGTCTTCTGTGGTTTTGCATGGCACTCGTTTTACTCTCACACTTGCTTGATAAAACAGACGTAGGTTTCACCCTCTCGAAAAATTACACAGAATACACTTCAATGGTACGATCGTTCCTTTTAGCACTCAAAAAATCAAAATATTTTATTTCACTCTACATAGGCAATTATGAAACTTCAGAATCTAGGTGCACGGTTCCAATTGGTCGTTTCCTATGGAGAAGAGCCGGCAAGAAACTCCATGGTTACTCTTTTAAAACGATTTGTCTTTTACAATTTTTTCAAATTACAGTGTTAATAGGTATGGGAGGACAGTGTAGGCCTGTCAACAAGTATCATATGTTTAACAAATAGACTATGGAGAGCTGAAATTAAAATTGTAGGTTTATAATGTCAAATAATGATAATATTATGTCAGAGATAAGTAAAGAGTAAATATCTAATAATAAAAAATAAAAATTAAACACCGTTCTTTGGGAGCAGATATTAGAAATTTACATAGTGATGCCGTTTATGAGGTACCAGGGAAGCCACATGTGCAGAAGTAATTATTGCCAAACTTCCTTGTCTTCGACGTAGTCTTTAATCTTATAATATGCTTTTTTGATAAGGACACGTTTGATGTGGGTTTTGAACTTTCCATCGCTAAGTTCTGTAACCGACTTTGGCAACTTGTTATAAAAGCGAATACTGTTTATCACAAATGGCTTGCTTGTTCTAGTTAATCTAAATTTGGGTATAACAGTTTCATTTTGACTACGTGTATTTATATTATGGAACTTCTTATTTTAAAAAGTCCTAAATTTTTGTGAACATACAAAATACTCTCTAAGATATAAAGAGAAGGCAGAGTCATCAATTTCAATGAATTTGTTTCTAAGAGACTCGCGAGGACCCATTTGTCATAGATCGCGCGGATTGACCTCTTTTGTAAAATGAAAATTGCATCTACGTCAGCTGCTGATCCCCACAGCAGAACGCCATAAGACATAATACCGTGGAAATAAGCAAAGTATACTAACCTAGCTGTGGCTATATCGGATTGAAAAATTTATCACCATCGAGTACGAAGTCAACGCTTATGCAGTCCTTAATTTTCCCTATCATCGATTATGGTGATGTGTGCTACTATGACCTGAATGCAGATCTCCTCGACAAACTTGACCACCTTCTCTGCGAAAATATGACCATGTATCTGCTCATCGGTCGCTTCTAAAGTGGTTGCCCATCGCAGAGATCAAAGGGCGCTGACCACCTTGTTTTCATTTATTATTTCTACCTCCCCCCTTGGTTATCTAGCCCCCCACTTTCAGTACATTTGCGCCAACCACAATATAAATCGTTCATCACACAATCGTCTTCTTCTATGTCCCACTCACCGCATAGACTTCATTCACTCTTCCTTCTTCGTTCAGTCTATCTCTCTGTGGAATGCATTCCCCCAATAAATCAGGGTGGCAACCAACCGATTATCCTTGAAAGTTAAAGTTTGAGAGCACATTCGCAAGAAGCTGGCAGTATCGTCTTAAAGATAATGTTTGTTTTCGCATTGTTTGACTTATTTGTTTTTAATATATTTATGTAATTAAATTCAATACTTACCAAAACCGTTACCTGGATGAACGCACACAACCTCGAAATAATCTACTCCAAAACTAAACTAATTACCTTCCATCCCCTTCAGAAACCACCGCTAAATATAGAATTTACTTTTAATAACACACAACTTGAAATTGTTAAAGAATTTACCTTACTTGGACTAGATTTAGACACACATTTAAACTGGAAAACACACATACAAAACTAAGATCACAATTTCAAGATTTTCGTATCCTCTCCGTGAAATATAAAAAAAAACCACCGATCTTCAAACAGCGCTCACTACCTACTATGCGTATGCTTATGCATGGCTGAGCTACGGCGTGACCCTATGGGAAAATAGCACAGATGCCCCTACACTCTTCACTCTTCAAAATAAATTTAACCTCCCACCTAAGTACACATTGTGGAATGCAAATAAACGATTGAGTACTAAGTACTTTTACTGAATATATTTAGATATAAATTTTCAAACAAAATAAGAAAATTTAACGTTTTTTATTTTTCGTTTTTCTATGGACTGGTATTACTTGTGATTTCATTTAATGCATATAAGTGGTACCCATACTGTACATAAAAGGAGAAACTGACTGGCTGACTGACATATTAACGCACAGCCGATACTGCTGGGACTAGGAAAGTGAGATTTTGCACACGGCTTCCGAAAATGATAGAGGACTGTATAACATGTAAAGAATAATAAAATTAAATTACAAAGGTCGGTCTAAAATGCAAACGAGATAACAATAAGGACGTTTAAAACGCGTAAGCGCAGCTGTGCGTGGAGGCGTGCAACTGCTGACTGTCGTGGTGGCCGCGGGCCGGCTGGCTCCCCGCTCTCCCTGCACCCCTCGTTTACTGCCGCCAGCTCGCGGTGATGTTGAGAGGAGCGGTCTCAACAAACACTATTGCACGTTGACGCCTGTCTATCTTGGCACTATCACCTTGACACCTTGTCCGCGCGGGTCAGAAAACTTATTTATGTCTTCAAAAACTTAAAGAGTGCCCGCCCTTAAAAGGAAGTTTTAAATATGGCTTACTGTGCTCTTTGTGAGTCTTAACGTATTGTATTACAGATTGGGGAGGAGCAGCGAAGACTGCGTTTATACAGGTGTAGCGGGCGCACAGAGCAGTACTTAAAGTGCTTCTTAGTAAACCTTTAAGATTTCTTACGCAACTACTTTACATTTATGTACAAGGTTCTAACAGTTCGACAACTTTTTATCTACCGCACATTAATCCGCAAACACTCAAACCTGCCATTAAACACCAGTAATCCTTCCACAGCAAGAAGAAGACCAGAACCTCCAAGTCCTACAAAGAACACGCACACGACTTTTGCTAAACGACACTACTCCTTTCTTAGCGCCCTCACTTATAATAAATTGAACCAGATTTTGAACATACATTCCCTGAACACATTTCATTGCAAATCTAAAATTAAAGAATATCTTTTAACTCTCTACTACAGTAAAACAGAAGACCTATTAAAATCGCACACACACCCATACACACACATCTACACACGCACTCACCACATCTTTTTCACACTAGAAGTAAGTATTTCCTTATGTTTCCTAATAAAGTTGTATACTACTTACTTACCTGTAATCATGTATAATGGACGGATGGATGACCCCTGTAACACACTGGAACACCTAGCATGGGGGTCATCGATCAAATCTCTGTGCACTTGTAAGTCCTATGCAGAAAATGCTACGCGTATCTACTTTGTGCATTACTTTTGGAAATTTAATTATTTATTTATATATTATTTATTACTATGAAGGGGTTTTTGGAAACTCGACATTTAAGGGGCTGAAAGGAGGATTTTGTTTGTATGAAATATCTTATTCCTTAAGTTTATAAACTTGAAACTTGGCACATATACTTAACACAGTAAATTTTAACCACCCCCAAAAGGGGGTTTGGAGGGTGTAAAAGTTAGTATGGAGCAAGAGCAAGAGTAATATCCTGCAGTTTAACACATCTAAGTGTGTGACCATAAGTTTCTCGCGCGCACACACATCCATCACATATACTTATGGCTCCCCGTCCACCGTGGACGGGGTGCTGATGGATAGGGTCACTGAAGTTAGGGACTTGGGAGTTCGTTTCACCACTCGACTCACGTTTCGTGATAATTATAGTTAAGGAATACAAAAAAGCATATGGAAACCTAGGATTTGTGTTTGGAATGGTTTAATCCTTCACAAATATTAAAGCCGTTGTACGGCTTATATAATGCTTTAGTAGGAAGCCAATTACAATGTAATGCAGGTTTCTGGGCACCACATGAAGCTAAGTATCGTCTCATGTTGGAGCGAGTACAAAATAAATTTATTCGGTGCAAATACATGAAGGAAAACGGGGTATATTCATTTAATCCATTGATGTATCCAACTCTATTTGTCTTGGGTATGGTCGGATATAGTGAACTGAGGGTCCAGAGGCAACTCACACTAGTGACTTATATCTTTAAGGTAATTAGCGGGATACACAATGCGGATATGTTGCGAAGGGTGGAGCGAGTAGTGCCGGACGGGTATGTGGGTCGTCGTGGTCAGCCGTTGCTGGACGAACCGCGCGAACAGCTTTAGAATTAGCTATGGTTAAAACAGTGGAACTATTATAATTTTAAAAGAGCTACAATATCGTATTGGGTCTAGCCTGTAAGGATATTTGTGGGCATAGAGTGAATTAGTAAATACATTCTAACAGTAGCAAGCGAACATAAGCCTCAGGGCAAAGTGGCATACGACCAGGGCTGCCTCTACATGTACATACATACTACACACCTCTGACCCTGAGGGTGACACGAGACGTGATGCTGTGTTACTAAACTTTGGGTTAATCAGTTCTAGTACGTTTGGGGGTCTTTAAGTGTCATGCGGATTTGCTCCCGCATTCGTGATTATACTAATTATTCTTGTCTGAGCAACTGGCAGCAAGTTTGTCATGCTCACTAGTTGTCACTAAAGGCGGTAGCGTCGGGGTTAATGGCTGATCTTAGCGTTATGCTCGTGAATGAGTGCTGCTTGTGGTGACTGGTCGTCAGCCTGGCCAGGTTTCTGTTATTGTTGCCAGAAATAAATGTTTATTGATTTAACTAGTATACAATCCTTTTTCCTAGTTTATCATTTGTGACTTTGGAGATACAGTGCTTATGGATAGAGTTCAACACTCTTTAGGTAACACTAACCACTTCCTATCAGAGAAGACACTGGCCTGTTTGCTTACATTTATATTAACTAACTAATACTTACTTTTCGTCTCCCTGGCTCTTCGTTTCTTCTTTGATACTACTTGTTCTTCTTCCACTTCAGTTTTAAGCTCCATTAAAGGTACATCATCTTCCAAATCTGACTCAGAATGGTGTGGAGGCATGGTGTTTAAATTTTCCGGTTCCAGCTCTGTAAGTAAACAAAAACTATGAAGTGTATTACTGTTTTATTATCAACATAAAAATAAATAGATTGTATCTTCAATTGCTACTTACCATCACTTTGATGTTCCTCTTTTGGCTCAATAATGTCATCTAGTTCCTCACAAACAGCTGGTAACTCTTGTTTGATAGCAATGCTTTCTGTTTGACAGCCATCATCTATACTTATATGCACTATTGGAGATTTATTCAAACCACTTAACCCTTGAACCTCTAAGTGGTTTTGGTTATCTAAAGAATTGGGCTGTAAAAAGATGATTCTAGTATTAGGAAAACATGCTGGTGATCATAGTCTCACGAGCACCATCCTTTCTGCATTAAACTAAAATCATTTAAAAAAGACCCACAGGTGAAGATAGTGTAGGTCCAATGTTCTCAGTGATTGGCCATGCTACAAACCTCACTGGCCACTGCACAAGCTATTGTCACAGAGCTTGTGCCGACACGAAAGACGGTTGACAAACTGCCGCATTCAAGATTCTTAACAAGTTGTAGCACCATAATGTGCAGTATTTAGTAAAAAAATAGCATGATTCAACACTTGATGTTATGAAAGGAATCCTTTCCACATTACACTGAAATTAGAAATTCTGAGAATAACTGGCTGTTGAAGCCTCACCTCATAATCTTCATTCATCATCTGAGCAAACACCTCCTCCGCTTTCAAACATTGTTTCAGTAATCGGTAGCAATGCTTTAGTTTGGTGCAGCAAAAGAAACAAGCAAGAATCGGTCTACTGTCTTCAGTAACAAACTGCAAGAAAATTTGTATCACACTATTTTGTTTTTATGACAAATATACATATATACAGTGGAATCTCTATAACTCGAATGTCAAGGGAAATGCAAAAAAAACGAGTTAACGAGTTTTCGACTTAACAAGAACTTCGAGATACATAGACTTAACTGCTGAAATTTTGACTTACAGAGGCGCGATTTCTAATTGTAAATTTCGATTTGTAGAGTCGAATTTGAATAATAATTCAACTTACGTTTTTTAATATTTTTTACATATTAAAACAAATTACATATACTTCTGCCTTTTCGCGTAAGATAGGCCCAGATACGCTTATGTTTTTGTCCCGACACTGTTTGAACCAGGTGAGTAAGCATTCTTCTAAATCAGGAAACTCAGCTAGACGCCGTCTTTTGCTAGATAAATTGCGACTTGATTCATATCTTCGCAATATTTTGGCTTCATTCTTAATTATTGTAAACAAAGTGCTTGCTGGCAATCCATATTGAGCTGCGACGTCTTTTTTTATGCCACGTAGAGTCAAAGTCTTTATTTTCCGCTTTGTACTCATGTTGTTGTTAGTTAACAGCCAAAATAATACTGACGGACAAGCTCCGCTATAAGTAATCGTGTCCTGTGTCGACAAGGAACAAACATCACGTTCACAGCTGTGTTACTTAGAAAGTTTCATGAAAGCATTCATTCATTGCACATGTACAAGACAAAAACAATAGATTAGAAGCCCCGAACCCGAACATTCATTTTGGTTTTATTGCTATTATTTCGGGGAATTCCAAGTAAGACGTCATTATATTTTACTAACTACGACTTACGGAGTCTCCTTTTTGAAATTCGAGTTATAGAATAAATATGTATCATCAATACTTCGTAGGGAAATAACATTTTGTTCGAGTTACAAAGTCTAAATAATTCGAGATACCGCGTATTTAGGTGTTCAGCGGAAGGGAATGGCAATTTTTTTCGACTTACTGAGGATTTCGACTTAACGAGGTTCGAGTTATAGAGATTCCACTGTATCATTAATGCTTTCTGTGCGTATCATACAGACAAGGGATGAGCATTGATCGCCACTTTTGCTCAAGGCAGACAACATATACTTAATAGTTTTAAGTCAAACAATTTGCCTTAATCAATGTCAGTGATTTTTATTTTCCCTTAAGACAACCCTCGGACCAAAAGTCGGAGAGGCAAAAATACCTAATAGGTAATTGACTTAATTCATATTAAACTTATCAACTTACTGGAATATCCGTCAGCCTCTCATATAGTTCGTGTAAGTTCCTGTTGACCACTATATACATGCAAACATTTTCTGCTAAACAGATCCTACACATTGGCAGCTTTTCCATCTTTAAACTCAAAATGTATTACTTAAGTAAGGTATTTAGTTCAAGTTTACACATATATTGTAGGAAATCAAAGTTTAGTCGCGTAACTTAAAAAGGCTTGTACATTATTATAAAGACTTATTAAATCTCCCATAAGTAGTCCAGATAATCAAAGTAATTCATAGGAAATAGTTTAATTAGTCCTTATGCACCATCATCTCTTCATCACTTAAACCGGTTCACAAGTAGTGCACGTTCACGTTTATTTCGATTATTTTCGATTAGTCGTAACAACAATGAACAAAGCACCAGCACGTAGTATATATTTATTTACCAACAAAAAAATCGTGTTGGCGTTGACAGCTTGACATTGACAGATTGAATGATAGTCACAGAGTACTTTTACTATACAATGATAGTAACATTTGCTTTTTTTTATTCTTATCATAAAATCGCTCGTGTCATGGTGAGACCGGGTCTTTCTGCAATGACTTGTCGAACCTAGAATTGTTCAAATATTAGCTTCCTTAGCAACTTAATAACCTGTATTATTAGAATTATTCAATGGGGAAGGTCGGGCAAAGCTAATTGGACCGTGTTGTGCCAAAATGTTCCAACCCATAGTGAACATATTTTGAATTATTTATGTTTAAACATCCTAATTTTCCCTTATAGATATTCAGATTTCGTTACACATGAAGGTATCAATATTTAGAATATTGAATAGTGTTTCTAATAGTATGTTTTACAATTTACAGCAGCTGCTTATTTTTCAGATATTGATGAAAAGTATCGTCTGGATCATTTCTGCAAAAAACCATTTTGTATGAGTATATGTCAATTTTTTGTTTCAAATCAAATCAAAAGTCATTTATTCAAACTAGGCTGAGAGCCTAGTAGTAAACTAGTTTGCAATAATGATCCAACCCACTTTCATTATCAATTTAATATCAACTTCGGTTTTTCTTACTATGTGCTACTGTGAGTAATGAATCTCTGTTTTTACTAAGGAATATATATTTGTGGACCAAAAAAAAAAACATAAACTTTCGTAAACTAATCCTCTTCAACATCAAAATCAAGTGTTCCAAATCCGTCAACATCGTCGGTCACCCGTTTGTTACCTTTCAAATTTTCGTAAAACTGTTTACAATCATCTTAAATTAAGACTTTATGTCATCTAGCTTTGCCTGAGCTATTTATTAGCCATGCGGCCACAGTGAACCCAATTTTTTTTTTCGTCTTTCATTACACAAACTTCTTTTCCTGTTTCTTTCTTAATGTCAAGCTCTTCATACTCTTTATCAAAACCGCTTCACATATTCGAATAGTGGTGATCCTTTTTCAAAAGAATTTCTTTCGTAGCCAGCCAGTTAACTTTAGTTTTTTAACGCAAATCTTTCTGTTTATTATAAACTTCTCAATATCATTTTTCATCTTAAAAAAGAATCTGACTTCATTCTCACTACCTGCAAAGGATTTCTTTTTTTACAGCTTCATTACGTCCATGTACTCTTCTACCGTGTCTCCTTTGTATGCCTTTTAGTCGAGTCTCAGTTTTTTCGGCTGGCAACACTGCCTGAGTGACATGCCAAATTTTTGTTCCGTATTTTATAATTAGTTTTATTTAAATTTTAAGTGTAATTAAGGTGTAATTATATATTTAAATGTAACGTAACTGCATAAATACTTAGGATTATTGTTTTTGTTGAACGTAGCCATAGAGCATGAGGCAATAAAATAATGTAGCGTCTCATTGTGTTGTCTTTGGGTTCGTGCTAATAAAGATGGCGGCAGCATTTATTTTACGTGAACTGCATTTCTCATTTTAAACTCCTAATAACAGGTTATGGGCCCAGACGATTTCCTAACTCTGTTATTCAGGAGAGCAGTCACGTAGGTCGAGCTGTATATTTTTTTCGTCGGTAGTAGTTCGCAGCAAGGGCGGCGGCGGCAGCGACGTCTGGGGGCAAGCAGTGCTAAGGTGTAGAAGTACTGCATCAGACGTTACTACGTACAGCTTGCTGTTTCTACGACGAGGGAGGGCGCAGAGTAATCCGGGGAAATGGATCAGCTCACGTCGGTGGGAGTTTTCAAGCTCGAAGGCCAACGGAACTGGAGTCTTTGGAAGTTCCAAGTAACAGTATTGTTGAGATCGCATGATTTACTTTCGGTGGTAGATGGCTCAGAAAAGAAGCCAGGGAAAGATGCAGCAGACTGGATCAAGAGAGATGCAAAGGCTCAGGGAATGTTAGTGACCAGGCTAAGTGAAAATGCTATGATTCACGTAACAACCTGCGAGACAGCCGCTCAAATGTGGAGTAAGTTGCTGAGTGTGTACGAGCAGAAGTCCAGTACTAGTTTACATTTACTTCAGACACGCTTCTTTAATTTCAAGTTTGAGGAAGGAATAGAGATGTCAACTTTCCTGTCCAAGTTACAAGAGTTAAAGAGTCAATTAAAGCAAGCAGGAGAGGAAGTAACAGAAAAATTTATTATGACAAAGGTCCTGATGTCGTTACCAGAAAGATATGGTCACTTTGTGTCAGCATGGGAGTCTGTGGACCCTAGTAGACAGAATTATGATGAGCTCGTTGGAAGACTTCTGGTAGAGGAGGAAAGGATGAATTCAAAAGGCAGTGGGAGTGAAGAAAATTTTGCTTTGTTGGCGAAAAAGCAGAACGCGAGAAATGATAGAGAAGAAAGAAAATGTTTTAAGTGTGGTCGCATCGGACATTTTATTATAGACTGTAAGAGTGCTAAGGAGAGTAGAAAGTGTTTCGTTTGTAATAAAATTGGTCATTTAAAGCATCAGTGTCCAAGAAATGAAAAAAACAACAACCATAATGGTAAGAGGGATAACACGTTTGTTGCTATGACAACAGATAGTCAATCTCATTCGATCTTGTCAAACAAGTGGATCGTAGATAGTGGCGCGAGTGAGCACATGACTTCTGAACGCAACCTATTTAAGTCAACGTCATTCTGTCAAACGTCAGATCGTTTTGTTGTTGTTGGGGATGGGAGAAAATTACCGGTTTTAGGAGTCGGGGAGATAGAGTTTGCAGATAACAATAAGTTGATTAACGTCTTATTCGTACCAGACTTAAAGTTGAACTTATTTTCAGTATCAAGCGCGACCAATAAAGGGTTTACAGTGGAGTTAACTAACAAAGAATGTTTCATAAAAAAGGGTGGGATTTTATGTGCGTCCGGACATAAAGAGGGCAACAATTTCTTTGTTTTGAACTTTACTAAAGATGATCAGTGTGCAGCTGTGACGTTAAATGAGTGGCATGAGCGACTTTGCCATCAAAACATGGACTTTGTAAAGGCTGTACTAAATGAAAATAACCTCGCCTTTAGTGTTGATGACAACAAAAAGTGTAGGGAATGCATGAAGGGTAAAATGCACAGGCTACCATTCAAAGACGGTACGTGCCACTCAACTAAAGCTTTGGATTTAGTTCACGGGGATGTGTGTGGCCCGTTGGAAGTTTCCTCAATAGGTGGTGCAAAGTACTTCTTATTATTGAAAGACGATTTCACAAAGTACCGTCATGTCTATTTTATGGCGAAGAAGTCGGAGGTTGTGGAGAAAATGAAATTGTTTATTCTGACAACAGAAAGAGAAACAGGCTGTGTACTTAAAATCTTCAGGTCTGACAACGGCAAAGAGTTTGTCAACAAGGAGATGGATGAGTTGTTCAAAAGCAAGGGTATCCAACATCAAACCACTGTAGCTTACACTCCGGAACAGAACGGTCAGGCGGAGAGAGACATGCGTACTTTAGTAGAAGCTGCTCGTACAATGTTAATTGCTAAGGGTTTGAGCAAGGAGTTGTGGGCAGAGGCGATAAATACTGCGGTTTATGTTCTGAATAGAACAAGCAAAAGTAGGATAGAAGGAAAGACACCTTACCAAATGTGGACCGGACGAGACTTTGATGTGAGTAGCTTAAATAAAATATTTGGAACAAAGGTTTGGATACATATTCCAAAGCAGAAGAGGCGTAAATTAGATCCAAAAGCTGAAGAAGGAATATTTGTTGGCTATGATAGTACAAAAGGTTTCCGCATATTTTATGAAAAAGATAGATTAGTTCATACTAAAAGAGATGTTGTATTTATGATGGGCGATATAGAAAAACCAGAGACTGAGAGCGAAGATGAGGAAGTAGTATACCTGGAGTCATCAGACATGGAAAATATTGTCGAAGAAGTAGGTTCTATAGAAGTGCATCAAGAAGTGGAGCAAGAACAGGCACAGACAGAGGAACAGCAGGAAGTATCTGAGATAGAAAATGAGATCAGTGAACATGACAATTTTGATTCATTTGTTGAGGCTGAAGATCAAGTAAGAACAAGATGTGGGAGAGTAGTGAAGAAACCTGGTTGGTTATATGATTACCTTGGATTAGTTACCACAGAAGGAGAACCGGCAAATTACAAAGAGGCAATGAAAAGAGAGGATGCTGATAGTTGGAGGAAGGCTATGGACAAGGAATTGGAACAACTGCAAGAAAAGAATACATGGACATTAGTAGAAAAGGTGCCAGAAGGGCAGGAAATTATAAGTACCAAGTGGGTATTAAGATTTAAAAAAGATCAAGAAGGGAAAACTATCTACAAGGCAAGACTAGTGGCTCGTGGGTTTCAACAGAATGAGTATGATGATTATGACCTTTATGCTCCAGTAGTAAAGTTAAATACATTCAGAATTTTTACGGCAGTGGCTACTAAACTGAACTGTAAAATAAATCAGTTGGATGTGTGTAATGCTTTTTTAAACAGCAAAATAGATGAGGATGTTTATTTAAAGTTGCCTGAAGGAGTTGATTCAAAATACAAATATTGTAAACTAAATAAGTCCATTTATGGGTTAAAAAGGTCACCTAAATACTGGAACGAAACTTTTGATGAAGTGATGAAAGCACATGGGTTTAAAAGTTCAGATAAAGATTATTGTTTATATTCAAAGCATGAGAAGGGTAATAAAACTTTTTTATTGTTATATGTTGACGATATACTCTATTTCAGTACATCTGAAGGGGAGGCTTTAAATTTGAAAGATGTTTTGAGTGAAGCTTTTAAAATGAGGGACATGGGGCCAGTAGGAAAATTTTTAGGGATAGAAATAAAACAAGATCTGAACAAGGGTTGTACTACAATTAGTCAAAAGGATTACTTAAAAAATGTTCTAAGTTGCTATGGTTTGTCTGATTGTAAACCTTTATCTTTGCCAATTGATAAGAACTTCAAGTTTGAGTTATTGAAGAGGGAAGGGTCAGATAGTCAGTTTGAGCATAAATGTAGAGAATTAATTGGTAAATTAATGTATGTTGTTACAGGATCTAGACCAGACTTATGTGTTGTAGTTAACATGTTAAGTAGGTATTTAAGTAGTGCGAGTAAACTGTTATATAAATTACTACTAAATGTGTTAAGATATGTGAAGGGAACATTAGACTTATGTTTAACATATTACAGAGATTGTGATGAGGAGGTTACGGGTTATGTTGATAGTGACTGGGGAGGAAGTGATGACAGAAAATCAACAACCGGTTATTGCTTTAAAGTTTTCGAGTGTACTGTGATTTGGTCATCTAAAAAACAGCAGTCGGTAGCATTGTCTTCAACGGAAGCAGAATATGTTGCCTTAAGCCAAGCAACCAGTGAAGCCTGTTGGCTTAAGTCAATATTAATGGATTTTTGTATAGATTTGGGGTCTATAGTCATTTACGAGGATAACCAGTCTACTATAAAAATGGCTCACATGGCTACTGGTAATACTAGAGTTAAACATTTAGATATAAAACAGAAATTTGTCAAAGAGAAAATTGATAAGAAAACTGTTGTGTTACAGTTTGTTAGTTCGAGCAATCAAGTCGCTGATATGTTAACCAAACCATTGGGAGGTGTTAGGTTCAAGTATTTGCGAGCAAGATTGTTAATTCGTTAGTTTTTTTTTTGAGATGTTAAGTATTTTATTGAGGGGAGGTGTTGAACGTAGCCATAGAGCATGAGGCAATAAAATAATGTAGCGTCTCATTGTGTTGTCTTTGGGTTCGTGCTAATAAAGATGGCGGCAGCATTTATTTTACGTGAACTGCATTTCTCATTTTAAACTCCTAATAACAGTTTTCCTGCAAAATTACAAAGTCAATCACAGTGTTGATAGCCCACCGTTACCGGCAACCTATAACGAGCAGCTGATGTCCAATCTGCGAATTTAAACGGGGAGTATTGTATACATTTATTAATAATAAGCACACAATCTTCACGACTCTGTAACACATTTTATTGAGTCTTAGTTTCACAATTTTTGGTTGATTTGGCACTAGGTCTAAGTCACTTTGTAAAAAAATATATAAAAATAAAAAATAAAAACTCAGCGAAACTTTGATGTCAATTATCAAAATACTGTATTTCTGGAATTCTTACATTGTACTTAACAACAATAACGTTGACTATCGTTATTTTTTTAATTGTAATCTTTGATAAACTTGAATTCTTGTAACATAGGCATTCTACCCACATATGCAAAAGTAAAAAGTAAAGTAAAGTCAATAGAATAAATGTAAATTTGTATTGATCTGAGCAAATCAGCAGGCTTACTCTCGACACTCGATCTCAATTTGAAATCGAAATTGGGATCGAGATCTTGTCATTTGGCACTCTTGAATGGTACACTAGCGCACGATTGAAATCGTATTAGGTGGATTTTTTCGGAACTAAATGAAATCGACTGTACGCGATCGGATGCACTTTTTCGGTACTCTTGACGAGATTTTGACGTTGACATATCGAGTTTGAAATCGTGTTTGTGTCAAAGTTGAACGATTTCAAAAAGTCTACTTTTTCGGGATCGAGTTTGTTATTGTGACTAGATTTGTGAAGTTTTTACTGTGAATAATGGCACGTTTAGAACTTATTTGTGATATTTTGGACAATGCTCATAAGTTAGATATGAGACAAAGGCGGAATTTGAGACTAATGGCGCGTTATGCAGACAACGCGTTTGCCATGACTGACGATGAATTTAGGAAAAATTACCGAGTAGATAAGGAGCTTTTCGAAGTGATCTTTAAGGATTTAGAACCTTTGATGCCCCAGCCTACTCGCCGTAGCGACATACCAAGAAAATACAAGGTTTGTAAACTAGCAATTCCATTTTCACATGGTATTTTATTTATGTCATTATTAATACTAATTTTATTCTTTAGGTTTTAGTGGCTCTTTCATTTTACGCCACAGGCAGCTACCAAAGATTAGTAGGTGGGACACAAGGTACAATGATGTCCCAACAATCAGTCTCAAGAGCTATAAGAGAAGTTACAAAGGCTCTTAATTCAAATGCTATTCTAAATAAATGGCTGAAGTTTCCACAGACTCGACTTCAACGAGACTTAATTAAACAAAGGTACTTCTTTTACCTAAATATTATATAGTACCTATCATTCAATACTTTTGATATGTTGCTTTTTATATTAGACGTTTATTTTCAACTTATTTGTTTTGATTATTACGATAATAATAACTTAATTTCAGGTTTTATGAAAAATTTAAAATTCCTGCAGTCACAGGATGTATTGATGGTACTCATGTGGCTATTGTAAGACCATCACAAAATGAGGAGCGGTTTTACAACAGAAAAGGTTTCCATTCGAGAAATGTTTTAATTGTGAGTAATGTAGGTTATTTATCTAGTTATTAACTATTAGAGTAACTGTAACTTTCTATAAAAAGTATTTCTTTTACAGATTTGTGATGCGGATCTCAATATACTGAGTGTAGATTCGTCATTTGGTGGAGCCTCACATGATACTTTTGTTTGGAACCAACATCCTGTTAAGAATCACATATCCAATTTAATAAATGCAGGAGAAAGAGTTTTTTTACTTGGTAAGCATTGCATACAGTGTTTTAAATTAATGTACTAGGTCTGCATTATGTTTTGTATAGATTTTAATAACTTAATCATTTTATAATTACAGGTGATTCCGGCTATCCTCAAAGGGAATATATGATGACCCCAATAGTGGATGCACCGCCAGGCTCAGCTGAAGAGTACTACACTAATCTGCATTGTGTGGCTCGCAATACTGTTGAGCGAACAATTGGGGTTTTAAAAAATAGATGGAGATGTCTCCTGGGCCATAGAGTTCTTCATTATCATCCAGACACAGCTGCTAAAATTATAAATGCATGCTGTGTTTTACACAACATTTGTAACAGAGCAAGATTGGGTCTAGATGATAACGTGGATGCCGTACCACCCATGGGTGAAATACAACTAGCACTACCTGACTTAGAGGTAGATCGAGGTTCTGTCTCTGTTGAGCTGAGCAGGGGTCGCGAGGCTCGTGCACAGCTTGTACAAGAACTGTGGACAGCTCGGCATCTTCATTAATATTAGTGTTATGTAAGAACAAATTTTTGACTAAGTATGTAATTAAAAACCGAATTCAATTAAACTCATGTTGTAAATTAATTAATTATATATTTTTTTGTAAACAAACTATAAATATAGATAGATTAATACATTAAGTTACCAAGACTTGTACTCTCTTTTATTATTTATTCAACAATATTATATAATACAATGTAACTATACTAGTACTTACTTAAAACCCTAAAGTAAGAATAGCTTATTTCATTATTATTTTAATATAGATAGGTAAATAAATTATGTGACCAAGAAATGTACTCTCTTATTATTTATTAAACATTATATAATACAACAAAACTTTACAAGTACCTACTTGAAACCCTACAGTAAGAATAGCTTAAATTAATTAATATAGCTATGTAAATACATTATGTGACCAAGACTTGTACTCTCTTTTATTATTTATTAAACAAATTTATATAATACAATGTAACTTTACTAGTACCTACTTAAAACCCTAAAATAAGAATAGCTTATATATAATTACTGCCTATTTTGCCTCAGGGCATCAGCAATGTTATTAAGGGCATTTGCCACAGTTTGAGAGCCTTCTCTTATGGCTGCTGAGAGTCCCTCCATCTGTTCTACAGCTTGAGATAAGGCCCTCGCTGTGACAGTTTCTGCTTCAACCCTCTTTCTCTCTATCTCTGTGAATCTCTGCCGGTCTTGATCTAACATAGTCCTTGATCTGACACCCTGTCCCGAGGGCAGGCTGGGTCTTTTAGGACTACGTTCTCTTGTTGGTGAAACTGACGAATAAAATAAATAACAATAATTATAAGAAAGTTACATCATCATGAAAGACAATATACATAGTTTGAAAAAAAATTACCTCTCACAGTCTCCACATTTTGGCCGGGAGAAGCATGATACTCCAATTCATTTGTTTCCATGTCTTGGGTTGGAAGAACCATTTCTAATAAGATGTCATTCTGGCTTTGGCTCTGCAATTATTTTACATATTATAGTATAAGTATTTCATTATGAAGGTGTATTTTTTTTATCAAGTTTACCATCGATTAGTAAAAGAAATGCATACACACATACATCCCACATACTAAAATATTTAATTAATCTCACTTACTGTGGATGGAAACGGATTAGCAGCAACATGGCTGTCTCCTGCAGCAAATTGATGGCCCCCCATTATTGCTACTAGGCGTTGCTCGATGGGTGTTAATGCAGGTAAATTTTCCGCAGACCCACCACCTGTACGCCTCATCGACTGAGCATGCTGTGCACAAGTTTTCTTGAGACCAAACTTTTTGTCCGTCCAAGTCTAAAAAGGAAATAAATGTACCAATTATTGTAACTTTGCCATACAAAAACGTTAAAAAAATGTTTATTACTGTGAGATTGTACCTTAGCCCAGCCTTTGCCATCTTTCTGCGCACCGCCTAGTGCATTTAAGGTCAATGCTATCTCGTCCCATTTCCTTTTAGTCTGCTGCTTACCATGAGCAGTGCGCAAAAGCCCCTTCGCAATTCCGGGATTCTGTACCAGGAAATCTGCAAGAGTCTCCAGCTGTTGATTTGTTGGTCTACTCATCCTGTAAGAACAATGAATTTTTGTATTATCCAAATTGTTTATTATAAAAATTTAAACAATATATTAAATACAATTGTGGCGTTACCTTGATATTTTCGTCTTCCTCGGTTGAATGCAGTACAAATAACTTGAACTTGTGCATAGAAACATACTTTGATACGATCCAAAGTGTTTAGCACTTGAAAACTTTTAGATAACATCGCTTAGAAACTTTTGTTTATCACAACAATAATAATTCACAGTTTTTACGAGATTTCTAAAGTGGATGACATTGACAAATACAAGGAAAGTTTTTTTTTAAATCTCTGTAACGTTGGCAATGATATACACAATGATCCACTACTGCCTTAATATTCAGTGTTAAAATACATATAAGTGCAAGCTAAGAACTCTTAAATGATAGCAAATGTTAAAATAAATATTAAAACAAATTTATTTATAGATTTAACAAGCTAATCAATAATTTTAAATTTGGTAATAAACGTTTCGATTTGTATGGCCACCCCATGTCAGTCAGTGTAGTCGATCATGCAGTCGATTCCGATCTCAATCTCGACTTCGTTCAAGAGTACCAATTTTCTGAAGATTGGAATTGAAATCGGAATCGGATTGGAATAGAATCGAGAATGAGATTGAATTCAAGAGTAAGCCTGCAGTTGCATTTCAATAAGATTCAGCAGACTACCTCATTTCCTTTTAAGCAACACTAACTTCTCCCATTTTTTCTTTCATTTCTAGCTTTCCCTTTTTGTTTGACTATCTAATTAGTTTTCACCGTTTATTTCATTCTACTTTCAGTACTTATTCCTGAACTGAAACCATGCCTGTGATGACCCGCAAGGCTGCAACTCAGGAGTTGGAGCTTAAATTGAAAACAACCCTACAAAATCTTAAGGCTTCTAACAGTAAATGTGAACAGCTGTTACAGGAAATAGAGGATAGTGAGAAAGAAGTCGAGAAGGTTGTTTACAAAAATAGTAGCTTAAAACAGGAGCTAGTAGACCTACATCGACAATACCTGGATGTTGTTGATGAACGGGACAAATTGTGGTTAATTACAGATGGTTTCAACAACTGCAGTAACTTATATGAGGAGGCTTTGCATAAGGTTAGGGACCTAGAAGAAGAATTAGTTTATGCAAATGTACAAATAAATAAATTCCAGAAACAAAAGGAATGTACTCAAGCTAAGGAAACAAATAACTTATACAAGGAATTATTTCATAGTAATTGCAACCCTCAGTCCTTAATAACAATAGACCTTACTGAAGATTCTATATTAAAACATAATAATAGTAGTTATAAAGTAAGTCAAAATAAAATAAAAAAATATGCAAAACTAAATAAAATCATAAATAAATGCAATAAATTTAGGAATCAACAAAAACACAGTTCCAATAATATTAAACTAAGAAAGGAACGTGGTATTCTTAAAAGTAAATTAAATAACTACCAAATTAAATTAGAAGACAGCAAAAACATTTATGAGATTGATACTCAACGCTTGCAGTCTGAAATTCAGGTACTGGAAGAGTCAATTCATTCACTGTATACTAAGTATGTAAGGTCTGAAAAACAAATTCAGGAGCACATCCTTGCTGCAAATGAGTTAGTGGACATGTGCAATTCTAAAGCAGTCAAAGTGGACCTGCTGACTCTCAGCGGCCCTCAATGTTCATTGCAAAGGAAATCCGAACTTGGCAAGCTCCAACCTGAGGCAACGGAGAACCCGTCCCAGTCAGAACTTGCTCAGGTCTCCATTCCTAATATAGATACTCCAGATATTGAACAAGGTCCAGTACAAGTAGTGCAGACGGAAGCTAGCTCTCTCCCTTGTACTAGTAAAGTTGGTTCCTTATCCATTATGTTTTCTGATAGTTTTGGAAGAGGGTTAGGAAAATTACTTAGCAACAACCTGAGTCATTCTTCTCAAAACTTCTGTATGCCACAGACTTCCTACACACAAATAATGTCTTCAATAATTAGGAATGAATATGATCCAAATGGCATTATTACAGTACTTATAGGTAATAGTTATAATGTAACAAAAGATGACATCACTGATAGTGTCACCAAACTACTAAAGTTAAATTGCAAGAAAGTAATTTTGTGTGCTTTCCCATACTTTGAGCAATTGTCAAATAGGCAAAACAACTACATTCACATGCTAAATAATTACATGCATTTCTTAGTTAGTCACCATAGTGACAAGTTTGTATTTTTTGACACCAACATTTTTGTTGAAAAGCTAAAGTCGACTAGAGATACTGTGTATCTGCCGATTAGTTTTAGACGTCAAATAGCTAGACTATTAGCTTTTATTATTAACCCAGACATAAGTAGTATGTCGAAGTCACCTTTAGTTAGCACCACTATTAGTAATAGTACTAATGTTGAGGTGGTTAGCTCAGATAATTTAAACTAGTTTGTAAGACAACAGAAGGTACCAATAATACTACAGTTCCACTTAAAAACAAAAAGGTATTTTCTAGCACTACAATAGTTAACTGTAGAAAAGGGGCTAAGCAGAAATCCTTGAAATTATTTCATCAAAATATTCAAGGATTTAACTCCAAACAATTGGAAATTGAATTGTTTTTAGAAAAAACAATGTTTGACATTATTTGCATAACTGAGCATTGGTTAAAAGATTCTGAAATGTTAATTAATTACGAGAATTATAATGTGGCCAGTTGTTTTAACCGAAAATCAATGCTGCGTGGTGGTTCACTAATCCTAATTAAACGTTGTATAAAATCAAAAGCTCGTAAAGACATAGTTGAACTATCGGTTGAACATAGCGTTGAACTGTCTTGTGTTGAGCTAGATAAGCATGTTATAGTGTGCGTTTACAGACCCCCAAATTATCAAAACTTCTCTATATTTGAGTCAGTAATGGAAGATGTTTTGGCTAAACTTGCAACTGGTAATAAATCAGTTATTATCTGTGGAGACTTTAACATTAATATTTTAGAAAATAATTCAAATACCAGTAGATTATTGAATTTGTTTAAATCATTCAATTTGTCAAATGTGTTTTTGGAACCAACCCGAACAACTACAACTTCTGTTTCATGTATTGATAATGTATTTTGTTGCTGCGACTATTTAGATAAAGCTATCGTTAATTATCTCCCTTCAGATCACAGCGGTCAAACCGTAACTTTTGAGTCCAACATAGCGATACAAAAAGTGCAGATACAATCCAGACCAATAACATTTGTCAATTTAAATAAATTTAAAAGCACTTTAATTTGTAAGTTAAGGAATCAGGACCTTACAATGAATAATGTTAATAGTTTGTATAAAGAATTCTTTTCGGTAGTTCAAACCGAGTTTAATAATATTTTTAAGAAGAAGTCTAAAAGTATCAGCCCTAAGTTTTTATTTAGTGACTGGGCAACTAAAGGACTTAGGAAAAGTAGGGAAAAACTTTTCGAGCTGTATGGCCTTAAGCCTTATATTAACACGGAAACTTTTAATAAGTATGTTGCTTCTTACTCAAAAATTTTTAAGAACACTTGTAAGGCTGCTAAAGCCTTATACATTAGCAACAAGGTAAAATCAGCAGACAATAAAATAAAGACGGTTTGGAAAATTATCAATAATGAAACGAACAGGATCAAAAAGCAAAATTCTGATTACACACTGGAGACGTCACGTGGTCTCATTTGCGATAACAAAAAAGTTGCTCAGGAATTTGTGAATTTCTTTACCAGTGTCCCACTAAAAACCACTGAAATCTTAAATTCTTCGCCCTCGCGTGCTTTTGATTTAATGAGGGCGAATATTTCTGCCTGCCCGATTGAATTTAACTTTAAGCATATTAACCCCTTAACAGTAATAAAATCTTTTAAGCAAATCAAGATCAAATTGACCGAAGATCTTTGGGGAATGTCTATTAAAGTCTGTACCTCCATAATTGAAACTATAGCACCTTACTTAGCCTTAATATTTAATTTGTGTGTGGATCAAGGAGTCTTCCCGGATCTAATGAAATACAGTAAGGTAATACCACTTTTCAAATCCGGGGACAGTAAAGACACTAATAATTATAGACCTGTGTCCGTGTTGCCGGTTTTCAGCAAGGTTTTTGAAAAGATAATGCTTAGTCAGATGCTCAATCATTTTAATACTAATAAAATCCTTCACGAGCAACAGTATGGTTTCACCAAAGGGCGTTGTACGACCGACGCTGGTGTTACCTTATTAAAACATATTTTTAACGCGTGGGAAGATGCTCAAGACGCCATAGGAATCTTTTGTGACCTCTCCAAGGCATTTGATTGCGTCGATCACGAAACCCTGCTTTTGAAACTTGAGCATTACGGACTTGGAAAACTTGCGCTTAGTTTAATAAAATCTTATTTAAATGATAGACAACAGCAAGTTCAAATAAATGGTGTCAATTCACTTGGTTTAAAGGTAAAAATGGGTGTTCCACAAGGCTCGATATTGGGTCCTTTCCTCTTTTTAGTATATATTAATGACCTACTCCATTTATTAATAAATCAACCACAAATGGTGTTATTTGCTGACGATACTTCCTTAATTTTTAAGGTAGATAGACGTGCTTCAAATTTTGACGACGTAAATAACGCCCTACTGCTGGTCCAAAATTGGTTCACGGCTAATAATTTAGTACTAAATGGAAATAAAACTAAGTGTATAAGATTTTCTTTACCAAACGTCAAGAGTAGTGATTGTGAGATAGTATTGAATCAAGAGAAGCTAGAATTCGTCGATAAAACGGTTTTCTTGGGGATCACGCTCGACTCAAGGCTACAATGGGGTCCTCATTTAACATCTCTAGCAGAACGGCTAAGTTCAGCAGCTTACGCTGTCAGAAAAATCCGTCAATTTACTGATGTAGATACCGCGAGGCTGGTCTATTTTAGTTACTTTCATAGTATCATGTCTTACGGTATTTTGCTTTGGGGACGGGCTGCAGACATCGAGTCTATTTTTATTCTGCAGAAAAGAGCCATCAGAGCCATATATAATCTCCGCAGGCGCGATTCTCTAAGGGAATTGTTTAAGGATATTAACATCATGACTGTACCTTGTCAATACATCTATGAAAACATCATGTACGTAAGAAAAAATTTACATCTTTACAGTAAAAGAGGTGAAAGACATAATTATAGTACTAGAAATCGGGACCTATTAGTTCAACCAGGTTTCAGACTGGCTAAAGTAGACTCATCTTTCATGGGGTACTGTCTAAAATGTTATAATAAAATACCTCCCCACATACTTCAACTGAATGAGACAAAATTCAAATCCTTTGTTAAACGCACACTATTCAGGCAGGCATATTATAGGTTGGAGGACTACATAACTGATAAAAATGCCTGGCTTAATGCCGGTCCTGCTCCACACCACAACTAATTAATTGACATTCGAATCACTGTTGAAGCTGCTGAAGATAGTAAGAATTTATTTGCATTATATAAACTCAATCTCCTTTTTATTATATAGATGCATTGCACAGATGTGAGTACTTTGTACTATAGAGCTACCATTTACCGGGTAATGTCATAGATTGACTTGAATGTGCCTTGGCGGCTGATAGTATGTCATGCTCACTCAAATGTCTCGCTGACGGTGGCGCGTGTGTCGGATCATTTAGCTCCCTTCAAAATGGTTGAGCTGAATGGTGCTGATCCATGCGTCATGTTCGTGAACGGGCGCCGTCAGTTGGGACTGGTCATCTCTTAGCTGCCAGGGCTTATTTTAATAAATTATTAGCTGGATTGTTTTTAATTATGTTTTGATGCACTCTGGACGCTTTTAACGTGTACGGTTTTTTGTACATCGTTCTCACTTATAGTGAACAACATTAATCGATGTAACTAAGATATATGTAAAAACATTATTATTTAAAAGAGTGTCCATGGAGTTTCTTGCCCGTTCTTCTCCATAGGTACCTACTACGCTTTGGAATGGGCAACTAGCTTCATATTTCTGACTGACCGACTCCTTGACAATTCAAAAGTGCCTGTAAATGGTTTAATTGAAATAAATGATTTGAGTTTGAGTTTGAGTTTGAGTTTGAAAATACCATGTCATTTGTTAAAAATGTGTGGCCGGGTTCTAAAAATCTTATCGAAATGGTCTTCAAATTATTATGAGAGTGTAAAGCTGCTTTCAACATTAAAGTCAATTTTATATTTCTGTTCTGACCCCCTCAGGAATCATTCCAAGGTATAAGGTGTTCTGTCTCTACTGATGTTTATTATCGATGTGATGCAATAGGCACGAGCCAACTTCCTGTGCTCCCCTCCCTGCTTCGCCTTCAACCAATACATAACAATATCCCTTGTCGTCTGATGCATAATGTATACCGCTATTGTACACCCATAGTTGTCGTTTATAAAAGAAGATGTTAGTAGGGATTCTAGGTAGCGTTTTCTCTAAGTCAAACATAATTTGTAACAATGATTCAAGTGTACTTGAATCATTATGGCAAAATCGATTAATACTCATTTGCTACAAACATTTTGTTTCAAATGGCATGAATCCTTACTTCACTTTATTTTCCAAAAGTCCCATAGATGTGGGTTGGTATACATTACGTATTTCTTTTCCTAGGAAACAGATACCAAAGTAAGTCTTTGCGACATGAAAATAAGGCCCATTTTAGGTTGGTTGGCACAACAGGGTCCAATTGTAGATGGCGTGACCGTAGCTAGGTCCCTACGGCCTACAATAAGTTTGACATTTTGAGTTAATTCATGAGTTTGATTTTATTTCACTTTTTCGTTATTTTCGGTGATATCAGTATTTTAAATCAACTACTTGACATGGAAAGTGTAAGAATTTTATAACTTGAATATTTCCGTGTAGTCACTTTTTTCAAAATGTTTTCGACTCTCAAAAATATCTCTACGAATGGCTTTAATCACAATCTTCTAATTTTAGGGGCTTTTGGGAAATAGTAGAATCCAAATTCGGAGTATGAACGAACACATGAGCGCAACAATTTTCGCTAAAATAAAATTAAACCACGTTACGCCTTGTATTAGCTTGTATTGAGAACTAGCTACGACAGCGCCATTTTGACAGTTGCCTTCCCCATTCAATTTATTCATCTTTGTTGCAATCCCTAATTTACATATACAACTGTTTCTATTTCATTTATACCAATAAATGAAATAGAAACAGTTATAGACCCTGTCTGGCACAGCAACATTTAAATAAGTAGGAGAGAGGAAGCGCTATCATGATTATTCTTATAAATTAGATCCCATTTTTCTGTTTCTCATTGTTCTGTGTGGCTATTGGGCTTTTTAGTCAAATCTATTTTTAAAGTTTTTTTTTTGATAGAGACAAAGTCTACGATGGAGTGTGCTTACCCAGAAGAAGCCTGTTCACTCTAACTTTAAAGAGATTAAGTTTGAATGCGTTCGGGAACACAGATGCAGGTAGTGAGTTCCACTCATAATCTCTTCTCTATTCATCTGTCTTGTTTTTTGGTTATAATCTGAACATTATCTATGGTAAAATTTGTGGTAGGAAGTAAATTGTATTTTTTTAATTATTAATGTCAGTCTAGTCATTTATCTTTAGTATTAGTTAAATAATAGTGCATTCTGTCTCAAGTGACTAAGAACCAAAAAACAAGACTAAAGATTTATCTTAAAAATAGACTTGACTATAACGCCCAGTAGCCAGACGTTAAATTCCGTTTAAACTTATGTCAAGCAAGCTGTCAAGCGTGTGTTAGTGTCAGACTGTCAGTCAAAGAGTACTATAATTAGACGGGTACTGTCAGTCAGTAGCTTTTCATTTAATTCACTATATTTCATTCTTACTTTCTAAGCTTTGGATACATTTTTACGTGTTCCTGTTTTTTTGTGAAATACTTTTATTAAGTTACGCCCTCTACCCATTGGCGTTGACAGAAACTATAGGACGCCACCTGCTACGCTCCATTTGTGACTAAAACACAAGCCTCCCTCGTTAGCACGCAACGCAACAGTGTTTGCTACTATTTAGTTCTTATTGTGTTTAATGATGGAAAAATTGCCTATGTGTAGGGTCTGCTTAGCGAAGAATGTCCGCATGTATATAGTGGTCAACAGGAACCTGCACAATCTTTATGAGAAGCTGACTGATATTCCAGTAAGTTGATAACTTTAATAAGTTAGAAGTCAACTACTGATTAGGATATAATGCCTCCTACATGAAGATTCATAATACTTACATGAAGTTTCGGTATGAGTGTCGTCTTAGTTAAAAATGGAAAACACTGGCATTGTGCAGGACCACAGTGTGGGGAAACCTGAACTTAAATAAATATGCCAATTTTAAGTCGCCAATCTGCCCTGAAGTGGCGATCAATACTCCTGCCTTTTCTGTGTAAGTTACGCACAGAAAGCATTAATTATCACTAACTGTTGCTGGCTTGGGCAGCATGAAAAAAGTAACTTCGTCATAATAACAAAATAGTGAGAGACATATTTTGTTGCAGTTCGTAACTGAAGACAGTAGACCGATCCTTGCTTGTTTCTTCTGCTGCACTAAACTGAAGCAATGCTACCGACTACTGAGACAATGTCTGGAAGCCGAGGAGCTGTTTGCGCAAATGACAAATGAGGATTTTGAGGTGAGATTCTTCAACAGCCTTTTATTCTTATAATTTCAGTATAATGTGGAAGTGATTCCTCTCAAGCTCATACCTGTAGAGTCTGGATTTTGAGCCAAGTGTACCATCAAGTGTTGAATGGTGATATGTAAGCTTTGACAAATGTAGGTGCTTAGAATGATTACATCATATTTCTTTAATAATAACCATTTTTTTTCAGCCCAATCATTTAATAAACCATGGCAACTTAGAGGCTTTCAGTGGTTTTATTAAATCTCCAATAGTGCATATAAGTATAGATGATGGCTGTCAAACAGGAAGCATTGCTATCAAACAAGAGTTACCAGCTCTTTGTGAGGGACTAGATGACATTATTGAGCCAAAAGAGGAACATCAAAGTGATGGTATGTTTTAAGAACATAATGTATTATAACAATTTATGATATTATAATCTATTAATTTTACTTTCATCATAAATTTAAATTAAAGAAACTGTTTTAATTCAAATTACAATAACCACATTATTTTATTTGGGAAAATAAACAGTAACACATTATGGTATTACTGAAAATGTTAGCTACAGAGTGAGTTACTTTTTGTACAGCAAATTTTGCAACATCATAACTTTATGTAAATTTTTATAATTATGTAGATGTTGCTCCACAAAAAGTAGTAAAAAAGTAACTCTGTTGTAAAAAAAAAGTAAATCCACACTGGCGTTACTTATTTTTCTTCTTTTTAAATTACTTTGACAAATTATAAAATGAATGCAATGTGCGCTTACAAATTGATATGTGCAATAAAGTTACATAATGTGGCAATGATAAAATAAAAATACAGTCAAATTAAAAGAAAAACTAGAATATATCAAAATACAGACTAACTACTAAGAGTTAAATATTACGGAGCAATGTCTAAAATAGTTGCCTAAACAAGGTCTCTATAATGACCAGCTGGAAGCGAAGATGTCAATATTTTGATAGAAATAGTTAAATATATTGACCAGTAAGGCGACGTTGGGGTGTATGTAACGTCGGGATAGGTCTGATAGCCATCTCACGTCCACACCACCTCTGTTTGCAGAGGGTGCGAGTGTGGGCGTAGAGTGGGAAGGGGACAGGAAGACAACCTATACAACCTGTTTTCTTTTATATCTAGGGTATGATTGAGACCATATTAAAGAATCAACTGTCATATGAAATATGTACGAGGACTGCGGTGAACCTCGAGTAGCTCGGCGTCACCAATGGCCTCCGGTTAAGGGTCACTGCAACTGGGGCCCAGATGCTGGAGGTCCCTAGTGCGGCCAGCGGCCCGACCGCAGACGCTCTGGCTAAAAAGCTTAGGGCGTCCCTGAATGCGGACGAGGTCCGAGTGTCCAGGCCAACAAAGTGAAGACGGAGGAAGAGGTGGTGGCTGCTGTCGTTAGGACTGGCTGGTGCTCTGGCGAGCAGGTTAGGGCAGGCACCATTCGTCCTGGATTTCAGACCCCACCAGCCCTCCTAAATGGGTCCAGGGACGGCGGACTCGAGGACGTCCGCCGCACCCCATGGGCCCATACATCAGGACCCGAGGCGGCGGCGCGTAGTGAACCACGCGCTCCCCTCTTAAACAAACACCTCTTCCCCCGCCCCAACACGAGGAGGCCCGCGGAGGCGGGCCGGCACCAGTCTGGGTTGCGTAAATAAATCGAATGTTCCCGCGACCCCTACGTAGGTGTGTGATGGAACACCGGGGTGGTATTTGGTCAGTAAGAGTCTGACAGACCCAGGGCGGAGGACATCAGAGAGGATTTCCGGAACAAAAAAAAAAAAGGCACCATTCGTCCTGACATCACGGGGATGCGATCCGTCACGGTGAGCTGCCCCGTGACGGTGGCCTAAAAAATTGCCGGGAGGCCCGAAGTCAGGTGGGCTGGGTTTCGGCGCAGGTGAAACTGCTTAAGCCCAGACCTCTGAGGTGCTTCAGCTGCCAGGTGGGCAACCACGTGTGAGTGCAATGCACCTCGGAGGTGGACCGCAGCGGTCACTGCTTCCGTTGTGGTCACAAGGCCGGCTCGAGCAATGCAGCGCCGCACTGATTTATATGTGCGGCAGCTGGCAAGCTGGCCGATCACCGGGTTGGTAGTAAGGCCTGCGCTCCACCAGCCAAAACCAGGGGCAGGGGCAAGCCTGCTGACATCAACGACGAGGCGGAGTGGGTCCGGGAGGTCATGTCCAAAATATGTGACGTGCAATGCCCCGGTTCCAGCCCGACCGTGCCTGGCGCCAGGTTTGCTGTCGGTCGCCGGAGCTGACGGCTTTGCGCGAGGTGTGCGTGGCTGCTCGACACCTGTACACCAGGCACCGCATGCTTCGTATCCGCCCTCGGGATACGAAAACCATTCAAGCGGAGCTGTACGAGGGGTACAGAGTGGCGAAGACCGCTCTCCGAGCGGAGATCCTGCGGGCTAGGGGCCTGGCCCGTGAGGAGTCACTGGAGACTCTGAACAGGGACGCCGCTACAAAATGGGGCGGGATAAACTCCGCCCATGAGCTCCCCCACTCTGCGTCAGCGCAGAGATTCCAGCCCTAGCTCGTGGAGGACGTGGTGAGCACTTCGTTCCCTTCGCAAGGGGAGCATACTACCCCGCCCACGATTCCGCCTACTGCGAAAAAATTGAAATGCACGACTTTCAAAAACTTACTTTGAACTTTTTCAATCGCGTCTCAGTTTACTATAAAAGGTATTCAATACCGCAATATTTTACTCTAACTGGGACCTAATTAGCGATTTGTTGAAAGTTTTGCGAAAATATAAAAAAATGTGCTAAGTACACAAAAAATATGTTTTTGCGATACACTCAATAAATGTGTTTTTATTAAATCTTTAAAGTACTCTGCACTAGCTTATATACAAAAGTTTCATGGCTCTGAACCAGTTTTCGAAACACATTTTCCAGTCCGCCGTAGACACCTCGTTTTACAGCCTGCCTTGCAACCTTTACTTGCCTGTATTGCAAGCGCTGCCTTTGATGCGCCCTGCCCGCCGCCTCTTAAGCTACTCGTATACAAACATACCGAGAGAGAAACATATGGCCACTAATAGCGACTTCTTATCAAGATGAAGAAATAACCTTACAAGACGGTGCTACGAGGGCGGGTCAATAAGTCCGTGACTTTTTGAATTTCTGACCTCTTTACTGAAAAAGCAACACTACTCCTGTCAACAGGCATCTGTCAGTTGACTCCTGTCAAAATTTGAACTTGCTGCGTCAGTTAGTTTGTGTTTGACAGCTATCTTTATCAGACTACCCAGTAATTTGAGGAAAAAATGTGAAAAAAGTGAATTTCGTGTGCTTATTAAGCATTATTTTTTGCGAAAAAAAAACCATTACCGAGACCAAGGCTTAGCTTGATAAATAATACTATGGGGACTCTGCACCATCGATTTCAATGGTAAAAAAGTGGTTTACTGAATTTCGTTGTGGCCGTACAAGCACTGAAGATGCCGAACGTCCTGGACGCCCAGTTGAGGTCTCTTCACCCGAAACAATCGAAAAAATTCACGATATGGTGTTGGCCGACCGAAGATTGAAAGTGCAAGAGATTGTGGAAGCCGTAGGGATCTCGCATGGCTCAGTGGTTTCAATTTTGAATGATCACTTGGGCATGAGAAAGCTTTCCGCAAGATGGGTGCCGCGTTTGCTCACAGTCGACCACAAACGCAATCGTGTAACAACTTCACAGGAAGGTTTGGCGTTGTTTAATCGCAATATGGAGGAGTTTTTGCGCCGTTTTGTAACCGTGGACGAAACATGGTTCCATCACAACACACCAGAGACCAAACAACAGTCAAAACAGTGGGTTTCTAAGGGTGAATCGGCGCCAAAGAAGGCCAAGGTGGGTTTGTCAGCCAATAAAGTTATGGCGACTGTTTTTTGGGATGCACGCGGGTTAATCCACATTGACTACCTTCAAAAGGGAAGAACAATCAATGGGGAATATTATGCCAACTTATTGGAACGATTCAATGACGATTTGAATAAAAACCGACCTCATTTGGCCAAGAAAAAAGTTCTTTTCCACCAAGACAATGCAAGGGTGCACACATGTGCAGTTACCATGGCAAAAATCCATGAATTGGGATATGAATTGGTCCCTCATCCGCCCTATTCTCCAGATTTGGCTTCGAGTGACTACTTCTTGTTCCCAAGCCTGAAGAAATGGCTTGGTATAAAAAGATTTGACTCCAATGATGAAGTCATCTCGCAAACAAAGGCCTATTTTGAGGACCTCGACAAATCATATTTTTTGGAAGGGATAAAAAAATTGGAGAAGCGTTGGACAAAGTGTATAGAGCTCAAGGGAGACTACGTTGAAAAATAAAACATTTATTTATAAAAAAATCTGTGTTTTATTCCAAAAGTCACGGACTTATTGACCCGCCCTCGTATTTGTGTGTTCGGGTACAAGACGAACATTTTGAAAATCTTAAAATTTAATGTGTAGGTACTACTAGCTCAGTGATTTTGATTAATAGTTTGAAAATTACTCGAGGGTGACTTTGATTCGGTTAATAATCTGTGATTTGGTGTAATTGTTTTTAATAACAAATATGTCGCCAAAACATCAAGTGGGTGCTCGTCGCGTCGCAACGTGCTGTTGCCGTTCTGCGCACGGGTCAGTGAACCAATATTTGAACACGGTGTTCTATTTTGTTTGTATTTTTATGTTATTTATTTGTTTGTTTTTTTTTAAATATATTTCGGTGAAAGGATCTAATTGATAGTTTCCAAAGTTTTCCTATAAACTAGTGTTGCCAGTGTTTTCATTTATTGTTGTATCGTCATCTGCACTTTGTATATTAAAGGAGAAACTGACTGACTGACTGACATATCAACGCACAGCCGAAACCCCAGTAGTAACTAGGAACGTGAAATGTTGCACACGACTTTCTAAAATACATTATTTAAGAAAGTCGAGTGCAAGGCGGGAGCACTAAGAAGGGGACTTTCGGAAATTCTACCTTCAATTTTATAAAAAGGGGGTTTTGATAGTGTGAAATTTTTTATTTCTTGATTTAATAAAATTGAAACTTGGTACGTATACATATCTAAGTAAATTATAAAGTTAGTAATTTTGAGGTTTTCTCTACTATTACTTACGGGGTCGTAAAGGCGGAATGGGCAGTGTCAAAGTGCGTATGGAAACAATTTAACGCGCTGTCCGATTTACTCAAAACTCAGTATTTATACTTAAGACCAATAATAAAGAATAAGGTGTATCAGGGTTTTTCGTTAATCTATAAATCTACCCTAAACGGGGTGAAAAGGGGTCCACTTTACAGGGGAGGATTTTACTGCGTGGCTTAGTTAACTCGAAAATTTGTATAAATATTCTTTTGAGTGATGTTAAGAAAACGTCGAAAACGATTTTCTAAAATTCCAACCCTATGGGCATGAAAACAGGGAAAGGCAGTAGAAATATCGAAATCATTTATTTTCTAAAACAACCAGTAAAAAAACGTGGAGGGTGTGTTACTTTTTGTAGGAGATACTACGAAATCCACGCGGACAAAGTCGCGAGCGAAGTGCTAGTATACTATAAACTAAAGTCGCTTTTCGCATGTCTGTACGATGACTTTGTTCTTCTAAACTGCGGACACACCCAACAGATTTGTATGCGGTTTTCACCATCATTTAGAGAATTTATTCCGGAAGGTGTATGTGTATAATAATAATACATTTATGTTGAACTTACATATAATAAATAAATCACGATGCTTCGTCGAAGTCTTAAAAACTGTGCGATGCAGGGGCGGGTTGCTAGTTGATAGTAAAAGAATAACTGTAAGTGAGTACTCTTGACTGGTTTTGTTTATTCACAGAGTTAGAACCGGACAATTTAGACATTCGGAATAGCTGTCTAGCTGCAGGAGATATACCAATACACCATTCTGAGTCAGATTTAGAAGATGAAGTGCCTTTAATGAAGTTTAAACCTGAATTGGATGAAGAACAAGTATCATCTAAGAGTAAGAGGAAACGAAGAGCCGGGAAGACGAAATGTAAGTATTTGTTACTCTATAAGTGATGATAAATGATTTTATTTTTGTAAGTGGGTTGTTCAAAAACTATAACACGCCAATCATATTTTAAAAACTAGATGAGTTCGGCGTTTCCTATCTGACTACTCTGTGAAGAAAGGCCGAAACAAACTCAGAGGTAACAGTCTCTTTGAAAGTCCAGACATAATCTTGGTCAGATCATGTAAAGACCATGTAGATTTGTGTCTGAAATGCTCCTTTGAGGAAAGAACCACACGGAATGAGTGAACCTGTCTAGTCAGTGCACGCATTTGTAAGTAATCATGCAGCTCAACACAGAACTTAAGGAGGCCAACGATTCGATGAACATCACCGAAGAAAGGACATTTGGCTAGGACGCATAAATTACTCAAACTGCCAGACTGATTATAACTAATAAAAAAACACATTGTCATCACATTCACTATAATTAAAATATGATAATACTTTACAAAGTAATTTTTCATATATGTATATAAGGTGTATCTATTCATACACGAAATATTTGAAGAGGGACGTCTATAGGTCGAACAGAAGCTATTGAAACGACAAATATTTTTTTATCGAAATGTTTTTTTTATTTTACATAACTATCATAATTTATAACTGCTTGAGATATTTTGTATAAAACCTTTACGGCCTACTCTATGAACGACAGACTCGGCGGCGCAGAGGCGTGGGCGCAATGAACTCTGCGAGGTCACGACTTTTACGAGCGAGTATCGAGACGTTTCAATCATTTCTTATTTTTTGACGAAAATGATCCTAGATGCGATTAAAACATTCATATTCTACAGTGTTACACTCTCTATCAATTTACTAGATGTAAACTAGGTAAGAACTAATAAACAGCTGACGCAACGCGAATTCGCATAAGGTAATGACTTCTGTTAGGTTAAGAACTGTGCGTTTATCTGTCAGCTGATTGATAGGTTGTGTACCTACCTATTTGTACAGATGTAAACTGTAAGAAGTGCATAGCACGAGTTTATTTTATCAAAAATCGTACCAGATTGGCAGATGTGGACGGGACTGTTGTAGGTACACGCTGTTTTCTCAGTGGTTAACGGGATAAATAGCTGGCTATGTTTTTCGTAAAATAACCACAAAGATCTTTGTAACTATAAAATAACTGCATTACGGTTAGATTATACGTTTTATTGACAATTTTTTTTAGTTAAACAACATTGTTGGTAGAAACATGACTATTTTACGCCAAAATCAGTTATCCCACTGCATACGGCATGCAACTAATTATTGTAACAATAATTAGGCAAGCGTGTTTAAAAATTTGAATCAACTCATTTACAACACTTTAAAATGTACATGCCTCATAACGACGTAGTTTTTATTTACACTATTTACACCAAAATTGCTGTACATATAGTAGTTGCACGTTAAATAATGTGACCTAGCACTTTTAATAATGTCTCTATCTCTAGCCATCACTGCGTACACAAGCGTTCACAATTCACGTTTTGTTGTTCCGCACTAGAAATGGTCTGGCCGTCATTACCATAAATCAGGTCTATCCCTATCATGACATGGAAGTCCAACGGCGTAAGATCAGGCCTCCGTCTGCAGCTGGGGGCATGTAGACCCCGTAGTCCCGTTGCCGCTGTCGAGCTTCTAGGATCCCTAGGAAGGGGGCTTGTGCTGTGAGCAAAATAAGTCCACCCTCATTGTAGCAGTCCACCATGTTCTGGTTGGAATATTTCGGCATTGTTGCGTTTGTTGTGGGAAGCGCGATGCGTTCCGCGTTGCGTTAGTTAAGCCACGTGCAGTGCAACATGCGGTTCGCGCGAGACTGGCGGCGGCGGGCGGCGGGTCGGCCGGGGGGCGAGGCAACTGAAGCACCACACGTGCGCGCCGCCGGCCCCGCGGCTCGGGTCTCTTTTGATCATTCATAAAAGCCACGCGACATCTTAGCGCGCCGCCATGACCTCGCCCGCTTCAATGAAAGTAGTTTTTACGTAGTATTTTCGTAGAAGCTAGCGTAATGGATGTTACAAAATATGAAAGAGCCAGTATTTTAATGTGTCAAGTAATATTAAATTATTAAATTTTTAAAATTAGATGCTTAGATAAAAATTCTTTTTCATTTCTATAGCTTCTGTTCGACCTATAGATGCCTCTCTTCAAATATTTCGTGTATGAATATATACACCTTTTATATAAAGTCTGTCAATGTCAAAGTGTATATAAAAATCCGAAAATAATCTTGGTCAGATCATTTGAGGACCATGTAGACTAGTGTCTGAAATGATCTTTTGAGGAAAGACTTGAGTTGACACAGATTTGAGTTGACCTGTCCAGTCACTGCACGCATTTGTCAATCGTCGTGCAGCTCAACTCAGAACTAAGGAGCTAAACGATTCGACGAACAATACATTGATAGGACATTACAAAGATAAGACATTTTGGTAGGCCGCATAAAGTACTCAAACTACCAGACCATCATTAAAACTGACAGAAACAAAGAAGAAGCAAGCAGGCTTAATATTTCCCCTGATAGGAATTTGTTGAAGTTATCGAACTCAATGTTCTTTTTTATAGAATAATGATTGGGCTCAATCGGGACTTTGTAATAAAAGAATTAGTGGACTGTATTAAAATAGGTTTGATACAAAGAAAAGATTGGCAGTCGTCCATAGTACGTATCGCATGAAACGCCTTCAAGTCATCAGCGTACATCAAGAATTTGGAATTTTTAAAGCATTTTTTGATATCGTTGTTATAAATAATGAATAATAGCGGTCCCAGAATAGAGCCTTGTGGAACTCCGGAAGTAATACTAACAGAGACAGACTGATGACCATTAACTACAACCCTTTGTGGCTGGTTTTCGAGGTACGATACAAACCAACGCAATAAATTTTCGCGTATTCCATTGTAAGCAATTTTACTCAGGAGAATTTCATGATCGACCTTGTCAAAAGCTTTTTTGAAATCAGTGTAGACCGCATCTACTTGCAAACGCCTATCAATACCTTCGAAAAGGTAATTAGCAAATATTAACAGGTTAGATGTCGTAGATCGGCGCTTAACAAACCCATGCTGTTCAGGAATGATAATATTATGTAGAAGAGGGTAAATCTCGTTGTGAACCAGTCTCTCAAAAAGCTTTGACAAGGTCGGCAGAATCGATACCTTCGAAAAGGTAATTAGCAAATATTAACAGGTTAGATGTCGTAGATCGGCGCTTAACAAACCCATGCTGTTCAGGAATGATAATATTATGTAGAAGAGGGTAAATCTCGTTGTGAACCAGTCTCTCAAAAAGCTTTGACAAGGTCGGCAGAATCGAGATAGGTCTATATTGTTCGACATCATGCTTTGAGCCACCCTTATGCACTGGGGTAATGTTTGTTCGCTTCCACACCACCGGAAAGACACCTTCCTGCAGACATCTATTAAAAAGGATATAGATCGGCTCACAAATATTATCAGCCGTAGCCTGAAAAAAGGCCGCCGGAAACCGTCAGGTCCTGCCCCCTTAAAGGGGTCCAACCGTTTCAACTCGCTGAGTATTCTTGATTTATCGATATGCAAATTACTAATTAAGCTACCATTCTCTGCGCACTGCTGCGGCGGAGCCCACGTGGTGAGTGTGGGTGATACGGGCTCAAATACAGACAAGAAAAAGTCCGAAAACATATTGCAGACAACATCAGGATCACTTGACTTGACATTCTGGGAAGTCAAGTGATCTAGTTCTTGCAAGGGGGACCAGTGGGCTAATTATGTCACTTAACATACTATAGAAAGCCTCCACAGCCTCCTCCGATGATACGAGTAGATTGTCGAAAAGCGCGGACCAATTGACCTCGTCCATGTGTTTATTGATGAGATCGTAGTTAGCTTTGCGGTAATTATATTTATTTATCGGTTTTCTCTTCATCTTTTGTGTGGATAGGCTAACAGGTGAGGTTATAACAAAAGGGGGTTGATAGGGGTCGACTGGTAATAACGGATCTTTCAGGTTGCCCATCGAACAGCGAGTGTTCGAGATAAACAAATCCAAGGTCTTTCCTCCACTATTAGGCACGCTGTTATATTGGTGAGCATCTAGGGAGGACATGAGATGCTTCAGTTCCGAGCATAAAGGGTGTCTACAAACACATGCCACACAGACCTCATGCCCCGTCATTATCGTGCTCCACGTGTCATTAGGAAGATTATAATCACCGACTATATAAACATTCATGACGTTAGGTGCATTTAAGATGTCCTGTAAAAAGAAAATGAGACGTATAGACATCGGAGCTAGTCCCCGGCGGGATGTACACTGCACTGATGACATGTATCTTATGTTTATCGGTTTTGCAAGGCAGAGCAACCATTAGGTGCTCAACATACGCCGAGGGCTTACAGTGTGGGTAATTAAGAATATCCAGTGAGACCGATTGATGTTCCCGCAGTATTGCAATGAGCACCCCACCCCCATCCCTCTTCCCTGTACATTCACGATCCCGGTCCCAGCGAAATACAACGTAACGAGGGTCAATAAACTCACTATTAGCTATTTCTGGTATCAGCCAAGTCTCAGTCAGTATTATGATGTCATACGAGGATGCCAAGATATTCACAAGCAACGAGTGTAGCTTAGTTCTAATTCCCCTACAGTTCTGGTAGTAAACTAACAAATTATCTGTGCTATCCATTATTTGAGTGTATTGCACCAAATTTATATAAATCTCGCGTTCTTGTGTAAAACTTGATACTTTGTGGAATCCAATGATTTGTAATGGTACATAAAAAGCTGGTGAAATAAATTAATAAGATTACATTAAAACTTGTAAATATTTTTTTGTTACATAGGCTGCACTAAAAGTATCGGGAATGGAATATTTCCACTGTTCCTGTCATATTTTAATCTTTTTAATTGAAAACTCCTTGGTTTTAAAAATCGAATATCATTTATTTATTTAAAAAATGATTCTCGGTCTTGTCAAACTTGTGGTTTTGTCAAACTTGTTTAGTCGTTGAGAAAATGGAATTGACTCGAGAAAATTCAAGAGCGATGATTTATTATGACTTTCGAAGTGGTTTAACACAAAAGCTGTGTGTTTACCGGATGATTTCTGCATTTGGTGATGAAGCCCCATCCAAAACCACAATTTATCGCTGGTTTGCTGAATTTCAACGTGGACGTGTCAAGCTCAGTTATGATCCCCGTCAAGGTCGTCCAAAAACTGCAGTCACCCAAGAAAATGTTGATGCTGTGCGTAAGCTGATTGAGGAAGATCGACATGTGAAATACCGCGAAATTCAGGCAACTTTAGACAAAATTCAAATACAAATAATCTTGCATGAACAATTAGGTGTAAAAAAGTTGTTTTCCCGATGGATATCGCATTCGCTCTGTGAAGAGTTAAAAGCGGCTCGCGTTACTTGGTGCATCAGAACTCTCGAAAGATTCCACGCAGGATCCTCAAATGCTGTATACAACATCGTATCAGGTGACGAATCCTGGATATACGAGTACGAACACGAAACAAAAAAACAGTCACGAGTATGGGTGTTCGAAAATGAGTTAAAGCCAACAAAAATTGTTCGTTCACGGAGTGTTGGAAAAAAAATGGTGGCCACGTTTGTCTCCAAAACCGGCCATGTTACGACTATTCCTCTTGAGGGACAAAGAACGGTTAATGCAGAATGGTATGCTAGCATTTGTTTGCCACAGGTCGCTTCTGAACCTCAAAGAGAACTGCAACCGCCGCATCATCCTCCATCACGACAATGCGAGTTCTCACACCGCACACAGAACAAAAGAGTTTTTAGAGCAAGAAAACATAGAATTATTAGACCATCCGCCGTACAGCCCCGACCTAAGCCGTAATGATTTCTATACTTTCCCTAAAATAAAGAATAAATTGCGTGGATAGAGATTTTCATTTTTCATTTTTTTTTTTCACCACCTGAAGAAGCGGTGGGCGCCTTCAAAACGGCCATTTTGGAGACCCCAACTTCCGAATGGAATGGTTGCTTCAATGATTGGTTCCATCGTATGGAAAAATGTGTCAAATTTCGCGGAGAATACTTCGAAAAGCAATAAATACATTTTTAAATAGTAATGTTGTGTCACTTCCTTGATTCCCGAAATTTTCAGTGCCGCCCTCGTATAAGGTCGACTAAAATTTAAAGTTGTATATAATTTTGGATTACATTTAAAAGCAAGTGGTTTTGATTTCATGAAAATTGTATCTAGAATTGAGTTAAATTTTATAGTAAGTAGATTTAGATTGATTAGAATAGTATTATGTTTAATGGCGTGCACAATTGTGTAAAAAATATAAAAGTTAAAACTATAGACAATATTGATACTCAAATGATTTACACACCTAATCGACAGATTTGGCTCGAATTTTATCGAGATCTCTTTCTCCGCGTATAACAAACGAGGGTTCACCTTCACGCTCTCGGATAAGTATTGTGGCATTTCTAATCCACACATAAATATGTGTGGATTAGAAATGCCACAATAAAAACTCATCACTGCAAATGCAGTGATGAGTTTTGGCAGCATCCCGGGCTTTACGAAATAACTGTTTCTTTTTTTTAAGGTAAACAGAAGATGACGTTCCAGTTATGCCTATTTGTTCTGTCTTGAGAGATGACGTCTTACGGAAGGCACTAAGTAGGTTATCCCTGTGTATACACGACGTGAATCTGACGATGAAATTTTTTGGTCTAGTACTCTGTTGGTGTGCATGTGGCACTCTATGAACAGCGACGATGTTCTGCTGTGTCACTGGGGTGTTAAGTGCAAGACGAATTGCTTCAATGATAGCCGGCAGGTTTTCATTGCGCCTTTCGGGCAAGTTACCTATTTCAACATTGCATTGACGAGCCTGTTGTTCCAAAGTATCAATTTTGGTCTCAAGAGAATTGATCAGCTCCACATCCGCAGCCTTGGTGCCATTCAGTTCGCTGGTACGTTTCTCAAGGATGTCGTAACGTTGCGTCAAATCTTGAGTAGTTGCTTGGAAGCTTGCAACATCATTGCGCAGGTCCTGCACATTCTGGTTCAAACGTGACTGCTCGGTACGCAGCGAATTGATTTCCTTTTGAATATTACCCATAGTAGATTTGATATCATCGCATATTTGAGTCAGGTCTTTACTCATCTCACTCCGCCAGTTGCTGAGGGTTTTGTTCAAGTCACTTGAGAATCTATCAAACTCTGCACATGGTTTGAACAGGTTTAACCGTAGCTTGGCCGTCTAAGGTGTCACAAGACATGTCCGTGGCGATATCCACGATCGCAGGTTCCGTGTAGCTGCGTACAGGCGTATCAACATTCGACCTAAGACGCCTAGTTACGTTGCTGCACGACGGGCACTTCCATGAAGCCTTAAATTCAGCACTTAGCACAGCATACTGGCCATGCGTGACATTGAGACAGTCATAGTGATATTCTCCTTGACAAGCACAGCACAGAAGGATGTTATCACTAGCTGCAGTCGGTTCGCCTTGGCAGCAATTCATTTTTAAACTTGATAGAAGGACAGCGCCACCTAGTTAATTTCGTTGAAAGTATGTGGCACACGATGGCAGTGTAAAAGATCGCAGTAGCGTGTTGATTCTTATGGCTCGGCCAGGACGAGCAAGACTTAGTAGTACCGAGAGAAATCAACAGATGGCGCCAGGAACAATAAATGACTTGCAGATTTGATCTATCAGCAACTTATGTCAAGATGGTAAACAAAACTTTATAAATGCTGTGGGCACACTGTAGGGGCTTCATTTATAATGATTAACAAGACCGGAGGCAGGTTATGATGTATATAGTCCGATCTCTTAGTTTTAAACAAATACTTCGTTCAACTTACGAACCACAGAAAACAGCACTTATTAGTTCACTCGCAGGACGGATATTTCTTGTAGCACTAGACAACGGTATAAACTCAGTCTTAAATCAATCCAGATATAGTTCCAAATCTCATAAGTTACAGTTTTCGGGCTAGATTTATATGTGAATTCAGTATTTTTACAAATTCTACTAATTGTCGTTATTTGCTTTCTATTTGATAGATAAGATGCTATTAAATTTAATATATTTCCTCTTATTCCGTATGCGTTAAGTTTATTTAATAGTACTTTATGGTCTACACGATCGAAGGCTTTTGACATGTCCATATATAGCGCTAGATTTGGTAGTCTCTTATCCACTCTGCTGCTCACCATATGCAAGAAATCATAGATGGCCATGTCAATTGATTTATTTTTTCTGAAACCTTTTTGGTTATCAGCGAATAAGCTATTTTTCTCAAAGTATGAAGTAACTTGATTATACGAGGGCGGGTCAATAAGTCCGTGACTTTTGGAATAAAACACAGATTTTTTGATAAATAAATGTTTTATTTTTCAACGTAGTCTCCCTTGAGCTCTATACACTTTGTCCAACGCTTCTCCAATTTTTTTATCCCTTCCAAAAAATATGATTTGTCGAGGTCCTCAAAATAGGCCTTTGTTTGCGAGATGACTTCATCATTGGAGTCAAATCTTTTTCCACCAAGCCCTTTCTTCAGGTTTGGGAACAAGAAGTAGTTACTCGGAGCCAAATCTGGAGAATAGGGCGGATGAGGGAGCAATTCATAGCCCAATTCATGGATTTTTGCCATGGTAACTGCACATGTGTGCACCCTTGCATTGTCTTGGTGGAAAAGAACTTTTTTCTTGGCCAAATGAGGTCGGTTTTTTTCAAATCGTCATTGAATCGGTCCAATAAGTTGGCATAATATTCCCCATTGATTGTTCTTCCCTTTTGAAGGTAGTCAATGTGGATTATCCTGCGTGCATCCCAAAAAACAGTCGCCATAACTTTATTGGCTGACAAACCCACCTTGGCCTTCTTTGGGGCCGATTCACCCATAGAAACCCACTGTTTTGACTGTTGTTTGGTCTCTGGTGTGTTGTGATGGATCCATGTTTCGTCCACGGTTACAAAACGGCGCAAAAACTCCTCCATATTGCGATTAAACAACGCCAAACCTTCCTGTAAAGTTGTTACACGATTGCGTTTGTGGTCGACTGTGAGCAAACGCGGCACCCATCTTGCGGAAAGCTTTCTCATGCCCAAGTGATCATTCAAAATTGAAACCACTGAGCCATGCGAGATCCCTACGGCTTCCACAATCTCTTGCACTTTCAATCTTCGGTCGGCCAACACCATATCGTGAATTTTTTCGATTGTTTCGGGTGAAGAGACCTCAACTGGGCGTCCAGGACGGCATCTTCAGTGCTTGTACGGCCACAACGAAATTCAGTAAACCACTTTTACCATTGAAATCGATGGTGCAGAGTCCCCATAGTATTTATCAAGCTTAGCCTTGGTCTCGGTAATGGTTTTTTTTCGCAAAATTTAATGCTTAATAAGCACACGAAATTCACTTTTTTCCATTTTTTCCTCAAATTACTGGGTAGTCTGATAAAGATAGCTGTCAAACACAAACTAACTGACGCAGCAAGTTCAAATTTTGACAGGAGTCAACTGACAGATGCCTGTTGACAGGAGTAGTGTTGCTTTTTCAGTAAAGAGGTCAGAAATTCAAAAAGTCACGGACTTATTGACCCGCCCTCGTATATTGCTTTTTCAAATATTTAAAAAAAAAAATGGCACTAAAGCGATAGGTCTGTAGCAGGACATATTCTCTCTACTGTCTCTTTTGAAAAGCGGTTTTTACAATGGTTATTTTTAATTCTCCCGGAAAATAACCATGCAATATGCACATATTGATAAGATGACTCAACACAGGAGAAATTATTGTGGATATCTGTTTAACAATTTTTGTACTTATATCATCATACCCAGTGCTAGACGTATTTTTTGTGACATAATAATACGATGAATTTCAAGGGGTATTGTAGGTAGGCTACATAAAGATAGACTTACTTTTACTTTGTGTGAGTGTATTTTTTTGCGTTTATGTTATTAACTGGATTCACTTGATCCACAAAATAATCATTAAAAGCTTGTGCTATTTCAAGAGGATTAGTTACAATTTTATCATTTGAATAGATTTTCACGATGGTTTCATTTGGCAAATTATGTTTATTCTTGTTTCTGTTGATTACATTCCATGTTGCTACACAGATTCTGAGCTGAATGTATAAAACGTCTGTGATGGGCTATCTGTGTAAGATTTATAACTCTCTTTAGCCGATTTGATAGCTTTTTTAGATTAGTTTTATTTTCCTTATTCGGCAATAACCGGTACTTCCACAGCAATTCTCTTTTTCTTTTACTGCATAACCTAATGCCACGACTAATCCATTTTGCTTTTGCTTCAGTCGATATCCGTATTTTTATATTTGGGAAGCACAAATCGTATATCAACTTAAACCAATCATAGAACAATTCGAATGCCTTATTGGGATCACTTTCCTCGTACACGTCAGCAAAAGTGATGCATTTCATGTGGTCTGTGAATTTCTGAACATTCTCTTTCGAGTAATCTCGTTTAGTTGAGAACCAGTGATTTGTCATGCATGTCTGTCTAACCGGACATCTTAAAAGTTGAGCCGTATGATCGGATACCGCTAGTTCTAAAACTTCTCCCTTTGACCCTCGTACATTGTGAATTATGTTGTCGATGCAGGTTCCACTGCTTAATCTTGTTGGAGCTTTTATTTCAAATTTAAGGTGCTTGAATTGCTCAGAACATGTCGTGTTTTTTAAAATATCAATATTGAAATCACCGCATATAATTAGCTTTTTACTAGCGTGAAACGAGAGAGACATTAAAATAATGTTTAGGTTATTAAAAAATATTTCATGTTTACCTTTAACCTCCCTACTTTGTGGGCTCCTATAAATACAAATTATGATGATCAGTAAGTTCCACCAACATTAAATTATATTAGATACACCGTATTTTCCCATTGACTCCAAAGCTCCATAATTAATTCATTTCGTATCATGATACAGGTACCACCATGTCTGGTTTTCCGAGTGAAATGAGCAGCAACAGAAAAATTTGGAATATGTGACAGGTTAAAATTAGATAATATCATATTATGCTCCGAGAAACACAGCACATCGATTATTTTTCCTGAATTGAATAGTTCATCTAATGTGACAGTAAATATGCCAGATTTATTCAGTAGACCATTTATATTTTGATGTAGAATATTTATATTTTTATACATGAAAAAAGGCATTTTGTTCATTTATCTTTTCATCTACAGAAGATTCACATTGTGGTCTGTCATCTGATATGGTGGTTTAAATTTTGAAAGGTATTTACGTAAATTAAATTTTGCTGATGATAGAACAGAATGTACCTATTTTTAAATGTCAACAGTTTCAGCTATGGTATCCCCTCCACTAAGGTCGACTGTCCTCAATGTTATCAGCCAGACCACAGGTATTATAATACTACGTACAGTTTTCGTCATAAAAATGTTCAACAGATGGCAGCATCAGCGATTCGCTAATTGCCAGAGACAGTAGTTTTACGTCGCCATCTAGGAGTCGACCTAATTTTAAAACGATTCGTGCCATCCTTTTAAAATAAAGTTTTATACTTCTGGTTTCAGAAAAACATGTTAATAGATTTATTTTATTGTCGAGTTGCCAAAGTCGGTTACAGAACATAGCGATGGAAAGTTCAAACGTGTCCTTATCAAAAAAGCGTACTATAAGATTAAAGACTACGTCGAAGACAAGAAAGTTTGGCAATAATTCCCTCTGCACATGTGGCTTCCCTGGTACCTCATAAACGGCATCACTATGTAAATTTCTAATAACTGCTCCCAAATAATGGTGTTTTTTTTTTTTTTTTTATTATTGACTTATAAATAACTCTGACATAATATTTTCATTATTTGACATTATATACCTACAATTTTTAATTAGTTTTGATTTTATTCTATTAGATTATTTCTATATTTTGTAAATGTGAAAACGTCGTAGGCCTTGTGGATTGTAAATTTATATACCATTGTCTATTTGTTTAACATATGGTACTTTTTGACAGGCCTACACTGTCCTCCCATACCTATTAACACTGTAACTAAAAAATATTGTAAAAGACAAATATTTTTAAAAGAGTAACCATGGAGTTTCTTGCCGGCTCTTCTCCATAGGAAACGACCAATTGGAACCGTGCACCTAGAATCTGACGTTTCATAAGTGCTCATGTAGGTTTATGTGAAATAAAATATTTTGATTTTGATTTTATGTTTCTATGTAAAGAAATAGAATTAAAATAAGTTGTTTGATTTAAATTTGTGACTATAAAGGTTATTTTAACACCTTAAGCGCCATGTGTATCTTTTTGTCACACAGTGTCTGGAACACTGTGTATTCAAAAGTATACACATCTTTCTACTTAGTAAACGCGCTGTGTATCCTTTAGGAACGCGTTTTCTATACATTTATTACGCAAAAATGAAAGCCCTGGCCTGTCGCATTTTTCAGATATAAATGGTCTGGGGATCGGTTATTTTTCAAAAAAATTATAGACTTTTTAATTTTAGGTTGCTATTTCTAGGATAGGGAGTAAGTAATCAATAAAACCATTTATATTTTTTTGTGTTTTTATTTTATAATCTATCTTTATTATGGCACTGGAAAAGGCTAAACAGTAAAAAAGTAATTATAATTGAACTTGAAATAAAAAATTAGTGACAATCATTGAAACAATTTTTACAAAAGGTCACTTCACAAACAGAACATTTGGTTACTACTTGGGAAGCTTTTCGTAATTTTCCGTCGATGGTTTTTCCTTGTCGCCCGTATTTCTTGTAACATTCAGAGCAACGACCTTTCTTTTTAACTCCATCCTTCATATTTGGGACCAGGTAATGTTTACCACTGACCGAGCTAGGTGTAGCAGTCACTGATGTGTGACTGGATCTTTCAAGCATACCTGTAATGACTTGTTCGCGAAACTCTGTGATTGTTATTTTCTTTTTATGGGTATATTGGTTATACAAGAAATGGGCGTTCACCAAGCTGGTGCCCCAATAATTTCAAACATCAGTTTCCGATACCATTTGGTGCATCTACGTAAAGCTGACCCATAAGTCGCCATCTGGTCACTCACATCTATTGATGATTTGCCTAGATTATAATCTTCAATACATGCAGGTTTTCTTATGCTTTCACCCCTTCTGTTTCTTTTGGTGACCGTTTTTAGACCAGATTGCTTTGTGGAAAGTATAAGCACATCTCGCTTGTCACGCCATTTCAAAGCTACGATTCCTTCACTTGATTGTTGAGCTGCTATTTCGCCTCTTTTTAGTTTCGTGTTGGTAACTTCCTTAGGCAAATATTTTCTGTTACTTCTCAATGTCCCTACTAAATGTGTCTTTCTTTTACGCATTCGCAGTGCAAGTGGAACACTTGTGTAATAGTTGTCTGTGTACATGGTCCTACCCTCGTTGAAAAGACCGTCTGCCAAAGATAGTACTACCTTTTCTGAGACTTCTGTGTCAGGTTCCTTCGATTTACCACAATAAACAATCAGATTCCACGTATATCCTTTCTCAGTACACAATTTGAACACTTTTATTCCATATTTGGCTCTTTTGTTTGGAATATATTGGCGGAAAATAAGTCTGCCGCGCCAAGCGACCAACGACTCATCGACACAAATTTTTTCCCCTGGTGTGTAGACATTTTGATAGTTTTTTATAAACATGTTGAGTACGTCTTTTATTTTACACAGTCTGTCATCAATATCAGCAGTTTGGTTGTTGGCAAAATGAACAAATTTCAGAATCAGCTCGAATCTATTCCGAGGCATAACAGTACGAGCTAGGGGTACACCATAGAGTTTGTGGTTTCTCCAGTAATCTTTGATGCTTGGTAATTTCACCAAACCCATCCATCCAACAAGAGCCAAAAATTTCAACATGTCGTCTCTGGTTACTGGAGTCCATAGATGGTTTCTTGATCCAGCAGAAGAATCAGAAGATAAGAGACACTGTGTTGCGTATAAGTTGGTTTGTTCTGTGATATAGTCCAGAATATTTGGGGTCAAAAACAAGTCATAGTAGTCTATTGGATTCGCATTGGCTAAAATTCCGACATAAATATCCTTCATACCGGAACTTGGTGCAGTATAATCTATGGCAGGAGGATCATCATGACTTGGCATTTCCCATTGTATATTGGACAATTTTTCTTTCACCCACTCTTGTTCCAAAATTTGAGCATCAGTAGTACCAGAAGTACTAGGCACGTTTGGTGGCTGCAGTTCTAAATCGACTGGAGCTGTCCGTAATGATCTACGCCGTTCTATTTCAGGCAATGGAGGTATATCACTATCCGAAAACGTTGACAAACGCCTTGAAAACCTAGGGGGGTTCCAAATCTGACTGTCATTGTCGTCACTTGTACTTGTGTCACTAAAGTCCTCGTCAGGCATAAAATTGGGGTCCTGAACGGAATCATCACTTGAATACTCCATAGTCAATCACTTATTTGAACTTTTCAACACATACACTGTAACAATAGATAAAAAATATAAGAAAAAACATGAATCAGAATTCATGTCGTTTCTTATATTTTCTTCCAAAACGCGTTCTTGAGTCCTGAAACAAAAAAAAAATACGTTTACGTGATTTTTACCTGTGTATCTTTTCGGATACACATGGCCTGGGAGGTATGAATTTCAAATGAACTATTTCACAGGCCACGTGTATCCAAATGTCACACGGAAAAAAAATATGATTATTATGTAGTTTTAAACACGTCCGAAGAAAAAAAAAATTAGTATTTTTTTAAAAAACGGCCGCTTGGGGTCTGGCGCTGAGGGTGTTAAAGACAAGACAAATTGAGTAAAACACCATCTATTGCAAAGAGCTCTAAACAAAACGATTAACAGATGACTACTTTTATCATTATATAGGTTCGAATTGAAGGTAAAAGCTTATTTTATGTTTGTTTGTTGAAAAACGAGTGTGAATAGATAAATCAGCATTTAACAAGGAAGTCTTGATTTTTACTAATCTTACTTCAGCCAAAATTCTGCCGTTTATCGCTTTCTAATTATTGTTAATTTCGTAATGGGTACATAAGCTGCCATCTTTGACTTTTTTTGAAGACTAATTATAAAATGTTCTAGTTGAGACCCCATAGCCAGACTTACAAGACACTTAGTGGCTAAATAGGGTGCAGAAGCGGTACCATAGGTAACCGTATTTAAAGTGTAGGTCCTAAGAGGCTCTGAAGGTTCAAACCTGAAAAATATTTTTTGAAGAGGTCGTTGGACTGGTTTTAACTCTATGGTCCTGTACATTTTTTCCAAGTCACCTGAGACCACGTACCTATGCTGACGAAAACGTGTTAAAATAGAAAATAGATCGTCTTGAACTACGGGACCGACCATCTGAATGTCGTTAAGTGACACCCCCGAACTGGTAGAAGCTGATGCGTCGAATACTACGCGTAGTTGTGTAGTGGTGCTAGAACTACGAATGACTCCATGATGTGGAATGTAATATTTACTCATGGAGTTTTCTGGTGATGGAGTACAGTCTGAGTCTAACGTCATATGACCTAGGCGCTCATATTCTCTCATGAACTCATTATATTTGTTATGAAACAAAGGATCACGTTTAAGTCGCCGTCAAGGGAAAGAAAACGATTTCTAGCATTCCTAAAAGAATGACCTAATGTACTAGGATCCCCTTTTAAAGGCAAAGTGACGACGAATCCCCCACCATCATTACGAATGGTGGTTTGAGAAAAAGACTGCTCACACATTCTCTCCTCAAGTGATAGTTGTAAGTGACATTGTAAGTACTCATAACGAGTCCTCGACCCTTTGATGTAGCCGACTGGTCGCTACTTGTTTGGACACTTTGCCAGTCTCACGTGGAGATAGCTTGCGATCGGATGTCCGTACGTATCACGTGCCGCTATCGTATCGCGAACAATGTCGTATACCAATCAGGAATGTGAGTGAATGTGTGATTCGGAAATCGAAGTAACAGCTCGGATTGTGGAAGCTTTCGAGTCACTCAAATCGTACACATGTGCGCTGCGTAGAGTACGTGCAATTTAATAATTTAATAAAAAGGTGTCGAATGTGTACTAATGTTCTAGATAGATAGAGGTTTGTAACAAGTAAATGTTTTAATCAGGGACTGAATTACCCAAAAATTAAGGTACCTTTAAATTTCGGTATGACGTCATGCCGTTAAATAAGGGTTACCGAAATATTTCGATACCGTTATTTTTTTCAGTAGCGGAATTTTGGGGTTGAAAATGCATACCGGTATATTTCGGTAGAAGTACTATAACCTTTATTTTTTTTTCTGTAGCAGTACCTTAACCTTTATAAATGTATCGGTAGCGGTACCTTAACCTTTATAAATGTATCGGTAGCGGTACCTAAACCTTAATAAATAGAGGTTTTCTTTGACGCACCGCCTCGCCACTCTGTCTGTCGTTCACTTGCTGATTGTTGCACATTATTTATTAATCAGTAAGTATTGGTTTTTTACTTATTTTTATCCTTATTTTCTTTGTTCTTCTTATCTGACTGTTGTGGAAAAATGTTCCCTCATTATGGTTTAGACTATATACGTACACATATGTACATACAAGTCTGTGAAGTTTAATTAAGTTACATTATTTACATTAAGAGGCCTCTTACAAAAATGTTGATTTCCTCGTTGAAATTGTTTCTTTTATTTTTTTTAGGGTTGTATAAATAACAATTACTTGGTAAAAATAGTGATAATAATAAAGTGATTTATTAAATAATAATATTTATTTATTTGTTTACCAATAGGAGAACGATTCCTGATGTTTAAGCAAAAACTAATGAATTGCTGATTTGAGAGCTCTAATTTGCGGATTCGGTTGGATATAATTCATCGAAACAATTTTACTCATGTTACTATTTTACTATATTATTTTTATGTTATCATTTTATTAATAAAATAAAAGTGCCACAAATATCACCACACCGGCGATGTGCGCTCTCCCCCCGATCCCAACCACATCGCCGATGTCCTCGACGTGGCTTCTACATAATGTGTACAAGAGCTCTCTTCTGATCACCGTCCAGTAGTCATGAAACTGGTTCCCCGCATAGGTCTCCCCAACTCCACTTAACCCCAAAAGTGGTAGCAGACTCGAAGAAAGTAAGGAAAGAACTTCCCACTTGGACTCAATTCCCGATCATTTTGAATCTATCGCTGACAAGACGGCGGCGATCGACTCATTCACTGAACACGTACAATCAGTCCTGAACGATTGTTCAAGGGATATTCCAGCGACGAAGGACCTTCGCTGGAAGTTGCCGCACGATATACGTGAACTGTTGAATGAGAATAATGTGGCCGTCCGTGCCTACAGCAACTTCCCCTGCAACGCGAAGCAAAGCTCACCTTTCTGAGGTCGACGCTGAAGTCGAACATAGAGAAACCCTCGCTCCCGTCGAAGACCCTGAGTATCCTCTGCCCCCCGTTACGCCAGACAAAGTGCACGATCTCATCAAGGGTCTTGAGGCTCACAAAGCCCACGGCTCAGATGGAATCACCAATAGGGTATTCCAACTTTTCCCTGCCCACCTGGATAATGCTAATGATCACCATCTTCAATGATAATTAATTAATTAATTCTTTTTTCCAATTGTGGTATAGTATTTTTATTATTGGTGCACACATATAGAAATATAATTAATGTATACAAAATATTGTAAAACATTTTAAAAGAGTAACGGTGGAGTTTCTTGCCACTTCTTCTCCATACGAAACTACTTTTTGGAAGTGGCGCCTAGAATCAGTTCTATTTTCAATGTAAATTTTGACTTTCAAAAGTGCCTTTTTATGGGCCTATTTGAAATAAATGCTTTGACTTTGACTTCGGTGGGTGGCGCAAGCATGGAAAGAAACTACCGTCATCGGTATCCCCAAGCTCGGCAAACCCAAGCCGGAGCCCACGAGTTACCGCCACATCAGTCTGCTCAATGTCCTAGGCAAAATCTATGAGAGGCTTATTTATAAGCGTCTCAGAGACTATGCGGAGACAAAAGACCTTATCCCTAACGAGCAGTTTGGGTTTCGAACTCAACACTCTTGCGTTCAACAGGTCCACCGTATCGTCGAACACATAAACGTTGGTTTCCAACGAGGTTTGATGACGGGTGCTGTTTTATTCGACATAGCGAAAGCGTTCGACATAGTCTGGCACAACGGCTTATTATATCAGCTGTACCAACTTGATCGTCTCGTGCTCATCTTACGGGACTTTTTGTTGAACCGCACCTTCCGTTATCGCATCGAAGAAGCGCTATCCTCCCCCCACTCCATTCGCGCAGGAGTCTCTCAGAGCTCTGTTATTTCTCCCCTCGCTTTCACACTATTCATCAGCGATATGCCCAAGAGTAATGCTGCACAGTTGGCTCTGTTCGCAGACGACACGGCCATTTACTTATTATGTCGCATTATATATTTATGTCGCATTCTCGAAACTCAAGTCAATGAGCTTGGCGATTGGTGTAGCAAGTGGAGAATCGAAGTCAATCCCGACAAGAGTCAAGCGGTTCTCTTCTCAAAGCCGCGCCATAGGCCTTGTCCCCCTCGGCCGATCACCATGTTCGGTAAGCCGATCCCTTGGGAAAAGCGATCCAAGGTGTGGTGCTCGATGAACATCTCTCCTTTTCAAAGCACATTAGGGCGGCTCGTTCTCGCGCCGCCTTCGCTCTAGATAGACTCCACTTCGTCCGGAATGCACGTAGCATATTGTCACTCAAGTGCAAATTGCGTATTTACACAGCGTGCATTCGCCCGATCATGAACTATGCCAGTGCAGTCTTTGCACACGCAAAGCCCCACCTCTTCAATAGAATGCAGACTCTACAGAATAAATTCCTCCGGACAACAGGCTCCCCCTGCTAGGTTCGCAACGAAATCCTACACGTTGACCTCAAAATTCCCACTTTCCGTCAATTTATGAAAAGCAACTCAAAGCGATTCTTCGATACCACCGCGATACGCCGCAACCCTCTGGATGTCCAGGCCGCTCGTTATACCCGCTCCACAATTAGCCAAGTCCGCCGTCCAAGGCATGTCCTCACCGACCCCGATGACCACATAACTCTCATCCAGGAGAGCAGTAGGGCCACCAGTACAGTGCACAGAAAACAAAAACCGACATTCTGACCTCGCCACCGAGATCCCTCGCCAAGACCCCGACGTAACTGTTCCCCCCAGCCTGTCCCATCTTGCTGTCCTCCCTCCAGCGACGCCCTAAGCCGAGGTCCATACCCCACAAGGGGTGCCCTTAGCGAGCTGTCGCTTAGTAATGTAAGTTTTTCACCCCTGACTGGAGGCTTTGAGTTCGTTTAAGGCAGCCACAGGATAGTCCGATTAAGTAGTCACGACCTCTCAAGATTAACTACGAGATGCCATTCACAAAAAGTACCACACGAATGCTTGTCGAGGGCGGACCTATGCCACTTATTTCGCGCTCTTTGTCGTGTCGATACTATCGTAGTGTGCATTGCTAGCCGTGTCAACGCTGCTATCGTGTGCGTGTTAGAACATCGTCAACTACAACCGCTGTGTTTGATCGTTGCAAGGTTTTTATGAAAAATGTATACTATCTGAAGTTATTGACTCGAAATAAGCTAAAGCCAGGATGGCAGTTGCGAAAATTTTCTACTACATTGGTGTCGTTTTCGTAGTTTTCGAGGGTGCTTAAGCCTATTAGTGAGGACACTGGAAGGATCATGAAAACGACATCCACGATGAAATTTTTTTTTTTTATAGCTGCCATCTTGGATTTTCATTTTGTTCTCACTATCGGCTTAAGCACCCTTGAAACTCATGCAAATGGCACCCATGATGAAAATATAGAAAATTTGTACAGCCGCCACCTTAGATTTTAATTTTGTTCTCACTATCGGCTGTAGCACCCTCGGAAACCATGAAAACGACACACATCATAAAGAATTTTAAAGTTTACGCAGCCACCATCTCAGATTTTTATATTGACCCCAATTTTGTTATACGTGACCTCGAAAACCATGAAAAATACCCAGGTCGAAAAACGAAAATTTACTTATAAATAAAAAAATAAGCATCAATGCGAATCTCTATGTCATAGTGTACGTGCGTACATAAATAAAAATGTAAATAAATAGTTAAAAAAGTGCAATAAAAAAACAACGAATTTCGCTATCGCTATATCGCAATATTCTAACAAATAAATGCATTCTATTCTATTCTGTTGACGCCAAATTGGACTGTTTACTTCCAGCCTGTCTATAGGTTGAATATAACTGGCAAAAAGTGGGTCAGCCCAACCCTTCAAAAGAACACAGCCGTGATGGTGTGAAGAAATCTCATTTCCGCAACGATTTGGTGCAACAGCGGGCTTTCACGCAAGTGTCCATTCGCGCAAAAATAAATAATTATACTTTTTATAATTATAACCTAATTACTAACACTTCATTATCAAGTTTATACAATACGTACCTAATCTGTGTCTAACTTTAAAAAATACATACTAGAAAAATATTTATAAATAAAATATTAGTAGTTGATTTCAATGAGTATGGAACATGATTTTCAGACCACTTTAAATAGTGATTACCTTGTAAGAATTAAAATATTTATTTATCCCTTAAATTATTTTATAAAGTATCCACAGTTTAACATTATTGAGTTATGAAAAAAATTAAAACAAACTTTTTTAAACCACATTTCAGCTATTATCTAAAATGCCTACGAAACTTATACCGCGATGGATCAAAATCGTTTATTAGCCACACTCGCAACATCATGGTGCGAACTAGTGAGAAGACGTAAAATAAGGTAACGCTCACGTAACGTGCCGCGCACTCGGTGCGTAAAAAATACCTGAGTTAGCGTAGCGCCGAAATGTAACAGGGCTCTTAAATGCAAGTAAACTGTAAAATAGCAGGTTTACATGTCATCATGAGTCATCTGAAAGCTCAGATGTCTCTATTACAGATGACAAAGAATTAGACTTAGTATCCCAGTCTGATAATTATAATTATGAAATAGACCTCGAATGCACAATTCCAGAACTAGATTCCCCTAGTTCACCGGATTTATTCGAGACCAAAAATAATATCAAAAAGTATGTAAATTTTTGTAAAATCCTACCAAAAACGCAAAAACATAACACCACGTGGGTATGCTGAATTGTACATTGTTATGTGTATGTGTCATATCTCATCCCTAGCATAGGTACTTACCTACCTACGCCGCCGCTGGGTTGTTTGGAAAAAAATATCAAGTACGAGTACGATACTTACTGGTTAACTTTCTATAATTTATTATTATATTATAGAAAGTTAACCAGTGAAATAATTTAACGCGGAGCGAAATAAAGAGAGCGAAATAGAAGTAGCAACCAAATGTACAAAATCCACAAGTTCTAACGCGTTCGACCCCCTCGCGCCCCCGCGCCGCGCGCCGTCTCGCATGTTTTTCGGTACCGAAATCGTGTAACGGTTAAATAACGGTTTAGCCTAACCTTTATTTATAAAGGTATCGGTATAGCTCAACCTTTATTTTAAACCGGTACCGGTATATTTTTGAGGTACCTTAACCTTTAACCCTAACAGTTTTCAGTCCCTGGTTTTAATAAACTGATACCTACAGTGGGTACATTGCCAATAGCACATCACATTAACTCAATAATAATTGTTTCTTGATAAACAGAAGGTCAGAAATCGGGGTCATTGTGCGTAAGCCTACAATAAAATATCAGCTGATACCTACGCGTAGGCAAAACGTAGATGTCTCTAGTTCTACGTTTCTTTGGCGGCATGCGACAAAAGACCGCCGCGCTCAGGCGGCTTCTTTGACACGAAACTGTAGGTGAACTCTGGTGAACCCTGTCGAGCGATCAGTGTTGCCTTTGGTATGATAATTTTTAATTTTTTAAATTAATTGTTTTCATTGGGGAAAAATAATTATCCCGTATCCATTGATAAATGATAAATGATTTTATGTAGGTTTTTACAAACACTTTTACACGTCAATACTATTTTAAAAGTAGATGAGATCGGCGTTTCCTATCTGACTACTCTGAGAAGAAACGCCAAAACAAACTCAGAGGTCACAGTCTCTTTTAAAGTCCAGACATAATCTTGGTCAGGTCATGTGAAGACCATGTGGATTGATGTCTGAAATGGTCTTTTGAGGAAAGAACCACACAGAATGAGTGGACCTGTCCAGTCAGTGCACGCATTTGTCAGTAATCATGCAGCTCAACACAACACATATGGAGCTCAACGATTCGACGAACATTACCAAAGAAAGGACATTTGGGTAGGCCGCATAAATTGCTCAAACTGCCAGACCATGATTAAAACTAATTTTAAAAATTAAAAATAGATTGAGATAAAAAAAAATAACAACAAATCCACACTGCCTTCACATTCACAATAATTAAAATATTATAATACTTTACAAAGTAAATTTTCACGTCATGTCAAAGTGTAAAAATCCGAGAATAAACATGGTCAGATCATATGAGGACTCTGTAGACTGGTGTCTGAAATGGTCTTTTGAGGAAAGAACCACACTGATTTGAGTGGACCTGTCCAGTCAGTGCATGCATTTGTCAATCATGGTGCAGCTCAACTCAGAACTAAGGAGCTCAACGATTCCACGAACAATACAAAAGAAAGGACATTTGGGTAGGCCGCGTTAAGTACTCAAACAGCCAGACCGTGATTAAAACAACTGAAAGAACAAAAAAACAATGACTCACATAGTCCTCACATTCTCAAAAATTAAAACAATTTTATACTTTAAACAGTAAATATAAAGATGTCATTGTTTATCTAAAAAAATCAAAAATAAAAATAAAAGTTTAACAGCAAATTAAACATCGACAATATCTGTGTAAACTTATTGGAGCAGCTCAATCCCAAGCCTTCTTGTCCTCAATATAGCCTTTGACAGTATAATAGGCATTCTGGCATAATTTCCGCTTTATAAAAGATTTGAATTTATTAAGGCTTAGTTCTTGAATGTGGCTAGGAAGTTTATTATAAAAACGAATACTTTGACATTTAAACGAGCTACCTATTTTCTTGAGTCTGGTTAGCGGTGGGTAATCTTTATTCCGGCAAGTGAATTGATTCACTTATTCCGACTCCGGGTCCGGTACCGGTTCACCTTATTTATTCCTTTGGCACCGTTTGGCACCGGCACTCACTCGCTCATTTTGGTTCCCCGGTTTCGCAGAACATTTTATTCATTTGGTTCACTGGATCATTTGGCACATTTTGAATTGAACAGTTGGTTAGTTAGAGCGATACGACGTGTTCCGAGTACTTCCGAGTGACTTGAGCGAGTGAACGAGAGCGAACAGTGAACGCGCGCTCCGGAATCATTTGGTACCGCGGTGCCGGTAAGGATTGTGAGGAATAAATAAGGTTTACGTATCCGCGTTCGGTACCGGCTCCTTTGGATCAGTACTAGTATTTATGTTATGGATATCACTGTATTTTTTAAACAGATTAATATTTTTATGTGCATACAAAAGATTTTCATAAATATACTGAGAAGGCACAGTCATTATATTAATCTCTTTAAATTTGTCTCTGAGGGAGTGTCTGGGACTTAGTTTATAAATTGAACGAATTGCCCTTTTTTGTAAAACAAAAATTGTCTGAATATCGGCGGCATTTCCCCACAAAAGAATACCGTACGACATCACACTATGAAAATAACTAAAGTATACTAAACGGGCTGTCTCTAAATCAGTTAAATTACGAATTTTTCGAACGGCGTATGCTGCAGAGCTTAGTTTTTGACAATTTATCTACATGGGGGCCCCATTGAAGCTTGGCATCCAAAGTTATGCCTAAGAATACTGTGGTGTTTTCGGGTTTCAACTCTTCACCCTTAATAAGAACACTAGTTTCTACTTGTCTAACATGAGGTATCGTAAACCCTGCCTTGTAAACATGTCCTAAAAGTTCAACTCCGGCATCAGTAGTTAAACGACCCCTTGTAAAACCGAACTGTTTGTTATGCAGTAATTTGTGTTTATTAAAAAATCTTTGCATTTGATCAAAAATAAGTTTTTCAAAAATTTTACTTAATGTAGGCAGCACTGAAATAGGTCTATAATTAGTAGGGTCTGATGTGCTACCAGATTTAAATAATGGTATTATTTTACTGTTTTTCATAAGATCAGGAAACTCACCACGGTCAATACAATTATTAAAAATAACAGCTAAAGTAGGTGCTACAATATTTATAATGGACTTAGCAACATCCACAGAGTTACCCCATAGATCTGCGGTTTTTTTAACATTTAATGTGTGAAAGGTTTTAATTATATCTCTACAAGTGACATATTGGAAATTAAATTCAGAATCACAAACTGGAACGTTTTCTTTAAGTAAAGACTCTGCAGCAGGGGGCGATGAGTTAGAGATTTATTAGTCGAAACGGGAATTTCTGCAAAGAAATTTTCGAAGGTCGCGGCGACTTGAGAATCCGATTGAATTAAATTGCCATCAATTGCAAGGCTGTAGTCACTACTTCGGTTAAACCCTTCAGGATCGGACAGGGTTTTCGTTACATGCTGTATAACGGACGCTTTTAACGTTCTGCATCGTTCTCACATACATAATTTCAATATGAATGATGTAACCAATCTATTGTAAACATAATTTGATTTAAAAGAGTGTCCGTCGAGTTTCTTGTTCGTTCTTCTCCATAGGTGCCTACTACGCTTTGGAATGGGCAACTAGCTTCATTTTTCTGACCGACCGAACTTGACAATTCAAAAGTGCCTGTAATTGGTTTATTTGAAATAAATCCTTTGAGTTTGAGTTTGAGTTTGTGGAGTCCATATTTACCCGCGTTGCCGTTTACAACGTGCACAATGAGCACTGGTGGAGCTTCCAAAACCCACACAGAGTTACAGAACATGCACATCAAGTTCGCTTCAGTGTCAACATTTGGGCAGCGATAATTCGAGATCGCGTAATTGGTCCAGTTTGGATAGAAGGTCGTTTGACGGGAATAACGTATCTACAAATGATACGTTCCGTCATTGACACCATGATGGATGACGTTCCTGTGGTCTATCTGCGAGACATCTACTTCCAGCACGACAGATGTCCAGCTCACTACGAACGATCTGTACGTGCGTATCTCGATAGTGAATTCGGTAATAAGTGGATAGGTCGCGGTGGACCTGTGAACTGGCCGCCGAGGTCACCAGACCTAACACCCCTAGACTTTTATTTCTAGGCCAAACTAAAACGTTTGATGTGTACCAAAGAAGCTCAAAGTGTTGATGATTTAAAACAGCGAATAATAGACGATTTTAATGTTTTAAAAAGTGATGGAGATACGCTTCGAAGTTTAGCAAAGAATTTACAAAGACGTGTTAGTGTATGTTTGAAAAGAAACGGTGGACATTTTGAACAATTACTGCGATATCGCTTAAAAGGTACCTACTTTTTTTGTAAATAATAATAATTATGTAATCAATCAGTGTAATTTATAAATAAGTTGATTTCGATCTTTTAAATACGCCTAGAATGTTGTATTATACGATTGACATAAAAAAACTACTTAATTAGAAATATTTTTTCAATTTACTAAGAAAAAAGTTAAAATTGTTCGTAACTCTATAAACTACAGCATATTAGACGGTCCTAAGCCCACAAAAGTATGAAGGAATGATAATGTAAACAAACGGGTCACCTAGACCTTGGATGGTTTAGTTACTGATGGCCAACAGACCTTATATCTAGTCGCCACGCACTGATAATAATTGTTTACATAACATTCGCACCGCGTCGCCCGCGACCCCTATCCCCCAGCTGCTCGGCATTCGTAATTTCGTACACGACGCACAGTATTTCGCCTAGAACATGCTAGGTGGTCAAAATTCAAGTTTTCATTTCCAAGAAATCTTAATTGCATAACACAACACCCCCAAACTCCAAATTCCGAGAAAAAGTTTACAAATGCTTAACTGATGAGTCATAGAGTTCAGAAGTCAGGTAATGAGTTTAATGCAAGCGTTCCGGTCAATCAGTTGCAATTAATTTAGCCACACTTTTGTGCACATCTCGTAGTGGTTTATAGTGATATTGTGAAAGTTTTTTGTGATGGATATTAATACTGAGGGTATGTACTATTATTTAATATATTATTTTTATCAGAATCTATTAAAATGAATTTTTAGCATTTTTTTAACTTAATGCATAAATTTTTGCGTAATTTTTTTCATAAACAAAACTTTGAACGTTCAGGAAATACATTGATTCGCCTCTATTCGGGCTAGTTTTTAGATATATTGTAGGTATAACTGTGTAGTTTGTAAAAATACACATATTGTTCAGCACACTTCAGTACAACATATTTTTTATATTTTTTTTCAGAACACGTTTACTCTATTTCAAGGGTAGCATTTTTTGAAGAGTGGTTGAAACACACGAAGAATGATAAAAGATCGCGTATTTATGACTATCTTTCTTCAAAATTTCACTTTGGTGACATTACTGAAAGCAGCCAAAGAGAAATAAAGTTGAAAATATCCAACTTTTCTACTAAGATTGAAGCCAAATGGTTGGCTTCGGGAAAATCGAAGGAGCGTTTTTTAATTAGAAATAAGACTTGGCTGGATGAAGGAGACATACAGTTTACTGTGAGTTCTTAAGCCCCACAACCTTCAACATCGAGTGAGGTTGTGACATCTGCAGGAAGACCTCGCAAAGATTTCGAGGAATCGTCGTTTATCTTAAACGACGATTCCTCGAGTCGTGGATCTCGTAGAATCTCGAAGTGCCAGTGAATTAGTGACTGCTGCCGAAATTGCTATGCGTTCAGCAGGGCAAAGAAAAGTTGCCCATGTGATTAGAGACATTAGTGAAAGGCCAGATAATATTATTAAGTCAAAAGAAAATACCAGTTCCGTTAATCCTAGGCAGTTAAGTAGTGACGAAGCCTTAGCATACTATATAGATTCTAAGTCAACAACACATGCTTACAAACAAACTAGGAAGTGGTCCATAATGGCAGGACATAATGTGTTTCCGTCAATTTTAGTGTAGTACAATCTAAAAAGGCCTGTTACCCTGCAGAGGATCACATTTCTATAACAGAAACTCGTGCTGAAATACATTTGCAAGCGTTATTAAATAAAACAGCGGAACGTCTAGTAATAGCACAGAATGAAGTTATCAGTAGTGTCCTCCGAACAAGTCCAACGTTTACACTTGTTAGTAAATGGGGATGTGATGGAAGTTCTGGGCACAGCACATACAAACAGAAATTTGAGAACCCTGAAGATACGGACGAATTTCTTTTCGTATTTTCTTTCGTTCCCCTTAAGTTATATAATGGGTCTAAAATTATTTGGCAAAATCCTCGGCCTTCATCAACTATTTATTGTCGCCCCATCAAATTTATATTTGCTAAGGAAACGAGTGACTTCACGTTAGCGGAGACAAATAGATTGTTGGAAGAAATTAATGCTCTTCTTCCAACACTTATCAACTTTGGTGATTCTCAAATCTCTGTGAAACACGAACTTCTTCAGACAATGATAGACGGAAAGGTATGTAACGCCTTAACGGAAACTCGTTCATCTCAAAAGTGTTTCATCTGTGGTGCCACCCCCAAGACGATGAACGATGACCCCGCGAAGTTTAACAGCAATCAGGAACATTTTGGCTTTGGTTTATCTACACTTCATGCTTGGATTCGTTGCTTTGAATGCCTTTTACATATCAGCTATTAGTTGAATATTAAGAAATGGCAGGCTAGAAGCGACGATGACAAAGCTGATATCAAGATTCGTTCCGAAGAAATCAAGTTGATATTCAAGAACGAGATGGGACTCATTGTAGATAAACCAAAGCCAGGATTTGGTTCTTTCAATCATTATGGAAACACAGCCCGTCGCTTTTTTAAGAATGCTGAGATGAGCGCTCAAATCACAGGATTGGATGTTACTATTATCAAACAATTCGATGTTATTTTGAGGACATTGTCTTCTGGGTTCGAGATAAACTTAGTTGAATTTAATAAATTTTGTCTTGAAACTAGAAGACATTACCTTAGTCTCTATTCGTGGTACTATATGCCTGCTACTGTACATAAAATTTTAGTACACAGTACTGAGGTCATCAAAGCGGCATTGCTTCCAATTGGGCAACTTTCCGAAGAGGCTCAAGAAGCACGTAACAAAGATTGCCGCAGATTTAGGGAGTACAACACCCGCAAGTGCTCACGTGTTGCCACGAATAGAGACTTGCTGTCCATGTTAATAATAACATCTGACCCTTTGATCAATGGTTTTCGTGAGATTCCCCGAAAAAAGCCGGAAAAAATATGTGCAGAAGTATTAAAGTTAATCGTAAGCCCGACCATAGTAGCATCAAGACCGGAAACGTCATCATATTGTCGCACATTACCACAAAATGATGACGATTCACCAGAAGATTTTGATGATGATTCTGATGATTAGGTTTAGGTTAAGTTAGTTTGTACAGTAGGTATTTATTTATTTAATGCATTTTTGTTGTTTGTTTATTACAAAATCATACCAAAAACTATTAATAATGCCTCAACATGACTACTTATATATAAAAGCATCGTTAAATATCATAAAATAATATTGTCCACCTAGCATGTTCTACGCGGTACACTGTGCGACGTGATCCTGGGAGAGCTGAGCTTCTGGGAGACACCACTAGACGTGGAAGATGACGACCTCCTAGAAACTTCTCCTGCTCCCACCGCTACGTCCATTGAGACTTTAAAGTTTTTACTTCATCGTGATTTGCGTTTTTTTTTTTTTTAGGTAAAAAATAATAAAAAAAACATAAGAAGTTCATGCTAAAAAGAAATAACCCACCCCTGTTTGAAAATCGCATGATATTCATGTTGTGTTTCATTGTTGTTAAGATTTGATGTTCTAGTTGTTTCCTGTACTGTGGCCTTTGATTTTTTATTACTTTTTGTGCAAAAATTGCGTGTTTTATGATTTTCATTTGTTTATTTTGATAATGTTTTTGTTAGGTAACACATTGAAGATATAGATTGAAGTTAAAACCTTCTTAATACAGATGAATGCGTTAATAATTTCCTTGAACAAGGTTTGTTTAAACTTAGATAAGATGGTTTTGTAACAGACCGTCGTTTGTACGTTAGTACAATATGTTGTACTCATGTCTCTGGTGATTGAGTGTATTATTCAATGTCACCATAAATTCCTCCTTTTCGGTCTTAGTTTGAATAATGCAAAGCGCTATTATCTTAATTCGTGTGCATATCAAACTTCTGTCAACATTGTACTTACCAGATTTATAATCGCAGGGACGACCGTTGCGAAGAAACCTAAACTGGACACTCGGAGAACAAAACTCGAAGCTGCAATAACAGCAGAGCAAACGAATAAAGATGAGACAGCCTCTAAAGTTATCTGGACAACTTTAAATCGTACGTCTAAACCTGACACTTACTTAAAAGAGCCTAACAAATGTAATCAGGCTACATTTAATCAAGTAAAAAAGATTCAAGAAGAACGCTTCCGTACACAAAGTAGTGAAAAATCCAATATTGGTGTATGTCAACGTAGCTTTAGTAATATGATTGATTTAACTAAAGATAATCGCATAGACGCTGGTGAAAAACCTTATAAGTGTGATGTATGTCAACGTAGTTTTACTCGAAAGTCTAGTTTAAAAAAACATATGCGTATACACAAAGGTGATAAACCTTTTCAGTGTGATCTATGTCAGCATAGTTTTACTGATAAGGCGAATTTAACAAGTCATATTCGTCTACACACAGGTGAAAAACCGCATAAGTGTGAAGTATGTCAACGTAGTTTTAGTAAAAAACATAATTTAAGTGATCATATTCGTATACACACTGGTGAAAAACCTTATAAGTGTGATATATGTCAGCGTAGTTTTAGTCAAAAAGGTAATTTAAGTGATCATATTCGTATACACACAGGCGATAAGCCTTTTAAGTGTGATCTATGTCAGCGTAGTTTTACTCTTAAGCATCATTTATCAAGTCATAACCGTGTACACACAGGTGTAAAACCTTATAATTGTGATATTTGTCAGCGAAGTTTTAGTCATAAATGTAGTTTAAGTGATCATATTCGTACACACACAGGAGATAAGCCTTTTAAGTGTGATCTATGTCAGCGTAGTTTTACTCTTAAAAGTAATTTAACAATTCATTTTCGTGTACACACAGGTGTAAAACCTTATAATTGTAATTTATGTCAACGTAGTTTTCGTATTAAAGGTCATTTAACAGATCATATTCGTACACACACAGGTGAAAAACCTTATGAGTGTGTTGTATGTCAACGTAGTTTTATTAAAAAATGTCATTGGTCAGATCATATTCGTATACACACGGGTGAAAAACCTTATAAGTGTGATATATGTCAGCGTAGTTTTAGTCAAAAATATAGTTTAAAAACTCATATCCTTCAACATACAAGTGAAAAACCTTATTAGTGTGATGTAAGTCAACGTAGTTTTACTCAAAAGATTAATTTAACAACTGAAATTCGTAAACACACAGATGAAAAACTTTTAACTGTGATGAATGTCAACGTAGTTTTACACGCAATCGTGTTTAAACTAACATATTCGAATACACATAGGTGACTTATAAGTGTAATGTATGTCAGCGTGATTTTAGTCAAAAGAGTAATTTAACAACTTTTATTCGTCAACACAGGTGAAAAACCTTGTAAATGTGGTGTTTGTCAACGTTGTTTTATTAATAATAACATTTAAAAAAACATGTTTGTGTTCACAGGTGAAAAATCTGTAAAGTCTAAAGAAGATACCAGTAATAATACCTACCTACCAACAACAAGGTCTCTCCTTGCTCTCAAATAGTTTAGTGCAAAAAAGGTTCAAAACAGAATTCCTTGACAATATTTCGTCAAATTATTCAAGGTTTTTCTTCCAAACAATAAGAAATAGAACTGTTCTTAGAAAAAAACCATGTTTGAAGTTATTTGTTAAACTGAACATTGGCTTAGACATTATGAAATGCTAATTAATTATGAATATTATAATGTGGCCAGTTGTTTAAACCGAAAAAAACTATGCTGCGTGTTGGTTCAGTAATCTTAGTTAAAAAGTCTATTAAATTTAAGACTCGTAAAGATATATGTTGTGTATTTTGATGTTTTCGTTGAAATATTTTCAAATTCAAAATAATTTATTTGCAAATGTGGGTAAACAGTATGTTTAACATTCATGTAATATTTGTGTATCACATTATTGGTATCACCATATTTTACCTTTCGGCATGCAAAGTACATATAAAGAAAACACAAAAATGAATACTAAACAAAATACAATTACGAATGAGATAAATAATACTTTTATTTAATGTGTAACAATAAATCCTAGTTATTAAAATACATTCTATATTCGTAGTTTATCTTGCAAATATTCAGATACACTGAAATATGCTTTAATTATCAAAAAAAAATTGCGATTCAAACATATTGGGCGATGATGCCTGGTGGGTTATTTTATTTTATTATTGTTAATGTATTGAGGCGGTTGTAAGTATCTTTCACGAACTCATTCGACACTTCCTTTTGCACGAGATCTCGGCTATGCAATCACGATAAATGTTCTCTCGATTTGCAGCACTATATAAATCGTATTAGATTCAGAGATGCGCGCGCGCGAACGTAATATTGTCCTTGTATTGTTTCACTGGAGGCTGGAGGCGAAGTGATGCCATATTGTCTTCACACATTATTATGGGTAAGGAAGGGGTCGGATTTAGGAAACGCACTAAATGCACGTCTTAACAACAAAAAAAAAATACTGATTTGCGCACTAGGCTTTTAAGACTAAAAGAGTCAATTATTTTATATTATGTTTTCGGCGTCAACAATGCCTCCATTATATATTTAGGTAGGTACGCCATACAAAATTTACTATTATTAAAAAGAGTCGTTTTATTATTAGGACAACAAATTTTACCATTATGTCGTTTACTTTTATATTTTTCAAAGTAAGAAATGTTAGATGTTACATACTCGTAATTAATAATTTCATAAATGTTTATACATAGAAGTGTCAGTAATTTGAGATTTTTTAAATATTCTTTGCAACTGTCTGTTTGTTTAAGTTTACAGATCTTAAAAGCATCATCTTTATGTCATCTTTATGTACCTTATTGTACCTATCCTTATGTATCTTAAACCAGCGTCAGATGTATTTAAGTAAGCAAGTGACGTTTGACGTCTCTATCGGTGTGGTACGCTGTCAATTTTTTTCTGAAATTTAAATAGAAATCAAAGTCAAAGTGCACTAGAATCAGTATAATAGTGATCATAGTGGCAATCTGTATAACATACATTGTAGTGAGCAATAAATTGTGCGTTTATGGGCCGTAAAATCACGAAATTCAAAAATATAAATTGACGAAATTTTGTAGTTACCCGCTAACATCAACACGATTATTATATTCGGTAACGTCGCCTTGACAACAGAGCCATCTGTCTTGGTAGCAGCAAATGACCTATCGACCAGTGACAAAAATTGTTACTGCTGCCATCTAGCGAACATCCCATGTACCACCTGTTGAGCAAGATTACAAGAATTTGATAACTATGCCGGGCATCAAATATGGAGGTTGCGGTCGCTTCATATCTACGTTAGAGGGCGCTAATTGTGGCAAGTGTCAGGTGCTATATCACAGAGTGTGCGTGGGCGTCCCTACGAAGGCCAACATAACAACTAACTGGCCTGTAAATCCCTGTAAAAATAATTAGGCAAGCGGGTTTAAAAATTAGAATCAACTTATTTACAACAATTTAAAATGTACATACCTCATAACGACGTAGTTTTTATTTACACTATTTACACCAAAATTGCTGTACATATTCGCCTTGCAGTTGCACGTTACATAATATGATCTTGCACTTTTAATAATGTCTCTCATCTCTAGCCATCACTGTGTACACAAGCTTTCACAATTCACTTTTTGTTGTTCCGCACTAGAAATGGTCTGGCCGTCATTACCATAAATCAGGTCTATCCCTGCCCCACACATGGAAGTCCAACGGCGTAAAAGCCACGCGACATCTAAGCGCGCCACCATGACCTCGCCCGCTTCAATGAAAGTAGTTTCTACGTAGTATTTTCGTAGAAACTAGCGTAATGGATGTTACAAAACATATTTTGAAAGAGCCAGTATTTTTATGTGTGATAAGTTTTTTTTTTTTTTAAATTAGATGCTTAGAAAAAAAAATCATTTCAATAGCTTCTGTTCGACCTATAGATGGCCCATCTTTAAATATTTCGTGTATGAATAGATACACCTTATAAATATACTACCTGTTTTTTATATCACATAACTCTAGGGTTATATTCTGTAGGTAAAAATAATACTAAAACTCCTAGAACAGGTGGTCCAAAAATGCATAGTTTCGGAGATATCATCAACCATAATTAAATTAGGTCAAACATAGTCACCAGTGAGACGAGTCTTCAGACCTTCGATGTGCTAGACACATCGAAGGTCTGAAGACTCGTCTAAGTTTCATTGATAAATACGAGTAATTCATTTTTATTCAAACAAATCATTCATATTTAAAAGCTTAGAAAATACGACGTTGTCATATTTCACGTAGGGGTGTTTTTCATTAATAATCGTGACTTTGTCGAATTATTTTGTATGAAAAAAAATGATGATTTAACATAATTCAAATGCCATTTGATTCTTTGATATTGTCTCAATCATACCCTAGAGTTATGGGATATCAAAAACAAACAGGTTGAATATAGATACATATTATACAATTAGAATATTAAATTATAAGACTAAAATAACTTAATTTAGTTAAACCACACCTAGCAATTTTTATAAAATAGTTATCCTGACTAAACCTAAAACGTTTGAGCACACCACTCCATCTCTGAGCACACTAATAGCGCACCGCACATTCGTGTGCCTGCCAGCTGGCTAGGTAGGTAAGCACTACAAGAGTACGCACTAGGTATTTGTGTTCAACGACCGAACATTACGTACAGATCACACGTATTATGTAGGCTTCGGAAAATTTTGTTCTAAGATATTAGGTATATTTATTTATTAAAACTTTATGCACAAGTATAAAAAATACTGTACAAAGGCGGACTTAATGCCTGAGGCATTTTCTACCAGTTAACCTTAGGGTGATGCAGAGACAAAACACGGCAGGTGCAACAAAAGGGAGAGATAACTAGAAAAATAATAAAATACTAATACAAAGATACTTAAATACATACATATAAACAGATTACATTTTGTCAGGAGAAATAACGATAGGTAGATGAGAAAACGAATCCAGCAAATCAGCGCTGAGATGATTTTACAAACTTCTCACGAATATGTTCACGTGCCTTCACTTACCGGCGATAACCGACTGGTTGCCATCCTGATGTTCTATGTTCTATGTTAGAGGGTTTGGTTTCCGGACTTAGTCCTTCATGTGGACCATTGTGTGTGGGACATGGCGGCCGTCTGTGGTTAATATTCCAACCAGCCCACCTCCCTCCAGAAGCCGATCAAAGCTTCTGGTCTATCGAGAACATCTGTGAAAGATCCGGGTGTCCCGAGGGTTTCTGTTCTTATCTGGGTAACGCCTGTGCACTCAAAGAGCACATGCGCAACGGTTTCGTCCGACTCCATGCAAGCTCTGCACAGTGGACTATCCGTGATGCCTATTGTGTGAAGGTGTTTGTTTAGCGAGCAGTGTCCTGTGATGGTCCCCGTCACCAGGCGCAGGCCATTTCTGTCCAGGCGTAATAACCGTCTGGTTATCCTGCCATTTAAGGATGGCAAAGCTTCCTTGGACTGCCTACAGCCTGGTGTCGTGGTCCACCACCTCTCGGCTTGTGTGTGGGTGGATTCCCGCAGCCACCTGCGTATCTGGTTGAAGGGGATGGGTATGACGGGTTCAGGCCCGCAAGCCGATGTGCTGGATGCTCTCCTGGCTAATTCGTCGGCTGCGTCGTTGCCCAGCGATCCACTGTGTCCTTTTATCCAGTGAAGTGCTTGTTGCGGTTAGATACCGTAATTCGTTCTAGAGCATTGTGACATTCTAGTGCTAGGCTCGAGGTAATATTTTCTTTCCCTAATGATTTGAGGACTGAGGCGCTGTCGGAGAGTATACGTATGTGGGTGTCCGTAACTCTTCTGGCTTCTATGGCATACACCGCTTGTATGATGCCCACACACTCCGCTTGATAGACGGTGTTGAACATTCCCGGACGGACTTGATATGGTTATGTTGAGGTCATGTGAGAAAACTCCGGCTCCTGTACCGGATCCGGTCTTTGAGCCGTCGGTGTATACTCTCAGTTCATTCGTGCCTGAGTAGTCACACTGTTCTTCTGAGAGTATGATATTGTAGTGCTTTTTAAAGTAATGTCGTTTCGGGATTATGTCGCAGGGTGATGCCATCATTGGTTGTCGGTTGACCGCATCTTCCTTTATGCGTATGTGCTTGACCCTAGAGTCTTTGCTTAGGGTTCCCGATATGTGGAGCCTGAAGGCAGCTAGGGTCGCCTCCTCCCTCACGATGAGGTGTAGGGGTGGTAGCCCAAGCATCGCCTGTAGGGCAGCAGTGGGTGTGGTTCTCATGCAGCTAGTGATTGCTACGCAGGCAAACCGCTGCAGTTTTTCGAGATCTCTTTGGGCTGTGCTCAGGTCTGTCCTAGGCCACCAGACCAACGAGCCGTACGTGATAATTGGTCGAATGACAGTAGTGTATAGCCAGTAGGTGACTTTGGGGCTAATCCCCCAATTTCTGCCCAGCATTCGCTTGCTCTGCCACAGAGATATGCTGGCTTTTGAAGTGATATATTTGGTGTGTTTCGCCCAATTCAGCTGTTTGTCCAAATAAATGCCTAGGTATTTGGTTTCGGTTGACAGGCTTAGGGTAGTACCAAAGAAGCGTGGTAGTTGTAGTGTCATTAGTAGGAAACTAATGACACTACAACTACCACGCTTCTTTTTTGTAAAGAGAATCAGTTCGGTTTTTGTGGGGTTGACGGATAGCTGGTGTCTGTTGCACCAGTCCTCTACTATTTTCAAGGCTGGGCGCATAAGGTTGCATAACGTATTTTCTTGGGTGCCATTTATTATTATGGTTATATCATCGGCATAGCCTACAGTAAAGTAGCCTTTGTCACTTAGTGTTCTGATGAGGCTGTCTACAACCAGGTTCCACAGAAGCGGCGAGAGGACACCCCCCTGCGGGCAGCCCTTCGCCACAATGGCCCTTGTGGTGTCGTTCACTTTTACCTGTACAGCTCTCAGTTTGAGCAAATTGGTGATCCACCCGCTCAGGGTCGGGTCGATGCTGTGTCTGTCGAGGGCCATGTTGATGCTACCAAAAGTGGTTTTGTCAAAGGCGCCCTCGATATCAATGAAGACGGCTAGTGCTGAGCATTTGTGATCCACGGCGCATTCAATTTTGGATACTACGCTATGTAACGCAGATTCCGTTGACCTGCCTTTGGAGTACGCATGCTGTTGTTTGTGAAGTGGTTTTGCCTGAAGAGGTCCGTCACGAATGTATCTATCACAGAGTCTCTCGAGGGTTTTCAGTAAGAAAGATGTGAGGCTTATGGGCCTGTAGGCCTTGGGTTGCGTGTAGTCGGATTTGCCTGGTTGGGGTATGAAAATGACTTTCACTTCGCGCCAAGCTAGGGGTATGTGTCTGAGTGCTATGCAGGCCCGATAGGTCTCCACCAGGCATGGTGCTAGTAAATCAACCCCCCATTGTAGAAGGGCTGGGAAGATGCCATCCAGCCCTGCAGATTTATAGGGCTGGAAAGTGTTGATGGCCCACTTTATCCGGTCTTCTGTTACTATACTGTGTGCTCTAGACCAGTCTTGGTCTGTTGGGGCCCAGTCTGGTTCAGCTTCCCATACCTTGTCCTCTAGGAGTTCGCAGTCTGGGAAGTGAGTCTCTAAAAGTAGTTTATTGGTTTCATGGTCAGTTAGTGTGTATGAGTTATCGGGTTTTTTCAGCGTGCTGAGGGTTCGGTCCTGATCAGTTGATAGGATTTTCCTTACTCTTGCGGCTTCGTTGTTGGTTTCAATGGATTCACAGAACTTGTTCTGACGGATCAGAACACTTTGAAGCCGGGCCACGTCACCTCCGTAACGAGGGACGAAAAGCGAGGCTCGGACACGGGTGGGCACGTCAGACTGTCTCAGTACTGTTAGTGTGAGGTCGGTGTTAGGGAGTCATATCTCCATCCTGATGTTTATAGGGAGCTCATTCCAAAAAAAGACTGCTTGGACAAAGAAAGAAGAGTGAATGAAACCAGAGCGGTGAAAAGGACATCGTAGAAGACGATTGTTGGTGCACGAAGATTATTACTATGAGCAGAACATTAGTATTGAACATGGCGGGTCAGATAAGAACGAGAAGTAGGTTTCTCGAGTTTAGAATATAACATAGACAGAACCCTCAACTCTCTACGCTGCCGTATGGATAACCATTTTAAAAGCAACCGGTGCGCAGACACATGATCATAATTACGTAGATTGAAGACAAATCGAATGCAGTTATTTAGAAGGCGGTCAAGTTTATTGAGGAGATCAGCGTTCAAGCCATAGTAACACACATCACCATAGTCTATTATGGGAAAGATTAGGGACTGTACAAGCATAGACTTTATGTGTGATGGGAGAAGGTTTTTCAAACGATAGAGCCACCGCAACGATCCGGTGACTTTTTTTCTTACAGTCATGACCTGCTTTCGCCAGTCAAGACATGTGTTGTCGTGCAGTCCAAGTTCCTTAACATAGGAGCTAAACGGGATGACGGAGTTATCAAACATTACATGTGGGAAAGTAAAGCCTTTCACTTTCCTCATACTATAGGGGCTCCCTACAATGATAGCCTGACACTTGGTAGGGCTAACCGCCGCCCCAAATTGATCAGACCAGTTTTTAACCACACCTAAATGTCGGTTGAGCTCCTCAATCGCATCGGATATTTTATCCACACTTGCCTGGTAGTAAAGCTGCAAATCGTCAGAATAAAGCTGATACGCAACTCGAAGTTCGGTGGTAATTAGATGAATAAAAATGGAGAACAGAAGGGGAGATAATATACCGCCTTGAGGGACGCCAGCTGCAAGATCACACCAACTCGACGAAGAGTCTCATGCACGAACAGACAGCTGACACCCCTGAAGATAAGAAGAAAACCATTCCAAACACTCCCGAGAGACCATAAGATAGGAAAGGTTAGATAAAAGGACTTCGTGACTCACGGTATTAAAAGCATTGGAGAAGTCAATTAACACTAAGATTGTAACTTTGGTATCTTCCATGCCCCGCCTGATATCGTCAGTCACTTTAAGGAGGGCTGATACAGTACTGTGCCTGTACGGGCCTGAAACCGGATTGAAATTGACTGATGAGAGAGTTGCTGAAATGTCGCGATTTGCCGATACCCAAAGTTCCAAGGAACTTCCAAATATCGGCAGGTGAAGAACAATTAATATTATTTAGGATGTAGTGGCGTTACGTTTAGCGTTACGTATCATCTGATTACACTGATTCCTAGCAGCCTTAAACAAGGCCCAATTGTCAAACGAGCGATCCCTTTTAAATTTCCGAAACGCGCGGTACCTCCGTCGGATTGCCATCCGAACTCCCCTGTTCATCCAAGGCGCAGGCGGACGCTTCAAATTGACTTTCTTGATAGGGGCATGGGCGTCAAGTAGTAAAGGGGAAGCATTTTCAAATCGAGCAACTTTTCGCCCATCTGCGATAGGGTGTTACCTCCGGCGTGCGCCCCGGAGACTGACTCACTAAAGATCCGTACGCACTGTCGCGTCGCGCCTGTTTGTGCGAGCCTTTATCTCTGATGCGTACCTATCTGTCGCGAGCTCATATTAACAGTCGGCTTGTATGAAAGATTTGAATCATAATATTTACACGAATTAAATTCGGTACAGATGAAAGTAATTACTTACAGGTTTGAAATATTTACACTACACTATTTCTTCGTATCCTTTTAAGTAAAATGAACACCGCCCTGCTCGATGCACTTTATTGCACGCTTTCTTATGTTAAATGTTTATTTAGCACTTCAGTGTCACTTTTCACAATACTAAAGAAGAGTTCAATTTTTTGCCTGAGGCAACGAGTGTGGAGGACTCCACACTCGTTGCCTCGTACGTAAACGAGCGGTTTTATTCGACCCCACAAATAAACGTCCAAAGGCGTTAGATCAGCCGATCTGGGAGACCACTGCACTAGTTCTCCACGACCAATCCAACGGGGCCCATATTCCGCATCAATATGCCGCCGAACGTTCCATGAGAAATGCGCGAGAGCAGAGTAGTGTTGGTAACACTTATCTGAAAAATAAGAGAGGGACGTCCTCCAGTAACTCTGGCAATGTTTCCCGAAAGAACTGTAGGTAGGTATCTCCAGTCAACCTCGACAGAAAAACAGGGCCGAGTACGCGTGTACCCATGACGCCCGCCCACACGTTCACGGAGAACCTCTGCTGAAAAGAATCAACACGGCATGCATGTGGATTCTCAAGTCTCAACAAATGCTGGTTGTAAATGCCAACTCGCTCGTGCGACGTTGACGAGACATCAAGGAAACATCATCTGGACGGATTCTCGTCCGTAGGTGACAGGTAGGTGTTTAAAACACAAAATATGAAAAACAAATCGACCGTAGCAATTAATATAGTCGTATGTGGAAAATCGCTACTTTAGGATGAACAATTGTCAATGTAAGTACCTTAATCAAATTTGGTATGACATATAAATATTAATTACCTGACGTAGTAGTTTATCCAAGTTTATCAAAAATTTATCGGAAATATGAGAAACTGTACATGCAACATTGTTAACCGCAAAATCATGCAACAATTTTTTCGGAAATGCAGATCCGACATTAAACTGAACAAAATTTTCAGAATTTGGTCGGATGTAGCACAACCCACAGTATTCCCTGGACGTTGAAATCTTATTTATGTTGGATGTAACACATAAGAACTATTCCGCCGTTGCGTCCAAATCGTCTTTCCAGTGAAAAGTCGTCATGAATATTTAAATAAATAAAAATGTGATAATTAAATAAGATAAAATTCAGTTTAAGTTCAAAGGTGACCATAATTTAAAAAATCTTAGAACAAAAACATGCTCAGATTTCATTCCACTCCTTAACCCGACGGTCTCCCAAAATTCTAGTTTCTAGATACATTGGTGCGCTTTCCTAAGTAAAAGTACAAGTAACTGTGCCAATTTTTTTTTTTTAGGTTTTTTATTTTAATGTGCCTATCATAGAAAGAATCAGCGTAAAAAATATTGTCAAACTAAAAACTTCATTCCATTCCATAAAAATTACAATTGATGTTATTTTGAAGTACAATCCTATCGGTGCATTAAAGCCAGCTGCCTACGTCCCCAGGCCCCCCGGTCTACCAGAATAGTAGGTCACGGATACACGCGTGCGCCCATATCGGAAAATAATTTCGAAAATAATTTTGTAAACCACGTTTGTCACAGGTAAGTACTCATTACATTCCATTAATTTACCAAGTAGGCGTATGATGAAAAAATATGGTTGTGTTATAAAAATATTGTGTATAGTTAGGTTATGTCACATTAGTAACACAGTTGGTTTTTTATTTTATTCTAAGTAAATAAAGAAAATCTGTTCAAATTTCATTACCTTCCATTTCATTACATTACGTTTCCTCTATTTTACGCTACTCTATCTCTATTTTACGCTACGCTACGTCTTCCGGTACGCGGTCGCCACTCCAGAACCTTTCGGCTCGCATCGGCCATCTGTTCTGCGCGCAATGTGCCCTGCCCACCGCCACTTAAGTTCGGCAATTCTTCGGGCTATGTCGGTTACTTTGGTTCTCCAGCACATCATTTCTGATTCGTAGGGAAACTCTGAGCATAGCCCTTTCCATTGCCCTTTGGGTGACTTTAAGCTTTCTGATAAGGCCCATTGTGAGCGACCACGTTTCAGTGCCATAGGTCATCATTGGCAACAAGCACTGCTCAAAGACTTTCGTCTTGAGACACTGCGGTATGTGGGACGAGAAGATATTGCGTAGCTTCCCGAACGCTGCCCACCCAAGTTGGATTCGACGATTTACCTCTTTCTCGAAGTTGGACCTACCTAACTGGACAATTTGTCCCAGGTAAACTTATTCATCCACAACTTCGAGTGTAGCTTCTCCGATCTTCGTGAGAGTGGGTGTTACATGGGCATTTGATATGACCTTTGTTTTGCCCATGTTCATTTTAAGACTCACTCTTTCAGAAGCTCTTCTGAGGCCATCGAGCATTGCACTGAGGCTTCATGGTCTCAGCCATGACTACTATGTCGTCAACAAACCGAAGGTGAGTGATGTACTCGCCAATGATGTTGATGCCAACCCCTTTCCACTCCAGAACCTTGAAGACATCCTCCAGTTCAGTGGTGAACAGTTTCGAAGAGATAACTTCTCCCTGTCTCACACCGCGCTGCAGAAGGATAGGTTTCGAGGTCTGATCCTTGAGTCGGACTGACAAAGTGGCGTTTTCGTACTTACACTTCAGCACTTCTATGTACCGATAGTCAATCTGGCACCGTTGAAGAGACTGCAGTACAGCCCATGTCTCGATCGAATCGATGGCTTTCTCGTAGTCCTCAAACGCTAAGCAGAGAGGCAGGTTATTTTCCTCGGTCTTCTCTATAACCTGCCGCAGCATATTTATGTGGTCTACGGTGCTAAAGGCTTAACGGAATCCGGCTTGTTCAGGAGGTTGGAAGTCGTCAAACCTGCGCGCAAGACGGTTCGTGATGACTCTTGAAAACGGTTTGTAGACATGGCTCAGAAGAGAGATGGGCCGATAGTTCTTAGGAAGGGCACTGTCGCCCTTCTTAAAGAAAAGTATTTTGATTATTAATTGAAACCTCTGTTCCAAGCCTGCGGCGTTCCCCTCGAGTGTGACGGAATTAAACAGCTTCTGGAGGGCCTTAAGGAGTTCGGCCGTAATTCCGTCATCACCCGGCGCCTTATTGTTTTTTCAGCTGCATTAGAGCCATCCTAATCTCGTACAAGCTGAAGTCCGGGATGTCTTCGGTATAGTGTCGGGTCAATCTAGCTCTAAGGTCGTTTACCAGATTCGTAACGGGGTTACTTGTTGACGTGTATAACTGTCCATAGAACCCCTATATCTCTCTCAACAGCTCAGGTTTACCGGATACGGTCCTGTCATCATCGGTCTTCAGTTTCATAAGCTGGCTCTGCCCAATAGACAGATTTCTAGCAAAGACCTGGGAGTCTTTGTTCCGCTCTATCGCGTCCTTAATACGTTCTGTATTCAAGCGACGGAGGTCGCTTTTCAAGGACTAAGTGATCCGTCTATTGAGCTGCCGGTACTTCAGTGCATAGTCTAAAGTCTGCAGGATCATCTCGCTGGTCTATTCCATGAGCTGTAAAGTAGAAATAGAGAACCTCTTGTTTCTATTTGTACGACGGGTCTTGAAGATCTTAGACCCGACCGATCTTAGACCTACTAATTTCGTATGACATTTTCATAATACCTATTAATATTATCGAAAATAAATTGAAAATGTTTTGATCTAAAAAAATACAGAAACAAACGTTTCGTAGATCATATCACCTGATTGGCTAGCCCCCAATCGATCAGTTAGGTTAGTTACATTTATGCTCGAGTGGTACCTCTATCAGACGATTTGCTATTTAAGTAAATACCGATAACATAAAAAGAAATTGATATATCAATAAATAGGTACTACACATTTGAAGTAAACTTTTCATACCAGAACAATTAAAAGAGAAACTAAAAAAAAAAAGTAAAAATAGGAAAAAATATCGAAATTCAAATCATACGCACCCTACAAAATGCGCGGAATTTATCAATGAAATCCTAGCGCGATCCTATTTCTTGAAGCCGGCCGGTAGGTAGGTATACTCGCCGCACATGCCGTCGGCCTCTTTGATAATAATATCCTTTAGCAAGCGCACGAGTGCCCACCCGCACCCCGCGCTCTCTCAATTTAATTATTATAATTCTCTTTCTCTCCAGTCATCTGCGATTAGTCACGGTGTGACGGCGCATTGTTTACGTTTCCAAGTGTGCATCACCTGAGTGATAGAACATGACGTACGAATATTCTAATGTAGAGTACCTAGAAATGGTGCAATTTTATATCCTTTCTGGTGAAAACTTATACGGTGCTAGGCGAATGTACGCAGAAGAAGAACACCTACAGTCGTTGCGAAGAAACGGTATCCCTGTTCCTCAAATTCCTAGCTTTGCTCTAATATTACGGACGTATCAGCGATTACTTGATCATGGGCAGTTCCAGCTACCCAGTCATGCCAGAAGCAGGGGCCGGCCACCCTTGGCCAGACACACTGAAGACGCTACACTGGATTATTTCCAAAGACACCCGAGAAGGAGCACTCGGCAAGCCGCTCGTCGATTTGGCGTAAGCCAGTATGTGGTGTGGAAGCTACTCCATTCAATGGATATGCATCCATACCATTTTTCACGAGTGCAAGCTTTGCATGCACCAGACCCCGGACCCCGCATGGAGTTTTGTCACTGGCTACAGAACCATGCGGAGGCTAACATCTTGTGGAGCGACGAGTCCATATTTACCCGCGTTGGCATTTACAACGAGCACTGGTGGAGCTTCCAAAACCCACACAAAGTTAAAGAACATGCACATCAAGTTCGCTTCAGTGTCAACGTTTGGGCAGCGATAATTCACGATCGCATAATTGGTCCAGTTTGGATAGAAGGTCGTTTGACGGGAATAACGTATCTACAAATGATACGTCCCGTCATTGACACCTTGCTGGATGACGTTCCTGTGCTCTACCTGCGAGACATCTACTTCCAGCACGATGTCCAGCTCACTACGAACGATCTGTACGTGCATATCTCGATAGTGAATTCGGTAATAAGTGGATAGGTCGCGGTGGACCTGTGAACTGGCCGTCGAGGTCACCAGACCTAACACCCTTAGACTTTTATTTGTGGGCCTAACTAAAACGTTTAGTGTATACCGAAGAAGCTCAAAGTGTTGATGATTTAAAACAGCGAATAATAGACGCTTTTAATGTTTTAAAAAGTGATAGAGTCACGCTTCGAAGTTTAACAAACAATTTGCAAAGACGTGCTAGTGTATGTTTAGAAAGAAACGGTGGACATTTTGAACAATTACTGCGATATCGCTAAAAAGGTAACTATTTTTTTTTGTGTAAATAATAATTTATTTTATATCAATCAGTATAATTTGTTAATAAGTTAATTTTGATCTTTTAAATACGCCTAGAATGTTGTATTATACGATTGACATAAAAAACTAATTAGAAATATTTTATCAATTTACTACGAAAACAGTTAAAATTGTACGTAACTCTACGAAACTACAGCATATTAGACGGCCCTCAAAAGTATGAAGGAATGATCGAAATCACAAAGTAATAATGTAAACAAACGGGTCACCTCGACCTTGGATGGTTTAGTTAGTGACGGCCAACAGACCATAGAGTACCTAGTCACCACGCACGGATAATCATTGTTTGTTTACATAACATTTCGTCGACGCGACGTGATCCCGTAGGTGAACTCGCACACATCAAGTTTCTCTGTACGTGTTTGTGCAGAACGCTAAAACAGGCGCGTACGCCGTCGTTGCTTATCAACGGGGCGACCGAACGAAATTTCGACGTCCTCGCTCGCACGTACAATTTTCATTCATGCAGGATCGCAGCTAATCTCCCTATTTTGGCTATTATTAGTTTTACGCACGGGCCGTAGGATGGCCAGTTTTCATGACTTTTTATTGATTGTCGGGACTTTTACAATCTCAATGGTTCTAAGCAAATATTCTCGTGTATGGCTTCTGTTCCACTTACACAACACACCATATTATTTTCGAGACGGTAAAAAAATTCATCCGGTATATTTTGTAAAAAAATCCTAAAACCTACATACTAAACAGAACAACATACCTACAACTACATCCAACTATTTAGCGTTTTAAAGTTTTTTTAACTATATACTTAGGAGATAAAACTATGGCTAAGCGAAAGAAAAAAGCAACCACACAAGAAAAGTTAGCGAAATACAGACTGCGTAAGAAAGAAAAATTCAGAAATTAAGAGAGATCCCGAAACTAAATTGAAAAATAGAAAGAAAGTAAAATATATATTGAGAAAAGAAATGAAAAAAAAAAACTAACATTAGAGAAGTTACTGACAAACAAAAAAGGTTAAATGATGGCGAAAAAACTCAAGCCAATATTTGAATAAGCACAACAAGAACACAAGAAAGTACAAAGCATTTTACGGGGGAATATGCCACTGACCAGCGAAATTGTAGCAATCATAAACATCGCATATAATGAAGTATTGAAGTATTGCTGCTGAGACCCTGAAGCGGCGCAAATACTGTAACCTTATGGGTAACTACAGTTTTGAGCCGTTTGGGGTCGAAACGCTCGGGTCATGGGGCCCGAGTGCGCGTCTCCTTTTTAAACAAAGGACAATGTCAGGTTTCGGCCTACACAACTTTTAAAACTATATTCAAACGGACACAAAGATTTTACTTACAATAATTTAAACATAAAATTCCAACTTATTAAACAATCTTTATTTCTTTTCGAAAAGAAAATCATTTTAATAAGTAATCATTTTATTTTTAATGTTCTTGAATGACAGGTTTTCTTTTTTAAATAAAAAGTGTCAGGTTACCTGTTCTGCCACTGTAATCGATTATTCTCAATAAATAAAGCGATTTACTCTTTCCTTTTATTCACCACCTTACAATTGTCTTTTATTATTGTTGTTTTTACCTTAATAATACGTTCACCGTGTTTATTATAGATACATGAAGTATTTTTTAAAGAATTTAAAAACGAAATTAAAGAAATAGATTTTCCTGATCTGTGTTCGATAACTTAATCGCCATGTAATGGTAACCCTGTTTGGTTACGTCTTCTGCAGTTGTGTCAAAATCGCGCGCGCTTAAACTGAGAGTGAGTCGACGATGACAAGATGTCAAACATCTTTGTTGTTTTTGGTGTTTTTCTATGTGTACGTTTGTTTCCTTCTCGAATTCCTCTGCGTTTTCGTTATAGCCTTACTGTGTTTTATCCATAAAACACATTTTGTGTCAATGTCTTATCAACTAAACGTAGTTTAGTATTAATTGTGGTATAAATGTGTTCCACATGAATCGGCATTTAATTTACTCTCTGTAAAAATACATAACCTGCAATTTAAAAAGTCTGAATAACTTATTTTATTAAAGTTCAGTGTAAAAGTGGAAAACACATAAAAGCTTTTGACATTAAACTGCACAAAAATACGTAGGAATTTTCACTGTCCGTGACAAATTAATATTGAGCCAAAGTTGCCATGGACATCTGACATTGTTCTTTCTCATGGACTAGTCGACACTTCACGTGACCAGAGGGCTGGATTGTTCTTTGGCCAAAGAATTAGCATTGCCATCCAGCGTGGCAATGCTGCCAGTCTTCTGGGCACGTTTCCAGATGACAGCGATGCGGAAGAGTACTTCGACGCCTGAGTGTTTTTATATTAATTTGTATCGGTAGTTAGTTATTTAGTTATTTAATTTAGTTATATCCTGAAGGGTATTATTTGGTATCGTACTACGTACACAAATACGTAATCATTTAATGGATACGAGATAATTATTTTTCCCCAATGAAAATAATTAATTTAAAAAAAATAAAAATAGTCATACCAAAGGCAACACTGATCGCTCGACAGGGTTCACCTACAGTTTCGTGTCAAAGAAGCCGCCTGAGCGCGGCGCTGCTTTGTCGCATGCCGCCAAACAAACTTAGGACTAAAGAAACCTACGTTTTGCCTACGCGTAGGTATCAGCTGATATTTTATTGTAGGCATAGACCAGGGGTTCCCAACCTTTTTTTGTCTACTGCCCACTTTAAGAATAAATTATTTTTTAACGCCCCCCTTTTTAAACATACTTAAAAACCGCTAAGTACTTATAACTGATTATTGAAACGCAAATTTATAGTATTCGGACAGAGTATCTTTTATTGAAAATAAAACAAACATAATCATTTCTTATATAAAAACTAATGTGAAGGTTGAATCTGATGCTGTTCAATAAGTTTGTTGATATCAGGTTCCAATTTACTCAAAAACAGCCGCAAGTCGCCACGTTCGGTAACACGCAAACGATTTCTCTTTTTAGTAAGCAGCGTTGCCACAGCACTAAATCCACCTTCACACAAATATGACGATGCGAATGCTATCAAAAATCGTTGAACAATTGACCACAATCCAGGATACAATTGCGGGATCGGTTTTTGTAGCCAAAATTCTTGATATTCATTTTTGAACTTGATTTTTATTTCTTCGTTTGTTGTCAATTCTATAAGTTCTTCTTCCAGCTGAGGTGACATTGCTGTGTTGACATTTGAAAACGGATCCAACACCCAATCTGGTATTTCCAAGTTTAAAATGTCCTGGTATCGTTCGGTGAAGTCAATGTGGAGGTTTTCCAAATGTTGGCAGTAGGCAAACAAGTCGTCGTTACTGCAGTATACTGATAAATTCGGAAAATTGTGAAACTCAAGTCTGCCCATATTCTTTTTGTGCAGAAGCAGTTTGGCTGCGAAAGCAGCAACGACATTTTTTGTTTTAATTAAATTTAGTTCATCGCCTTGCAGTTGGAGGATCATGTCGTTGAACATTTTATACAGGTCTGTCATGTAAGCTATATCATTCTTTGATGTTATGCAGTTCTGTATCTTTAGTTTCCAAGAACTCTATCATAGAGTCAAACAGGTTGTAAAATCGAATCAGACAATTGCCTCTTGACAGCCAACGAACTTCAGTATGAAGCAACAAACGGTTGAAATCTTCGTCATTAGTAACACAAAGCTGATGAAATAATCTATCATTCAAAGAGCTGCTACGGATTTTATTGACTGCTTTGATGACATATTGCAGTGATTGAAATAGTCGTTCACTTAAGTTTCTAGCAACCAAATGTTGTCTATGAATAACGCAATGTATAGCAAGGACATCTGGAATTTTATTCTTTAAGTATGCTATGAAGCCTTTATGGCGCCCTGTCATAGCCGGAGCGCCATCCGTAGCAACTGATATAATATTTTTCAAAGGAATCTCTTTCTCTTCACAAAACTTTTCCAATGTATTGAATATGGTTTCGCCTTTTGTATCTGTCTCCAAATTTCTAGCAAACAATAGTTCTTCACGTATTTTCTCATCTTTAATAAACCTCACGTAAGATAGCAACAACGCTTCATTAGTTGGTAAAGTGGACTCATCGAAATGAATTGAGAATTGACTAGTCCTCAGATGATTGCACAATGATTCTTCAATGTTTTCAGCCATTTCATCAATTCGTCTTTGCACAGAATTATTACTCAAAGGAATTTTTCGGATAATATCTGCGGCCGGTTTATGAAGCACAGTAGTTATTACTTCCTTTATTGCTGGCAAAATTAACTCTTCTCCGATGTTGTGTGGTTTGCCTTTTTGAGCAATTAACAAAGAGATATTGTACGAAGCTCGAAGTCCGTCGTCATCTTGCTTAGCAGCCGCCGAAAATAGTTTTGATACACATGGCTGAGTATTATGCTTCTTCTCTAGGTCTTGAAAATATGCAACATTCTTTTCTGTCTTATCTGGATGCATTTTATTCAAATGATCTTGCAGTCTTTAGACATAGTTTTTAGACATAGTTTTTAGACATAGAAGACACAAAGGCGACGACGGGTTTGTGGGATTTTCAATAAATCCGAATTTAATATATTCCGCAGAGTATTGCCGTCTCTTCTTTTTTACTTCCGACATTGTTTTGTTTTAAGAAATACGTAAGTGTTGAAATCAAGTACTGCTTATCTATTATGCGCGAAACCGCAAATGAAAATAAAATAAATTTACGTCGTTTATATAATAGGATTGCATAAGCAGCACGCACCAACAGGAAAAAGAAAACGTGCATAAACTCGTTTATCTCATTCGACGCCCAATCGTACTCGACAAGCAAGAACAAGTATTATAGAACCAGCCGATTGGTATAGGAATGTACAATTCGGATTATTTAACAAAAACTTGTTAAAACATGATTGCCCGCGGTTTTTTATATCGAACCGAGTTTGAGCTATATCTTAATTAATATTAGTTGATGTTCACAAGATGTAGTCGAGAGTCGAGAGCTCAGTCGGTGTCTAAGAGTCTTCCTAGCAAGGTAGATGAAATTATAAATCGACCCCAAAGCCCTACACAATGCTCCCTTTTTTTTCTGGGTCTCTTACCGCCCCCCTTTAGGCCTGCAGCGCCCACAAGGGGGCGTTATCGCCCACGTTGGGAAAGACTGGCATAGACGCATAGTGACCCCGATTTCTGACCTTCTGTTTATCAAGAAACAATCATTATTAAGTTAATGTGATGTGCTTTTGGCAATGTACCGACTGTAGGTATCAGTTTATTATAACATTTACTTGTTGCATACCTCTGAGATTGTGTTCCATATGCCTATCTCGAACATTAGTACACATCTTATTATCGACACCTTTTTATTCAATTTGCACGTACTCTTCGCAGCGCACTTGTGTACGATTTGAGAGAGTCGAAAGCTACCACAATCCGAGCTCTTACTTCGATTTCCGAATCACACTCACACACAAATAAAAATTAACATATTCAAATATTCCTGATTGGTATACGACATTGTTCGCAATACGATAGCGGCACGTGATACGTACAGACATCCGATCGCAAGCTATCTCCACGTGAGACTGGCGACAAACAAGTAGAGCCAGTAGGCAACCAGTCGGCTACATCAAAGGGTCTAGGACTCGTAATGAGTACCTACAGCGCGGCTAGTGCACGGCGGTGTCCTTTGAAATAAAAATAAGCAAGATTTCGCCGGCAGGTGGAGTGTTGTCAAGTTATGAAAATTTACCATATTGAGTGTTACATTTCGTATGGTAACTAAAAATAAATTAATCAAAAACTTTTGGTTTTTATGAGTTACATTTTTTTTTGTATTTACTAGTACGTATGTTAAACCAGGAATACGCCTTTTTTGGATCGGACAAGGTTTTTGTTACATATTGTATATGTTGTTATATTTTAATTAATTTGAATGAAGTATTCGACCCTGTATATGGAAATAGGAGAACCACCAGAATTTACACCAAAGATAATAAAAAGGCAAAGACAGACGAAATGTTCTTCCAGTGCTTTATGGCAATTACTATAGAGAAGTAGTAGTTAAGAAAGAGAAGGATATGCTAAGACCACAAATACATAAAAAGCGAATGTTACAGAAAGAAAAAGTTACTACAAAAAAAGTAGATCAAGTAATTAATGATATAAAAGCTGATAAAATAGAGGAAGTTAAGAATAAGCTACTGTTCAATGAAACGCTCAATCTTTGAGTGTCTAGCAAATACAAAGGTCTTCCTAAAAAAGAGAAGAGATGTTTTGTTGAAGGTATCGTTGACGACTCGAGGCTCAAAAAGTAAGATGTGCTGTAAAAAAAAGTTGTATAAAAGAGAAACTAATAGAAAAAAAGTGCGAGAAAAGAAAATAGCGGAGATAAAAAAAACGAGTGCAAAAATTTCTTCAAGAAGACGTTGACAGTCAGTTAACTCCTGGGAAAAATTAATTTATCAAAACCGATGCATGGTGTAAAAAAACAAAAGCGGTACTGACAACATCAAAATCATCAAATCATTTCCTATTCGTCGTTTTGCAAATGTAGACCAAGATGGATAGTTCATCCTTCAAGTAAAAGAGATACTTGCCAGTGCAAGCTCCACGCTAATGTTGAACTGCTCACAAAGTCCTTAAAAAAGCTGATTGTAAAACATCGGCTACCGAAGTTTTACAAAATGTTTGGTGTAACATATACATTTAACAGAAAATGTTTGGAAATAAATTTTCTAGATATTTTTAAATTTTAATAGGTGTTACATTAAAAAATACCATACCGTTACCATTACCCATAAACTTTTCATTACCTTCCATACTAAATCATTACACTCTCATCATATTTCACTACCCTCCAAACTTAATCATTACACTCTCACCGTATTTCAATACCTTCCGCATCCTCATTACACTCCATCGATTTCCTTGCCTTTAACGAAAACACACACATATATATAGAAGGTATTACTCCTATTAGGACCGAAACGGCGGAATCACCCCGTGAGATTTAAATATTTTATGATGTAGACACTACTTACACTGTCGGGGACTTGGGTAATACAATGTTGAGTAACAAAAAAGATTGAAATACTTAAATGTATAAATGGCAAAATATTAATTTCCTCATCATAAGAAAGAGCTTGATAAGACGTTGTTTTATTCTAGGTATTTATAAAAAAAAAAACAGTTCTACACGATTGGACTAGCAACTCATCCACCTTTAAGTACCTACCTACCTTAAATTAAATGGACATGTATGTGAACCATTTGATTGAGGAGCTCAGCAGTATGCATGTTGGATGCCATATTGATGACATATGCGTCAATAATTTGAGTTATGCCGATGATATGGTGCTGCTGAGCCCCTCAATTGGTGGTCTCAGGCAGCTGTTAAAGGTATGTGAGGTTTATGCTATGGAGCATGGCCTGAGGTACAACGAAAGTAAGAGTGAGTTCATGGTATTTAAATGTAAAAATAAAAGCAATAGCTTTATACCACCTATATTACTTAATGGTGTACCTCTAAGTCGTGTTACACAACTTAAATATCTGGGACACATTGTGACTGAGAATTTGAGTGACGAACTAGACATTGAGAGGGAGCGCAGGGCATTGTCGGTGCGCGGTAATATGTTGGCACACAGGTTCGCTTGGTGTACTGCTCCTGTTAAAATAACAATGTTCAAGGCATTCTGCCAGACGTTTAACACGAGCCGCCTCTGGGCAAACTTTACACAAAAAGCGTACAGTGCCCTGCGCGTCCAGTATAATAATGTATTCAGGGTTCTGTTTCGGCTCCCTCGATTTTTCAGTGCATCTGGCATGTTTGCTGACGCCAGCGTAGAGGATTTCTACGCAATTATGCGTAAAAAAGTTGCGTCGGTGGTGCGATGAGCGTACTGAGCAGGGGTAGATAGTGTGTCTAGTTTCTTTTTACTTTAAAATTACTAACATTACTTATAAGTAAAATTCTTGTTACTAACAAAACAACTTTACCTTGCCTATGGACTTTTTTTGTCTGAAATAAAATATTTTTATTTTTTATTAAGGTTTGAAGGCTGCAGTTGAAAGGTGCTACTTTGCTTTAGGTAATATAGATAAATAGGAGCTCCGCCGCAGTTTTACCGGCGACCCCTTGTATTCCAAATTTCAAGTCTCAAACTTCAGCGGTTTCGGCTCGGCGGCGATGATGAATCAGTCAGTCAGGACTCAACTACTGGAAAACATCTTACGTGATCGCAAACACTTTTGACAATGTCATCGTTACTGCTGTTATAACTTGGCAATTTTTTAAGCTTTTATACTTTTTGTTATACTGTTTGCACAATTTTAAAACGAACAATTTTTTGAGCTAAAAATAAAAAAAATTGTCGTCATCCCTATTCGCTCACCGCGATATTATTAAAAGGCATGGTTGGCGTTATCGCAACATGGCGCATGTCATGACGTCATCTGTGACGATTCATGGAACATCGTTAACGCGCTCACGCTAACTCGGAACGGGTGTAAGCGCGCTCAAATCGATTATAGCGTAATTCGGAATGCGGCCAAAGTTACGTCGCGTGATGATTGACTGGATGCAGTTGACGTTGACGATGACAGCTTGACATTGACAGATACAGTGATAGATTCCACATAATGTGCTCGAGGCCAGTATAAGCATAAGCATAGCATAATCAGCCTATAACGTTCCCACTGCTGGGACACAGGCCTCCTCTCTATGAGAGGTAGTGAGCCGTAATCCACCACGCGGGCTCAGTGCGGGTTGGTAGATGTCACATATCTTCGAATTTTTGGTTCTAGGACATGCCGGTTTCCTCACGATGTTTTCCTTCACCGTTTTGAGAGCAGTGGTGATGAAATTATTTACACAAAGTAAAGCGCCTGCTTGGGTTCGAACTCACGACCTACAACTCGTAAGTCGGGACCGTTACCACTGGGCCACCACTGCTCCAGTCCGTCCAGCTCCGAGGCCAGTGTTCATAAACAATTCTCCCAATTCATTCACCGCAACTCCCTCATCAGTCCATTTCAATCCGGTTTCAGGCCCGGGCACAGTACCGTATCAGCCCTCCTTAAAGTAACTGACGATATCAGGCGGGGCATGGAAGACACTAAAGTTACAATCTTAGTGTTAATTGACTTCTCCAATGCTTTTAATACCGTGAGTCACGAAGTCCTTTTATCTAACCTTTTCTATCTTATGGTCTCTCGGGAGGCCTTGGAATGGTTTTCTTGTTATCTTCAGGGGCGTCAGCAGTCAGTTCGTGCTGGAGACTCTTCGTCGAATTGGTGTGATCTTCCAGCTGGCGTCCCTCAAGGCGGTATATTATCTCCCCTTCTGTTCTCCATTTTTATTCATCTAATTACCACCGAACTTCGAGTTGTGTATCAGCTTTATGCTGAAGATTTGCATCTTTACCACCAGGCAAGTGTGGACAACATATTCGATGCGATTGAGCAGCTTAACCGGGATTTAGATGTAGTTAAAAACTGGTCTGATAGATTTGGGGTGTCAGTAAATCCTACGAAGTGTCAGGCTATCATTGTAGGGAGCCCCTACAGTATGAGGAAAGTGAAAGGAGTTACTGTACCACCTGTAATGTTTGATAACTCCGTCATCCAGTTAAGCTCCGATGTTAAGGATCTTGGTCTGCATGTCGACACATGTCTTGACTGGCGAAAGCAGGTCATGATTGTTAGTAAAAAAGTCACCGGAACGTTGCGGTCGCTCTATCGGTTGAAAAACCTTCTCCCATCACACATAAAGTCTATGCTTGTACAGTCCCTAATCTTTCCCATAATAGACTATGGTGATGTGTTTACTATGACCTGAATGTAGATCTCCTCAATAAACTTGACCGCCTTCTAAATAACACACCTCACACCTCACCTCACACCTCATGCTTTTGTGGAGGTACAAGTGGAAGGTAAGAAACAACTTTATAACTTTTTTAAAAGGCTATTTATTCAAGATAACAACTGATAATATAAATAACTTATATTTCTTTTTCTAGAAACGGGCATGCTCTCCCCAACCAGACCTTCATCTCATGTCCGTAGAGTTCAGGCAGAGAACTCGTAAACCAATATAGTAACAATATGAAAACATTTTTTTCATCTCCATCATTAACAAACATTCATTCCATCTTTGGGGCCATAGTAATGGCAGTAAACTTGTCTGGTGCAAGAGAAATTGTCCTTATCGGAGATGTGCACCAGCTTCCACTCTTGGACAGAGAGAACCTATTCGAGTTAAGCCCGTCGTATACCCGTCCCTGGTGGATAAACTCTGGTATATACTCCTCCAAGTCGTCGCTATCATGGGTCCACTCAATGAGGGTGAAAGGTTACACAGGAGCGCAAATACCGAGCACCGCCCAAAACACCTTATTCCTGGTTTATGCGCAAGATCCCCTACAGTGACTGTGCTGGGGCCATGACTCTTGATGGCTCTGGCTCATTCCAATTAGGTTGGAAACCTAGAACATAATAAGTTTTTCTGCTTCTTTTTTCTTTTTTTAAAAACGTTGCCCCACACTAGGAATTACTCCTGTATCGTGGGTGCGTTCACAAACATGAAAACTCCCATACATAAGACACCCAGACCCGGAACAACTATTTGTAGGTCATACAAATATTTGTTCCGTGCGGGAATCGAACCCGCGACACGCAGCGCAGCAGCCGATCGCTCAACCACTGCGCCAACCGTGCCGTCAAATATCCATACTTCAGGCTAACTATTTTCATAAAAGGCATTTCAGAGGTTGGGAACAAGTAACAATGAGACAGATCAATTGCCTTATTTATTAAGTAAGGATTGATTCATATTATAAACGCCCTGCTTGCAAACATTACACTCTTTTTTTATTACATTATTTTATGAAGCTTTAATTGATATAATTTTCAAATTATTTGCATAATGGAGAAGGCAACTGTCAAAATGGCGCTGTCGTAGCTAGTTGCCAACACAAGCTAATAATACAAGGCGTGATGTGGTTTTATTTTATTTTAGTGAAAATTGACGCGTTATTATGTTCCTAGATACTCCGAAATTGGAGTGCACCACTTCCCGAGAGACCCTAAAATTAGAAGATTGTGGTATAAAGCTATTCGTAGAGATTTTTTTGAGTTCGAGTCAATCACTTTCTTCAAAATGTTTCTGACACTAAGTCAGAAACATTTTGAAGAAAGTGATTACGAGGAAATATTCAAGGTTTAAAATTCTGTCACTTTCCATGTCAAGTACTTGATATAAAATACTGAAATAACCGAAAATAACAAAATAGTGAAATAAAATCAAACTCATGAATGAACACAAAATGGAATGAATGAACGAAATGTCAAATTTATAAAAGGCCGTAGGGACCTAGCTATGGTCCCGCCATCTACAATTAGCTTTGCCCGACCTTCCCCATTATCTATAGAAAAAATGCTTATATCTTACTTTGAACTTCTTCCTCTATAAATGTAAGTGGCGGAGAAGAAATAGCTCTCATTGCTGATAGTGAGGCAACGTTTGTTGCACCTGTGTCGACTTGTTGACATGCTGAGCTAAAGTAAAAAAATATGTGAAAATGATTTAATAATAATATAGTGATTTCCCACAAAATCAACTTACATTCTACAATTTGACGTGAAGTTTGTATATCTTGCACAGTATTTATATTGGTAGGAGGTGGGCTGAATGTGAATCTCCTGTAAGATAATACAATTCATGAGACACCAAACATAATTATTCTAGCGGCTGGTGTTATTTGTGTAAAGATGTTTAAACCTGTGACAACCCAGCCTCTTCTACAGCCAAGCCCGTAGCCACTTGCACACCAATGAGATTGAGAACTCTATGTTCTAAATCAGTCAGTTTGGCAAATACTGCAGGCCCACCACCAGTACCACTAGCTGCTCTGTGCAGACGTGCAGCCTTTTTTTTTGTATTTTTTTTTTAAATCTTCATAAAAAAAGATCGTGGAGTTCGGGACTGTCGATGAGTTCTCTAAGAGTTTTGCAGGCTACTGTGACCTGTAGAAAGCCTCGTCTAACCTCTAACGAGTTGAGGCCCATAACTCCTAGGAGGTACCTAGTAGGGTACATGAAAGGGAAGAAGTGAAACGCCTTTTTATACAGAAATCTTAGGAATGTTTTCTGTACCTTTTCCAACGTTAAAGTATGAGTCGCTGTGTAGGGATGCCAGATACAGGCACCAGCCTCAAGTTTACTACGAACCAAGGTGATGTACAGAAGCTTGATAACATTTGGGTTGCAAAAATCACGGGCATTTCGCAAAACAAAGCCCAAACGCCTAAAAGATTCCTTGGCAAGAGTAGAGACATGATCTCTAAATGTCAGACCAGTGTCAAAGGTCACGCCCAGGTCTTTTATTTTGGTGACACTACATAATACTTCACTACCCAATCTGTAGTTATAGTGGAGTGGTTGACGTTTTCGGCTGTACGTCATGACGTTACACTTTGTTACATTAAAAAAGAGTTTATTGACCATGCTCCACTCATATATAGCGCCAATGTCCAATTGATACGGTTGCGGATTACTTACTCCTGTAAGTAATCCGCAACCGTATCAATTTTAACTACTAGTTTTAGGTTATCAGCGTAAAGCAAGCAATCTGCGAACCTAACCTTATTGATAAGATCACTGATCATTATAAGGAAAAGCAGTGGACCAAGTATAGATCCCTGACTCACGACTGAGCGGCTATTATAAGGTCAGACTCAAAGCAACCATGCCTAACAAACTGCCTGCGGCCTCGTAGATAGTTTGCAAAGAAGGTAAGAAACTCAGACGAGAAACCTGACGCCTCCAATTTCATCAAGAACACGTCATTGTCAACCCTGGCGAACGCCTTTTGTGAAATAGAAATAGAGGACATATACTTGCCGCCCACTGTCCAAAACCACAGAAATGTAATCAACATGAATCATCAGATTCGAATTGACTGAGCGGCCTTGGCGAAAGCCGTGCTGGGCATCAGATAGAAATGCATTTATACGGTTATAGATGTACGTGTGGAGTATGTGCTCGAAAACCTTAGCAAGTTGCACATCCTATTTGGCTGAAGAAGTTATTATAAATAATCGTAGCGGTTATCTATAAGTAAAATATTATAACTTCATGTTTGTGGAAATCTGAGTATGATGCAATCCTCTCTACGCTGGTTAAGGATGTTAACCAACTTAAAAACCTGTGCGCTGGCATTCAAAACTCCGCCACTGAGCTTCAAATTAGCATGAACACTCTTAATATGAATCTCGAGAGGGCAAAAGTCACGGTATCGGGTCTAGACAAATAACACGAGGAAATCCCAGAGCTTGGCTCTCGTTCTGGCCTAGAAACTACTAAGAGCCCCATGAGATTACCACCTAATGAAAGGGAGAATCTTGTAACTATTACTTCCGTAGGAGAGAAAGCTGAAGATCAGGAAACTTGTCAGCGTCGGCAAAGCTGGCGAGATGTACGCATACAGACCAATCCCGTGACAGCAGCCGCCCTACAACGAAATGTGCCTAAGCCTCAAGTCATTTTGCCAGTGTCTGCTGCTCCTGCGGTTGCATCTGCGGATGTTTCTATATACCGGCTGATTTTTTTACCGTCTCGAAAAAAATATGGTGTGTTGTGTAAGTGGAACAGAAGCCACACACGAGAATATTAGCTTAGAACCATTGAGATTGTAAAAGTCCCGAATATCCATAAAAAGTCATGAAAACTGTCCATCCTACGGCCCGTGCGTAAAACTAATAAAAGCCAAAATAGGGAGATTAGCTGCGATCCTGCATTAATGAAAATTGTACGTGCGAGCGAGGACGTCGACAGGTCGTTCGGTCGCCCCGTTGCTAAGCAACGACGGCGTACGCGCCTGTTTTAGCGTTCTGCACAAACACGTACAGAGAAACTTGATGCGAGTTCACCTACGGGATCACGTCGCGTCAACGAAATGTTATGAAAACAAACAATGATTATCCGTGCGTGGTGACTAGGTACTCTATGGTCTGTTGGCCGTCACTAACTAAACCATCCAAAGTCCGGGGGGCCCGTTTGTTTACATTATTACTTTGTGATTTCGATCATTCCTTCATACTTTTGTGGGCCGTCTAATATGCTGTAGTATCGTAGAGTTACGTACAATTTTAACTGTTTTCGTAGTAAATTGATAAAATATTTCTAATTAGTTTTTTATGTCAATCGTATAATACAAAATTCTAGGCGTATTTAAAACATCGAAATGAAATTATTTACAAATTACACTGATTGATTAAAAAAATATTATTATTTACAAAAAAATTAGTTACCTTTTTAGCGATATCGCAGTAATTGTTCAAAATGTCCACCGTTTCTTTCTAAACATACACTAGCACGTCTTTGCAAATTGTTTGTTAAACTTCGAAGCGTGACTCTATCACTTTTTAAAACAATAAAAGCGTCTATTATTCGCTGTTTTAAATCATCAACACTTTGAGCTTCTTCGGTATACACTAAACGTTTTAGTTCGGCCCACAAATAAAAGTCTAAGGGTGTTAGGTCTGGTGACCTCGGCGGCCAGTTCACAGGTCCACCGCGACCACTTATTACCGAATTCACTATCGAGATATGCACGTACAGATCGTTCGTAGTGAGCTGGACATCCGTTGTGCTGGAAGTAGAGGTCTCGCAGGTAGAGCACCGGAACGTCATCCAGCAAGGTGTCAATGACGGAACGTATCATTTGTAGATACGTTATTCCCGTCAAACGACCTTCTATCCAAAGGACCAATTATGCGATCGTGAATTATCGCTTCCCAAACGTTGACACTGAAGCGAACTTGATGTGCATGTTCTTTAATTTTGTGTGGGTTTTGGAAGCTCCACTTCCAGCTTCTGGCATGACTGGGTAGCTGGAACTGCCCATGATCAAGTAATCGCTGATACGTCCGTAATATTAGAGCAGAGCTAGGAATTTGAGGAACAGGGATACCGTTTCTTCGCAACGACTGTAGGTGTTCTTCTTCTGCGTACATTCGCCTAGCACCGTATAAGTTTTCACCAGAAAGGATATAAAATCGCACCATTGCTAGGTACTCTACATTAGAATATTCGTACGTCATGTTCTATCACTCAGGTGATGCACACGCGGAAACGTAAACAATGCGCCGTCACAAAGAGAATTATAATAATTAAGTTGAGAGAGCGCGGGGTGCGGGCGGGCACTCGTGCGCTTGCGAAAGGATAATAATATCCTTTCGCAAGCGCACGAGTGCCCGCGTGTGCATCACCTGAGTGATAGAACATGACGTAAGAATATTCTAATGTAGAGTACCTAGCAATGGTGCGATTTTATATCCTTTCTGGTGAAAACTTATACGGTGCTAGACGAATGTACGCAGAAGAAGAACACCTACAGTCGTTGCGAAGAAACGGTATCCCTGTTCCTCAAATTCCTAGCTTTGCTCTAATATTACGGACGTATCAGCGATTACTTGATCATGGGCAGTTCCAGCTACCCAGTCATGCCAGAAGCTGGAAGTGGAGCTTCCAAAACCCACACAAAATTAAAGAACATGCACATCAAGTTCGCTTCAGTGTCAACGTTTGGGAAGCGATAATTCACGATCGCAAAATTGGTCCTTTGGATAGAAGGTCGTTTGACGGGAATAACGTATCTACAAATGATACGTTCCGTCATTGACACCTTGCTGGATGACGTTCCGGTGCTCTACCTGCGAGACATCTACTTCCAGCACGACGGATGTCCAGCTCACTACGAACGATCTGTACGTGCATATCTCGATAGTGAATTCGGTAATAAGTGGTCGCGGTGGACCTGTGAACTGGCCGCCGAGGTCACCAGACCTAAAAAAATCAGCCGGTATATAGAAACATCCGCAGATGCAACCGCAGGAGCAGCAGACACTGGCAAAATGACTTGAGGCTTAGGCACATTTCGTTGTAGGGCGGCTGCTGTCACGGGATTGGTCTGTATGCGTACATCTCGCCAGCTTTGCCGACGCTGACAAGTTTCCTGATCTTCAGCTTTCTCTCCTACGGAAGTAATAGTTACAAGATTCTCCCTTTCATTAGGTGGTAATCTCATGGGGCTCTTAGTAGTTTCTAGGCCAGAACGAGAGCCAAGCTCTGGGATTTCCTCGTGTTATTTGTCTAGACCCGATACCGTGACTTTTGCCCTCTCGAGATTCATATTAAGAGTGTTCATGCTAATTTGAAGCTCAGTGGCGGAGTTTTGAATGCCAGCGCACAGGTTTTTAAGTTGGTTAACATCCTTAACCAGCGTAGAGAGGATTGCATCATACTCAGATTTCCACAAACATGAAGTTATAATATTTTACTTATAGATAACCGCTACGATTATTTATAATAACTTCTTCAGCCAAATAGGATGTGCAATACTATGTCAAGGAACTTGGAAGCAATTTGTTTTATTTTAAGGGCAGTTTCACAAAGTAATTCACATTTTATTTGTCTGAAGAAGTTATTATAAATAATTTCATTTTAGGTATTATTAAAAACATATATAAAAAAAATATTATTTGAAAGTAACACCACACAGGCGCATTCGAATTCGGGGCTCGCAATAATCGCTCCTACCCAAACACGGTAACGAATAAGCTAGCATATGTTAAGTTAGTTGAAATTATGAAGTAATATCAATTACAGACAAAGTCAGTGTTTGTGCGTGTCTATAGTATAGAAACAACTTAGAAGAAGGTGGTAAGTGAAACCGAAGCGTCAATCTATTGCTTTGTGAGATTGCTTATGGACTTATTTATTTATTTATGTTTATTTATCTTGACAACATAGGTCCAATGGTTAGTACAAAAACAACTTATCAACTAAGGGTTAGTATTCATTAAGTGCACATTATTATTTATCCCTGCCGCACGAACAACCGGACAGAGTGTCTCAATATTGGTGCATCGTGCTGTTTAGCCAGGGTTTTCAAAATACTGTTGCTGCTAGCCCTCATTCTGCTTATCAAGGATGCGGCTTTCTTCCTCATGATGGCATAAAAGTCGTCTGTTCGTGCTACAGCAAACATACTAGACGCACTACAGAACCGGGGCAACCTCAACAGAACTCTGAAGCCATTATTATATTGCACCCGCAGAGCATCTAGAGCCCTCCGCGTACCGTTGACCCACAAACTGCCCGTGTAGAACCCTTAACAATAAGATTTAAATAAAGTTATTTTGACCTCGTTACTACAACGAGCAAATCTGTGAGCCAACATGTTGCATCTGGCTGCTAGTGCCCTGCGCTCTCGATCCATATCTACCTGATCCTTGAGATCCTCGGTGACATAATGACCCAGGTATTTAAATTGGGCGACCCTTTCCAGTTTACGTCCATTGAGGGATATTGAGGCCTCATTAATTTAGATGTTTACCGGGAGCAGCAAAGATCAGGTATTCACTTTTATTTTCATTATAAATCAGTCCGTGGGTTGCCGCAAACCTTTCACAGACGTTCAGCATCTCTCTGATTGAGCCAGCCGTTGGACCCAGCAGCACCATGTCATCAGCGTAACTTAAATTATTGACGCTCGCTCCACCTATTTTGCACCCAACTGGTCTGCTGCTGAGTTCAACGATCAACTCATTTAAATACAGGTTGAAGAGCTTAGGTGAGGTTATCCCCCCCTTCAGAAGTAGGCAGTGACTTGTCGCTGCCGACCGTAGTGAGTTCGATGGTCGGCAGCGCCGAGTCCTGGGACGCGGTGGTTTCCTTCTGCGAAACGGTCATCTCGCAGAAGGAGGCTGCGGAAAGGGAGAGAGAGATCTCGACTCTCGACCCGGCCCGCAGCAGATGCACCGGGCGTCGGAGGAGGGCGGGGACAACGCCCAATTCCAGCCCCCCTAAATGGGTCCAGGGGCGACGGATTCGGGGACATCCGTCGCCCCCCAACATCAGGACCCGAGAAGGCGGCGCGCGTAGTGTTCCTCGCGCGCCGACCACAGACGTTGCGGGGGGAGTACACCTCACTCCCCCCGCCCGAGACGGGGCCCGCGCAAGCGGGCCGGCACCAGCCGGGGGTGTGGAAGAATAATGTGTTCCCGCGACCCCGGCGTAGGTGAGAGATGGAACACCGGGGTGGTTTTTAGTCAGTAAGAGTCTGACAGACCCCTCCGCCCGCCCCAGGGCGGAGGACATCCATGAGGATTTTCCACCCCGGAAACAAAAAAAAAAAAAAGGTTATCCCCCCCTGTCTCACCCCACATTCCAACCTGTACGCTTCCGATAGCACGTCTCCCCAACGAACTTGGTTTAACTGGTTAGAGTACCAGTACTGGAACAAACCCGTCACCTCAGGTGGTACCCCTGCCCCCTCGAGCCTATCCCAAAGGACATCATATGACACCAGGTCAAATGCCTTTGAGAGATCAAGGAAGCAGGCATACACTGGAGTCCTTCTATGCTTATAGTATTGGATGGTCTGCTTTAGGTAAAGGATAGCACTCTCAGTGGAAAGTCCAGGCCGAAACCCAAACTGTGCGTCATGTGAAGTTATCCATTTGTCAAGTTCCTTGTCCAACATATTGCAATACAGCTCATTAAAAAATATTGTAATGAGTAGATCATGTCAATAATAAATGAAGATAACAAAATAATTGACATATACCGTCAAATAAAAAAAAACTAATATATGAACTCTTATACCCTGTCAGTAGGTAAGCTGATTCTGGAGAAAGCAATGTTAATGGAATAATATGCCTTTGAACAAAGGTTGGATTTTACTTGAGCCTTAAACGCATTAAAAGTTAAATCCATTAAAGAAGAGGGTAACTTGTTATAAAAGGTTATACCAAGCCCAACAAATGAGTTATGAACCTTATGAAGCCGGTGAAAGGGAGCACGTAGTTTGTTCTTATTTCTGGTGTTAACATTGTGAAAATTACTGTTTTTAGTGTATAAGTGTATATTTTACCTAATATATAATGATGAATATACAATATGAGATGTTGGCGAAGATGAACTGAGATGCCACCGTGAGAATACCAATATCTTTAAAAAATCTTTAAGAGAAACTCTGGCTCCTAGCTGATAAATTGCTCTGACAGCTCGTTTTTGAAGGACGAATATATCTTGAATATCAGCGGCTTTTCCCCACAGCAGAATACCGTAGGACTTAACGCTGTGGAAATAACTAAAATAGACTAACCGAGCTGTATCAACGTCAGTGTATTGTCTTACTTTCCTGACGGCGTAGGCGGCTGAACTGAGCCTTGATATGCTAGGCTTGATATGTGTGGGCCCCATTGAAGTTTGGCATCTACTGTTATGCCCAGAAAAACCGCCGAGTCTACAGTTTCAAGCAGCTCTTTATCTTAAACATCCTTATTGGGTCCTAGATTTCTAACATTCGGTAAGACGAACTTCACACATTTTGTTTTCTTGGCATTGAGAACTAGGTTATTTGACGTAAACCAATCCGTAACCATTGAAAGTGCACTGTTTACGTCGTCAAAATCTTGTCTATTCCTGTCTACTTTAAAAATAAGAGAGGTATCATCTGCAAACAGTACAACGTCACAGATATCATTTAAATAGAATGGGAAGTCATTGATTTACACTAAGAACAGGAATGGACCCAGTATTGAGCCTTGAGGTACACCTAACTGAACTGGTAGCTCGGAAGATTTCACACCATCGACATCTACACATTGGAACCTATTGTGTAAATAAGAATTTATTACGTTGAGAGCTTCGTTTTGGACATAGGACACGTAGTTTAGGCAAAAGCGTGTCATGGCGCACGCAATCAAAGGCTTTATAGAGATCACAGAAAACTCCAATAGCATTTTGCGATTTCTCCCATGCAGTTCATATGTGTTTCAGCAGAGCAACACCCGCATCTGTAGTCGAACGTCCTTTTGTAAAGCCATATTGTTCATTATGAAGTAGGCTATTTAAATTAAACTTACTTAGCAACTGATTAAGTATTAACTTTTCAAATATATTGCTAAATGCTGGTAAGATAGAAATAGGCCTAAAATTGCAAATGCTATTTTTATTACCAGATTTAAATAACGGTATGACTTTACTACTCTTCATGAGGTCAGGAAAAGTTCCTAGATCAACACATTTATTAAAAGTAATAGCTAGATAGGGGGCTACGATGTCTATTATATTACTTAAAAGTTTAATGGAGATGTCCCAGTAATCACCAGTGTTTTTAGACTTATGAGTCTTAAAGACGTTAATTACATCACTAGGCGTACATGTTCGAAGGTAAATACGCGAGTACATTTTGGCACACTGCTATTCAAAAGGTTCTCAGCTTTAGATGGACAAATTTAAGGAGCTTTCAGCTTTAGATGGACAAATTTAAGGAGCACGTCGTAGTTATAGGTATGTTGGCAAAAAACTCATGAAATACCTCAGCTACGTCAGCTGCCTTACTAACTAATTTGTTATCGACCATAATCTCAGGTTGATTTTTTGTTAAACCGACTTACCCATGTCATTGTTAATAATTTTCCAAGTGGTTTTTACTCTATTATTGGAATTTTTAATGGAATCGCTTAAGAATTTTGATTTAGCAATAGCACAAATCTTTTTAAATAATTTTGAATATTTTTTCACATACTCTAGGAAAGGAGTATTTTTAAACCAGACTTCTCAATCTATTTAGGTGTTTAGGTGGGGATGTTGCCCCATTGGGCAACATCTAAAATATTAATATTAAAATCTCCACATAAAATTATACTCTTATTACTTGATTTGTGCCCGGTTGATGGCAATAGGCTCGCCCCCTATTACATGGGACTTAAACATAACTGGCGAAATGTGGGTGTACTATAGGTACACCTCTGCCCAACCCTTCGGGGAAACAAGGCGTGATGTTATGTTATGTTATGTTATGTTACTTGATATTAACTTATTGAGAGAATCCTCCATTACCGATTCAAAACTAATAAATGGGGGTCGATAAACGCAGATTACAACGAATTGCTCTAGTTCAACACAAGACAACTCAATAGTGCGCTCGATAGAAAGATTATCTAAATCTAAACGTTGTTTACATTTCTCCTTGTTTGAAACAAGAACTAAAGAACCACCGCGAATAGCACTTTTTCTCACAAATGCACTTTGTACCTACGGTAAAATTATCATCATCGATAAACACTACTTCATGTTCCTTCAACCAGTGTTCAGTCAAACATAACACGTGAACATCATAGTTCTCCATAAATAAACTTAACTCGTAACTCTTTGCCGGAGACCCTACATATTTTGATGTCCAACATTCAACATATGCGGCTCACCCGTTGTAGCACCTAATAGGTTAAACTACAAGGCGTATCAAAAGTAGTTTTAGTACCACTACCAACTGTTATCGGCGGTACACTACATGTACCCTTGTCACTTTGTAGATTGTATGCTAAAAGATTAGCAATTTGTCTCCTACATCTAGGTGGCAAATAAATTGTATAATTTGTCAGTTTGTAATCAGTAATAAATTGATTACAATCAAAATATAAAATAGTGTCACTATAACGGCAAGTCCTATTATAAATTAACATATTTAAATTATAAATGTGCCTATTTTGCTCATCAGACAAATATTGAGAATAAGGCAAGGCACAGAAAATAAATTTATAATTATTAGTCTCATTGAGATGTAACATCAAATGGACACATTCAATTATGTCCTTTTTTCTTACATTTAAACTATCCCCATGAAATAATATAACAGTTGAACTAGGGTTTATTATTGTCACTCTAATATTACTAATTAATTGGCTAATACTGGCACCGGGTAAACAATTACGAGTATTAAAATAACATAATGTTCCGAACACTGTGTAAATATAGGTATTACCAAAACCTTAACCAAAGGACACGGCTGGAATTTCATTAGAGCTGTGCCCTCACAGAAAATATTTATGTACATTTTAATTTATTTTTTTAAGTTTTCTGATCAGAGCTGAAGCGCGAGATACTAGAAACAGGATACTAGAAACAGGATACAAAAAAGTGCCTAAACATTTTTAAAATCTGTGTTTTCGTAACCCCCATATTGGGAAAGTGTTGAACAATGTCGCTTTTATATTTTACGTTTTAATTCCTATCTAGGTCATCCTAGGGCATGTGCCTACTTGCTGATTGTTCATTAATGTTTTAAATTAATATGACATAAGCCAAACTATAATATCGTTAATCATGTATTATTTTTTCTACCCATAAAAATATGCAAGTCATGTCGTGCTTCTCACAAAATTGTAAACTCCGTACTGATTGTGATAACCACACACCACCATCATAGCGCACTAGTACATCTCGCTTTGCTTATGCTTTGGTGTCACCATCAGCGGAGATGACCAGTAGGGACGTCTGTTTCCAGGGTCCATAGTTCCGGCTCATTCCATCCAGAGTTCCGGCTCATCCCATGCAAGGTACCGGCTACATACAAGCTGAATTTCATCAGCGTCATTCAGACGCTGAGACCCGGACCATCCGGCTATCCGGATACCAACGGGCTCCGCGCCGGGTACTTATTTTACACGCGCGGCCGCGTCGAGCTCGCTTCCACGGATCTGGCGAGACCATCCGCCGACCATCGCCTTCCTGGCGTCTGCAGCTCGGCACACCCGCTGCGGTCATCGTCACACGAGGCTGAGCCAGGAGAGTACTGTGCTGCTCCCAAGGAAGTCAAGGAACTTTGTGACCATAAACCTATCCACCCCCTTAATACAACTTTTATTACTCTAATATACTTTTTTATGCTGACAAGGTTCCGTGGTATTATTTATCTCCCCACGAAAACCCTTTACGTCACAATAGAACAACAAACAATACAATACAAGATCGTCAGTGGATAATATATTTTGACGACATTGTCGTCGACAGTGTTCAGTCACACCGATATCAGTGAATTTCTAATTCTATGAAAATGTATGAAATACTCTCAATGTCGGTGTTCCACACATTATAAATAAGTCAAAAATCTACAAAATACAGACTAAAACTTATTCATCATATATGTGCGCCAAATTCAAAAATGTCACATTAAATAAATAGCACTTGAATTTTAATTTACTTAGGTATCTAATTAAGCAGGTAGGAAATAAAGCAAATGTGCTTATAAAAATGATCTACTTCCACTTGTTTTAGAGACATTTTATGAAAAACATTATTGCATCCACTTATGATTAAAATCAAAAGTCACTGGATCTCTTTAAAGAAATCATAATAAATCCTCTGACTGATGAACAGTAAAATAAGATGAGAAATTTGTGCCCTCAGGTAATAAATTGAAAACTTATTAGTGTAACCTAACCTCAAAACACTTTAATGTCGCTTTTCCAACGTCTCCGGCGCTGCGGGAAGTGCAACCCCTTCGCCCTTGCGTAACAAAGTATATGCTTTGTTACAGCGGGCGGGGGTTGCCCTCCATTCGCGCCTCCGGATTTTTATAAACACTCTAGGGGTAGGACCCAAAAGACTACGTGGAGTCGGGGTGCCCCGATTCGGTTTTGGAACAGTGTCGACCTATTTTAACCATGAAGTGGGGGTACATTAACTTCTCACAACTCTGGGTGAAACGGAATGAACGTAAACAAATGACTCTGACACATGACGCAAATAGCGTTTTTGTTTTTTTTACGTTCCGTTTCATAGATTTTGCACGACATTTTACACCACAGACAATACAACTAGTACAGATTTGGTTGTCAATCGCCGATTTTAACGTTTCGTTACGCTGTTAATCTAATTTGAGGTTAGAAACATTTATTATTAAATTCTCAAAAAATATGCATTACCTTGTAATAAGAGTGGTAGCGTTACAATCAGAGAACCCAACCCTACCATATTTAACCCTTTTTACCCCCGAACTCCTGCCAAACGATACTAGACCCAACCCGATTAGTGTTCCGATCCTGTAACAATTTTTGACATTTTGGTTAGTATAATAGTATTAATAATAACTGATAATTATTGGGGCGCAATCTCACTCGGCGTGTAGTTTACGGCTGACTGTTTGTGTGTTAGCGTCCCAATACTATTTTAAATAGAACGGTCACACTATGCACACACGCAAATAGTTGTAGCTATATGCTAAGTGAGACTGCACCCATACTTATTAATTATGAGGAATTTGCTTAATCATGGGAACAATACAATAACAATGAACAGCAGCTAGGGCAAGATAGTTGACTAAAAATATAAGCTCAAAAGCACACACTTACCTGATTGTGGGTATTCCACGAGAAGAAAATATCGATTGATGGAATATTTTCATCAAGTGCGTGGTATGGCACTGAGTGACGCCTTCCCATAACAGAGCATCCACAACCAATATTCACTATTGGGTAGCTCAGGACTCTGCTATGTACTTTCTTCCGAGAAACCAAAAGCTGCTGCACAACACTTACTGTGTTGTGTTATTGTTACTCTGTCGTGAGAAGATCAAGACACAGAGTGACAGGTGACAGTCATATACATGGACAGACAGAACAGCGGGAGCGCGCGCAGTTCAGAAACGTCCTAGTTATTTTGAACTAGGATGTTCAGATACACACTCTTGAATTTGATATCGATTCATAATACGTATCGTGATCGGCATTATGACGCACGGTAGCTCGAAAAATGGTGACTGATAATCGTGGAAATCTTTGACTTTTATAGGTGTTTTTACCTTAGCCTTACGGTTCTGGCAGTTGTGGTGGTTTAATATTTTAATCTTATCTTCAGGCGTACAACAGATATAGTGCTTGTCATATGCGTGTATCCAAACGCAAATGCAGTTGTGTTGATTTGCAAATTATGTCGACATAAAAACCAGACAAAATCAAAAACCACACATATTTTTTTGGCTTTTTTCTCGCCATGGGGAAGGTCGGGCAAAGCTAATTGTAGATGGCGTGACCATAGCTAGGTCCCTACGGCCTACAATTTTTTTGACATTTCGTTCATTCATTTCATTTTATGTTCATTCATGAATTTGATTTTATTTCACTATTTCGTTATTTTCGGTGATTTCCGTATTTTAAATCAAGTACTTGACATTGAAAGTGTCAGAATTTTAAATCTTGAATATTTCCTCGTAATCACATTCTTCAAAATGTTCACGACATAAATTCGAACTCAAAAAAATCTGTACGAATAGCTTTAGAGCACAATCTTCTAATTTTAGGGGCTTACGAGACATTCGGACTCCAATTTCGGAGTATCTAGGAACACAACAACGAGTCAACTTTCGCTAAAATAAAATAAAACCACATCACGCCTTGTATTTTTAGCTTGTGTTGGGAACTAGCTACGACAGCGCCATTTTGACAGTTGCCTTCCCCATTTTAAAGAAATGTAATTCTTGCGATTTATTAAATTTAAAAAGTAATTTTCTTATATTCATAATTACTGTACATTTATGTATTCTGAATGGCTTCTGCGGGAACAACCCGGCCATGTCATGTGTCAGAAAATACGTAGTGCTAATCAAATTATTCATACTATTCTTGTCATTATTAATACAGCTACCCTACTGGCTGAGTCACTGTGGGTGTGGGTGTAATAAGTTGAGGCTTGGGTGCCTGGTAGCAGGCACAGCTAAAAGACAGGTTATTTGTCAGAGACTCATACCTCTCTTCATTTGACTTGACCAGGTCTGCCAACTCATTGGCCTCCTGCATGAGTTTACTCAGGTCTTGTTGAGAAGCCTCATATTTACTTAAGATATCCTTTAGAGCATATTCCCTAACAAACAACTCATCCTGAAGGTGCTGAGTATCCGTGTCATGCATAATGTTACATAAGTCTAATTCACTATTACACTTCTTTAATTCTTGCATTAAATGTAGATTTGTATGCCTAAGTTTTGTGTTTATTTTGTTAACTTTATGACATTTCAAAGATTTCTGATATTTTCTAATCAGCCTATTAATTTTAATTTATTTTTTAATCTGATTATTGACTAGTAAACGATTTGGTTTTAGTGATAGTGTCATCAGTTAAGTCAATTGTTACAATTGGCTCAACACATGTGGGTCCGGACTCGTTACCAACCAACTCATCATAGAGACTGCAGGTGATCGCAGACTCTTCACTGGCTTTGAGAGATTCAAAATGGGTTATTGTGTTGTGGGCCCTGCTTAATTCTCGTTCTAGTTCAGATATACGTCTCAAAGCCAGTTCGTGGGTGTCACTACATTCCTGGAAATTTGAAACACGTATGCTAATAATAAAAATAATAAATAACTGGCAACACCGAGTCAACAAAACGTCTGAATTTCAAATTTTGCAAAATATTATCAGTAAAACTAATTTTGACCAAATCCTACAATAGTTTTTCAATAGAAACCAAACCTGAAACTTGAAACAAACTTTAAAACCAAAATAATTGACCATAACACGTAATACCACAATGTAACTAATTTAATTAAAACGACAGAATCTCAATGTCACCTCCGATAACCTGAATTATGTATCTTTCTCGAATCTGACCAATGTAAAATAATTTATGTATATTGTGGTGAGAAAAAATAAAGTTGATTGATTGATAAAAATAACATGAACAAGAACTGACGAAATTGAAAAATGAGGAAACTATGTTGACGAGATCAGCCGCACGTCGAGCACGCCCACCACCTCCGGACTCATCGCTCAGCTCCGCCTCGCCGCCGCTGGTACCCAGCACTACTGTGAGCGCTGTGACGACACCAGTCGCGGTAGTTGCGTCGAGCTCGAGCGACGAGTATTTCTCCCCGCCCACGACGCCACCACCTGCTCGTCGACGAGGAGGACGCCGGCCGCCGGACGGCTTAGGACCTCGAGGCCCACCGGCCTCTGATAGGGTCCCAGCTCCCGGCGGATGTGTGCTGCGCATGAGATGGACACGATCCATCAATGAAAACGTCATGCGCTCATACTATGGGGCTACAGAGGGGGGAAACAATCTGACCGCGTACCGTGTTCGGATGCTCTCTCTTTTTCAGGTGCCAGCTGTCAACGTTTCGGCACAACGACTGTCGGATCAGGTGCGGGTCATCCAACGTAATCATATGTTGGATGACACTGTGCTTGATCACCTGCGAAGTGAAATGCAGAGTAGCCATGTCATCGCCCCCCCGTCGCAGACTGTTGTGGTACTACCACAGTCCAACACAAATCAAGCTGACGAGGGAAGTGATGATAGGGCTACAAACGTAAGTACCCAGTGCAATGAGGAATTGAGGAGTGCTTTGGAGTGTGCTATTCGGGAATATCGGTTCATGTCGCCCGAACTTAGACCACGCTTACCTCGTTTGCCCATGCATAACAAAAATAGGGCGCTGGTGGCGGTCCTGGATTCGCAGTTATCAAACTATTTTGATGACTGCGAAGACCTCACCGATACTCATTCGATTCTGTACTGCGCGGCTGTAGCGGCATATCGTGTAGCTCACGTCAAATTTGCCAATGGCTCTAGAGCTACGCGACCAAAACCAACCGTACCAGCTTGGCAGTGCAGAATTGAGCACCGTATTGGTGGGGCCAGAGCGCTCATCGGCAAACTAATCTGCTTCAGGGACGGCAATACTCGTCCAAGAGTGATGCGCTTTGTGAGGCGGGCGTTCTCAGGGACTGATATTAGCTCTCAGAACTATATGTCCTGCGTCACAGAGCGCATCGACTTCCTGAAGCAGAAAGTGTATGCATGGGCTAACCGTATTCGTAGGTTTATGCGGTGAGTAGAACGATACACTCAGAATCGCACCTTCCAGAGCGATGAAAGGTGGGCTTATAGGGGTTGGGAGCGACCGAACCAAGGTGTGACTGACACGTGCCTGCCAGATGATGATGCCATGTGTTCTTTCTGGCGCAGTATCTGGTCGGTGCCTGTCAGTCACACCGAAGGTGACTGGGCTCGGGAAGTCGAGCGAGCCTGCAATCCAATACCAGAAATGGGGGCTATTACCATCTGCCCCCAAGATGTAGCTCGTGCAGTCCGTCCGTTGCCTAACTGGAAGTCCCCAGGGCCGGACGGGCTGCAGAACTTTTGGATTAAATGGTTCACAAGATCGCACGCTCGCTTGGCGGCCCAGTACCAGACAGCTTTGGAGTTTGGTTCGCTACCCCAGTTCCTAACAACAGGAGTTACCCACCTGCTCCATAAATCAGGTAGCACCGCGGAACCCAAAAATTATAGGCCGATCACGTGTTTACCGACGGTCTATAAAGTGCTTACATCCATTTTGAGAGCTAAAATTAACAAACATTTAGACACCAACTCCATCATGTCTGCCTCTCAAAATGGATGTAGGAACGGGTCCCGCGGTACTAAGGAGCTACTCCTCATTGATATGGCCATTAGCCAACAGGTTCGTCGTTCCCGAAAGGATCTGTCGACATGTTGGATAGATTACAAGAAGGCCTATGACTCGGTGCCACATACGTGGCTCATGAGGGTGCTGGAGTTGTATAAAGTAGATGCAACTCTGCGCACCTTCTTGATGTCATGTATGGGGCGATGGAGGACGGTCCTTCGCTATCCAGGATGTCGTCATATCCTGACGAATAGCGAGCCAATAAGGATCGAGCGAGGCATATTTCAGGGCGATAGTTTGAGCCCGCTTTGGTTCTGCTTAGCCTTGAATCCTCTAAGCTCACTGCTGGAGGATTCAGGTCTGGGCTATCGGCTGAGGAGAGGTGGTCAGGTTATATCTCACCTTCTGTACATGGATGATCTAAAACTCTTTGCCCCCAACAATTTGCAACTAATGGATCTAATGAAAGTAACTGAAACTTTCAGTAGTGCCATCAGGATGGAATTTGGTGTGGACAAATGTGCGGTCATGCATGTAAAGCGAGGGGAGATTGTGGAATCCGTGGGAACCCAACTCTCGGATTCCATAAACCTCAGAGCCCTCTCCGCATCCGAAACCTATAAGTATTTGGGTATGTCGGAAGCGTTGGGCATCAATGGTACTGACATGAAGCAATCGTTGAAGGAGCGCTTCTTTGGCCGCCTGAAGAAAGTGTTAAATGGTCTTCTGTCAGGCGGAAACAAGGTGCGCGCCTTTTACGGTTGGGTCATGCCAGTTTTGATGTACTCTTTCGGCATACTCAAATGGAATCAGACCGAACTCGACGCCCTGAATAGGAGGGTCCGTACACTGCTGACTGCAAACCGAATGCATCACCCACGGTCATCGGTAATGAGACTGTATATCCCGCGAAAGTGTGGTGGTCGAGGCTTTTTAAACGCTAAGACCCTACACAATCGCGAGATATGCAGTCTCAGGGAATATTTCCTAGAAGCCGACGTGGGGATGCATCGTGATGTCGTCGCGGTGGACATGGGCCTCACCCCGCTCTCCTTGGCTAAAGAGAACTGGCGCAAACCTGTAGTGCTTGACACTAATGATCGCATGGAAGTATGGCAGAGTAAGGAGCTTCACGGACGCTTCTTCCGGGCCCTACATGGACCCGATGTAGATCTTCTAGCGTCCGTAGCCTGGCTGCGTTTAGGTGACCTCTTTGAAGAAACCGAAGGTTTTGTCTGTGCAATTATGGACGAAGTTATGATGACGAACAATTACCGGAGATTTATTGTGAAAGACGGCACGGTTGACATCTGTCGGGCACGTCACCGTCCGGGAGAATCAATAAGACACATTATCTCCGGTTGTTCTTGCATAGACACAACCTTGTAGCCAGGATTATCAATCAGCTACTTGCTTTGAAATACAGCCTTGTGGAATCGGAAGTGCCGTACTATAGGTACGTGCCCGAGATAACAATTTCTCGAAAATGGAAATATCACATTGTACTGGGATCGATCCATCATCACTGACAGGACTATTGTTGCCAATAAGCCTGATATAGTGGTGGTGGATCGAGTAGAGCGGCGCACAATGATTGTTGACATAACGGTCCCGCATGACGGTAACCTCGTGAAAGCCGAGAAAGATAAAGAAATCAAGTATCCTGATTTGGCTCGCGAGGTTGTCGACATGTGGGATGTAGACTCAGCCATCATAGTGCCGATAGTCGTGACAGCCAATGGCTTAATAGCCAATAGCCTCGACAAACACCTGAGGAGGCTCTCGTTGGGCAGCTGGATCAAGGGCTTGATTCAGAAAGCGGTACTTCTGGACACGGCTCGCATTGTCAGGAGGTTCCTCTCTCTGGAGCCCTGACCGCCAGTAGCTTGGACCCTGTTCCCGATACCAGTGGGATACAATTTTTTTTTTTTTTCTTCAGATTTTTGAAAGTATATTAAAAAATGTAATTTATAAGGTTTTATATTATGTAATAAAGGAGATAACAATAAACAGTTCATTGATACAAATCCTTACAATATGCTTAATGTCTAGCTAAGTTCACAGTAATTAAAGGCGCTGTTTATGTAGTTCAGCCAACTGGTTCTCAGTGTTCTTGTTATTGATTAACTGTATTTCCACCTCGCTGTCATCCCTTTCCTGTAGCAGCTGATTGCACTGGTTTTTGCTAGATTCCAATTCTTTCAACGTAGCCCTCAGTTTTTCCTCTAAGGATGCAGCTGTACTGGTTAACATATTGACAGGCCAACCCTAGAGGCACCCTGGATTGAGAGAAGTAAAAGCTAAGTGTGTGAAAGAAATAAGAGAGAGGGATGAGATGTGGATAGTAAGTACTAGGATGAAGGGCCTACCTGAAGTTCAAAAATTAAATTGAACAAAAACAAAAGAATTCATGTCAAGAAAAGTATGTGTTCTTTATAGGCGGGATTTCAACACAAAACAGAAACACAAAGTTACCGGTATATACAGTATTTTAACTTTCACAACTCGCACATTGAACAGCTTCACATAAACATAATAAAACTAGCGTAACTTTATACTAAACATAGAGACTAATCCGAAATTGGCGGGAACGCATAAGCGATTCGACCCACGCACACACGCATTGATGCTTCTTTCACCAGGCACTCTCAATTCGACTGACTCGGCGGAGGGCGGGCGTTCCAACCGACGGTTCACAAGCGCGCGAAATCAAAAGGCGGCCCCGCGCATGCGTACCAGGCAGCCATGAACTATACTTCTGTGACGGTGCGCGGGGTTGACATTTCGTTTCGCGCTTTATTCGAAACTTAAAACTAATAAAATTAACAATTTAATTATAGCGAATGTATTGCCTACATTTCACCCCCTTGTTCCTGAACACACTCGTCAGTAGGCAACACAATGACCTTTACAACGGGTCGCTTCATAATGCCCCTACAGGTTCTGACAGTCAGACTCTTATATGACCATAGCGACCTGGGTGGCCTAATCACGCCCCACAGTATTTCGCCTAGAACATGCTAGGTGGTCAAAATTCAAGTTTTCATTTCCAGGAAATCTTAATTGCATAACACAAACAACACCCCCAAACTCCAAATTCCGAGAAAAAGTTTTCAAATGCTTAACTGATGAGTCATAGAGTTCAGAAGTCAGGTAATGAGTTTAATGCAAGCGTTCCGGTCAATCAGTTGCAATTTAGCGACACTTTTGTGCACATCTCATAGTGGTTTATAGTGATATTGTGAAAGTTTTTTGTGATGGATATTAATACTGAGGGTATGTACTATTATTTAATATATTATTTTTATCACAATCTATTAAAATGATTTTTTAGCATTTTTTTAACTTAATGCATAAATTTTTGCGTAATTTTTTTCATAAACAAAACTTTGAACGTTCAGGAAATACATTGATTCGCCTCTATTCGGGCTAGTTTTTAGATATATTGTAGGTATAACTGTGTAGTTTATAAAAATACACATATTGTTCAGCACACTTCAGTACAACATATTTTTTATATTTTTTTTCAGAACACGTTTACTCTATTTCAAGGGTAGCATTTTTTGAAGAGTGGTTGAAACACACGAAGAATGATAAAAGATCGCGTATTTATGACTATCTTTCTTCAAAATTTCACTTTGGTGACATTACTGAAAGCAGCCAAAGAGAAATAAAGTTGAAAATATCCAACTTTTCTACTAAGATTGAAGCCAAATGGTTGGCTTCGGGAAAATCGAAGGAGCGTTTTTTTAATTAGAAATAAGACTTGGCTGGATGAAGGAGACATACAGTTTACTGTGAGTTCTTTAGCCCCACAACCTTCAACATCGAGTGAGGTTGTGACATCTGCAGGAAGACCTCGCAAAGATTTCGAGGAATCGTCGTTTAAGACGAAGAAACGTCGAGTCGTGGATCTCGTAGAATCTCGAAGTGCCAGTGAATTAGTGACTGCTGCCGAAATTGCTATGCGTTCAGCAGGGCAAAGAAAAGTTGCCCATGTGATTAGAGACATTAGTGAAAGGCCAGATAATATTATTAAGTCAAAAGAAAATACCAGTTCCGTTAATCCTAGGCAGTTAAGTGGTGACGAAGCTTTAGCATACTATATAGATTCTAAGTCAACAACACATGCTTACAAACAAACTAGGAAGTGGTCCATAATGGCAGGACATAATGTGTTTCCGTCATATTTTAGTGTAGTAAAATCTAAAAAGGCCTGTTACCCTGCAGAGGATCACATTTCTATAACAGAAACTCGTGCTGAAATAAATTTGCAAGCCTTATTAAATAAAACAGCGGAACGTCTAGTAATAGCACAGAATGAAGTTATCAGTAGTGTCCTCCCAACAAGTCCAACGTTTACACTTGTTAGTAAATGGGGATGTGATGGAAGTTCTGGGCACAGCACATACAAACAGAAATTTGAGAACACTGAAGATACGGAATACGAAATACGAATTTCTTTTCGTATTTTCTTTCGTTCCCCTTAAGTTATATGATGGGTCTAAAATTATTTGGCAAAATCCTCGGCCTTCATCAACTATGTATTGTCGCCCCATCAAATTTATATTTGCTAAGGAAACAAGTGACTTCACGTTAGCGGAGACAAATAGATTGTTAGAAGCAATTAATGCTCTTCTTCCAACACTTATCAACTTTGGTGATTCTCAAATCTCTGTGAAACACGATCTTCTTCAGACAATGATAGACGGAAAGGTATGTAACGCCTTAACGGAAACTCGTTCATCTCAAAAGTGTTTCATCTGTGGTGCCACCCCCAAGACGATGAACGATGACCCCGCGAAGTTTAACAGCAATCAGGAACATTTTGGCTTTGGTTTATCTACACTTCATGCTTGGATTCGTTGCTTTGAATGCCTTTTACATATCAGCTATAAGTTGAATATTAAGAAATGGCAGGCTAGAAGCGACGAAGACAAAGCTGATATCAAGATTCGTTCCGAAGAAATCAAGTTGATATTCAAGAACGAGATGGGACTCATTGTAGATAAACCAAAGCCAGGATTTGGTTCTTTTAATCATTATGGAAACACAGCCCGTCGCTTTTTTAAGAATGCTGAGATGAGCGCTCAAATCACAGGATTGGATGTTACTATTATCAAACAATTCGATGTTATTTTGAGGACATTGTCTTCTGGGTTCGAGATAAACTTAGTTGAATTTAATAAATTTTGTCTTGAAACTAGAAGACATTACCTTAGTCTCTATTCGTGGTACTATATGCCTGCTACTGTACATAAAATATTAGTACACAGTACTGAGGTCATCAAAGCGGCATTACTTCCAATTGGGCAACTTTCCGAAGAGGCTCAAGAAGCACGTAACAAAGATTGCCGCAGATTTAGGGAGTACAACACCCGCAAGTGCTCACGTGTTGCCACGAATAGAGACTTGCTGTCCATGTTAATAATAACATCTGACCCTTTGATCAATGGCCTTCGTGAGATTCCCCGAAAAAAGCCGGAAAAAATATGTGCAGAAGTATTAAAGTTAATCGTAAGCACGACCATAGTAGCATCAAGACCGGAAACGTCATCATATTGTCGCACATTACCACAAAATGATGACGATTCACCAGAAGATTTTGATGATGATTCTGATGATTAGGTTTAGGTTAAGTTAGTTTGTACAGTAGGTATTTATTTATTTAATGCATTTTTGTTGTTTGTTTATTATTTTTAAATATTTTTTTCTGTTTTTACATATTTTTTTTGTTTTTTATTACAAGATCATACCAAAAACTATTAATAATGCCTCAACATGACTACTTATATATAAAAGCATCGTTAAATATCATAAAATAATATTGTCCACCTAGCATGTTCTACGCGGTACACTGTGCGCCCCTAGGCCACACATTACGTGGCTAATTATCTTCTAAAATAAGAACCAGGTCTCCCACCTTCACGGGCGGCACTTCGTTCAGCCACTTTTGGCGCTTCTGAAGAGTGGGGACATACTCTTTCAGCCAGCGTCGCCAAAACATGTCCGCCAGAGTCCGAGCTTTAACCCAAGCCCTTCTACTGTTTAAGTCCGATGCATCAAAAATACCTAACGTAGATGCACCGGTAGCGGTACCTATCAATAAATGATTGGGAGTAAGAGCGATGGGCCCATCGGGGTCCATACCCACAAAAGTTAATGGCCTACTGTTTAGGGTCATCTCTTTTTTTTTTTTTTTTTTGTTCCCGGGGTGGAAAATCCTCATGGATGTCCTCCGCCCTGGGGCGGGCGGAGGGGTCTGTCAGATTCTTACTGACTAAAAACCACCCCGGTGTTCCATCTCTCACCTACGCCGGGGTCGCGGGAACACATCATTCTTCCACAACCCCGGCTGGTGCAAGCCCGCTTGCGCGGGCCCCGTCTCGGGCGGGGGGAGTGAGCGGAACACTACGCGCGCCACCTTCTCGGGTCCAGGGTCATCTCTACCTCAGCTATCAATGTCATTCGCAACTCCTCTTTAGGTGCCCGCGCCGACAGAGTAACTCTAAGTGCAGTCTTTACCGAGCGGATGAGCCGCTCCCAACACCCACCCATGTGCGGGGCTGCAGGAGGGTTAAATTGCCATGAAATGCCCTTGGTAACGATGAAATCATGAATTTTGCCACTCTTCATTGCCTGAATGGCAGCTTTCAGCTCTGCGTCAGCACCTACAAAGTTCGTGCCTCTATCACTGAACATGGTCCATCCCCACTTTTTTCCCGACGCCTTCCTATCGAAACTTCCATGGGACCAAAATAATCTAACCCGCAATGTACGAAAGCTCTTCTAGTATTCACAAGTCTAGCGGCCGGTAGATCTCCCATCTTGGGTAACGAAGGGCGAGCACGACGGACAAGACAAAGCTTCCCTAATACTGTTTATGACAGTTTCAGTATTGGCGTGGTGTGCGCGCTTATTCAATTGCAATAAGACGCGCGGTATAACTGTGACCATCTAAAATAATAGGATATTTCTCATCAAACATTAAATCTGGTGCTGCACTTAGGCGTCCTCTGACTCGAAGCAACCCATCATCTTCATACAAAAAAGGATCTAAATCGCGAATTTTACTATCAGCAGGTAAAGCAGTTTTTGTTTTCAGTAGTGACACTCCTTGGGGAAAGTCTCACTTGACATTGTTTCAGCAAAAGAATCTCAGCATCACGGACATTGCTAGCTGTTAACTTCTCAACCTGCTTTTTACGACACACACCTATAAAGGAAAGAACTCGACCCGCAGATCTGACACCCGTGTCCAACTAGTGAACCTATCAACATTAAATTGCGATTCATACTGTTTTACTAGGTGAACCTTCTCAAGACGCTCCAAATTCGTATCGACTGCATCGTCGAACTCGTTGGCCGGCCACTGGTCTTTGTCCCGATACAAGAAAGAGGGACCTGTAAACCACAACTTACAATTTGTAGGCCAGTACAACTTCGTGGCTTCATCAGGGGTTTCTGCAGACGGCACCCAACGCCACTCACTTGGGTTGGACTTCCGGTCGATTTCTGCCAACCGATGTGAAACGAACCTCTGAAAATCACGAGGATCCGAATGTACCCATTTTAAAACTGTTTTCGAATCGGACCACAAGTACTTCCGTGTTATTGTCAAGCCTTGCTCTTTAACAATGACGCCAGCTAACCTACATGCCAGCACAGCTGCCTGCAGTTCAAGGCGTGGCACGGATATCAACTTCAGCGGGGCGACACGAGCTTTGCCAATAACAAGCGAGACGGTTGGTTTGTCAAATTCATCCCTACCAACTAAATATGCTACTGCAGCATAAGCTGATTCGTTCGCATCACCAAAAACGTGTTATTCGACAGTTGAAGGATCAAGCCTATACCAACGCGGCACTCGCATGCTACTTAGCTGTTTTATATCCTGCAGCCACCTTTTCCATTCCTTGAACTCGTTTTCCTTCAGCTGATCGTCCCATCCTATACCAGACTTCTATATTTTCTGTAACAGAATTTTAGACTTTATCGTGTAAGGATAAAGTAAGCCTAGAGGGTCGAAGATACTCATTATAAATCTCACTGCCGTTTAGTAGGAATAACTCTTCCGTCAACTACGTCAGGTGTCACTTTTTTAAACGATAAGTCAAACGCTAACTCATCTGACTCCGGCATCCAAATCATACCTAAAGTTCGTTCACCTTTATATGGAGATTTATCAAAATTTACAGTACCGGGCAAGACAGCTGGTAATTCTTTTCGAAGCTCGGGTGAATTAGTCACCCAACCCCTGATAGGGAATCCACCAGCGGAGTGTTTCATAGAAACATCTTTGATCAGCTGACGTGCACTATTTAATGAATGAACACTATCAAGGTAATCATCCATATAATGGTTTTCGTGAATTGCCTTGACGGCCTCAGGATATGAAACTTGGAACTCACTTGCATTCCTATTCAAGACATGTATGGCTGAAGTAGGCGACGACTTGGCACCGAAAATCATAGAGTCCATGACGTATGTATCAGGGTCTCGCTCTCTGTCCCGGCCTCTCCAAAGAAGAGTTGCGCGCCCTGATCTTCTTTCCTAATTTTAATACGCAGAAACATATCAGCTGTGTCTGCTATATAAGCTATTGGGCCAGATCGAAACTTAAATAATACGCCTAGTCCGGCCATGTTAACAAATAATAATTTAAACATGCACCCTTGTATTTGGCCGCGGCATCATAAACCAATCTCAGCTTAATTGGTTTAATCGGGTTAATGACCCCAAAATGCGGTAGGTACCATACCGGATTAACACTCAGCGGGGTATCCAACCGCCTAGCATATTTCTCAGCAATTAACCTATAAATTTGACGAGAATACGATTCAGCATATTCGGGGTTTTTATCCATCTTACTTTCTATGCCGCGTAAACGTCTCACAGCATAATCGTAATTATCGGGTAAGTGTACAGCGTGACTTGACCACAATAATCCTACCTCCCAGCCCCCGTCGACACGGTGACTAGTGCTATCTAGGATCTTACAGGCGCGTTCAGTCTCAACATTTTTGCGTGACACTTCTGTGATTCCGATAGACTCGAGCGAAAATTGCTGTTTTACGAGTTCGTTGAAATCATCAAAATTATCAAAGACTAGATTTATGGATTCACAAACAGACGCGCCACAAATACCTACAGGCCCATAAACAACCCACCCTAACTTCGTAAGCGACGCCACGGGTTGTCCGGATTTACCCTGTCGTATTTCCTGGTTAATTATTAACTGCCAATTATCTTGCCCGATTAATAGCATTGGTTTTGCGCACGACATCTCAGAGCAATCTAAATCTCGTAGATGCTTATTCATAACTAAAACTCTGGCGGGCACACTTTGGGTGGGTAAGTCTAAGTTATCGATAGTACGTAAAGCGATATCATGACACAAAACGTTGGTCCGCGTATTAGTGCAGTCACCCTACATGAATTCTTATCAGTAACAACATGACCGCGTGCACTAACAATTTTCAACGGGGATAATGGTCCACTAAAATTACATACACTTGAATCAATTAACGAAACAGTGACACCATCATCAAGTAATGCATAACAATTACGTTCGACATTATTTACAATAATAGAGAAGTGTGTGATGCGGAGAACGACACTTTTCACAACGTTTTGCTCGACAACGATACCGAGAATGACTTTGCAGCAAACATTTAAAACATAGCTTATTTACCTTTACGAAGTCCCACTTTTCCTGTTCACTTTTATTTATAAACTTATCGCACTCGGGTAGTCTGTGAACCGCACTACTACACAACACGCACACATTCGATGATGACGACGCACATGGCGATCTACTCGATGACGCAGATTCCTCGCTGGTAATGTGCACACGGTGAGTATGTTCCCGTTACTGACGACGAGCAGGATCCGCACGCCCGGCGCGCGAAGTATTCACAGCGACAGCACTAGCGCGGTTGGCAGCAGCGGTGGGCCGGTTGTTATGACTATTATTTTGCCCGGTGCTTATGTTCAGTGGTAGGTAATAAGCTGATGCCCTTGACAAGTGACTCAGGAACTCGAGTACAATATTTAAGTTCGGCGACACACGAAGATCTTCTTTACTATCGATGTTCATTCTCATAACAAATTCGCCGTACTGCGCTCTTTGTACGTGAGTTAATTTACTTAGTATTTCGTTCGTTATTTGGGTATTATTTATATAACCCTCCGCTTTTATGTTTTTAAGAATGTAGACGCAATTTCGTATAACGCTCGTCATATTTCTTAACTCGGCGCCACTGTCTGATACCCGTGGTAGACTTTGAATTTTATGAAGTGCATTTTCCAGTAGTAAGTTGGGGTGTCCGAACTCCTCTTCTAGGGCTTTTATGACGTCCGTTGGGTCGGACCCGGTACGCAGCAGGCCTTCTACGGCACACTTTGCCGCGCCACGGAGCGATGCTTGTAATCGAACGGTGTTCTCGAACAAGCTGTACGTGGACGCGGTAGCTTCGTAGGTACAACGATACGCCAACCAGTCTACCGGGCTGCCATCAAATACGGGAAGATCATAATTTTGTCTTGGCCGTTTCGAATGTTCATAATTATAACGTCGCCTAGATGCATGATGTCGGAAGCTGCGACGGTGCCAACGGTGGTGACCTCGGGTTGAGCGACAGGCACATATTTCGGATTGGACGGGGAGAACGCCGCTGCGGGCTCAAAAAACGCGCGAACGCCGGGCGTGGCGTACGGCGCATGTGCGGAGCCGCGCGCGATCTCTTGCGCTAGGTTTTCGGTCGGACACGCACCGGCCGGCGCACAGGATGCTGGCGGTATATCCGCGTGCTCACATGGGGCTTGACTTGAGCTGAGCCACTCATCCACATTATTTTTACTACAACAAACACTGTGAGCGCGGTTTTCTGACACTTCGACCTCGATCTCTGCGATTTCTAGCGCTAGTTTCTTTTTTATAAGCTGTTCTTTCAACTTGGCGAGTTCTTCTTCGGCCTTGTACTCGGCACGGAGGCGTAGCGCTTCGCGGCACAAGCGGCTTGATCGCGACCCGATCGACGTGGCAACGACTTCACTACGCGGGATCGTAGTGACACACGTCGTATCTGCTTCAGGCCGTCGCTCAGCTCCAGCTTGGGCTTTGCTCCGTGTAACGACGCCAGTAACTTCGCTATCCATTTTGATCCGGCTTGCGAAGGACCAATGTTCTTTATAGGCGGGATTTCAACACAAAACAGAAACACAAAGTTACCGGTGTAAACAGTATATTAACTTTCACAACTCGCACATTGAACAGCTTCACATTAACACAATAAAACTAGCGTAACTTTATACTAAACATAGAGACTAATCCGAAATTGGCGGGAACGCTTCGACGGAAGCGATTCGACCCACGCACACACGCATTGATGTTTCTTTAACCAGGCACTCTCAATTCGACTGACGCGGCGGAGGGCGGGCGTTCCAACCGACGGTTCACAAGCGCGCGAAATCAAAAGACGGCCCCGCGTATGCGTACCAGGCATCCATGAACTATACTTCTGTGGCGGTGCGCGGGGTTGACATTTCGTTAAGCGCTTTATTCGAAACTAATAAAATTAACAATTTAATTATAGCGAATGAGTTGCCTACAGTATGAAATCTCAATTGTGGGATAAAATTTAATTACTCACAGACGTGTCTTAATTGAGATATTATTATTCAACAATAAAAGGGAAAAACAACAAAATTATGTTTGCAAAATGGTTGAGGGTACTACAATTTTAAAGTTTTTGTAAATCCAGTATCTAACATTAATTTAATTAAATGATTCTAATACAACAAATAAACAGAGGTATGTCTACAAATAAATTACAGTGATTTCTATATTATCACCAACGTATTATACTCGTATGTGATTTTTCTAAGTTTTTATCTTATGACAAGAACGCAAAGTCCACCGCAATAATGAGAATTAAAGGTTTAATTACGACGAAACACACTGGGACGAGTAAAAACGTTAAAGGGGAAAATGGTGCAATAGGGACTAATAATATTTACTATGGTTAGGCTTAAATTAAAAGAAATACTCACCGGGTTTGGTGATGATTTCAAATCCGTCCGTTGAGATGACAGCTGGAACTAGTTATTTGATTTATCAATTGATCTTGCAGCGAAATAACTCACGCACACAGGTCCTTATTATTTATAACTAAATCTATAGAAACGAAGCACATTATAGATCAATGTACCTATGCGAAAAACAGTAATTTTACAATTTAATTCTAACACAAAATAAATTGACAACCGGCTGCCAGTATTGCCAGTATTGCCAGTAGGTAGGTACCTCTCATAACGTTCAGCGGATCGTAATCTGGGTTTAGTCATTTACTATGGCATAGTAATTTTATTCTTCGTGCATCGTCTTCACATATAATTATATACCTAATGCATACAAAATAATGTAAAACATGTAAAAAGATTAACGGTGGAGTTTCTTGCCCATTCTTCTCTATACAAAACTACATTTTGAAAAGGGCGAGTAGAATCAATTAAATGTTTACGTTCAAATGTGCCTTTTATGTGCCTATCTGAAATAAATGTTTTGACTTTGAATTACGGGATATTTTTCTGAGCTGTCTCAATTTCTTATCTAATGTGTTGTCTTTTAATTAATTATTGTTTTTTTGTACAGCGGCAGGTAGCCAATAAAAAAAAACCTATTGTCCACCTCCGATGACGTATTGCGGGACCCAACGCGAGCCGATAAATATAATAATAATTCGTTTTTATTCGGGACAACATAAGAACCATTATTGTTAATAAAAACTTAAATACTAAGACTTATAAACTAGGATTAGTAACAAATTTAAGTACATCAGCAACACTTACTGAGTCATGCACTTACGAGGCACTTCAGGCGGATAATGGTTCCGCATGAGATGCCTCAGCACAGGAGGTCTCGGGTCCTCAGCTACGAGTTTCAGGAACCGAACTTTCAGGGACTTTCCCGAATCCTCCTCACAAGCAATGCCACCTATTTCCTGATGACAGCATCGAAACCATCTGTATGCGATTGGGCAAACATCCCCGAGGCACTAAGAAACGAGGGAGTTTCAACATCATCCTGAACACATAGATAGATAGATTCATTTATTTGCCTGAAATATGGTATCTTACAGATTTTATAACACATACATAATAGTTCTTCATATTCCGCCTACTAAATTCATTGTTATATTGTACGCGCAAAGCACTTAGCGACCCCCGTGAACAGCTGAACCACAGACTTCCCGTGTACAGGCCCTGACAGTACGCTCTAAACAAGATTATTTTGACTTGATCAGTACAACGAAAAATCTGCGCGCCAACATTTTCCCGCGGACCGCCAATGCCCTTTTTTTTTTTTTTTTTTTTTGGTGACGGGTTGGAAAATCCTCATGGAGTCCCTCCGCCCTGGGGGAAGGGCGAAGGGGACTGTCAGACTCTTACTGACTAAAAACCAACCCGTGTTCCTCATGTACCCGTGTGTCGGAGGGGCGGGTATCGCCGAAGCATTCGTCGCTACCCCCCGACGGGTATTGGCCCGCCAGATGGTCAGGCGGGCCCCGTCACCCACTGCGGCCGTCACCCCGGCCGCAGGACTCCACTATGAGGCGCGCGCGGAACAACACGCCGCCGCCTCGAGGCCTGCTGCTGATCGGACGACAAGACGCCCCGAGTCTGCCGTCCGCAGGCCGCGCCCTACGGTGGCCGGAAGTCGGCCACCCTACGACGCCCAGTGCGTCTGCTGCGGGAGGGGAGAGAGGAGGCAGCCTCTCTCTCCCTCTCCGCCGCCTCCTTTGCGAGCATCACAGCCTCGCAAAAGGTGGCGACGGCACTCCACCCCGACTCGCTCCCGACCATGGTAGACACAACAGCCGGAAGCGAGAGGTTTCCCGCAACACCTACGGCCGCGACCAAGTCACGGCGCTGCTCCCAAGCTGGGCACTCCGCCAACGTATGCAGCGCCGTATCGTCGCGGCAATCACCACAATGGTGGCACTGGGACGTCGGCTCCCGGCCTATGCGACACAGGTACTTCCCAAAGCACCCGTGTCCGGTAAGCACCTGCGTCAGCCGGAAGCCGAGGGCGCCGTGGCTCCTATTGAGCCACTCCTCTAGAACTGGCCTTACCGCCGCTACAGCGGCGTGCCCCGCCGTGGGTTGCGCTAAGCGCGTCCGCCACTCCGCCACTAGGACCTGGCGGAGCTCTGCCCTGCGTGCCTCAACCTGTCTAGGCACCAGGCGCTCGCCCCGCTGGACCGCCTCCGCGCGCCACCAAAAGAGCGACGCGTGGAGCTTTGCGTCGAGGTCCCAGGGCGGGGATCCGGCTAGGATGCTCGCTGCCTCAAAGGAGATCGTACGGTATCCCCTTACGATCCTGACGGCCATCGCGCGCTGCGGCCTTCGCAGCGCGGCGACGTTGTTGCGGGCCGTCAGGGCGTCCGCCCACACTGGCGCGGCGTATAGCGCCATCGACCGTACGACCCCCATGTAGAGCATCCGACATGAGGAGTTGGGCCCCCCCAGATTGGGCAGCAAGCGCGAGAGCGCAGAAGCGGCGCCCAACAACCGGGGGGCGAGCCGTGTAAAGTGCGGCCCGAAACTCCACCGACTGTCGAGGACGAGTCCAAGGTACTTCATCGTCGACTCGACAGCGATGGAGACCCCTCCTACTATGATGCTGGACCCCGGAGGCGGCTTCATCCTCGGCCCATGAAAACACAGGGCCTCAGACTTGTGCAATGCCACCTATAAGCCCAGCCGCCGGATCCTACCCACGACGTGCGCGACACCAGCAGTCGCGCGTATGACCGCCTGCCGGTACGACTTCCCACGCGCTGTAACTAGCGTATCGTCGGCGTAACAAATGACGCCGACGCCGTGGAGAAGCGCACCGCGCAGAGCCCAGTCGTACCCTACGTTCCACAGGGTCGGCCCCAACACCGAACCCTGCGGAACGCCGCACGACGTCTCTCGCCGACCCCATCCTTCTCGACCCGGGTACACCACCGATCTTTCCGACAAATAGGCCCCGACAATGCGTTGGAGGTAGCGCGGCACCCCGTGGTACCGGAGTGCCTCTCGGATGGTACTCCAGGGCAAGGTGTTGAAAGCGTTGGCGATGTCGAGCGACACCGCCAGGACCACCTCACCCCGGGCGACTGCCTCCTCCGCGAGGTCCCTCACGCGCATGATCGCATCCGTCGTGGAGCGCCCCTGGCGGAAACCAAATTGGTTGTCCGCCAAATCCGGACCCACCCTGGTCATGTGCCGGACGAGGCGATTGGCGATGATTCGCTCAAAGATCTTACACACCTCGTCCAGCAACACGATTGGCCTGTACGCAGATGGTGAGTCTGCGGGGCGCCCCTCCTTCTTGAGCAGGACCAGCTTTCCGGTCTTCCACCGGCTTGGAAACTGGCCCCGCTCCAAACATGCGCTTAAGAGGTCCACTAGTCGGGGCCCGAGAGCCTTCATGGCCAGGACCCATGCACGGCCTGGAATGCCGTCGGGCCCTGGGGCGGTGTTCCTGATGCGAGCCACCGCCACTCTCAACTCTACCCGGGTCACTTCGGGCACATCGTCGTCTATGTCGTCTTCCGCGTCGGGCACATTGCGAGGCGGAACCATAGCCGGTGGTGCGTGCTCTGGTCTCGACGGAAACAACGCACACACCACCTCCTCCAGCAGCTGTGGCTGGAGACTCCGGGACAATGGGGGAGCCCATTGGCGCAGCTTGCCCCGTACCATAAGGTAGGGGCGTCCCCACGGCTCTCGGTCCAGAGTCTCCAGCAGCTCTTCGTTGGCCTGGGCCTTTGCCCGGCCAATGGCCAGCTGGAGGGCGCTCTTCGCCTCTCTATAACGGTCGTATAGTTCCGCCTCTTCTTGTTCGGCCGCCGCTGTAAAGGGGCGGCGGCGACGTCTTCTTCTTCGGCACCTTGCATACTGGCGTCGCTCCTGCACACAAGCAATGCGCAAATGCGCAATCGACTGCGACCACCAGTACACTTGGCGCCTGGATGGTAACGGCTGGACTCGGGGCATGCCAGCGTCACAGATGTGCGACATGCTCTCCCGGAACCACTCCGCCTCCTCGTCGATGTCGGTTGGCCTGCTTGGAGAGTCCAACCAGGCCTTGACGATAGAGGCCTCCAATAGAGCCTCCCTGTCCAGCCGCTTCAGTGCCCAACGCGGGCCGTCTCCAACGCCCACCGGGGCCGCTTGGACCGGCCCAACCGAGGTCTGGGCGGAGACGCTGAATCGAATGTATCGATGATCAGACAGCGTCTCCACCTCCTCCAGGACGTGCCAGTCCTGGACAGTGCGCGCGAGAGCGGGGCTAGCGAACGACAGGTCCACTATAGACCCACCCCACTGCCGCACGCACGTCTGCACGGATCCCCGGTTCAGGAGAAGCAGGCCCTGCTCGACCGCCCACTCCTCCACTAACTCTCCCCGCGCATTCGTAGCCGGAGAACCCCAAGCCGTAGATTTGGCATTGAAGTCCCCCAGGACGATCACGGGAAGAGGACGGCTACGACTGACGACTGTGCCCAACTCCAAGATTATATCCTCCATGTCGGCGAGAGAAAGGCTGGGGGCGAAGTACACACCCACGATCATAATGTTGCCCCAAATTGCCGCGACATAGCCCCGCCCTCGGGTGACGGCCTCGAAAGGAAGGGTGTCGGCGGCAGACCTCATAATCAGTGCCACCGAGCGGTTCGTGTCGCACACCCAGTCATCCCTGGGTGGCACAAAATACGGCTCGGCGACAACTGCCACATCGATCGACCACTGCGCCATGCTCTGGAGCAAGAGATCCTGAGCCCTGGCGCAGTGGTTTATGTTGGCTTGGAGGAGACGACGTAGGGCCATTATTGTGTGTCCATGGCCGTTGTCTCCTCCCCAGCCCTCGGCGGATGTTCTGCCGCAACCAGCGGGTGAACTGGCTGCGAGGAGCTGGTTGCCTTCTTCGTGACGTCCGTGATACTAGCCGGCGGATGAGCCGGCTGTCTCCTGGCATTATTCTTCTTGTTGGACCTGGCGCAGGCCTTTGACCCGGTCGTATGGTCGGCTGGCTTGCCAGATGCCGCACAGATGACGCAGTGCGGCGTGGCAGTGCAAGTGCCAGCCTTGTGACCGGGCTGACCACAGCGGAAGCACAATTGGCTGCGGTCCACCCCAGCGGTGCACCGTGCACCCGCATGTCCTCCTTCTAAGCAGCGGTAGCACCGATAGGGCCTGGGCGCTAGGAGCGCGACCTGCGCTGAGACCCATCCCACCAGAAGCCGTTTGTTACTAATCTTGTTGGCCGCCGCTACGGGACAGCCAACAACAATTGTCCCGAGACCGAAGGCACCCCAGCGTATCGTGCCCGCCTTGACTTGATCCGGCGGGCATCCTCCGGCCTTGGAGATGGCAGCGACGACCTCTTCAAGTGTGACGGAGTCGTCCAGGCCCGAAATGCGCAGATCTGCGCACTTGGTTGGCCTGGACACTCTTACATCATCCGGGCCTAGGGACGCCTTAAGTTTATCGGCGAGGGCGTCTGCTTTGGGACCACTAGTGGTTCCCGATATTTCCAGTAGGCGGCCGCCGGTAGCTGTTGTTTTGCACCGGAGGCCCGTTATGCCGAGATCACTTAGCGAAATCTCGGCTTTCGCCTTTGCCAGGATCCCGGCATATGTGAGTCCACGCTCCTCCGCCCCTGGCTGCAGGGTGAGAACCACTGCTGTAGAGCGGGGGGTACTGAGCCTCACGGTCTGGCGCTTGGCCACCGCTTCTTCTTTCTGGGCCTTCTTTTTGGCCCGCTGGCGCGCTTTTTTTGATTTTTTGGCGGCGCCCGCCCTCGTCCACTCCGCCTCAGGTCTACTGGCGGGTTCTTGTGTTTCTGGCCTGGCAGTTTGTGCAGGCGGAGCAGCCGTAGCACCTGCCTTTTTAGCCAGTTTAGCCGTCTTTTCCAACTGCCCATTCGATTTAGGCCCCGCAGTTTTCTTTTGCGAGGCGGCAGTTGGAACAGTCCTCTCCTGTGTGCCCGCTTGTGTCGGTTGGTCGGCACGGGGCGCTGCGGCTTTGGCCGCATATGTCGGCGCCGGTGTGCTGCGTTGGTCTGCAGCTAGGGGGGGACGTAGAATCCTCCCCTCAAGCACCGAGAAGCGCGCGTTGAAACTCGCCATCTCCTGACGGATCAGGCGAGTCAACTCCGTCTCCTGTGACCGCTGCTGCTTCGACGGCTGTGACGGCGACTGCGGTTGCGGTTGCGGCGATGCGGGTGGAAGGCCCACCTCCCGCCTGAGGTGCTCGCGGCGGAAGTTGGCCATCTCCGCCTTGATCTCCTCGTGCTCCTTGCGGAGCTCCGCCATTTGTGCTGCGAGCTTTGCGTTCTGGGCCCGCAGCAGCGCCGTCTCTTCCGTTGTGGTGCGGGTCAAAAGCACTTGAGCACTTCCCAGAATGGAGGCCGTGGCCTCTTTGAGTGCCTTCTGGCTGCAGCCGCTAAGGCCCTTCGAGACCTTACTCACCCTTTTTATTACCGCAACCGCGTCAGCCATTCTTTGATGTAGGTCAGAGGCAGGTAGCTCATCTGGCTCGCCTCCTACATCAGAGACGGCAGACGACGACTCCGACTGGCGAGTGACTCTTCCTTCCGTCACCCTTTTCGTCAGAGCCGCAATCTGCCGCTCGTCCTCCTCAAGTTTTTCGGTGAGTGCTGCGGCCTTCATTGCAGCCGCAGCCTCACGCCTGGATAGGCCGATACCGGCATATTTGCCGGTAGTAGCTGGTCTACCTCTCCCTCCTTTTTTGGCACCGACCTTGGGGGGGTGCTCCCCGCGCTCGCCACACTCATAAGGCTGGACGCACTGTCGGAACCCGACAGCACGCCCATCCGCTCAATTAGTACCAGAGGTACTTTTCCGCCTACTACTTCGTCATTTTTGTTGGTATTTATTAAATTATCCATATAATTCCCACGAGTACAAAGCAAATAATCGTCAACACCGGGCAGAGGCTTAATTACCCGGGTAAGCCTACATACTGCTGGGGGCGGCAGGTACCAGCAGGTGGGAGCGCTAACGACCGTACCCCCTACGGCCATTCATCCCCTCGCCGCGCTCCCGAAACTTGGGATTGGGTGGTTTTTTATCTTAGAGGTGTCCTTCCTCTGGGGCCGGGCGGTTAAGCCAAGCCCCCCGACGGCGGCATTGAAGCATGCCTCCGTCCGCTGTCCGGCCGAGCCGACTCAGCGGACCCGTCGAAAGGTTTGCTCCTCAATGAATGAGGAGACAAACGAACCACGCTTAGATGCGCCTGCACCCAAGCGGGTCTGGTCGCGTCCACGCCTAATCGACTACGTCGACTGGTCAGGAGCAACCCCTCCTGCAGAAGTTAGCTCCGGACAATAATACTCCTCTACCCTACCCCCCGCGAAGAGATTATTGTCCGTGACCCAGGGTGCACCAGGCCCAACGACTGCTCTTCCCCCCGGACGTATCCGCAAAGGACCAGCAGCCGCCGAGCGCACGGGGAGGGCTTCTGCGCGCACCCCACCGCCAATGCCCTGCGCTCTCTCTCCACATCATCATCGTCTTTAAGGTCATCGACAAGTATATGACCCAGATATTTAAACTTGTTCACCTGCTTTATTTAAGTGCCGTTCAAACTAATTGACGAGATGGTATCTGGGCACTTGCCGGAGGCCCTGAAGACCATGAACTCGGTTTTCCTTATATTATATATGAGACCATGTGTTGCGGCGTATTCTTCCCAAACCTTCCCTCACATGCTCATTCCAGCCGCTCACACATTTTAATATTATGCTGTTTACGTCTCCCATTGTTTTTTGATTTTACAGCCGCATAACTTAATACAACAACAAATGTCTCATGCATTTTATCTAAGACTAACTTATGATCAGATAAAGTACAAGCCCCAAAACTACATTTTTAAAATTATGTGGGGAAGTCAATGTCTCGCAAGCCCTTATAACAGCAATCTTGATATTTACTAACTTGCGCCTCATCTCTTTCCCCCCAGATTACAGCACTGTGCGATATATTTTGGATCGCGGCGATCTGACTAATTGAATCCAAATTGCTCTCGATAAAAATAGGCAAATGACCAGAAACTAAAATGTCCTCGATTATTCCAACGTAAACTGTACATTGCCAGGCCGCTTGAGAGACAATACAATGATCCAACCAACTGCCCTTACGATGAAACGTCTCAAAATAGGTAAACGAGTTCGAATCAATCCCCAACACTTATACGTCTGCGCACACCCATGACCTGTCCGTGCAAAAGCTATTAAGCTCGGTAAAGAATAATTGGCCAGGTTGCGCATTTAGGTCTCCTAAAACAATAGTACAGTTTGAACATTGCTACCTTCTTCAATTGAGCTGATCTCACCAAGAATATCTGTGAAAATAGGTAAGTTTTCTCTCTCTTTTACTGGCATGTATACACAAAATACTAATAAGGAGCGACCCCCTATATTAGCCTCGATAGCTAACAGCCTGTCACTATTGCAATTTATAACGGAAAGACTATCAAAAATGCCCTTTCGCCATAGAATGGCCACACCACCAAATGGTCAACCGACCAGCAATTCGCCGCTATCTACTGAACTCTTACCTATGTAGTCAAAATCCGGAGATACAGAACCTAACAGCGGAAGGTCATGATTAAGTAACCACGTCTCCTGGAGACAGACTAAATTCGCCGAGTTACATAATTTCTTCACATCTTCTAAAGAAGTTTTAATTTTTTTACAATTAGTTGGTGACTATTGTCCATAATGTAATATAATAACATTACAATCGCCTTGTTTCGGCCTAACTAAAATGTACGAACCGACGAAACGTAATGCCATAAGGCCAAAAGTCGTCATTCATAAACAAATGTAAATTACTCTTTGAAACAAATAACTTATAAGCGTTATATTTTCTATTCGTTTTCATTTTTATCATTTTCAATGACACCACCTCGCCGGTCTTATCTTTTATGTAGCTAACAATATCCTGCTCACAAGTATCCTTAGAGACATTAGAGATAGACAAAGGGGCTTTTATGTCGGCAGCTTTAAACTTGCCGCCCAGCGCAGTAGCCGCCCGGCCTTTTTGACCGATAAGTTTATATTTCCTGGCATTTTTTGACTGAACAACTTGCCATTCAGAATTCTCTTTAGCTACCTGTGAGCAGTCCTTAGCAACCTGACTTACATTTTTATTTAATAACAAAGAAGGCGACACAGTAGTAACAGCTGTTTTCGAATTTACGCTAAGTAATATCACTGATTTGTTGACCGAAGCGCGCGCGCAAACGAGTTCACTATCCGGTGCATTCGAAACCGCGGTACATTGTGGCTGGGCCTCACCGCCCGATGCTGTCCCGCTCTCACCGCCGCACCCAGTGGCGTATTTTAAGTTTCAGCGCCCTGGGCCTTTATGGTTTGCCGCCCCATAAATTTAAGGAAAAAAGCAAAAACTTTTCATTTTAAAATAAAATCCAGCGGTGCGTTGATGTGGGCTGAGAATGATGTTAGGGAATGCAAACACTTTTTTTTCTGATAGACAGATTGCCTAACAAATTCTTCAATGACACTGTCATATTAACGGATTCGGTCAAGCCAGCTTCTACAGACAGGGAAATTCGACCTATTCCTTGAAAAGGGTTTTAATAGAGGCCATTGGCAGCAAATTAAGTCTTTCAAACTAGGGGTCAAAACTGGTTGGTTATCGAGCTGTGACGGTTCTTCAATTTTTTACTGAGCATTTTTATTTCTGAGATTAGATATGTATGTTGTTGTTGGGGCAAGCATTTTCTTTAATCACAATTTTTTAAGCTTTGAAAAAGTATCAATTATTTTTTTATAGTGGAGTATTTTTTTTTAATTAATAGTAATTTTTGGTAACAAGTCAGAAAACTTTCAAAAAAATCGAAGAACCGTCACAGCTCGGTAATTATTTTATCCATTAGGACTCCTAGTTAACTGGACCAATTTTTTTGTTAATCAACTCTAGTATAACCCCCTTTCAAAGAATAGGTCGAATTGCCCTATCACATAAGGAATAGCTGAACTGTTTAAACGTTCTTAAACGTAGATAACTTATTGTTATTTTAAGTAGGTACGGAAAACAATGTTCTGCACTGCAATTGTCACCGTAGTTCACAGAAATATGCGATGTTATTTCAGCATATGGAAATTCTTCCTTCAAATCCTTTTGTTTATTTTCATGAGACGTCAAGAATTGCTTTAAAAGAACACATTCTTCTTGTAGATCATCCGCCAGATCAATCGGGTATACATTTTTACTATAACTTCTGCTTCAGACATTGTATCCATTTTGCATAAACATGCAAAATTGGCGGTGACGTGGTCATACGAAGTTTTGCCCTACCTTAACTCGCCCAACAATGGGAAGAAGGTATTAACCCTGAAATGTTTACGTCCTTGTAATAAAACTTCTCCCTCGCAACACTCATCGTCTGGTTTTTTCTCTTAATAATTTATTCTCTTGTGACTGTTTCTGTATTCTTCTGAGAATTTTCAGTTTTTTCAGTGAAAGCAGCGAGAGGTCCAGTCCGAGGTGCGGGCCGGACCTCGGACTGGACCTCTCTGCTTTCACTCGCACCTCTCGCGTTGTTCGGAACCCCCGTCCGGGCATCCACGAGTCTGCTAGTGTTTTGTCTCTGTTACATTCGACTGTTCGCGTAGAAAAGGGACAGGCTGCGTGCTTGCGGGCGATGAATCGTTCTTAGTAGGCGTCGAGTGGTGTTCGCTTCGGACGACGACGATGACAAAGCTTTATTAGCTTTAATAGGAACGAGTTGCAAGCCAACAGGGCCACTGCACAGTTCATAGTAGCTTTCCTGCAGACACGCTCCTATCCTTTTATTGACAAAATGATCTTGATAAAGCCCGATTTTTTATTTTAGTGTTTATTTTAAATTTCTATGAAACTCAAAATTTCACCTCCGATGGCGTCCCGCAGGACCCAGCGCGAGCCGATAAAAGCCGATTTATGATTTTAGTTTTCATTTTAAAAATATCTATAAAACTCAAAATTCCAACCGTTTAATACACCCTCCTTAATACGCCTCATCAAAGGTATTATTTGGTGCTGTAATTTCTTTGTATGGGATTGGGTATCTATACGCAGTATTATATTATCTGAAAAGGAACACCTTTTACGTTTTTGAGCCATTGCAACCTAAATCTTTAACAATAGTGACGATTAGCAGTGTTTACATTACTTCCCATCAAAAACCAGTGATTGTTTTACGAAAAAAACACATATTATGAGACTAAGGGTCATAGATTGGTGGGAACGTTTAATAAAGGTTTTGGTTAACAAAATCCGTTAATTAGTTTTTTTTTTGAGGTGGTACGTTTGTTCCCACTAGTTCGATCGTCGAACAAGTGAGAATTTTTTTTCTCATTTTTTCGACCGTCGAACTAGGTACTGAGATTTTTTTTTTCATTTGTTCGACCATCATCAAAATATTATTTTAATCGAGACAAAATAAAATTTAAAAAAAATATTGTTTCGTTTAATAAAAGGTTTATATTTATCTACACTTAATTAATTATGCACATCTGTAGTCTGTACCACATCCTTGACCAAATATCTATCAGGGATGTTTTCTGGGTAAAAAAATATATATATTTAGTCAGTCAGTCGTTGGTCTAGTGGTCGCAATCGCTACTGCTGAGCATGAGGTCCTGGGTTCGATTCCTAGGTCGGGCAACGTGTTATTGGGTTTTTCTATCTGGAATTTTTCAGTAGCAGCCCGAAGTCTGGATTTGTGCCCGGTAGATGGCAATAGGCTCGCCCCCTATTACATGGGACTTAAACATAACTGGCGAAATGTGGGTGCACTATAGGTACACTTCTGCCCAACCCTTCGGGGAAACAAGGCGTGATGTTATGTTATGTTATATCAGTCAAATTATAAAAAATATTAGACACATTTTTTGGTCTAACCTATTAATTAAAAATAATCTAAGTAGTTAAAACGCAACGCAACGTAAAGTTCTGTAGTGGGAGTTCGCGGCTACACACTTCTACGTATTATATTATTATTTAGTATATGTGAACTATGAATATTATATGTTTCCATGAAACATTTAGACATATTGAATAAGATATTCATTTATTTTTATCTAATAATCAATTATTCTAATCACGAATTCTATTAAAACATTGCTACTGCAGGGCATGGATAGCGTAATACATCCATTTTGCGAAACAACTACCCAAAAAATAAAACAAAAAACATGTACCCTCAAAATAACAGAAGAAAAAAAAACTATTTATTAGCCCACTCCTTGTGGTGGGGCGTTCAGTTAAAGGTTTGTAATGTTTAATGTATGATGTAGATACCTAGGTGCTATGGGTAGGTATCTAGATGCATAAAAGGCAATGTACAGTGGATGACTTCCGGGTGATAAGACGATGATTTGTGAAATCTTTTTGTTTTGTTTATTTAAAATTAATTTACTTTGATAAGATTTTTTATTTATAATTTAATGTTTTTTATTAACATACAGAAAATAAACTCACAAGCCCAGATTGATGCACAAATACAATTAACATGCGGAAAAGTTGGTGTTAGTATTTTTTAATTACGGTAAATATATTTGATCACGTGACGGTCGAACAGTTGAGAAAAAAATTCTCACTAGTTCGACGATCGAACTTCGAAACGGTACTTTTTCTTGATAGTTGAAAATTCTTCATAAAGAAGTTGTTAGCAAAAAAAAAACGCAGTGTGAAGTTATACATTGACTAGTATGGACAATTCAAGGGGATTACGAAGAATTTGTTAAATCCAGGAAATCGATTTAACAAATTCTTCGTAAACTGACTGAAATTAAAAAAAAAACTTCGAAAACTGACAATTTAAACACGACGATCTCCACAATCGCGATGGCCACAGACAAGCAGACGCCATACAGCATGAGGATCAAAACCGGCTTCATGTCCATCAGGCCCACGCTGCTGAATAATGACATCTTGGACGTGCAGTGTGGCTTCGGAACTTGCAGGCGCTTTGATAGAGCTGACTGGATGCCGGACTCTCGGCTTTGTTTGAAACTAGAGTAAGAACTTTATCAATGCAAAATTTCTAAACTTTCTCAAACTCAAACTCAAATCATTTATTTCAATTAAACCATATACAGGCACTTTTGAATTGTCAAGGAATCGGTCAGTCAGAAATATGAAGCTAGTTGCCCATTCCAAAGCGCATTAGGTCACTATGGAGAAGAACGGGCAAGAAACTCCATGGACACTCTTTTAAATAATATTGTTGTTACAAATATATTAGTTACATCGATTATTGTAGACACTATAAGTGAGAACGATGTACAAAAACCGTACACGTTAAAAGCGTCCAGAGTGCAGCAAAACATAATTAAAAACAATCCAGCAAATTAATTATTAAAATATGCCGTGGTAGCTAAGAGATGACCAGTCCCAACTGACGGCACCCGTTCACGAACATGACACATGGATCAGCACCATTAAGCTCAACCATTTTGAAGGGAGCTAAATGATCCGACACACGCGCTACCGTCAGCGAGACATTTGAGTGAGCATGACATACTATCAGCCGCCAAGGCACATTCAAGTCAATCTATGACATTACCCGGTAAATGGTAGCTCTATAGTACAAAGTACTCACATATGTGCAATGCATCTATATAATAAAAAGGAGATTGAGTTTATATAATGCAAATATATTCTTACAATCTTCAGCAGCTTCAAGTGTTTCAAATGTCAATTAATTAGTTGTGAAGTGGAGCAGGAGTGGAGGCTTTGGAGGAAGCGTGGTCAGTCAGCAGTTAACGTTTAACAAATCCCACAAATTACAGACATGAATTACAGTGCCCTGTCTGTAATTTGTGGGATTTGTGGATGGACAGGTCCATCAATGTTACCGCACGTCAGCGGTAACTCTTGAACTGCTAAAACGCGTTCTCAGAGGAAAATTCATATCTAGACCAACGTGCAGTTTGCATTAACTGTACGTCCGTTGCCGATTGACGCGCTGCGCTATCTTTCATATAAGAAGAAATAGGCCATTTCATTCGGAAGTGGCAAACATACCAGTATTGCTGGTAACTGGCACAACCATATATAATTAGGAAATGGTTTTAAATCGATAATTTAGGTTTTTTTTTGTTTTTTGTGCAAATTACAATCTATCTTGTTTTGAACCGTTAATTACGAACACATTCTGAATAATAAAGTTTGCCATTAGTAGGTGTTCAAAACTAAGAGGTCGTTTTGAAAACCTTATAATGACTAACTAAGGGTTAACTTATAATGCTAAAGTTTGTACGGCTGTTTGGTTACCTCGAATAACGGTACTAAAACTTTTGACAGAAAATCTACAGCTACAAGTTTTTGGGTTTTTCGAGGTCCTGGGTTCGATTCCCAGGTCGGGCAACGTGTTATTGGGTTTTTCTATCTGGAATTTCTCAGTAGCAGCCCGAAGTCTGGATTTGTGCCCGGTAGATGGCAATAGGCTCGCCCCCTATTACATGGGACTTAAACATAACTGGCGAAATGTGGGTGTACTATAGGTACACCTCTGCCCAACCCTTCGGGGAAACAAGGCGTGATGTTATGTTGTGTGGACCTATATGTACTAAATTTTGTAAACATGGTTGCCAAAGGAAGTGAAAATATTATAATCATAAATATTCCGTAACTACCGGATAATAAGGGTGGGGGCTACATTTCGTAGGATATTTTACTAAATCCACGCTGACTAAGTCGCGGGCGAAGTGCTAGTGATTTGATTAATCACCTTTTTGACTTAAACTACGATAAACGTAAAATATATTTCACCAGTGTGTACATGAATATGTTCCGTTAAAATACAGTTGGAACTAGAACTACGTTGAAATACATAACACTTATCAAGGTAATCTTATTAATAAAACAACGTTGGTATACATCACAATTATGAGGTTAATTACCAGTGTGTTGACGAATATGTTCTGTTAAATATACCTTTCGACTAAAACTACGTTGACATACATCACACTTAAAAAGTTTTTCACTAGTGTGTGTATTATGTTGTGTTAAATTTACCTTAAGACTAAAACTACGTAGACATACAACACATTTAAAAGGTTTTTCACCAGTATGTGTACGATTATGATCTGTTAAATTACTCTTTTGACTAAAACTACGCTGACATACATCACACTTATAAGGTTTTTCACCTGTGTGATGACGAATATGTCTTGTTAAAATAATTTTATTAACAAAACAACGTTGACATACACCACACTTATGAGGATTTTTTGTGTGATGACAAATACGAGTTGTTAAAGTTTCCTTTCGACTAAAACTACGTAGACATACAACACATTTAAAAGGTTTTTCACCAGTATGTGTACGATTATGATCTGTTAAATTACTCTTTTGACTAAAACTACGCTGACATACATCACATTTAAAAGGTTTTTCACCAGTGTGTGTACGAATATGATTTGTTAATTTATTCTTTCTACTAAAACTCCGCTGACATTCATCACACTTATACGGTTTTTCACCTGTGTATTGACGAATATGTTCTCTTAAATATACCTTTTGACTAAAACTACGTTGACATACATCACACTTAAAAGGTTTTTCACCAGTGTGTGTACGAATATGTCTTGTTAAATGTGTTTTGTGATTAAAACGACGTTCACATACATCACACTTATAAGGTTTTTCACCTGTGTGTGTACGAATATGATTTGTTAAATTACCCGTTGTACTAAAATAACGCTGACATACATCACACTTATATGGTTTTTCACCTGTGTGTTGACGAATGTGTCGTGTTAAACTAAATTTATTAATAAAACAAAGTTGACATACACCACACTTATGAGGATTTTTAGTGTGATGACGTTTATGAGCTGTTAAATTACTCTTTTGACTAAAACTACGCAGACATACTTCACATTTAAAGTGTTTTTCACCAGTGTGAAGACAAATATGAGCTGTTAAATTACCCTTTCGACTAAAACTACGTTGACATATATCACAATTGGATTTTTCACAATTTTTTTACGAGCATGTTCTTCTTGAATCATTTTTACTGTATTACAACTAGGCCGAATACATTTGTTAGGCGATTTTGTCCGGATAACATTCGAAGCTGACTTTTCCTTATTCGTTTGCTCTGCTATTGCATCTTCGAGTTTTGTTCTTGGAGTGTCCAGTTTTGGTTTCTTCGCAACGGTCGTCCCTGTGATTATAAATCTGGTAAGTATAATGTTGGAAGAAGATTGACATACACTCGAGTCTAAATAATAGCCCTTTGCATTATTCAAGCCAAGACCGAAAAAGAAGAATTTCTGGTGACATTGAATAACACACTCAATCACCAGAGACATGAAGTACAAAATATTGTACTAACGTACAAACGAAGTACGACGGTCTGTTTCAAAACTATCTGATCTAAGTTTAAACAACGCAATGCATTCATATGTATTTAGAAGGTTTCAACTTTATATCCCACGATAAAATGGCTATTTAAATTTGTTATTCAAGCTAACATTATTATTGTGTAAATATGTGCTTTCTACCACAATTTTATTGAGATTGAAACATCAGCGACGAAAATTGAGGTTATAAAATAACATCATTATCCAATGAAAAACAGCTTTAAAATGTTTTCGAATTGGACTTTCAGGTTTAAGAATTCAAATAATCAAATCAAGCATTCAATTTTCAGGCGGCGCAGCAAATTGGCATCCACACTCCACAGGTACGTTTTCTGATCCATTTATTCACAGTTTCATCAGATAGTTTTAGAATAAGCTGTAGACATCACACAGCCACCTCACTAGCGTTCTGGAATATCATCGCGCGTCCTGGGCGTTCTATGGCATAAGGCGTCATAAGTCACGCTCTCAAGGTTTATTCCGATCGGATCCTACTTTGTGGGATTCTTTAGAAATGTGGATAAAATGAATATTTTGTTCTGAAACTGAGGAACGTGGATATAATTAATAATATTTTGATCGCTGCTGTGAAACGATAAATGAAAATGCAAAATGCCAGAATACTATTTGAATTATTATTATTATTTAAGACAATCTAGACACGCGGCAGGATGTCAAGCCACGTTCAAGGAAAAAATAACGTGTTACGCAGCAGCAATCGTTTTGCTAAATTAATCAGTAGGTATCTACTTCGTACTGACCACGTGTAATACATAAAAAAAATTACAGAATGTCATTTTCTGTTTACCTTCCTTAACACTGTGTTGTAACCTCACCTTCCTTAACACTGTGTTGTAACCTCAACAAGTGTTTTATTATCATTTATTTATTTAGTCACAGGCTTTTCACAGTTCTTATAATTAGCGCATTTTGTATCGCTGTAACATACCCATGAGGTGTATAATATTTATACGAGTATGTAGGTAAATTTCATTGGCTATGTCAAAATAAATAATTTTATTTAACATGGAGAAAGTTTATGTATGGGCCATACCATATTCGTCGGTATAGGCGAAGAGTGGATCGGTACAGTCAGAACCGCATGTTCCAAATTTATGCAAGGTGAGTTTACAGAGCTTGAAAGAGGCCCATTCCCTCCCAAGGTGTGACTGACGCGCGTCCACCGGATAATGATACCGTGAGTGCTTTTTTAACTCTCTGGTTCTAAACCCAGTTAAGTCTAAGTACATTCTCATGGGATCAAGAGATTTTCTAACAAAAAATGTTAGGGTACACTCTAAACTTGAAGATTGATGGGTGTTCTATTGATAGGGTGCAAGAAGCCCGTAATCTTGGGGTGGTGTTTGATGAGCACCTGCATTTTGAGACGCACATCATGGAGGCAGTGCGCAACTGTTTTTACCGGCTCAAGCTTTTGTACCGTGTACGGCCCTACATAAGTGTGGATATGCGTGTCATGCTGTGTGAGTCACTGGTTTTATCTAAGCTGAACTACGCTGACACTGTGTATGGTGCGTGCATTCTCGGTAGAAGCGAAAAGTTGATACAAAGAGTGCAGAATGCATGTGCGAGATTTTGCTTCAATGTCCCTCCCCGATCTCATATAACTCCATTTTTAAATAAGGGCAACTTGATGAGAATGTCAGACCGCAGAAAGCTTCATCTGGCTACCCTACTCTTTGGCACCATTCTCACAAAAAAACCAGAATATCTTTATAGGAAATTGACTTGGTCACGAGATATAAATCAAATTAAAACAAGAGCATCATCTTACCTCCTGTTGGCATCAGCGCACAAAACTGCTGCATTCCGTGGATGCTTTAAATTCGCTGCTTCTCGCTGCTGGAACGACTTGCCACCTCCTTTTCGTGCTATAAAAACAGTAAGAACTTTTAGTACTAAATATAAACAACACTTGTTACGCATGCAAAAGGAAACTTCTTTCTGAACTCACCCTGGGACTGCACGCAGTTTTTTGTTGGTGGCCATAGTAGTCTTGTGTTCCTAGTAATAAGATGTGCTTCGTTCGCTTTGTTTTGCTCGGTGATTATTTGCACAACACAACACATCCCAGTCAGTCATACACACCACAATACTTTATTATTTATCTGCAACACTTATTTGCCATAACTATTATTTACTCATTGTTTTATTAGCGTTAATTTCTTTTCGCTTTAAAATGTAAACAATTAGTTTAAGTTTTTTTTTATGAAAAACACATTGACAGCCGGCTGCGCCCGCGTCTCATCGTTTTGACATAGACTAAATATTGTTTAATGTTTATTTGAATACTCTGTCCCACAGACAAGTGATGTTGGAGCGTCGGGCGTGGTGGGTCTATGCGTATACATATATATATATTTTAAATTGTACACAAAATAATACGGTTTATATTTATTTTTGTTGCCGTATATAGTAACTTATTTATTTATTAACTTATCATTTTTTTAATTTTTTAATCCCATATTAGGATTTATTGATGTCCGTATATGTGTCCGTGGCATCATTATCGGGCCCTGTCAGAACATCAGCGCTGCGTTATTTATTTTTTTAAATATTGCAGCATTATGCTGAGATAGGAGCCTTTTTGGCCTCGCACAGGTCTTTTTACTGTTTTTTGTTGTTATTCTGTTAGTTTATACATTGTTTGTTATTTTTTTTATTTTTTACCATTTGTATTCCCTGTGCGTGTCCCAAAATAAATATTTTTCTTTTTCTTTCTTTCTTTCTTCTTTCTGAAAGTGATTGGATGCGTGTTGTTGAGTCCTCTGGATGTGGCCCGTGCTGTCCGTCCTTTACCAACCTGGTAATCTCCAGAACCGGATGGACTGCAAAATTTCTGGATTAAATTAAATGGCTTCAAACGTCACACGCTTGTTTAGCCACGCAATTTCAGTCTTATTTAGAGACGAGGTTGCTACCACTGTTCTTTACGAAAGGAGTTACCCACCTGCTCCATAAATCGGGTCGTTCTGCGGAACCTAAGAACTATAGACCACTTACATGTTTACCGACTGTCCATAAAGTTCTTACATCTATTCTTAAAGCAAAAATTGCACACCACATTGAAAATAGCTCAATTATGTCTGTGTCTCAGAATGGATGGAAGAATGGGCTTGATCCTTTCTTTGGTACTAAGGAGCTGCTCCATATAGATATAGCCATAAGTCAACAGGTTAGTAGATCCCGGAAGGATTCGTGGACATGTTTGATAGATTATAAGGCTGTTGACTCGGTGCCACATACATGGCTCGTGAGGTGCTGGAGTTATATGTAAAATAAACGCACCACTACGCACTTTTTCGATGGCGTGTATGGGGCAATGGAGAACTGTCCTTCATAATCCAGGATGTCAACAGATCCGGAGGATCGATGAATCGATCAGGATTGAGCGCGGAATATTTAAGGGCGATAGTTTGAGTCCATATTGGTTTTGCGTAGCCTTGAATCCTCGTAGCACACTGTTGGAGGATTCAGGTCTAGGCTATCGGTTGAGAAGAGGTGGATATCACACCTTCTTTACATGGATGATTTGAAGCTCTGCCTCCAACAATTAACACCTGACGGAGCTACTGAAGGTAACAGAAACGTTCAGTAGCACCATCAGGATTGCGTTTGGTGTGGATGGATAAATGTGTAGTCATGCATGTAAAGCGAGGGGGGATAGTGATATCCGTGCGAACCCAACTTACGGATGCTTTACACCTTAGATACCTCTCCTCAACCGAAAGCTACTAGTATTTGGGTTTGTCAGAAGCATTAGGCATCAATCTTGCCGACATGAAACAATCGTTGAAGGAGCGTTTCTTGTGTGTTACACCGTCTTTTATCAGGCGGAAAGAAGGTTCGTGCCTTTAACGGTTGGGTCATACCGGTTTTGATATACTCTTTCGGCATACTCAATTGGACTCAGACCGAACTCGACGTCCTGGATAGGGGGGTCCGTACACTATTGACTGCAAACCGGATACAACACCCACGATCATCGGTAATGAGACTGTACATCCCGCGGAAGTGCGGGGGTCGAGTCTTTTTAAATGTGAAATCCCTCCACAACCGCGAAAATGGCAGTCTCAGGGAATATTTCCTTGAAACTGACGTGGGGATACATCGTGATGTGGTCGCGGTGGACAAGGGCCTCACACCGCTCTCCTTGGCTAAAGAGAACTGGCACAAACCTGTAGTGCTTGACACTAATGATCGCATGGAAGTATGGCAGAGTAAGGAGCTTCACGGACGCTTTTTCCGGGCCCTACATGGCCCGGATGTAGATCTTCTAGCGACCGTAGCCTGGCTGCGTTTCGGTAACCTCTTTGGAGAAACCGAAGGTTTTGTCTGTGCAATTATGGACGAAGCACAGACACAATCTTGTAGCCAGGATTATCCATCAGCAACTTGCTCTGAAATACAGCCTTGTGGAATCGGAAGTGCCGTATTACAGGTACGTGCCCGACCCAGTTCTCGGAAATGGAAATATCACATTGTACTGGGCTCGATCCATCATCACTGACAGGACTATTGTTGCCAATAAGCCTGATATAGTGGTGGTGGATCGAGTAGAGCGGCGCACAATGATTGTTGACATAACGGTAACCTCGTGAAAGCCGAAAAAGATAAAGAAATCAAGTATCTTGATTTGGCTCGCGAAGTTGTCGACATGTGGGATGTGGACTCAGCAATTATTGTGCTGATAGTCGTGACAGCCAATGGCTTAATAGCCAAGAGCCTCGACAAACACCTGAGAAGGCTCTCGTTGGGTAGCTGGATCAAGGGCTTGATTCAGAAAGCGGTACTTCTGGACACGGCTCGCATAGTCAGGAGGTTCCTCTCTCTGGAGCCCTGACCGCCGGTAGCTTGGTCCCTGTTCCCGATACCGGTAGGATACTATTTGTTATATTTTTAAATGTTTTCTTTTTTTCTTCAGATTTTGGAAAAATATTTAAAAATTAATTTTTAAGTTTATAAAATGTAATAAAGGAGAAAATAATAATAATATTATACTTCGCAAAGTAAATATTCACGTCATTGTGTTTATTAATAATCATGAATCTAAAATAAAAATAAAGTAACCAAACAAAAAACCACATTCAGTTTGCAAAAAGTGGAGCAGGTCAGTCCCAAGCCTTTTTGTCCTGAATATAATCTTAAGCGGTATAAAAAGCTTTCTGGCACTTACATTTAATAAATGATTTGAATTTATTAAGGCTTAGATCTTGAACGTGGCTTGGAAGTTTATTATAAATGCGATTACATTGACATCTGAACGAGCCATTTATTTTCTTGAGCCTTGGTGTAGGTACAACAAATTTGTGTTTGTTCCTAGTTCTTACATTATGAACAACACTGTACTTTTTAAACAATTTTGTTTTTATGGGCTTATAAAAGGTTTTTCAAAAATATACTGAGAAGGCACAGTCATTACTTTCATTTCCTTAAAGTTCTCTCTGAGAGAGTGTCTCGGATTTAATTTATAAATTGATCTAGCAGCTCTGTTTTGAAAAACAAAAATAATCCGAATGTCAGCGGCATTTACCCAAAGAAAGAAAGAAAGAAAAGAAAGAAAAATTGTTTATTCTTCACAAACACAACGCACATAATAAAAATAAAATAAAAAACACAAATTACATCCAAATAAAGTAGCCAAAGTCCTCGTATTCAGAATGTCACATAAAAATGACGTTTTTAATTTTTGTCCATTGCCTGATGTCACTCAGCACCAAAGACAATACACATTGCTCTGTGTGTGTGTGTTGCGACACTGGCAAGGCAAATGACAATAACGTATTACGTAACACCAATAATACAAACAAAAACACGATTGCGAAGTGAAAAATGACTACTTTTCTTAACAACTATACAAGAACTATAATTAAATCTGTGCGTCACATCTGTGCAAGAACAGGTCGTTGCTCAGCAAAATGCTGTGACTTCGGACCAACCTATTGTCAACAGCGCTGATTTTCAGCAACTACCTCTCGAATGACGTAATGACTTCGTGCGGTGTGACATAATATATCGGGTAAGTATAATCATAACATAATTTTCCACAAAAATACGTGTGATTCTTGCTGAACATATTATTAAGTAAATAGATGTATAAACATATATATCTGTAAAACTAAGTAACTTAATTAATTACAAAGAGAATACTTTAAACACAGTACAATGAAAACAAAAATGCTTTCCATTAATTAACTCTGTATTATCTATAATTTCGATACTATCAATATTCAATTATTAAAAATAAAAGTGAAGTGAATTCATTGATACAACATTGCGACAGCGGCCATCTGCATAAAGACATGCTTCGAGGCATGGCGTTGGCAAACGACCACCACGCTCTTTAGATCAAAGCGATAGGTTAGCCAAGTGGTACAACTTGATAGTGTTCTCTTGATCTTCATGGTAAGCATGACTACAGTCATTAGTATTCACAAGGTATTAGTAGGTGTTGCATTACTTAACTAAATTGAGACAGAAACCCAGCCCAACATAAAACAAAATTGGTAAGTACCTAAAGTGATACTTTATGAAATTTTATACCTACCTATTGTCCCATCCAGATAATGCAGCTTTAGAAAGACTTCCAACAAACACAACACATAATTAAGGACTACCACTCCTGCAACAATGACACAGACTGGACCCAAACAGGGAGGATTCAGACAGAGGCAACTCACACTGCTGAAAATCCATATCCATTGCCCGTAGGCCATGACCCTTGATGTAAGTACAAAAAGGTCAGCTATTGTTACTAGACTACCCACACCAGAGTACCGTACGACATAAAATTATCAAAATAGCTAAAGTACACTAATCGGGCTGGGTCTATGTCAGTTAATTTACGATTCTTTTCTAACAGCGTATGCTGCGGAGCTTAGCTTTTTTGACATTGTATACCTTTAGCCTAATGAATACAATTATATTAATATAAATTTTAGTTGCTATATCATCATTGCATCTTTGTAACTATAAATTCGCAGCTGAAGGCTGTTATGTTATAAAGGAAAAAAATATAAAAAAAATGTAACTTGAAGGTGACCCCGAGAGCCGGAAGGTGGTACCTCTCAGGTAATCAGCCCCCGTGGAAGGCCAGTAGAAATTTCCCGGTTGAATTGAAGTAAAGGTGGAATAAGCACCCACAATTGTAGGCTGTGGACAAAAAGGAACTCTGAGATGTGATTTCACTCCGAACTCGGACACGCGGGGACGCATCGACCAACGAAAAACTTACCGCTTATTCCAGGTATTTAAACTCGCGTCTCCCTCGGTGTACCGTGAAGATATTTGGTATCAAAAGACGTAGGGAGGCGACGAGGAAACCTGCGAAAAACCGTAAGATGGTCACAAACGAACCGCCATCGTCGAAGGAAATTTTCTCTCGAAAAGAGTCCTACTTACCAAAAATCCGATAGAAATATCCACCGGGACCATTCCACGGGTCCTTTGGTTTAGGATTAGGGCATTAAAGCGCCACTATAAACCAGATTAGTTACGATTCCATTCAGGGAAAATCAGGAGACCTGTCACCTTCACCAACAAAGATCGCAAAAGTGACTTGTCAAATTTTGACGTCCAAAATGTCATACGAAATGTATCACGGATAAAAAATACAATTAAGAAATCGTTCCGAAATCGACTACAATCATCAATACATGTAACGGTGTAAAAAAACTCGTTACATGTTCCTCCTTTGGCTCAATGATATCTTTACAAACAGCTGGTAACTCTTCTTTGATAGCAATGCTTTCTGTTTGACATTCGTCAACTATACTTATCTGCTCCATTGGAGATTTAATTAAACCACTTAATAACTCTTGGTGTTGGTTTATTAAAGTTTTGGGCTGAAAATATAAGTATAGTATTATGCAGGTGATCACAGTCCAACAAGCACAAATCTTTATTTACTATTTGGTAAAGTGAAAACATATTTGTGCTCACTTGTAGTCACTCAAAAGAGCCCCACGAGTGAAGATACTTATGTAGGTCCAACATACCCTTGAGAGCCGGCCATACCAACCTCAGTGACCACTGCACAAACTATTGTCGCACAGCTTGTGCTGACATGAGAGAGGACCATTATCAAGATGCCACATTCAAGTTTCAAACAAAAGTTGTAGCACTATTATGGTTATAATAATTGAAAACACCTACATTTGACAAAAGCACACATCACCATTCAAAACTCAATAATATGGTTGGTGTGAAATCCAGACACAATAGATAAAAGCTTGAGAGGAACCAATTCCACATTATACCGAAATTAGAAACTATAAGAATAAATGTCCATTAAAGAATAACTCACCTCATAATCCTCATTCATCATCTGAGCAAACAGCCCTTCAGCTCTCAGACATTTTCTCAGGAATTGGTAGCAGTGCTTCAGTTTGGTGCAGCAGAAAAAACAAGCGAGAATCGGTCTATTGTCTTCAGTTACAAACTGCAACAAAATTTGTATCACATGATATTGTTTTAATGACTAAAATACATGTACCTATATCATTAATGCATTTGTTATGTATCTTACAGAGAAGGCATGAGCATTGATCACCTTTGCTCAAGGCAGATTGGCAAAATAATATACATATTCATTTAAGTCCAGTATTCCTCACGCAGTTTTCCTTCACCAATGTCAGTAATTTCCTTTTTCCCTTAAGACAACCGGTAAAAATTTAGTATAGTTTGGCAGGAAAAGGGGGTGGGGGATGGGGGGGGGGGGGTGGGGGGGTGCTCAAGACCCCCTAGTACCACTCCCATGAAAAGGTAACGCACCGTTCTTGAGAAAAACTAATTATTCTAACCTAACCTCAAAACTCTTAAATGTCGCTTCTGCAACGTCTCCGGCGCTGCGGGAAGTGCAACCCCTTCGCCCTTACGTAACAAAGGATAGGCACCCATGTTCCTAGTTGTAGGTGCCTATGCTTTGTTACAGCGGGCGGGGGCTGCCCTCCCTTCGCGCCTCCGGATTTTTATAAACACTAGGGGTTGGAGCCAAAAGACTACGTGGAGTCGGGGTGCCCCGATTCGGTTTTGGAACAGTGTCGACCTATTTTAACCATGAAGTGTGGGTACACTCATTTCCTTCTAAGCAGAATTTCTAAGTAACGTAAACAAATAACACTGACACATGACACAAATATTATTGTTTTTTTTTTTACGTTCCGTTTCGTCGATTTTGCACGACATTTGACACCACAGACAACACACTAGTACAGATTTGGTTGTCAATCGACGATTTTAACGTTTCGTAACGCTGTTTATCTAATTAGAGGTTAGAAACATTTTTATTAATTTCTCGAAAATACGCATTACATTGTAATAAGAGTGGTAGCGTTATAATCAGGGAACCCACCCCTACCATCTTCAACCCTTTTTACCCCAAAACTCCTGCCAAACGATACTAGATCCAAGCCGCTATTAAAAATATCAACTTACTGGAATATCAGTCAGCTTCTCGTATAGTTCGTGCAAGTTCCTGTTAACCACTACATACATGCGAACTTTTTCTGCTAAACATATTCTACACATCGGCAGTTTTTCCATCTTTTATTTGTGTCTTTCTTTTGTGGTATGTATATATTTCAATAATACAAATTAATTGTAAAAACAGGTGTGTAGCATACAAATAACGAGGGAGGCTTGTTTATTATCAATATGACTTATTATGTAGGTAGTCCACATAACTCATACGAATTCGTTTATTAGTCCCTGAGCACCATCTACTACTTTTAGAGAACCGGTTTAGTTCACGTAAATTTCGATAATTGTTCACAACAAAGCACCAGTACCACAAAAAACAAACTAAATTATTTCCAAGTAAGCTTGTCTTGTTGAAAAAATATCGATACATCGATGTATCGAAACTTTTGATTCGATATATATTGAACCGATCCATCGATATATCGATACAAACTATTCAATTTAGAAAATCGTATCGAAAACGATATTTTTTCAAATTTATTTTATCACCGTTGAAGACATTTATTTTCTCAAACGATTACAATAATCACTTACAGAGAAAATAGAATAATAACATTCCAATCGATTGGGCCGAGACTATTCTCGCAATCGAACAATAAACAGACCTTCTTTTTGTATGTTTTTTTGACGTCTAAATGATGTCATGTTTTTGTGAAGCTTGTGTCTTTTGAAAAATGAATGAGAAAGTGTGTTTTTTAACTTGAATATTGTGAAATGGTGTATATTTATGTAAATTAAATAAAAACTTTGGAACACAACTGTTTATTTTTTTAATTATAATGACCTTTACACAAGAAACTGGGAAAAAAACCCCTTACACTGAATACAAACTAAAATTCCAAAAAAGCATGTGAAGTGCAGAATTTTTCTACTTTCTCTACCGGACAAATAATAAATAAGTCTTAAAAATATTACAATATTGCTATTTAGCTTTCGATAGTTTCTAATTTTGAATAATAATAATTAAAATGCCTTCGTTTTATTATTAAGATTCTCATACATTAATATATTGTGCATTATGTATAAAAAACAATATTCCCTCTTATTGAACCAGACTGAACTACATACATTATTATTTTGAAACCAAAAATTTCTGAAAATTTGCACGATATTTCGATATTTTTTTTCTCGATATATCGAGGTCGATATTGATATTTTATTAAAGTTAGATACATCGATATATTTTTTCACTTCCGACATCCCTATAAGGCCGCATTCCGAGTTAGACCATAATCGCTGACAGCGCTCACATCGATAATTGGCGTTCCGATTTAGATAACACGATGATGACAACTGACAATACGCTCAGTGATAATTTGGCCGCATTCCGAATTGCGCCGTAATCGATTTGAGCGCGCTTACACCCGTTCCGAATTAGCGTGACCGCGACAACGATTTCCCGTGATTCGTCATAGATGACGTCATGACATGCGCCACCTTGCTATAACGTCGACCATGCCATAAAATAATAACACTGTGAGCGATAAAATAATAACACTGTATCTAAATCGGAACGCAAATTATCGATGTTAGCGCTGTTAGCGATTATTGTCTAACTCGGAATGCGAAATGCGACCTATTACTCCATGTTAGACACTAGGTGTGCCAGTAAACATTTTTTTCTGTGATAAAAATAGAGTTATTCTCCACAACATATCTATTATGTTTACCTGATAACGTTTAAACCGCGCTTGCCGCGGTGCGGTCGGTCTGCGGATGGGTGATAAATTTACATACCGATACCCCTCCATGCCTTGGAAGCACGATAGGCCGCTGGTCCCGTCTGTTATTCTTGGATCTTGGTACAAATTAACAGGTTTTGGGTTTATTTAGTGCTTTCTATTCACGAAAAAATGAATAGTTAAAGGGCCTTGCTCCAGTTTCAAATAGGGATGAAAAAGTGATTTATCGAACTCGCGTAACTTGACGGAGAATGGCCATACAAGTTGACGACGACGATGCGACGAAATAAAATGGCGGCCAGCCGGCCGGGCCAGCAAGGCGAGAGGGGCGCGGGCGCGGTGTCCCGCTGCACCGACGCGATTCGCGCGAATTTCAATTAGGACACCTATTCGAATTCAAAATACATCATCCATCATTTATGGGGTACTGTGTTAAATGTTATAACAAAATACCTTGTGATATATTGCAATTAAATGAAAGAAAATTTAAAATTCGTATAAAAAGTACACTTTGCAGACAAGCTTATTACAAATTAGAGGACTATATACAAGATAAGAATGCTTGGAAACATGATGGTCCAGCTCCATAGGACAATCCCGTCTAGACAAAATCACACTGGTTGCTAATTGAATATTTTTTTTTTTTTTTTTTTTACTTACTCACACACTGACCTATTCCTAGTTAATATTTTAGGAAAGTCATATATTTTTACAGTGTTTGTAAATATGTGAGCACAATGTACCTATCGCGTCATTCATTTATCTGTCTTTGCTATATTTTTAGTTCTTCTTACCACTTGTGGTATAGTATTTTTATTCTTGGTGCATCGTTTTCACATATAAAAATATAATTAATGTATACAAATATTGTAAAATATTTTAAAAGAGTAACGGTGGAGTTTCTTGCCACTTCTTCTCCATACGAAACTACTTTTTGGAAGTGGCGCCTAGAATCAGTTATATTTTTATTGTAATTTTTGACGTTCAAAAGTGCCATTTTATGGGCCTATTTGAAATAAATGCTTTGACTTTGACTTTGAAATGTTTGATCGCGCGTTCGTACGAGCTAAGTTCGCACGAATAGATTTACAAACATTTTGATCGCGCGACAGCGTCGTGCGATTGTCAGTTAAGACACCTATTCGAGAACAATATGTTTGATCGCGTGTTCGTACGAGTTTAATTCGCGCGAACCTGCGATGATCACGCAATCTCGTTCTATTAGGACGGTGCCTTAGGCATTCTAATAACGTCAGATTCTTAGGAAATTTCGACAAATCAAGATAGAGAGCGTTCTCGCGCTTGTCCTGTTAGGTCACGGGTTATTCCAAAGAGAAAACCGTGGCCCTGGCACAGGCAACTGAAGGAACACGGGTGGGTTTTAGTCAGCCCTGATGGTCTATCTCTGTGACAAATTTCATCCAAATCCGTTCAGCCGTTTTACGTGAAAGCGTAATAAATAAACAAACTTACTTTCGCATGTATAATAGTTATTACTAGCTGACCCGGCGAACTTCGTACCGCATCAGAATATTGTTAGGTAGGTATTTATATCCAACCTATTTGTATTTGTCTGTGGTGAAAAGAAAGAATGTTGCAGATCAATCGTGTCAAGAGGGTTCAGCGTAAGATGGCTCATGTGTAATAAATATCTTAAACTTTTAAATTATCTTTCTCTAACAGTATGCCCTTAGTAATATCATAAAAGGTTATGGGCCGCATTTTTGTGATGATTTACAGAAGAAAAATGGAAAATAATAAAATATTAAAATAAGAAGAAAATTTTGAACTGTCAGAGTAAAAATATAAAAATAAAAATGGATGCGAGAAAATATGAAGCAAAGCCATTTTTGAAAGAGGGAGTAAATTTTCAAACATGGAAATTTCGAATAAATTTACTGTTGGAGGAAAAAGGAGTCGTAGAAGCGATAAAAATTGAGAAACCAACTAAGGAAATGGATATTAAAGCAAGGTCAATAATCGTACAATGTGTATCAGATAAGTACATATCATATATAAAAAAGTGTACAAAGTCATTAGACATGATGAAATGTTTAGAAGCTATTTTTGAAAGAAAATCTGTTTTCAATAAATTGCAACTAAAGAGAAGATTGCTAAATTTGAAATGTCAAAAAGATACAAAGCTTCAGGACCACTATCTAAGGTTTGATAATATTATAACTGAAATAGAAATTGGAGAACGCATGTCTGAGTCTGATAAAGTGTGTCACTTATTATTAACACTGCCAGAAAATTATGAAAATGTTATAACATCACTAGAAACGATGTCAACAGAAAAGGAAATAACAATTGATTTTGTGAAAGCAAGATTGTTAGACGCTGAGCTGAAAATGAAAAGTGATACTGAAAATAGAAATCACGATACAAGTACCGAGACAAGTTTTTCTACGGAAAATATAGTATGCTATAAATGTTAGCAAAAAGGGCACAAAGCATATAAATGCAGGAGAGACCAAAGAGGTAGATACTTGAGAGGAAATGTTTTTGGAAGAGGCAGAAGAGATGATAGAGGTAGAGGTGGACAAGCAAATATTTCACAACTTATGTTTACGGCATATGATGAAACAATAAACATAACAAATGAGTACATAGTTATGCAATCTGAACCGCAACGAGTAATCACCGTGAGAGCATAAAATGCACGATTGCAGTTTAGGGTGGCCCTTCTAGACGGTTCCATGCATTTTGTCAATCTAGCATTTTAAGTAGCTGTAAGTCCCACGATGTAACCAATAGGATAGATTTGAGATCATTACATTAGAGCATACGCTTCTGCTCAGACGTATTCAACTCTTTTATTATAACGCTCCCAAAAAACTTGACTGGCGCAGCCGGTAGGATCGCCGAAATAGAGCTGCGCTGTCCTTCGCGTTTTTCCGAAATAAAACTTTTTCGTGTTACGCGTTCGGGTGGCCCTGAAAGCTGTGGTGATTCTACGAACCAAACAAATTGTCATGGTGGAGCATAGAATGAGAAAGGCGAACTGGTGAGTCCAAATTTTCACCTTCCTTTCCTATTTCCTTTGTGTGTTATTATGCGATTAGACGTCTCGCGTTATAACGTTATCTGGTTTTGCATAAAATCTGTAAGGCTAGTCTAATAATAGAAAAAGTTATTTAAAGTTATACTATAAAAGAAATAATGAAATAATTATTGATAATTAATTAGAAAAAAATATTTTATTCCGATAAATTGTTTAAAGTTTTATTTGATTAATTACTATTAGATGTAGGGAATTATTTTGTGTTTAAAAGAACTTCAGTTATACTTTTCACTTCTGTTCTTTATATTATTATTGTGCGTTAAGCTAATTAATAGCATTAAAAATGGAAGATCACGTAAAAATTGTCATGATTCCAAATGAAATGATTAAAATTATTCCGCTATTTGACGGCGATAAGCGACATTTAAACCTTTTTATACGTAAGAGTGAATATATTATAAATAAATACAGGGGAAGTGACGAGCAAAACTTGTATGTCATGCATGCTATAACGAGTAGATTAGCGGGGAATGCAGCCGCGCTTATCAGTGAGCGCGAGGATATTGTTACATGGGAAGAGTTTAAGGTGTTATTAATACAACATTTTGGAGACCCCAGAAGTGAAGAATGTTTAGCAATTGAATTGGAAACTTTGCGTATAAGAAATGGTGAATCATTTTTGGATTTTTGTAATCGTATTCAATCAGTGCGTAGTATTTTAATATCAAAAGTTAATAGATTATCGAGTAGCATGCGCGAAAGTAAAATAACGATTTATAATAATACGTCATTAAACGTGTTCCTTTATAATCTACCGGAAAATATGGTGCGTATTGTGAGATTAAAAGCACCGTCCACTCTGGAACAGGCTTTATCTTTCGTCTTAGAAGAGGTCAATTTCCATGACCAATATAATGCCCGAAATAAAATACTGCTGACGTCCTCCAGTAAAAATGCTGTATCAAATAATACACAAACGTTTAAATTCGGCACAAATAATTATAATACGCCTATTAATACTAATAAATCTATTTTTACTCAACCAAATACACAACCCAAATTTTATTTTGGTAACTCCCAAGGTCAACCATTTGGAATGCGTCCTCAACAATTTGGATTTCAAGGCCAAACATTTGGTTATCGCCCACAACAATTTGGGATACGTCCGCAACCATTTGGGATGCGCCCCCAACAATTTGGAATACGCCCTCAGCAATATGGAAATCAACAACAATTATATAACAGACCCTTACAGCCATTTGGCAACCAGAACCAAACGTTCAATAGACCTTTACAGTCATTCGGTATTCAGCAACCAAAAATTCAATCTAGTGACGCTGACGTCACAATGCGCACTGCGCCTCCGGCCAAGGTCCATATTAAAGGATTTAAATTAAACGAGCTTGACCTTGACCATAACGATGATAGTATTTTTCCTTACGATTACCAATGTAACGATGATTATTATCACGAATATAGCCCTCTTACCGAAAATCATGACGAGAATTATACGGAAGAAATTAATGAAGAAGTTTCAGTGGAAAATAATGAGGATTTTCCATTATTGGCCTCGAAAAACATAGTGAAATAATACATTTAAATTGCGATACATGCCTTAAATTACCATACATTTATATACCAGAAATAGATGCCAAATTTATGATAGATACGGGAAGTACTAAATCATTTATAAACCCGGAAAAGGCCAAATACTACTTTTACGATTATATTTACTACGACCCATTTGAAGTTAGAAGTACTCACGGTACAAGCCAACATGAACGAGTACTTTTGATTTCGGCATTTCCAATTTTTAATGTCAATGAAACTCACAAATTTCACATCTATGAAGTCGATCCTAGCTTCGACGGTTTACTAGGTAATGATATTTTACATAGTATAGAGGCGGTAATAGATTTAAAAAATGAGGTCCTCAAAACGAACACTACAGTAATACCGATTACGCGCGACAAGAATAAACATATATTAGAGTTAAAACCTCGATCAGAACAAAGAGTTAAAATTCCTGCAAATTATCACTCTGGCAGTGCTATAGTGGATTTTAGAGAATTTACTAAAGGCGTACGTATGCCCAGCGCTTTAGTTAAGTGCAAAGACGGTTACTTTACTACCGTTATTCAAAATACTCTCGACAAACCAATTAAATTAGCAATTACTAAACCATTTGAAGTAGAACCATATGAAAATCACATAAATGATTATGATGTTAATAATTTTAAAGACATTGAAAATATTGAAGTAGAAAAGTTATTAACGGATAACTTACAAAAGCTTCGTCTGAATCACATGTCAGTTGAAGAAAGTAAAGCCATAAGTGCATTATGTTTAGACTATAAAGATATATTCTATTGTGATGGCATTCCATTAAGTTTCACGAACCAAGTCAAACATTGTATTAGGACAAAAAACGAAGATCCTATTTATGTTAAACCATACAGACAACCCCCTAGTCAGTCTCAAGAAATAAAGAATCAAATCGAGAAGTTACTTAAAGAAAATGTCATTCAGGAATCTCATTCACCTTGGTCAGCCCCAGTTCATTTAGTCCCAAAAAAGAAAGATGCATCAGGAGAAATAAAATATCGAATGGTAATTGACTACAGACGGCTAAACGAAATAACAGTTGACGACAGATACCCACTTCCCAATATCACTGATCTGTTCGATAAATTAGGTAAAAGTACATACTTTACGACATTAGATTTAGCAAGCGGTTATCACCAAATTGAGATTAACGAAAATGACAGAGAAAAAACAGCATTCAGCACTGAAAACGGACACTTCGAATTTTTAAGAATGCCGTTTGGCCTCAAAACTGCTCCCGCAACCTTCCAACGAGCAATGGACAGTGTTTTAAGAGGGTTGCAAGGAATCCATTGTCTGGTATATTTGGATGACATTATAATATTCTCAAATTCGCTTGCAGAACATATCCAGAAATTAAGAGCAGTTTTTGATCGTTTGAAGTCAAATAACCTTAAAATTCAACTTGATAAATCCGAATTTCTTCGGAAAGAAGTCTTATACCTAGGTCATGTTATCACTAAAGATGGCCTTAAACCTAATGATGATAAAATTAAAGCAGTTCTAAATTACCCACTGCCAAAAACCGTGACAGAAATTAAAAGTTTTTTGGGCTTGATAGGTTATTACAGGCGATTTATTCGAGATTTTGCCAAGGTAACACAACCACTAACTAATTGCTTAAAGAAAAGGAACAAAATTATTATAAATCAAATATACATAGATGGTTTCCAAAAATGTAAAGAGCTTCTTACTAATGCTCCTTTACTTCAATATCCCGATCCAGATAAGCCTTATATCTTAACTACAGACGCATCGTCAAATGCCTTAGGCGCAGTACTATCGCAAGGCATCATAGGGTCTGATAAGCCAGTGGCTTACGCCAGTAGAACTTTAAGTGATACAGAGACCAGATACAGTACTATAGAACGTGAACTTTTAGCGATCATTTGGGCGGTAAAATATTTCCGGCCATACCTTTATGGTAATAAATTCATCATTTATACTGACCATAGACCCTTAGCCTGGCTCTATTCTCTTAAAGAGCCAAACAGTAAGCTCACCCGCTGGCGACTTCGTCTTCAAGAATATGATTTTGAAATTAAATATAAAAATGGCAAGCAGAATACAAATGCTGATGCCCTGTCTCGTATTAAAATAAATGTATTAGGTGCAGATGAGGATGGATTATCTATGAAAGTTAACGTAGAAGATAAAGAACTAAGAACAAAAAAAACCCAGGCTACGCTCAAAGTAGATAATTTAACTAATACCGATAGTGGCGACTCTAGAACAATGTCTATCTCGGATTTGTCCGCTACTGTAACAGCCAGTTCTGAATGTGATACAAATGAACCTATTCCACTTATTCCTGCGAAAGATAAAACATTCACAGTGCATTCAGCTGAAGATATGAAATCAATTGGTATTCCAATATTACAAGAAGCAATAGACACGAAACCGAATCAGATATTAGTCTTTACGTGGCATAAAAACGATATGCAAGTTACAGATCTTTCCCGTGAAAAACAAAAAATCCTTGAAGTATTTCTACCAATAAATAATGATAAATTAATTAAACAGTTTTTAAAAGAATATGTTAAATATAAAATTAAATATTTTATATATTTTGAAAGCATAGAACATAGGAAACAATTTAGTAAGATTATTATACATTTATTCAAAAAAGGAATGGTAGAATTCGTGGAATGTACAGAGCGTGTAGTTTTTGTTGAAGATGAAAACGAACAAAAAGAAATCATCTTACAACATCATGAAGGAAAAACTTGTCACAGAGGTATAAAAGAGACTATGTCTAGGATAAGAAGAAACTATTTTTGGCATAGCATGCAAGAGACGATTTCAGCCGTAATTAATAATTGTGAAGCGTGCTGTAAAACTAAGTATGACAGAAAACCCATAAAGCCTTTTCTACAGTTAACTCAATCACAAAATGCACCATTTCAGGAAATTTTCATAGACATTTTTGCTATAGAATCTATATACTATCTTACACTAGTCGACGCCTTCAGTAAACTAGGACAAGCAATAGAAATATCGAATAGATCTACACCCGAAGTAATACGTGCGCTTATTAAATACTTTTCCATTTACGGAACCCCCAAAAAAATTAGTTGCGATCCCGGCAGTGAATTTAATAATGAATTACTGAAGCAGTTAATGATAATGTACAACATACAATTACATATCAGTACACCCAATAACCCTAATTCAACAGGCATAGTTGAGCGTTTCCATTCAACTATCATAGAAATATACCGTTTAGCTAAATACGATCGAAAATGTACTGATGCAGCCTCCGTTATGACCTATTCAATAATGGCTTATAATCATACCATACATACAACGACAGGTTTGACACCATTTGAAGTTGTTTTCGGTCATACTGATTCAAATTCTATATTAGGCGCAAATTTCGAGAAAAACTATACCCAACAATTACTAAAAGATCATGCAAAGCGTACGAAACGTCTCTATAGTTACATATCGGATCAAGTCATAGAAACAAAGCAAAAGATTAGAAATAGCAAGGGTGGCGAGATAAGTAAAAAGTTTGAAATAGGCGACGTAATTTATGTAAAAGAGGTTAACACCAGATTAAGTAAAGACAAGCCACGTTATAGGAAGGCAACTGTTAGTGGTGAGGTAGAACATAATGTTATCCCTGTAAAAATTGGAACTAGAGACACAAAAGTCCCAATTAAAAATATTAAACGTCCTCCGCAGGTGGTGCCTCACGATATTGGCAGTATCGCAAATAACGTGGGCCCTTCAACTTCAAAAGGTTGAGAAAAACCCTGGTATCCTTCCCGTGAAACAAGGACAGGCGTTTAAACAAATAGATAAGTGGCTAATTATAAAACTTTTAAATATAGATAGCTTAGGTAATGACCTAGAATTAAGTTTAACTAAGTATAATGAATTCACTAAATTAGTAGATGTTAACGAACCTTACAGCCATGAGTTTTTGGCATTCGTACTCAAACGGATTATCTAAAGGATAGAACTGTAGAAAAATTTCAGCAACTTGTACCAGCTAAAAGATTTAAGCGAGGACTAATTGATCCACTTGGGTCTATGATTAAAATTGTTACAGGTAATTTAGATCATAGTGACGCAATCCAATATGATTCCCTCATTTCTCAGTTAAAAAGCAATCAATTATTATTAGATAAAAAAATAACTTTGGTCTCGAAAATGTTAAATGGTTTTGTTAACAGTACAGAAATCTTACATAACAACACATTAATTTTAGATGAACGTTTAGAAAGGATCGAGAGATTAGTTAAAAATATGACTACTAAAGAAGAACATTCTATTTACTCTACTTATATTCTAGGAATGTTTAATATGTTCTTAACAAATTTTAGAACAATTAATATAATTTTAAGTGAGATTGAAACGGCCTTAGCCTTTAGTAAGGTGTCTGTACTGCATCGAGCGATTGTTAATTCCACTGAATTATTGCACATGTTACAATCTATAGCCAAGACAGAAAATCTGTTATATGCTGTAAATGAGAATAATTTAGTTAAGTTTGAAGATTGTATTACTGTTAAAGCTTTTATTAAACAAAACCAGATTACGTTCATAATGGAGATTCCATTAATTGAAAACCGTACTTATAGTTATTTTAAACTTTATTCCTTACCTGTGTATAACACAGATTTAAACGAAACTGTAATAGTAGTTCCTAAATATCCCTACCTTTTGGTGAAAGACTCAGATTACTTACCAGTTGTGACAGCCTGTGTACAGACTTCAATGGATGATAAATTCTTATGTACCGATGATAACGTGTTGACCCATCTAGAGCCACTGTGTGAAGAACAGTTAATGAAGTTCCATTCTAATGCTAGTGCATGCGAGCAGCATACAGTTGACATTGAAGATTTGAAAGTTCAACGAATTGGCCGCGGAAGTTGGATTCTATATACAAAGAATAATGTTATAGCAAGTAGAAAATGCAATGATGACGCCATGAGCCACGAGTCTCTTCAAGGAACATACATAATTATCCTGGACGATACTTGTATGTTTAACGTCGGGGAAATATCTCTACAAAATTATAAATTTCCTCTTACACATCTGAATTATCGAATAAATCCAATTATTACCCTACCGGAGTTGAAACCTGAAAAACGTACCAACAGTGTCAGTGCAGTGAAGATGAAAGGTATCAATTTAGATGAGTTGAAAGAATTAGCTCAAGTGGTGAAAATGAGCAAAGTGAAATACGGTGATAACGATGGTGCGGTTAACACGAAAAATATTAGTTTAGGCACGGTAATTTTATATGTAATTCTACCCTTAGGATTAATAACCTTTCTTATTTTTAAATATAAAATCAAATTGTTTAATTGTCGGCGAAATGATCAGAATCTTAACAACTCTGATAATTTCGTTCTTGAGGAGGGAGGAGTTATGCAACCTGAACCGCAACGAGTAATCACCGTGAGAGCATAAAATGCACGATTGCAGTTTAGGGTGGCCCTTCTAGACGGTTCCATGCATTTTGTCAATCTAGCATTTTAAGTAGCTGTAAGTCCCACGATGTAACCAATAGGATAGATTTGAGATCATTACATTAGAGCATACGCTTCTGCTCAGACGTATTCAACTCTTTTATTATAACGCTCCCAAAAAACTTGACTACATAGAGTCAAACGTAATAGAGTTTATAATAGACTCAGGAGCTTCGGATAACATGATACAAGATAAATACAAAGAATATATGACAGAAATTAAGCCACCAATACGGTTTTCGTGCTGGAGTCTCAACCGAAGATGCAGTCCTGGACTTGACGCAGTTGGTTGCTGGGAACCTGGACAATAAAACTAAATGTCTTGGTATATTCCTAGATCTTTCGAAGGCATTCGACACAGTCTCTGTTCCCTTACTTTTCTCTAAATTGGAACAGATTGGTATAAGAGGCATCGCTCTTCAAATCTTTAAGGATTATCTCACCAATCGAACCCAAATCACTAAAATAGGTAACCTCCTTAGTGATGAGGAACTGATCTCTCACGGAGTGCCACAGGGAAGCATCTTGGGTCCCATTTTATTTCTCATCTACGTAAATGATTTATGCAGAATGACCCTACCTGATACTAAAATCTTTGCATATGCTGATGACACCGTTATTATAGTTGATGGGTCAAGGTGGGATAGCGTTAAAAATAGCGCAGAATCAGCACTTACCAAAGTAATAACATGGCTTAACCTAAATCTGCTAACGCTTAACTTTGACAAGACGTCCTATATGCCTTTCTCTATTCGCCAGAATACCGCTCCTGACTTTACATTCTCGATAATAGCCCACACCTGCTCACGGCTATCATCTCCGTGTCAATGTCGAATACTTACGAGAACCGAGAATGTTAAATATCTTGGTGTACAAATTGACGCGGGGTTACGGTGGGATAAACAGATAAATGCCTTGACCTCCAGGACTATGAGACTGATACACATTTTTAAGTCTCTTCGAGAGTCGGCTAACCCTGACACTCTGAAAATGGTATTCTATGCTCTGTGTCAATCCGTAGTTGGGTATTGTATCACGGTATGGGGTGGCGCAACTAAAACCAGTTTGATAAAAGTTGAAAGGGCACAGAGAGCTATATTAAAAGTAATGCTACGTAAGCCGTTCCGCTATCCTACAACACAATTGTACTCGGAATGTAAGGTGCTTACTGTCCGTCAGCTCTTTGTGCTCCGATCGGTACTTAAAAGACACGCTTGCGTCCCTCCCTCTGATCCAAACAAACGTACCAACATTCCCCCAGGCACTCAGCATAAAACGTCGTTCGCCAGACACCAATACCAAACACTTAGCGCATATATTTACAAAAAAACTCACATAGGCCTCAACATCCGCGACCTCAATAAATATCAAGTAAAGTCTAAGGTGACAGAATGGCTACTTCAACAAGACTATTTACAAACCGAGTCCCTACTTACATATATTGCTTAATAATAATAACAACAACTATTTATCGCTGCACACTCATAATTACACTCTCCATACACATGGGTGTGCAGTTACATACATTCACACACTCTCCTACATTCTTGAGTTGCACTCCCCTCTCCTCGTTTTTACCGTTATTATATGTTTAGGAAAAATACATACTACATACAAGTAAGATACATACAAAAGTGAGACAATATTAATAAACATCCACAGCAACTGACACACTTCACAAGTTCCTGTTTATTTTAGATACCTTATAGCTGATCACTGTCTCTTAAGATACAGGTCGCCCTAGTTTAAGAGGCAGGGCTCACCCTTTTTTTTGTACAGACCTTGTGGTTACAAAGTAATGATGTAATACCTGTCTTTACTCTTATGCCAACCAGTTGTAACCCATCTTTTACCTATTTTTATTTTAAACTACACATGTATTTTTCGTCTGTAACTTATTTAAATAAATAAATTTTTTTATTATTATATTATTATTATTAAAACATTGACACAGCCAGCAAAAATTAAAGTTGCTAATGGCGAGCATTTAGAAGCAAATGAGAGAGGAATGTTAAAAACAGAAGAAAAAGGAAGATGCATAAATATTGAAGCCTTAATTGTGCCTAATCTAACGCAAAACTTAATGTCAGTAAGTAAACTAGTTGAGAATAATAGTAGTGTCATATTTCGAGGAAATGTAGTAAAAATTATACAAAATAACACAAGTGTGTATGGAGCAAAATATGGAAAACTGTATAAACTGCAATTGAAAATAAAAACAGAGAACGAATGTTATACAACTACAAATGACACAAATCTATGGCATCAAAGACTGGGACATTTGAATAGAAATGGGTTAAGCACTTTAAATTTACCAAATAATGAGAAAAGATGTGATGTGTGCATGAGAGCGAAGTCAACGAGATTACCGTTCTATCCAGTAGTAATGCCAAGACCAGAAATAGTATGTGAACTTTTACACACTGATATAGCAGGTCCAGTAAATATACCCTGCATAAATGAAGAAAGATATTACCAGGTAATTGTGGATGATTATACACATTTTGGAGTTATATATCTGTTGAAGTATAAACATGAAGCAACACAAAACTTAATTGATTATGTGAGATATATAGAAAGACAGAACGAAAATAAAGTAAAAAGGATAAGATGCGATAATGGTGGCGAATTTAAGAATAGAATAGTACATGAATTTGCGATAAATAATGGGATAAAAATGGAGTACACAAACCCATACAGTCCACAAATGAATGGAGTATCTGAAAGAATGAACAGGACTGTATATAATAAGGCCAGAGCATTAATGTTGGAATCCAACCTTCCGAAAGAATTATGGGGAGAGGCAGTTAAGTGTGCCATGTATCAAATAAATAGATGTCCATCAGCAGCTATACAATTTAAAACACCGGCAGAATTGTATTATGGTAAAAATTATATAAATAATATGAAAGTATTTGGATCGAAAGCATGGATGATTGTATTACCAAGAAAGTCAAAATTTGAAGAAAGAGCAAAAGCAATGAGATTTATTGGATATAGTACAAATGGATATAGATTGTGGGATCCAGAAAGTAATGAAATTAAAATCTCGAGAGATGTACATTTTGATGAAACGAATGTGAGATATGATGGAATAAGAGAAGTAGAAAGAGACTATGAAAGGTCGGTAATATACAGAGAATTAGATGAAAAAGAAAGCAAACCAAGTACATCAGGACTAAAAGAAGGAAAAGGTAAAGGTGAGATTAAAGTTATACAACATCCTACTGTGACTAAAAATTATCAGGACAGTGATGATGATGATGAATTTGATGATGCAACTGAACAAGTGAAAGAGGTAATACAAGAAAAGTTACCACAGGAAAAATATACAAGAAGTGGAAGACGAATTGTTAAACCAAAAGAACTACAAGAATATGAGACACATTACGCATATAGTACAAATATGGAAGATGTTCCTAAAAGCTACAATGAAGCTATCAAAATGGGCTGGAATGAAGCAATTGTTAAAGAATTGTGCGCTTTAGAAAATATGAAAACATGGACGATCACTGATTTACCAAATGGAAAAGAAGCAATTGACACTAAATTGATTTTTGTCAAGAAAGATAAAAACCTAAAGAAGGCGAGACTGGTTGCAAGGGACTTTCTACAAAGAAATGACGGTTTTACAGTTAATTATTCCCCTGTCGCAAGAATGAGCACTGTCCGCACTTTCTTATCACATGCAGTGCAAAATGATTTTGAAATCGATCAAATGGACATCCCAACAGCATTCCTAAATGGAATCCTAGAATCAGATGTATACATAAAGATACCAAAAGGAGTAAAATGTGAGCAAAAGGATAAAGTTCTGAAACTGAATAGAAGCTTATACGGATTGAAAGAGAGTCCTAAATGTTGGAATGATAGATTAAATGAATTTATTTTAAAAATAGGATTAACAAGATCAAATTATGATTTTTGCATGTATTTTAATGATAAATGTTGGATTATTGTATTCGTAGACGATATTTTGGTAACAGAATGTAAAAAAGAGATAACTTACGTAAAGGAAGAGTTAAAGAAAGAGTTTCAAGCAAAAGATTTTGGTGAAGTTAATAAGTTTCTAGGAATCAATAGATAAAATGTTGGAAAAATTTAATATGACTGAAGCAAATGGAACGAAGAGTCCAATGACGAAAGGTTTTCAAGCAGATTCTGAAAGTAAGTGTGTTGATGTACCTTACAGACAGTTGATTGGAGGTTTAATGTATTTAGCGACGGTATCAAGACCTGATATTGCCTTTAGTACAACATTTCTGAGTCAATTCTTAGATAAACCTACTTTAAATCTGTGGGCACAAGCAAAACGAGTTCTACGTTATTTGAAAGAAACAAAGCTAAGGGGATTAACCTATGTCAAAAATAACAAGAATAATATGATTGAAACCTACTCTGATGCAGATTGGGGAGGAAATCACATTGACAGAAAGAGTATCAGTGGATCTGTTACTTTGTTAAATGGTCATGTGGTAGCATGGTTCTCGAGGAAGCAGAACTGTGTAGCTTTGTCGACAGCAGAGGCTGAGTATGTCGCTGGAGCCACTAGTGCGTGAGATTTGATAAATATAAAGGGACTATGCAAGAATTTCAACAAAAACAAAGATGTTCATTGTGTTCTCTACGTAGACAATAAAGGTGCTATTGATATGACGAAAACTTTTGAAAACAGTAAGAGAACGAAACATATTGATATAAAATATCATCATATAAAAGATTTAATATTTAAAAAGGAGCTAGTAATTGAATACGTAAATACTGTTGAAAATTTAGCTGATATTTTTACAAAGACTTTATCAGTTGATAGATTCAGACAAATGTGTGAGTGGTTAAATATTTATACAAAAGAATAGGTTACAACAGCGTTAATAGACAACTTTTGTTATTTTACATGGGTAGGCAAGTACCATGTATGAGGGTGTTAGGTATAATATAATGAAAGTAGATACATATGTTAGAAATATACCATCTTGTAATCTTATGTAGTAGGGTGACCATGATATTTTTTTTTGGATAATAAGTCACCATTGTTTTAATTTTATGTTATTGAAACTGTAGAATGTTTGATTAGATTTTTTTTTAGAAGCGATTAAGAGTGTTTGATTTCCAATAAGACACTATTAATCGAGGTGTTAGGTAGGTATTTATATCCAACCTATTTGTATTTGTCTGTGGTGAAAAGAAAGAATGTTGCAGATCAATCGTGTCAAGAGGGTTCAGCGTAAGATGGCTCATGTGTAATAAATATCTTAAACTTTTAAATTATCTTTCTCTAACAGTATGCCCTTAGTAATATCATAAAAAATATAATCTTCATATTTTTTTTTCGTGATTTTTCTCGTGTTTTAATAGTTATTCTGCTATTTGGGGCGGAGACTAATCAAACAAATCAAAGATCATAAAAAACGGTAAACCGTTCTTGAGTTATAAATGGTGTAGCAAACCCGACTTTGTGTTATACAACGTGTAGCAGAATAAGCGCAAGATCTGAAAGTAGTTTGCTCAGAATCAGTTTCTGACTCGATTTCCATCATGCACAACCCAGAGAGCAGCACAAGTGAAGCAGCGCCATTATTCGACTGCAGCCATATGCACGTGTGGCGAACGTTACGCGCTGATGGTGAACTCCCGTATCACCTGCGACGTTGTCAGGAGCAGGAGCTGAACGACCACTTGCCACGTCTGAAATTTAGTTGAGAACTGGTAAGGAAACTCGTCCGTCCAGATGATGTTTCCTTGATGTCTCGTCAACGTCGCACGAGCGAGTTGGCATTTACAACCAGCATTTGTGGAGACTTGAGAATCCACATGCATGCCGTGTTGATTCTTTTCAGCAGAGGTTCTCCGTGAACGTGTGTGCGGGCGTCATAGGTACACGCGTACTCGGCCCTGTTTTTCTGTCGAGGTTGACTGGAGATACCTACCTACAGTTCTTTCGGGAAACATTGCCAGAGTTATTGGAGGACGTCCCTCTCTTATTTTTCAGAGACGTGTTACCAACACTACTCTGCTCTCGCGCATTTCTCATGGAACGTTCGGCGGAATATTGATGCGGAATCTGGGCCCCGTTGGATTGGTCGTGGAGAACTAGTGCCGTGGTCTCCCAGATCGGCAAATCTAACGCCTTTAGACGTTTATTTGTGGGGTCGAATAAAACCGCTTGTTTACGTACGAGGCAACGAGTGTGGGGTCCTCCACACTTGTTGCCTCAGGCAAAAAATTGAACTCTTCTTTAGTATTGTGAAAAGTGACACTGAAGTGCTAAATAAACATTTAACATTAGAAAGCGTGCAATAAAGTGCATCGAGCAGGGCGGTGTAAATTTTACTTAAAAGGGGACGAAGACATAGTGTAGTGTAAATATTTCAAACCTCTAAGTAATTACTTTCATATGTACCGAATTTAATTCGTGTAAATATTATGATTCAAATCTTTCATACAAGCCGACTGTTAATTTGAGCTCGCGACAGATAGGTACGCATCAAAGATAAAGGGGAGTTCGGATGGCAATCCGACGGAGGTACCGCGCGTTTCGGAAATTTAAAAGGGATCGCTCGTTTGACAATTGGGCCTTGTTTACGGCTGCTAGGAATCAGTGTAATCCGATGATACGTAACGCCACTGCATCCTACATAATATTAATTGTTCTTCACCTGCCGATATTTGGAAGTTCCTTGGAACTTTGGGTATCGGCAAATCGCGACATTTCAGCAACTCCCTCATCAGTCCATTTCAATCCGGTTTCAGGCCCGTACAGGCACAGTACTGTATCAGCCCTCCTTAAAGTGACTGACGATATCAGGCGGGACATGGAAGATACTAAAGTTACAATCTTAGTGTTAATTGACTTCTCCAATGCTTTTAATACCGTCAGTCACGAAGTCCTTTTATCAAACCTTTCCTATCTTGTAGACCACAAGAGTCGGGAGTGTTTGGAATGGTTTTCTTCTTATCTTCAGGGGTGTCAGCTGTCTGTTCGTGCATGAGACTCTTCGTCGAGTTGGTGTGATCTTGCAGCTGGCGTCGCCAGCCTTCTGTTCTCCTTTTTTTTTCATATAATACGAGGGCGGCACTGAAAATTTCGGCGGGAAGTGACACAACATTACTATTTAAAAATGTATTTATTGCTTTTCGAAGTATTCTCCGCGAAATTTGACACATTTTTCCATACGATGGAATCAATCATTGAAGCAACCATTCCATTCGGAAGTTGGGGTCTCCAAAATGGCGGTTTTGTAGGCGTCCACAGCTTCTTCAGGTGATGAAAATCTCGGTCCACGCAATTTATTCTTTATTTTAGGGAAAGTATAGAAATAATTAGGCCTTAGGTCGGGGCTGTACGGCGGATGGTCTAATAATTCTATGTTTTCTGGCTTTAAAAACTCTATTGTTCTGTGTGCGGTGTGAGAACTCGCATTGTCGTGATGGAGGATGATGCGGCGGTTGCAGTTCTCTTTACGGAGTTCAGAAGCGACCTGTGGCAAACAAATGCTAGCATACCATTCTACATTAACCGTTCTTTGTCCCTCAAGAGGAATAGTCGTAACATGGCCGGTTTTGGAGACAAACGTGGCCACCATTTTTTTTGCAACACTCGATGAACGAAAAAATTTTGTTGGCTTTAACTCATTTTCGAACACCCAAACTCGTGACTGGTTTTTTGTTTCGGGTTCGTACGCGTAAATCCAGGATTCGTCACCTGATACGATGTTGTATACAGCATTTGAGGATCCTGCGTGGAATCTTTCGAGAGTTCTGATGCACCAAGTAACGCGAGCCGCTTTTTGCTCTTCACAGAGCGAATGCGGTATCCATCGGGAAAACAACTTTTTTCACCTAATTGTTCATGCAAGATTATTTGCATTGACTCATGCCAATGTCTAAAGTTGCCTGAATTTCGCGGTATGTCACATGTCGATCTTCCTCAATCAGCTTACGCACAGCATCAACGTTTTCTTGGGTGACTGCAGTTTTTGGACGACCTTGACGGGGATCATCACTGAGCCTGACCACGTCCACATTGAAATTCAGCAAACCAGCGATAAATTGTGGTTTTGGATGGGGCTTCATCACCAAATGCAGAAATCATCCGGTCAACACACTGCTTTTGTGTTAAACCACTTCGAAAGTCATAAAAATCATCGCTCTTGAATTTTCTCGAGTCAATTCCATTTTCTCAACGACTAAACAAGTTTGACAAAACCTTGTGACAAAACCGAGAATCTTTTTTTAAATAAATAAATTATATTCGATTTTTAAAACCAAGGAGTTTTCAATTAAAAAGATTTTAATATGACAGGAACAGTGGAAATATTCCATTCCCGATACTTTTAGTGCAGCCCTCGTAACCACCGAACTTCGAGTTGCCTATCAGCTTTATTCTGACGATTCGCAGCTTTACCACCAGGCAAGTGTGGATAAAATATCCGATGCGATTGAGGAGCTAAACCGACATTTAGGTGTGGTTAAAAACTGGTCTGATCAATTTGGGGTGGCGGTTAACCCTACCAAGTGTCAGGCTATCATTGTAGGGAGCCCCAATAGTATGAGGAAAGTGAAAGGCTTTACTTTCCCACATGTAATGTTTGGTAACTCCGTCATCCCGTTTAGCTCTTATGGTAAGGAACTTGGTCTGCAAGACAACACATGTCTTGACTGGCGAAAGCAGGTCATGACTGTAAGAAAAAAAGTCACCGGATCGTTGCGGTGGCTCTATCGTTTGAAAAACCTTCTCCCATCACACATAAAGTCTATGCTTGTACAGTCCCTAATCTTTCCCATAATAGACTATGGTGATGTGTGTTACTATGGCCTGAACGCAGATCTCCTCAATAAACTTGACCGCCTTCTAAATAACTGCATTCGATTTGTCTTCAATCTACGTAAGTATGATCATGTGTCTGCGCACCGGTTGCTTATAAAATGGTTATCCATACGTCAGCGTAGAGAGTTGAGGGTTCTGTCTATGTTATATTCTAAACTCGAGAAACCTACTTCCCCTTCTTATCTGACCCCCCATGTTCAATACTTATGCTCTGCTCATAGTAATAATCTTCGTGCACCAACAATCGTCTTCTACGATGTCCTTTTCACCACTCTGGTTTCATTCACTCTTCTTTCTTTGTCCAGGCAGTCTTTCTTTGGAATGAGCTCCCTATAAACATCAGGATGGCAACCAGTCGGTTATCGCCGGTAAGTGAAGGCACGTGAACATATTCGTGAGAAGTTTTTAAAATCATCTCAGCGCTGATTTGCTGGATTCGTTTTCTCATCTACCTATAGTTATTTCATTAGTACGCTTAGCACAACAAACGTCATTTCCAGTCATATTTAATGCATTAATACAAAACTTACCTGTTAAATCGACGAGAAACATATCTAGTCTTAATGGGTTCCTAGATTCTGATTGCATTATTAGAGTTGGAGGCAGGTTAGTAAATTCACAAACCTTCTCCTATAATAAAAAAACATCCCATATTGTTGTGTGCCAAACATACTTTCACGTGACTTCTTTTCCAATTTGAACATAAACGTCTACTCCACGCTGGTCCACAATTGCTCTTGGCTATTATTAGAGAAAGTTGGTGCCCACTCAGGGGTCGTGATTTAGCCAAGCAGACAGTACATAAGTGCATTACCTGTACTCGCCAGAAAGGGAAGGCACTATCAGTTGAAATGGGTAATTTGCCTTCTGAAAGGTTAGAACCGGGGTATCCTTTCTTGCGCTGCGGTGTAGACTATGCGGGACCTATGTTCATATTGAATCGCAAAGGAAGGGGTTCAAAACTGGAAAAATGTTATGTTTGCCTATTCATATGCTTTACTACTCGTGCAATGCACTTAGAATTGGTCACCAGTCTTACTTCTGAGGCATACTTATTAGCGTTAAAAAGGTTTTTTATCTCGTCGTGGAAAACCTGTACAAATTTATTCCGACAACGGAAAAACGTTTGTAGGCGCATTAAAGGAATTTTCCCAATTTTAAAGTACTAATGAAAATGATATTTTAAATTTTACTGCAGGAGAAAATATTAAGTTTAGCTTTATTCCTCCCGACTCACCACATTTTGGAGGTTCGTGGGAGGCAGGGGTTAAATCCTTTAAACATCATCTCCGTCGTGTAGGAAACGTAAACCTCACTTATGAGGAATTTTCCACCTTATTGGCACAAATAGAAGCCCTCCTAAATTCCAGACCTATGTATCCCATGTCTTCAGACCCAAACGACCTACTCCCTCTTACACCAACCCATTTCCTGATTAGCCGGCCGCTCGTTGCACCTACATACGATGACCTCACAGCTGCAAATACTTTACGCTTGGTCCGCTACGAGCGCATCGAACAAATGAGGCAGAACTTCTGGAAGCGGTGGTCGCAGGAGTACGTTTCGGAGCTGCAGACGAGGAGCAAATGGCAGTCCAACACCGAAACAATAGCACCTAATACGTTGGTGCTGATTAAAGACGACAATCTGCCACCCTTGAAATGGCGCCTTGGACGAGACATAAGCACTTCACCTGGCAAGGATGGACTAGCACGTGTAGCTGACATTAAAACAGCTAACGGAGTGATACGAAGATCATACCCCAGATTGTGTCCGCTGCTACAAGAGGCAAAACCCTAACTTCTCTCAACTTCTACTTCTTGTTCGTTGGAGGCTGTTACTCCAAGGCGGGGGGCATGTCTACGCATCGTCATCATGAGCGAGCCCACTACTACTGGACGGCAGAGGAGAGGAGTGCGGGGTGCGGTACCAAATTCCACCGCGCGCGGCGTGGTTGTTGCATCCATTCATTACCCGACATACAAGCACTTAATGTGCAGCGCAAAATTTGTAAAACCTAAAATATTTAATTATACGCCTAAAGACTATCGAAGAAGATTTTCATTCATATCCATAACAATAACAAAGAAGGCGACACAGTAGTAACAGCTGTTTTGGAATTTACGCTAGGTAATATCACTGATTTGTTGACCGAAGCGCGCGCGCAAACGAGTTCAATATCCGGTGCATTCGAAACCGCGGTACATTGTGGCTGGGCCTCACCGCCCGATGCTGTCCCGCTCTCGCCGCCGCACCTCGGACTGGACTTCTCGCTGCTTTCACTCGCACCTCTCGCGTTGTTCAGAACCCCCGTCCGGGCTTCCACGAGTCTGCTAGTGTTTGTCTCTGTTTCATTCTATTGCTCGCGTAGAAAAGAGACAGGCTGCGTGCTTGCGGGCGATGAATCATTCTTAGTAGGCGTCGAGTGATGTTCGCTCCGGACGACGACGATGACAAACCATTATTAGCTTTAATAGGAACGTATTGCAAGCCAACAGGGCCACTGCACAGTTCATAGTAGGTTTCCTGCAGACACGCTCCTCTCCTTTTATTGACAAAATGATCTTGATAAAGCCCGATTTATTATTTTAGTGTTTATTTTTAAAATTTCTATGAAACTCAAAATTTCACCTCCGATGGCGTCCCGCAGGACCCAGCGCGAGCCGATAAAAGCCGATTTATGATTTTAGTTTTTATTTTAAAAATATCTATGAAACTCAAAATTCTAACCGTTTAATACACACTCCTTATTACGGCTCATCAATGGTATTATTTGATGCTGTAATTAGGAAATGGTTTTAAATCGATCATTTAGGTTTTTTTTTTGTTTTTTGAGCAAATTACAATCTATCTTGTTTTGAACCGTTAATTTCGAACACATTCTGAATAATAAAGTTTATCATTAGTAGGTGTTCAAAACTAAGAGGTCGTTTTGAAAACCTTATAATGACAAACTAAGGGAGTTTTAGAACGTGCTAAAATTTGTACGTCTGTTTGGTTACCTTGAAAAACGAAACGGTACTAAAACTTTTGACAGAAAATCTACAGCTACAAGTTTTTGGGTTTTTCGAAAATGGACCAGCTATACGAACTTCAGTGTTCTTGGCAAGATTTCACTGGGTGTCTGGATTTAGCAAAAGGAAGTTACAATATTAAATGATAAATGATTTTATTTCTGTAAGTAGGTTTTTACAAACACTTTTACACGTCAATACTATTTTAAAAGTAGATGAGATCGGCGTTTCCTATCTGACTACTCTGAGAAGAAACGCCAAAACAAACTCAGAGGTCACAGTCTCTTTTAAAGTCCAGACATAATCTTGGTCAGGTCATGTGAAGACCATGTGGATTGATGTCTGAAATTGTCTTTTGAGGAAAGAACCACACAGAATGAGTGGACCTGTCCAGTCAGTGCACGCATTTGTCAGTAATCATGCAGCTCAACACAACACATATGGAGCTCAACGATTCGACGAACATTACCAAAGAAAGGACATTTGGGTAGGCCGCATAAATTGCTCAAACTGCCAGACCATGATTAAAACTAATTTTAAAAATTAAAAATAGATTGAGATAAAAAAAAATAACAACAAATCCACACTGCCTTCACATTCACAATAATTAAAATATTATAATACTTTACAAAGTAAATTTTCACGTCATGTCAAAGTGTAAAAATCCGAGAATAAACATGGTCAGATCATATGAGGACTCTGTAGACTGGTGTCTGAAATGGTCTTTTGAGGAAAGAACCACACTGATTTGAGTGGACCTGTCCAGTCAGTGCATGCATTTGTCAATCATGGTGCAGCTCAACTCAGAACTAAGGAGCTCAACGATTCCACGAACAATACAAAAGAAAGGACATTTGGGTAGGCCGCGATAAGTACTCAAACAGCCAGACCGTGATTAAAACAACTGAATCATATTGTAATCATAATTGCCAAAGGAAGTGAAAATATTGTAATCATAAATATTCCGTAACTACCGGTTAATAGGGGTGGGGGCTCCATTTCGTAGGACATAATACTAAATCCACGCTGACTAAGTCGCGGGCGAAGTGCTAGTGTTTTGATTAATCACCCTTTTGACTTAAACTACGATAAACGTAAAATATATTTCACCAGTGTGTACACGAATATGTTCCGTTAAATACTGTTGGAACTAGAACTACATAACACTTTTTAAGGTAATCTTATTATTAAAACAACGTTGGCATACATCTCACTTAAGAGGTTAATTGCCAGTATGTTGACGAATATGTTCTGTTAAATATACCTTTCGACTAAAACTACGTTGACATACATCACACTTAAAAGGTTTTTCACCAGTGTGTGTACGAATATGTTCTGTTAAATTTACCTTAAGACTAAAACTACGTAGACATACAACACATTTAAAAGGTTTTTCACCAGTATGTGTACGATTGTGATATGTTAAATTACTCTTTTGTCTAAAACTACGCTGACATACATCACACTTATAAGGTTTTTCACCTGTGTGTTGACGAATATGTCTTGTTAAAATAATTTTATTAACAAAACAACGTTGACATACATCACACATATGAGGATTTTTAGTGTGATGACGAATATGAGATGTTAAACTAAACTTTACACTAAAACTACGCTGACATAATTCACATTTAAAGGGTTTTTCACCAGTGTGAAGACGAATATGAGTTGTTAAATTACCCTTTCGACTAAAACTACGCTGACATACATCACACTTATATGGTTTTTCACCTGTGTGTTGACGAATATGTTCTGTTAAATATACCTTTCGACTAAAACTACGTTGACATACATCACACTTAAAAGGTTTTTCACCAGTGTGTGTACGAATATGTCTTGTTAAATGAGTTTTGTTATTAAAACGACGTTCACATACATCACACTTGTAAGGTTTTTCACCTGTGTGTGTACGAATATGATTTGTTAAATTACCCGTTGTACTAAAATAACGCTGACATACATCACACTTATATGGTTTTTCACCTGTGTGTTGACGAATATGTTTTGTTAAAATAATTTTATTAGTAAACCAACGTTGACATACATCACACTTATGAGGATTTTTTGTGTGATGACGAATATGAGTTGTTAAATTACTCTTTTGTCGAAAACTACGCTGACATACTTCACACTTAAAAGGTTTTTCACCAGTGTGAAGACGAATATGAGTTGTTAAATTACCCTTTCGACTAAAACTACGCTGACATACATCACACTTATAAGGTTTATCACCATTGTGTATACGTATATGTACTGTTAAATTTTTCTTGTACCTAAAACAACGTTGACATGCATAACACTTATAAAGTTTTTCACCAGCGTGTACACGAATATGTTTAGTTGAATCACCCTTATTACTAAAACTATGTTGACATATATCACAATTGGATTTTTCACATTTTTTTTTAAAAGCATGTTCTTCTTGAATCATTTTTACTATATTACAACTAGGCCGATCACATTTGTTAGGCACTTTTGTCCGGATAACTTTCGAGGCTGTCTTTTCCTTATTCGTTTGCACTGCTATTGCATCTTCGAGTTTTGTTCTTGGAGTGTCCAGTTTTGGTTTCTTCGCAACGGTCGTCCCTGTGATTATAAATCTGGTAAGTATAATGTTGGAAGAAGATTGACATACACTCGAGTCTAAATAATAGCCATTTGCATTATTCAAGCTAAGACCGAAAAAGAAGAATTTCTGGTGACATTGAATAACACATTCAATCACCTGAGACTTCAAATATTCAAATGAATATGAAATGAAATGAGAAACTTCAAATAATCAAATCAAGCATTCAATTTTCAGGCGGCGCAGCAAATTGGGATCCACACTCCACTGGTACGTTTTCTGATCCATTTATTCAGTTTCATCAGATACTTTTAGAATAAGCTGTAGACATCACACAGCCACCTCACTAGCGTTCTGGAATATCATCGCGCGTCCTGGGCGTTCTGTGGCATGAGGCGTCATAAGTCACGCTCTAAGGTTTATTCCGATCGGATCCTACTTTGTGGGGCTCTTTAGAAATGTGGATAAAATGAATATTTTGTTCTGAACCGATCTCACTTTGTGGATTTCGTGGAGAACGTGGATAGAATTTATATTTTGATCGCTGCTGTGAAACGCTAAATGATGCAAAATGCCAGAATACTATTTGAATTATTATTATTACTTAAACCAATCTAGACACCCGGCAGCATGTCAAACCACGTTCAAGGAAAAAATAACGGGTTACGCAGCAGCAACCTTTTTGCTAAATTAATCAGTAGGTATCTACTTCGTACTGGCCACTTGTAATGCATAAAAAAATTACAGAATGTCATTTTCTGTTTACCTTCCTCAACACTGTGTTGTAACCTCAACAAGTGTTTTATTATCATTTGTTTATTTTGTCACAGGCTTTTCACAGTTCTTATAATTAGCATTTTTTGTATCGCTCTAACATACCCATGGGGTGTATAATATTTATACGAGTATGTATGTCAATATCATTGGCTATGTCAAAAATAAATAATTTTCAAGTATGGGCAAAACCATATCCGTCGGTATAGGCGAAGAGTGAATCGGTACAGTCAGAACCGCATGTTCCAGATTTATGCAAGCTGGGTTTACAGAGCTTGAAAGAGGCCCATTCCCTCCCAAGGTGTGACTGACGCGCGTCCACCGGATAATGATACCGTGAGTACTTTTTAGCGAAGCCGGTCGGTTTCTGTGACTGAAGGTGATTGGATGCGTGTTGTTGAGCAGGCGTGTGATTAAATACCAGAAATTAAAGTCCTCTGTATGTGGCCCGTGCAGTCCGTCCTTTACCAAACTGGTAATCTCCAGAACAAGATGGACTGCAAAATTTCTGGATTAAGTGACTTCAAACGTCACACTCTTGCTTAGCCACGCAATTTGCAGGAGTTACCCACCTGCTCCATAAATCGGGTCGTTCTGCGGAACCTAAGAACTATAGACCACTTACATGTTTACCGACTGTCCATAAAGTAAAATCTATTCTTAAAGCAAAAATTGCATACAACATTGAAAATACCTCAATTGTGTCTGTGTCTGAGAATGGATGTAAGAACGGGCGGGATCCTTTCTTCGGTACTAAGGAGCTGCTCCATATAGATATGGCCATAAGTCAACAGGTTAGTAGATCCAGGAAGGATTCGTCGACATGTTTGATAGAATATAAGGCCTTTGACTCGATGCCACATACATGGCTCATTAAGGTGCTGGAGTTATATGTAAAATAAACGCAACTGCCTCCAACAATTAACACCTGATGGAGCTACTGAAGGTAACAGAAACGTTCAGTATCGCCATCAGGATTGCGTTTGGTGTGGATAAATGTGTAGTCATGCATGTAAAGCGAGAGGGGATAAAGATATCCGTGGGAACCCAACTTACGGATGCTTTACACCTTAGATACCAAACTCAAAGCATTTATTTCAAATAAACCAATTTCAGGCACTTTTGAATTGTCAAGGTCGGTCGGTCAGAAAAATGAAGCTAGTTGCCCATTCCAAAGCGTAGTAGGTACCTATGGAGAAGAACGGGCAAGAAACTCCATGGACACTCTTTTAAATCAAATTATGTTTACAATAGATTGGTTACATCATTCATGTTGAAATTATGCATGTGAGAACGATGCACAACGTTAAAAGCGTCCGTTAAATAAATATGAAAACAATTCAAAAATAAAATTTAATTAAAATACGCCGTGGCAGCTAAGAGATGACCAGTCTCAACTGACGGCGCCCGTTCACGAACATGACGCATGGATTAGCACCATTCAACTCAACCATTTTGAAGGGAGCTAAATGATCCAACACACGCGCCACCATCAGCGAAACATTAGAGTGAGCATGACATACTCTCAGCCGCCAGGACACATTCAAGTCAATGACAGACGTACCCAGTAAATGGTAGCTTTAATGCATGTACATAGTACTCACATATGGCTTATAGCAATTATACAGTACTAAAATATTGAGTTTATACAATTCAAAGATTCTTGTTTTTAATCTTCAGCAGCTTCAACAGTATTTTCAAATGCTAATCAATTAGTTGATGCGTCCTTGAGGAGCAGGACCAGCGATTAGCCAAGCATTTTTATTAGCAATGTAATCCCCTAACTTATAATATGCTCGGCTGCATAGTGTGCGTTTTATACAAGATTTAAATTTGGTTTCATTTAGTTGATGTATGTGGGGAGGTATTTTATTGTAACATTTTAAACAGTACCCCATGAAAGATGAGTCTACTTTAGCCAGCCTGAAACCTGGTTGAACTAATTGGTCCCTATTTCTAGTGATATAATTGTGTCTTTCACCTCTTTTACTAAAAAGTTGTAGATTTTTCCTTACGTACATCATGATGTTTTCATAGATATATTGACAAGTTACCGTCATGATGTACTGAATATCTTTGAACAATTCCCTTAGAGAGTCGCACCTGCGGAGGCCATATATGGCTCTGATGGCTCTTTTCTGCAGAATGAAGATGGACTCGATGTCTGCAGCCCGTCCCCATAGTAAAATACCGTACGACATAATACTATGAAAGTAACTAAAATAGACTAGTCTCGCGGTATCTACATCAGTAAATTGACGGATTTTTCTCACAGCATAAGCTGCTGAACTTAGCCGTCCAGCAAGGGATGTTAAATGAGGACCCCATTGAAGCTTTGAATCGAGCGTGATCCCCAGGAAAACAGTTTTATCGACAAATGCTAGTTTCTCTTGATTCAATACTATCTCACAATTAGTACTTTTGACATTTGGTAAAGAAAATCTTATTCGTTTTTTTCCCATTTAATACTAAATTATTAGCAGTGAACCAATTTTGGATCTGCAAGGCGTTATTCAAGTCGTCAAGATTTGATGCACGCCTATTAATTTTAAAAATTAACGAAGTATCGTCAGCAAGTAACACCATATGTGGTAGGGTTTTAAACAAATGAGGTTGATCATTAATATAAACTAAAAAGAGGAAACGACCCAATATCGAGCCTTGTGGTACACCCATTTTTAAACCTCTCCTCAACCGAAACCTACTAGTATTTGGGTACGTCAGAAGCATTAGGCATCAATCTTGCCGACACGAAACAACGTTGAAGGAGCGCTTCTTGTGTGTTACACCGTCTTTAATCAGCCGGAAAGAAGGTTCGTGCCTTCAACGGTTGGGTCATACCGGTTTTGATATACTCTTTCGGCATACTCAAATGGACTCAGACCGAACTTGACGTCCTGGATAGGGGGGTCCGTACACTATTGACTGCAAACCGGAAACAACACCCACGATCATCGGTAATGAGACCGTACATCCCGCGGAAGTGCGGGGGTCGAGCCTTTTTAAATGCGAAGTCCCTCCACAATCGCGAGAATGGCAGTCTCAGGGAATATTTCCTTGAAACTGACGTGGGGATGCACCGATGCGTGGTCGCAGAGGTAAATCCATAGGTACCAGGCTCAATTGATTAGACATAGCCAACTGTACGCATTTGGAATAACGGCCGTACTAAGCTGTGACTACTGGTGCGTACAGTCCTAAAAGTTCAACACCGCACAACATTAATCAGTAGTTGAAGGACCCCTCGTAAAACCGAACTGTTTGCTTTGTAATTATTTATGTCTGTTAAAAATGTTTGCAGTTGGTCTAAAATTAATAAAAAAAAAGTAACTGTAGATACTTAGTACTAAAATAGGTCTATATTTGTGGGGTCTGATGTACTACCTGAATTAAATAAAGCTATCAAATCACAAAAAAGACGTAAAGCACCGGGAGAGGATTGCATATCCAACGAAATTTTAATGGGAACAGCTGATGTAACATTAGACACTATCACAGACCTATTTAACGACATTTTAGACAACCACGTCAACTATAATACTACTTCATAAAAAAGGAAAGAAAGATAATATAGGCAACTACAGACCCATTAGCCTGTTGTCTAACGTATACAAAATATTTTCAAAAGTACTTCTAAACCGTTTAACAAGGACTCTGGATGGTAATCACGAGAGCAAGCGGGTTTTCGCAGCGATTTTTCAACAATCGATCAAATACACACCATAAAACAAGTTATCCAAAAATTTAATGAATACGGCATCAATTATTATTTGGCGTTTGTGGGCTATAATAAAGCGTTTGACTCTTTGAAACAAAAATATGGGAAGCGCTTAGAAAGCAAGGAGTGGAAAAAAAGTACATAAGATTAATAAACAACATATAAAAAAACATGAAATCAAAAATACGGACAAAAAGAGCAGGGGAATACTTCCCTATAAAAAGAGGAGTCAGACAGGGAGATCCACTATCACTCGAACTATTCTCGCCAATTCTTGAATACATATTTAGACGTCTCGAGTGGAGCAAATGTGGACTTAACATCAACGGAATGAAACTAAACCATCTAAGATTTGCAGATGATCTAATTCTAATCTCTGTAGATATAAGAAGCCTGCAAGAGATGCTTGAACAACTTGTGAACGAAAGTGATAGTATCGGGCTCTCAATGCTACAAAAACCAAATTAATGACAAACACTGATAAAACCCCATACCTCGGGCAGACAATTTCACCAAAAGACCTTACAATAAAATAAATAAATAACAGAGTACAGCTTGCATGGAAAAGATATTGGTCCCTTAAGGAAATTGTCATGAACCCTCAGATTCCACTCAAAGCAAAGGAAAAATTATTCAATTTATGTTTATGACATATGGATGTCAAACATGGAGTCTGTCGAAGAGAAACATGCGCAAACTTGAGACCTGTCAACATAGTGCGTAGTATTCTCAACGTTAAGTTGAAAGATAGAATAAAAATAGAAACATTGCGAAAACAAACGAAAACTAAAGATGTAACATTCTGCATAAGAAAACTAAAATGGAGATGGGCAGGTCATATGATGAGAAGTAACAAAGGTAAATGGGCTAAGGACATAAATGAATGGTGCCCAAGACAAAATAAAAGAAAGAATGGCAGACAATGTCTTAGATAGGAGGACGATATTAAGAAAGTAGCTGGTGTTACTTGGAGGAGGATGACCCTTTGGCGGAAACCAGCGCCAGGTGTCGTGCGGTGTTCCACAGGGATCGGTCGTGGGACCGCTTCTGTGGAACATAGGGTAGGACTGGGTGCTGAGGGGCGAGCTCCCGCCGGACGCAGACCTGACGTTGTACGCGGACGACACGCTGGTCACGGCCCGGGGGTGTTCACACAGGGAGGCAGCGTTGCTCGCGACGGCGGCGGTCTCACTGACGGTGAGCCGCATACGGCGCCTCGGTCTGGAGGTGGCTCTCAACAAGTCGGAGGCCATGGTGTTTCACATATGGGGATCGTGCGATCCATGGCGCTCTACGGAGCGCCGATCTGGGCGTCTGACCTGACGGCCGGCAGCATAGCTGTCCTGCGCAAGCCGCAGCGGGTGATGGCCGTCAGAGTCATTCGGGCGTATCGCACGATCTCCATCGAGGCGAACCGGCCAGTGCTCGACCGCTGGCTCGGGAGAAGGCACGGCTCCCTGACATTTCGGGCGACGCAGGTGCTCTCGGGGCATGATTGCTTCGGGAAGTACCTGTGTCGCATAAACAGGAAGCCGGACGCCCGGTGTCACCACTGCGTCGACTGCCGGGAGGACACGGCGTGGCAGACGCTGGCAGAGTGTGCCGCTTGGGAGGAGCCGCGCCGTGCCCTCATCACCGAAGTAGGCAACGACCTGTCGCTGCCGGCCGTCGTGAACGCGATGGTCCGCGGCGCGCGTAGAGTTCCGCACGCGCCGCTCACAGACGTGGCGTAAGCGGGCCGGCACCAGCCGGGGTTGCAGGTGAGTGATGGAACACCGGGTTGGTTTTTAGTCGGTAAGAGTCGAGACAAACCCCCCGCCCTCACCGGGGCGGGAGACATCCATGAGGATTTTCCAAGCCGAAACCAAAACAAAAAAAAAAGGATGACCCATAATCGGAGAGGGTGGCAAGCTTTAGGGAAGACCTTTGCGGAAACGCAAGACAATCGCGATACCGGTGTCAAATAATGATATTTTTGTATGTTTCATTTGTTATTGTATATGTCGGCGTCAGCGTTAGCAGTAGGTGCGGCGGGCCGAGTTACGCTGTGCAAAGCGGGACGTTCCCCTCCCCACTCTCCCCACTTCTCAAGCAACTTAATGTAAGCTAGTGCTCAGTGGCAGGCTCGGCCCGGTGCGCCTGATGTAGCGCCTAGAGCTATTATAGCGATCTATTTAATTAATTAACAAGCTGTTGGAATAAATAAGTTGGTGTTTGCTATATTTCATACTTTCATTTAATATGTTGGACTTCTGCCTTCAGGTTATTTCATGATGATTATTTTATAAGAAATTGTGAGTGAAATAAAGTGATTGTGCTGTAACTAGTATCTCTATTTTATTCGCCCGACAATCCACGCCTACTTACAAAGTGCAAGTGTAATATCGCTGATGAGGGCCTATCCCGATAACAGAAGTGGGATTCGACGGGCAAAAACCTGAAGAAAATAGTGACGACAGTGAAGTGTGGGCCAACGTCTAATCTATTCAAAATATAGAGTTTTTGCTATCACGACTTCCGGCAACCACTTAACCGCAAACGTCAAATTTCACCGCAACTGCGCGACTGATACGGTTTGATCCTGATAATGACAATCGCTTCAATGGCACATGTCATCGTTAAAGCACAACAGTCCAAAAATCAAGTGATTGAAGCAAGTGGCAGTACGAACCTTTGACCAAAGTGAAGAATTCGAATCGAGCACCAGCACCGAAGAGTTGTGATGCGAACCGTCTCACCTGCTACGTGTATGGACAACCACATCACCCGGTGAGCTCGTTCCTTTTCTTTTTAATAGATAATCTGGTAGTTCGTTTGTAGCTTTTAGCTTTGTCAAAAATTCCAGGGCACTATGCGCTGTGATTTAGTTTACCTTACAGGTATAGGTAAAGAAAACGTTAAATATGAATCTCAGAATACTGAGCCGTGGTGAAATTTGCCTGTTAACTCAATTACAGAACCAGTTATTATACGTAGGGATCTATTAGATAGTAGATCCATGTACGTACGGATATTGACAAAATTACATTCTATTTGGGGTAAGAAAGTTAACGTTACTGAAGAGTTTCATTATCATATACCACAACATCAACACTGACCTACATGGTGAAGATAAACTCGCATTAGTTCAGTGCGAAAGGATAATTGATTCTTTATTGGTGGTATGGTGTTTATGGTTAAAGAAATTTATTTCTCGATAAGAAATTACAAAGATTTCACTTACTTGAGAACGTTTTTAAACTTAAAATATAACTTGGACACACAAACTAAGCAGCTATTGTTTGAATTTATATTAAATCATCTAAGTTGTAATACCATTTCTTTTCGTACGCAAATAACGTTATTAACTAACACAAAACTTAAAACTTTTCGATCCACCCGCAAAAGAAATAATTACCGTAGATAAGGAATGCGATCCCGGTGCCACAATAAAGCAATGCAGTAGTAGTGCAAGTCTGTTTAATGGAATAGTGTTTGAACATTTAGAAAGTGATTTTTTAAAATTTAATTTTGAATGTGCCAAACGTTTAGTTTGCATACTTTACTTCGACAGGTAGCTTATTATATTGTTGCACTCCCACAAAAATAATTGTTCTCTCGCCATTGACTGTCCGCACTCGCGGTAGTAAAATGTGATCCTTCCTACTATTGCTGCGATTGTGTACCTGATGTATCTTTGTGTGAATGAACTTACTTAGAATTTTTAATTATGCTGGTACAATATGCAGGAAGTTGTTTAATATTCATGAGTTTCGTTTCCCTGTAAATTTTAACTGTAGGTGTAAGGTAATCACAGTGAAATAATAGTTTAATAATTTTATTTTGAGCGATCTGTAGGCCCTTTTGATTAGTTTTTAGCGGGTTACTCCATATTTCACGTGTTTTACGTTAAGAATCAAGATTTTTAACGTAAAACACGTGAAATATGGGAATTGAAACAAATTAAAATGAACTTGAATCAAATTAAAATGGCCTATCAAATGTACAGACAAGATATTTACAAGAAAGTGATCGAAATACTAACATCAGAACTGGTTCTGACTAAAATTATTTGACTGGAACGCACTGGTTGAACGTAACACTTGCGTGCTGGGCTTCAAGGGATTGTTTGGGGCTCAACGGGTACGGGGACTCCATCCTATGCTTAGGGTTTCTGCACAATGGCGTACTGTACATTTAGACATCTCGGAGAAGTTGGGTGGAGGAATCCATGGTAGGGAGTATTCTTTTCATTGTTGACTCTTTCACTAAATACGTCCTTCTGGAGTGCACTTAGTTGGATGCAGCAGGTGCAGATGAAGCACTTAAGGAGGCTCTGTCTTTTCGGTGCGACTTCGCGGATCATTTCGGATCTGGGTGGGTATTGTATTGGCGCAGACAGAGCAATTTTATGCTGAACATGGTGTAGAGTTGCACCTTGTTGCTAACGGTTCGGGCAGGGCAGGTGTTCGGGTAGAGAGAGCCATGAGGACATTGAGGTGCTTACTTGTTATAATCGAAAGTGAATCTGGTGGGACCTGGCGCGGCAAGCTTCTCGAAGTGCAGCTAGCGACGGATGGTGCAAGGTCTATGGTACACACGAACAGAACTTGTGTTCGGCACTCGGGCGAGGCTTTTAAGTCTGGCTTCATATTTTGAGTCTGGGTTTCGGTTAGATTTGGTTGAAATTCGTAAGATAGCATCGGAGAATATTGGGAGAGTTTCTGCGTCACAGTGGGAAAAATGAGTCCGTTCTACAGTGGTGATTCCTACTTCATTGAATGTGACAGGGGGGTTCGATTGGGCTTCGCAGGGAGTACAGACTTCCCTTTGTTGTGTGTCTAATAGAGAATGCAAATATGGTCGTAAGCATTTTCGTGCAATGCCCGGGGGAAGTGAGGGCTTGGTGCATTAAGCTACCAAATTGACTGGTAGCTTGAAGGAGGCCGAGGTGGCGGCAGTCCGCCATTGACGAGTGGAGTGGGCGTCGTAGGGTGGGTTTAGTGATGCTTTGTCTATTTGTAGTTCACGTACGTTATCCGCCAGCTCTGGAAACCTCTCGGCCTCGGAGAGTGAAGAAACGTAATTAAACGTAACATTGGTACTAATCTGTGAGATAAAGTAAGGGACCGACTCATGCGGGTTGACGTCCTATGGTGTGTGTTATTGGGTAGTCTAACGAACTGGCTTATGCAGGCTGATGTTCTGGGTCATATTATAAAGTGATCGTCTAGTCTGAGAGGCTATGAGAATGTGTGGTACTAGTGAGTGATCGGAGAGACGCTGATTGGTTGCCTGGTCCATGTTATCTGGAGAGATAACTGGCTGAAGGGACGCCTATTTAAGTTGTCCGGCTCAGCTCCTAAAGGTTGATTTTGTGGGTTATAAAACGTTGTAATGTATTTCACTGATGGACGAGCGTACAAAGTAATGTATCTACCAGTTTTATTCTTTTTACAGAAAAATGGGCCCGCGGTGACTTTAAGGGGATGGAGACGCACAAGGACGTGCGAATGTTAGTCTGGCCGTGACGGCGCTTCAACACTTAAATTAGTGTTATTTAGTTCTCATAGATGTCGTTTGTTAGTTTAGAGTGTTATGAACATGAATTATGTGTCTGCTACGACACATTCAATGACATGACACTCTGACACAACACAGAACGCTTAAGCACCTTGAAGTGACATTTTGCTGGCTGTATGACACGAGACTCGGTCGGCATCGCACAGGCGTGCTACGCATTCGGTGGAGTGTCTAAGTCAAGTCTATTTATTCTTAAGATTAAAATAGTTTGTTTCTGTTGTAGGTTCTAAAGTAAATGACATTGGTGGTAGTAAAACTACCAATGAACATAGCATGTGTGGATTGTTGAGACAAGTACTCGTACTTTAATACATTTGATTATATAATCTACAGGGACCATTTTAGTCCGGACTAACAAGAGACAAAAAAGAGACAAGTGTTTGTTATAACCGGACCAGGAGATTATAACTCTGTAGGGTCGTAAGACCGGACCAGGAGGTTATAATTCTGAAGGGTCATTTGACCGGTCCAGGTGGTTATAATTCTGAAGGGTCGCTAGACCGGGCCAGAAGATTATAACTCTGAAGGGGTAATCCGGACCAGATTGCTAAAGTTCTGAAGGCTCAATAACGAGCGGTCCAGAATTAGTAGTAAACTCTGCAGGGCTGAACCGGACCAGATTACTAGTATAAGTCCTGAAGGCTCAATATTCAGCGGCCCAGAGTTGGTTGCACAGTCAGTAGGGATGACCTGGATTTTTTTGCTCATCGAGATTGCTAGTCAGGATGAACGAACATTAATAATAACGTTATGTCTTTTTAGACAATGCTTGATGAGTCTACGCGTACGAGGACTTCCGCACGTCAGTATGGCCGTGTCGGCGTCACCGTTAGCGGTAGGTGCGGCGGGCCCAGTTACGCTGTGCAAAGCGGGACGTTCGCCTCCCCACTCTCCCCACTTCTCAAGCAACTTAATGTAAGCTAGTGCGCAGCGAAGAGGGGGATCATTCTTGTGGCAGGCTCGGCCCGGTGCGCCTGCTGTAGCGCCTAGAGCTATTATAGCGATCTTTTTAATTAATTAACAAGCTGTTGGAATAAATAAGTTGGTGTCTGCTATATTTCATACTTTCATTTAATATGTCGGACTTCTGCCTTCAGGTTATTTCATGGTGATTATTTTATAAGAAATTGTGAGTGAAATAAAGTGATTGTGCTGTAACTAGTATCTCTATTTTCTTCGCCCTACAATCCACGCCTACTTACAAAGTGCAAGTGTAATATCGCTGATGAGGGCCTATCCCGATATTTACATTAATTCATTTACTTTCATTCATGTTTTATAAGATTGTTGAATAAAGGCTATTATTATTATTTTACTATTTTTTATAAGGTCAGGAAACTCCCCACAGTCGATAGAATTATTAAAGATAAGAGCTAGAGTAGGTGCTACAATATCAATAATCGACTTAGCAACTTCTACAGAATTACCCTACAGATCTGCAGTCTTTTTTACGGGTAACCCTTAACCACCTAACGCCGGATCAGAGAGACTCTGGCGATTTTGTTTTTCAATTTATTCCGTTACTATGCACGCGGCGCAATAGTGTGTCCATGTACGTTTTTCCTTCCCCGGCCCGTACTCCCTGTGCGCTCGGCAGCTCCAGACGTGCGCGCATTAAACATTATAGGTAATTTTTATTTCGCGTGCGGTCCGTGAGACCGACGTCAGGTAGTTACGTTAGTTTAGTTATACTGCATATTTTTGTTTGTACGGGTTTATATTGTCTGAATCAAACGTACTACGATTGCTAGAGAAAGCTGATTCAGATTCGGAAAACCAGAGTGTACCAGATTTTCCGAATGAAGATTGCAGTGACGTAGAAGATGTTGCAGTGGATCACATCATTGACGGCGAGTGTCAGTCCGAATCAGAAGTAGAAGGTAGCGGGTTTGAGCTTCAACCTACTGAAAATGAAAACAACACCATGGCACCGATGGAAGATTCATCTTCTGACGACGCTGTTCCATTGGAAAGGCACAGAAACTACTTGGGTAAGAACCGATTTGCATTGAATGCAGCCAAAAAATGTGCTATAATTGTCGTTGCAACTTGTGAAAGTTTCAGGGTTGTGATTTTGTAATAATTGTGCATTAATCGTGCCAAAAATTATTTTAAGCCATAGATTATATACCGAACTTGTCAAAAATAAGTAAAACTGTTGAGCTATTGTGAATTTTCCTACTCAGATCTTAGATTTTTAAAGCTTCTAGATTTTTTGCTAAAATTTATATAATTCTGTTAAGTGTTGATTTTTGATAAGTTAATTTTTTAATTAATAAAAATATTATGAAAATACAGATGTGACTTTTCCATAATGTAATATGAAGAGATGAGGAACAGGGTTTAAAGTTCACTCATACTCTTGGAAAAGGGAGGATCCTCCGACCAGGTGGATGTCGTATCTGGTGGGCAACTGCCCGCTGATTGTTGTCGGAAAGTTGTATATATGCTAGCTGCGCGGTAAACTTTGATTGCGCGATGCAGGATTTGTGTGACGTCAGTGTGATGCGTTGTTCGCATGTGGCGGTGTAGATGCCGCCACAAATATTTTAAATAATGGTTATTAAACATGGAAAGTACGCAAGCGGTCTCCAGGACCGACGTCAGGTGGTAGTGTAACTGAAAAACACGTCAGGTGGCTATAGGTTCAAGTGTGAGAGGCTTTAATTATATCCCTACAAGTAACATGTTCAAAATGAAATTCCGAATTGTAAAATTGTCATTTTCCTTTAGCAAAGACACAGCAACAGAAGTCATTAGTAGACAGGCTGCAGTCAGAATTTCGGTGACTAGACCATCCCGTGTCACTATTAATAATTTTCCAAGTCGTTTTAATTACATTAGGTACTACTGCTTTTAATCTTCGAACCCACATAACGCGACTTGGCCATAAAATAAACCATTTACCAATACACAAAAAGGGCTCACGTGATGACGTCAATAATTATCGTCCTATCACTATACTGTCTTGTATAGATAAGATCTTAGAACGATACATTGTAAATGAGATGAACAATTTCTTGCAAGCACACGGAATAATCAACAATAATCAATATGGATTTCAGAAAAATAAGAGTACGACACAATTATTAAGAGAATTTACCGAAGAACTCAATAAACATTTAAATGATAAAAAACATGTCTTGACACTTTTTATAGACTTCAGCAAAGCATTCGATCTGCTCCGTTGTAACACACTTTATGACAAGTTGTCACAAAATGGAATACAAGGGCCACTATTAGAACTATTAAAAAACTATCACACAAACAGGCATAACACTGTTAAAATACAAAATGCGTATATTATAAAGCTTCCATCCACGCAAGGCACGGCCCAGGGCTCAATTATAGGTCCGACAGAATACTTACTTTACGTTAATGATATGAGTAATGCTATAAATTCTGGCTCTGTATACCAATTCGCAGACGACATGTGTATATTGGTCGCAAATAAAAACATCCATGATGCGGAGGAATCCCTACAACGTAGGTTCGACCAAATGTGTAAATGGGCTCATGACGTAGGCTTAGTAATAAACGCAACAAAAACAAAAATTGTTCACATACATTCATCACACAATAAATGCGCCACTATACCTACAGTTACAGCACACGAACATCCCTTGCCTGCATAACCCGCTAAAGACATGCAAATGCCCGAGATTAGAAGTAGTTGATAAACACATGTATATCGGTCTAATAGTTGATAGCCGATTCTGTTGGGGCCCGCACAAAGATTACGTATGCAACAAACTGAGGTCAATTCTAGGTAAGCTTAGCATACTAAAATATAAACTGCCGTACAAAACTCTTAGAATGTTATATATAGCCCTAGCAGACTCGGTTATAAACTACGGACTCAGCAGTTATGGGAGAACTTATTATACATACCTGACAGATATTTATAAGTTACAATTAAGAATATTAATAGTACATTACATTCATCGTGGAAGTGTAACATACTCATCACTCCCTCATTGTCCTCAACAAAACCACACACTACCCACCATTAACACTCACCCACACACCCGCTCATCCTACACTCACCACATTAACTGAACGTCTAAATACATCCCTTATTCATAATACGTCCTGTACTGTTCATTTTTATCTTTGTTTAATTTTAATTTTTATTTTTTACTCTTATTTCATTTTAATTAACTAAAACAGAATTACCTTTACTATTCAGCACTTTTTGCATGGAACATCATTCCATTCCGTATCTGGAGAAGGGCGTTGTTAGCTGCGCTACAGTTTATACTTTTGCTGCTTTCATCGTTTTCATTTTTTTTTTGTACTTGTTCTGTATCTATCCCATGATTGGACGAATTTGATAGTGAATGTTTGTTTACGCTCGCTTAATCGGCACGTGATTGGCCGACCCACGAGCTATTAGACAGCACGCTAAAAAGCGACGAACGCGCCATCTACAGGGAGGTGGAGGTGCGCGTATTCTGTCATTGTCATTATCCCAATGAACCATCTAAAATTGACTCCGTGAGTGAAAATTGAAAACCAAGGACAAATTGTGCATTGCCGTGCGGTGTTCCTCGTGCTCGTCTCCGTGATTCGTGCCCGCTGCAGCAGGAAGAAAGGTGAGTCGTACTCAGACATCTCTCTGTTGAATTTGTTCCTGGATTGGGTGAACGGTGAACCCGTTCTTACAGAACTACCTATTATTATTCTACAACCAGCGTATTTCTTACAGTCCACTCCTCTATTCCACATTCTGGTCCTTCGAGCCGGATCTGGTCATTCCAGCCCGATTTTCTGATTTGACTTTTGCGAAAATCACGCTTCCAAAATGGCGGAAGTTTTACAAACGAAACGGAAAATATTAATAGTTAGAAAGGAATATTTATTTACGAAGATACAAAAGCTTTATGATTATTCCAAAAAGTTGGGAACTGAACCAGATAAATTGCCATTGTTTACGGTATTAATGTCGGAAATGGAAAGTGTTCGTGCGAAGTTTGAATCCACCATATTTGATTTGTACGAAATAGAAGTACAAATAAAACCTACTGCTAAAATGTCGATTAGTGAACTTGAAACATTTGATGAAATGTATAATACATGTCAGCTAATCGCTAGTAAACATTCTAAATCTGACTCCGATTTTTATCCTGCTTCAGAAAAAATTGAATTAGTAGTACCCACTCCTGCGTTACCAAAGCTATCATTATTTCAATTTGATGGAGCAGTTGAAGATTGGATAACTTTTTATGACACATTCTCATCATTAGTTCACAACAGAAATTTCTCAGATATAGATAAATTTCATTATTTACTTTCATGCGTAAAAGGTTCTGCTTTAAATATCGTTAAATAACTACCTATCACGGCCGCTAACTATAAATTCGTTTGGCAAAGTTTAGTTGATAAATATCACGACCACAGAACACTAGCATGTAGGTATTTCGATAAAATGCTCAACTTTTCACCGTTAACTAAGGATACTACGTCGAACTTAACGTCATTTATAGAAACCTTTGATTATTCACTTAAAGCGATTCAAGCACTGAACATTCAAAACTTAGACGATTTCTTATTGTGTCATTTAGCATTACAGCGACTCGACCCTCATACACGAAAATTATTCGAAGAATGCCGTGATCAAAAGTTGATACCTACGTTTGCGGAACTGATGGCTTTTGTAAGCAAACAGATTAAAGTTCTCGAACACACTTTTACAGGCTCGTCGAATAACGCGTCGAAATCTAGTAATAACAATAATACACAAAATAAAAATCAAATTAAATTTTCGTCTAAGTCAGTTCTAAATACGGCACGAGCTCCGCACAATAATAACCACCGTACTAATAATAACTTAAATTTGACTTGTGTGATTTGTAAACAAAATCATATGATTTATCGATGTGATCAATTTCGTAAATTGTCTGTCGATGAAAGAATGAACCGTGTTCATTCACTAAAATTGTGTCTTAATTGTCTTAAATCTGATCATCCGTCTAATACTTGTAAAAGTACAATGACTTGCGGGGTATGCGCATCATCGCATCATTATTTACTACATAAAGATAACGTTAAAACGGAAAGCGCGGAAACATCGAACGCGCAGCAAGCGCTAGTGTCGTCTCACTTCGTAAGTGACACAGCACAATCACCCATACAGCAAGCATTGATTAGTAATAACTGCGAATACGGAGTAGTGTTAGGTACAACACTTACGCACGTTATTGACTGTGTTGGTCAATTTCAAGACTGCCGTGCAGTCATCGATTCTGGCGCTCAGAGTTCCTTTATAACAACTGAATGTGCTCATAAATTGGGATTAAAACGTAAAAAATGTCCTTTTACTATTTATGGTATAGGTGGGAGCATAGTTAAAAATCAAGGCATGGTTACTTGCACATTAAAACCTAGACATGCGAGTGGTCCCACATTTAGTGTTAATTTAGTAGTTATTTCAAGGGTGTCCGCTGATATGCCTAATATCTCTTTCACAGATAATGTCATTAATGAGTATGACACTTATAAGTTAGCAGATCCACTGTTTTTTAAGCGTTCGCGAATAGATATTTTGTTAGGTAACGACATAGTACCAGATATAATTAGAGATAAACCATTAGTAATTAAGGATGGGATTCCAAGTGTTATTAAAACAGTTTTTGGTTATGTTATTAGCGGAAAATTATATCCAAATAATAATAATAGTTCGCAAAATCATAATTTATCGGTTTCATATAACGAAGAACAGTCGATTGAAAAAACATTACGCAGTTTTTGGGAAATTGAAGAAGTGCCGTGCACACCTTCAATAGATCCTATGGATCAGTTAGCCGAGGAGATATTTTCTAATGAACATACTCGAGAGTCGAACGGGCAATACGTAGTTCCGCTGCCTTTTGTGCCCGAACGCTCGCCGCTAGGTGCAATGCGTGCGGTGGCTGAGCGCAGGTTATTGTACACGGAACGTAAACTCGCGCGCACTAATCTAAATAATAAGTACAAGGAATTTATGCGGGAATATGAAGACCTTGGGCATATGGAACTTTATCAGGGTGATAAGCCTAGCAAATACATTATCCCACATCACAGTATTCTGCGACCTACTAGTACCTCCACGCCTTTACGTGTAGTGTTTGATGCGTCAGCGAAAAGTAGCAATAACGTGTCTTTAAATGATATTCTGTTAGTCGGACCCAAGCTGTATCCGGATATTGCAGCAATAATTTTGAAATTTCGGCTATTTGAATATTGTCTAGTTAGTGATGTTTGTAAAATGTATCGTGCTATCTCCTTGAGAAAAGAAGATCGCCTGTATCAACACATTTTATATCGAGAGTCGCCTAACGATCCAATAAAATTATACGAATTAAAAACTGTGACGTACGGACTTAGTTGTTCACCGTTCTTAGCAATTCGGACGCTACTTCAATTAGCTAACGATGAAGGAAAACGTTTTCCATTCGCTGCTCAGGTCCTCCGTGAGGGAGTTTACATGGACGACGTGTTATATTCATGTAATACTTTTGAGCAAGCTTGCTTAGTACAGGATCAATTAATTGGTATTTTTGAAAGTGCCAACTTTACCTTAAAAAAGTGGATGAGTAACAGTGAGAAGTTACTACAACGCGTCCCTTCCGAAAATAGGGAAAATTCCGTAACATTCGTTAAAGATGAAAACTATAGTACCATTAAAGTTTTAGGTCTGGATTCCAAAACCCGATAATTTTCTTTTTTCGGTTAATTTAATAGACAACGAGTCAACCAAACGATCAGTGCTAAAATTGCTAGCGTCGATTTACGATCCCGTGGGTTTTATCGCACCATGCACTTTTGTAGCGAAGCAGATCATGCAGGAACTGTGGAAGCTAGGCATTGGTTGGGACGAAAGGTTGCCGAATATTATAAAAAAATCGTGGCAAAATTTTATTTCGGGACTTCCTCTGTTAAAGGAGTTACGTATCGAGCGTCACATGCTATTACCAGGGGAGACAGAATGCGACTTAGTTGGATTTTGTGATGCTTCGTTGCGTGGCTATGCAGCATGCGTGTACGTTATCAGTCGCGATCTGAAGGGTAACGTAAAGGTTCGACTAGTGACCGCTAAATCTAAAGTTGCACCAATAAAACCCGTCACGATACCTCGGTTAGAGTTAATGGGTGCTGTATTGTTGAGCAAATTAATAAAGTTCGTAGTCGACACATTTACTCGCATTAAAATCAACAGAATAACGGCCGCTTCAGACTCGACAGTCGTACTGTCGTGGCTTCAAACGGAACCTTATAAACTGAAAACTTTTGTCAGTCATCGCGTTACGAAAATTACTGAGGTGTTACCCCCTCTTTTTTGGCGGCATGTGTGTAGCGAACATAATTTAGCTGATATTTGTTCTCGCGGAGCGACTCCGGCACAACTTGTTAGTTGTAATCAACGATGGTTACAGGGCACTGATTGGATGTATCAAAATTATATCGAATGGCCCCTGACAGTGTTTGTTAAAGAGAGTAATAATAAACTACCGGAATTAAAAGAGTCTGTTAATTTTTTGGCCGAACATAAAAATACTGATATTTTTTGATATTTAATTATTAAAGACAATAAATATGTTTCCTCATTACGAAAATTATCTCCATTTATTGATTCCGACGGTTTCCTCAGGGTAGGGGGTCGCATCGGTAATTCCGAACTCCCGTATAATTCTAAACATCCTCGTCTTCTTCCGAAATATAGTTTATTTACTAAACTATTGATCAATTATTTACATAAAAAATATTTACATGTGGGTCCACGAACTTTACAAAGTATAATAAATGAGAATTTTTGGATATTGTCTGCTCGTAGCGTCATTAGATCCGTTTTATCCAAGTGTAAAACGTGTTTTAAATGTAAACCGTCTTTACTGCAACCCGAAATGGCACCTTTGCCACCAACTCGGTTGATACCCAACAAGGTATTTTCTAACGTCGGAGTTGATCTAGGAGGTCCGTTCTTAATTAAAGAAAGCTTACGTCGTAATGCTAAAGTGACAAAGGCGTATTTATCACTGTTTGTCTGCTTTTCAACAAAAGCAGTACATCTGGAAGTGTTATCTTCTCTTTCCGCCGACTGTTTTCTTGCGTGCTTAGACAGATTCGTAGCCCGTCGAGGTCTATGCGCTGTTCTCTATTCTGACTGCGGTACTAATTTTATTGGCGCAAGTAAACATCTGTCTGAAATCCAAAGGTTTCTGCGTGAGAGTGAAAATGACATTTCGGAGGGTTGCTCTAAAAGGCAGATGGATTGGAAATTTAATGTTCCCAGTGCTCCACATATGGGTGGTCTCTGGGAAGCGGGCATAAAGTCAGCAAAATATCACTTGGTACGAAGTGTAGGTGAAAAGTCCTTAACGTTTGAGGAACTTTCCACGATTTTTTGTAAGGCAGAAGCCATTCTAAATTCGCGTCCCTTGTGTCCGCTACCTGCTAGCGATAATCCCAACGAATTTAATGTCTTAACCGCCGGACACTTTCTCATTGGTCGAAGCTTGATCTCTATACCCGAGTACGATATTCAAGACGTAAATATAAACAGACTGTCACGTTGGCAGTATATTCAGAGGTGTTCTCAACTTTTCTGGAAACGTTGGAGTCACGAATATTTAAACACTCTTCAGCAGAAAGCTAAGTGGTTTACGTCTTCCGCTAACCCAAAGGTTGGAGATTTAGTGATAATAAAAACTGATAATGTTCCCTGCTGTAATTGGCCTCTCGGTAAAATAGAAAAATTACATCCAGGTTCAGACGGAATAGTTCGGTGTGTGACGCTGCGCACCGAAAAAAGTGTCTTACAAAGACCAACCAATAAACTCAGCTTATTACCTTATACAAACTAGATTCAAACACAACGTTTTTATTAGATTTAGGTGCCTAGTTTAGTGTTTATTTTAGGGCTCTCTTTAATTATATAGGTAATAAGGTAATTTTAGTTCTATAGAAACCATCACTATGGTTTCGGTAGGGGGTATGTTCTGTATCTATCCCATGATTGGACGAATTTGATAGTGAATGTTTGTTTACGCTCGCTTAATCGGCACGTGATTGGCCGACCCACGAGCTATTAGACAGCACGCTAAAAAGCGACGAACGCGCCATCTACAGGGAGGTGGAGGTGCGCGTATTCTGTCATTGTCATTATCCCAATGAACCATCTAAAATTGACTCCGTGAGTGAAAATTGAAAACCAAGGACAAATTGTGCATTGCCGTGCGGTGTTCCTCGTGCTCGTCTCCGTGATTCTTGCCCGCTGCAGCAGGAAGAAAGGTGAGTCGTACTCAGACATCTCTCTGTTGAATTTGTTCCTGGATTGGGTGAACGGTGAACCCGTTCTTACAGAACTACCTATTATTATTCTACAACCAGCGTATTTCTTACAGTCCACTCCTCTATTCCACAGTACTGTTTGTGTTATTGGTCCGAAATAAACTTTTTATTATTTTTTATTATTATTACATTATGGTACTAGTGTGTAACATTGGTAATTGAGACCCGAGGCGCCATTGAGACCCGAGCCGTAGGCGAGGGTCTTAACAGAGCCGAGGACGGTAATTATCAATACACACGTGTATCATCACATTCGTGTATCATCGCATTTTGTATTTCAACACTCTTGTGAATAAAATATCAATTTATTTAGAGAAACAATTAGTAAATGTGCAGTTAGTAAAATTATATTTAACTGTTTTTGATGGCATAGCGGTCTCATCAGATAGATTATTTATTGAAATATTTTCATGTTGTATTGTAATTTGAGATGGCTCATTATTCATGTAGGTAGGTAAAATCCAATTATTGGATGTACTTGGTGTTTCGTCAGTAGGAAGCGCCTCAGAATCAAATTTAATTCTTTGATCACACAAAGAATTAAACTTGATTCTGAGGCGCTTCCTACTGACGAAACTTCCTTAAATTTAAACTTCCTTAAATTTGCACAAATTTCCTTCTTGTTTTGTATGGAATCTTCTACGTATGATTCTGCTACATTGCTAGATCGCCACCCACCATGACGCTTCAAAGTCATTATATCAGCTCCTGAATTAGCCAGCAATGTAGCTGAAGTCCTTCTGAAACTATGTCCAGTGTAGCTCTTAGCATCTGCTAAAACTAAAAACTTAGCGATTTCTTTAGGCATAGAAACAAATTTGTTTATACCTATAGGCTGACAGGTACATTTACCATTCTGGTAATTTAGAAAGAAACGGTCAGTTTTTGCTTTTGGTGACCGCAAACTTTCATACTTCTTAACAATTTCATAGAATGGACCGTGTATGGTGAATGACCTCGGTATTTTATTTTTCGTGTTAGGTATCTTCACTAAAAGCATCTGGCCATGGTTCTCTATGTTTTTTACGGTTATATTTGTTAATTCTTGTATCCTACAGGCACCAGTTACACCAAATATTAAAGCAACATGAAAAAAAAGAAACAATAATTAAGTTCAACACACAACACAGGCTGAAGTCGTGTAGATATTTAAATTTAATTTAACTAACCTTAGTAGCCAGATATTGGTTATCTGGAGCATCTTTTATAAATTTTTCTTTATCTTCAGACGATAAAACCTTTGATTTCTTGCTTCAAAATCCATCGGATAGTCTCTTTAGATAAGCTGACAAATTAGAGTATGTTTTTAAGTCCACTCCATTCTTTGTTCGAACTATACTTTTTAACATTGAGTATAAACACCACAAAGAGCTAGGTTTGTACTTAGAAGATAATTCTTTAAAGTACGCCATGAACACATTTTCTGAAAAGACTGCGTATTCTTGCTGTTTTGCCATTTTTTGAAATTTTGGTACGCTAATAGATATTTTTCCTTGGAGTTTTCAGTTAGTAAACATTCCATAACGTTAAGGGCTTCACATCTTATATCGGGCGGTGTACAACATAAATAATTTTCTTCGTAACTAGTACTTGTAAACATTTTAATTCATCTACTCATTACAATGTTTTTTAATGAGCTGTATTGCAATATGTGGTTAGCTAGCGACCTGGACAATTGATAATATTATTCTTGCCTGAGCAACCGGCAGCAAGTTCGTCATGCTCCCTTAGATGTCACTGCTTGCGGTAGCGTCGGGGGTCGGGTTTCCTCCTTCCCTCAAATATGGCGAGGGGGGTAATGGCTGACCTTTGCGTTATGCTCGTGAACGGGTGCTGCTTGTGGTGACTGGTCGTGTTGCTGTCTATGGTTTTATTATTGTTACAGTAATTGTTATGTTAATTTATTTTACTTTGATGGTCCTAGTTTATCATTTATTTATTTTATTTGTTTGTATAATAAATCCAGTATTGCATATGTAAGCTACCATGCCTTTTAGGCCTGGAGGCTTTTATTTATGTTTTAAGTTTTATTTACATTAATTTTTTGTATATATTTTTTTGTATTGGCGTGGCTAGCTGACGTATGGCAATTAAGTTAATGTTTTGGTAATTTGCTTACAATTGTTTAGAATCCAGTTTTTCTAACAGAACAGACAGCTGTGCTGCTGGGGAGTTTGTTGCGCCACTTCTTCTCCCCAGCTAAAGCACTAGGAAGTGGTGACGGGCGGGCGTTTTGGGGGACTGTCTTATGTAATTTTGACGTTCGAAAGGTGCTGATTCTCAGCCTAATTTGAATAAATGACTTTTGATTTTGATTTTGAAATTAATAAATAACTTTAAATTCAATTGTGAAAACGAGTTGTGAAAGATGTTTCGCTATGGCGGGAAAAATTTATCAGTTTTCCTATGCGCGCGCATTGCGATCGGCCACAGACTAAAGGGATGAGGTTTTTTTTTATTTATTTTCCGCGCATAGGGTTGGCGCCTATTCTGTCACGTACAAAATGGGGAATTGAAAGTTTTCTTCTATTACAGAGAAAACAAAAGTTATATTTGAGTGAAAGTTTTATTTATTAAACACGTACGAGTACAAATTATCTATTTAAATAAGAAGTTGCATGAAATGAGCAAGCAATAGGAACATTAATTTATTTGTTCTATTGAACACGATCTTTTTTTGAATAAAATCTTTTTAAGAACAACGCCACTCCACCAATAAATTAAAAAAAAACTATAACTCACTAGTGAGTTATAACAATGAAAAAGTCACAGTTTGATTATGGGTGTCATTCTGTGCCTAATTGTGTTGTAAATATCAAAATGTAGATACTACTAGCGCCATCTTTGCTACTTGTAATAACGAATCTGTTGTCACTTTTGATTTTCAATAAAGTTCATTCATTCAAAATCAAAATCAAAATATTTTATTTCACATAGACCTACATGGGCACTTATGAAACGTCAGATTCTAGGTGCACGGTTCCAATTGGTCGTTTCCCATGGAGAAGAGCCGGCAAGAAACTCCATGGTTACTCTTTTAAAAATATGTCTTTTACAATGTTTTCCAATTACAGTGATTAACAGGTATGGGAGGACAGTGTAGGCCTGTCAACAGGTACCATTCGTTGGTCGAAGCCATAACGCGTTGTTTTATTTTTAGGTTATGGGCCCAGAATCACAAAAGGCTAGTTAGTGAGTTTTTATTGTTAATACCGTGTGGTGAACATTATTTCGTTTTGCTAACAGTAAGCTAAAAGGTATAATTGTGTGCGAGTGGCTATCATGGCGTCTAGTTCGAACTACTTGATTAGCGTACCCAAGCTAAAAGGGCGCGAGAACTTTAGTGAGTGGTGTTTTGCAGCAGAAAACTTTCTAATATTAGAAGGAATGGTTGGGTGCATCAAACCAGAGGTCGGTCAGCCCCCATCAGCTGCAGATGACGCCAAGACGAAAGCCAAGTTAATCTTAACAATAGACCCGGCTCTTTACGTTCACATCAAAAGCGTCAGAACATCGAAAGAATTGTGGGACAAATTGAAGATGCTGTTTGATGACTCCGGATTTACGAGAAAAATCAGCCTGCTGAGGAATCTTATAACAATTCGATTAAAAAATTGCTCATCGATGACGTCATATGTAACACAAATAGTTGAAGCTGGTCAGAAGCTACAAGGAACGGGTTTTGGGATTAACGACGAATGGATCGGTTCTATCATGTTGGCAGGATTAACAGAAAAGTATATGCCCATTATAATGGCCATTGAACATTCCGGGATGATAATTACAACGGACGCCATTAAAGGGAAATTAATAGACATGGAACCGGAAGACAGTGGCGACGTCAATAAAGCATTTGCACGTTTCCGCAACAAGTCGAATCATCGTTCAAAAACTGTGAAATCTACTCTTTCTTTCTTTCTTTCTTTCTTTCTTCACTACATCAACCAATGCACAAATAAAAAATATGCAAAGAATTTGCAAGATTCAGATAAGAAACCTAAAACAACAAATGCGTTTAGTGCCGTTTTTCTTAATGGAACCTTTGACAAGGGTGATTGGTACGTGGATTCAGGTGCCAGTTTACATTTAACGAGTAACGTAAATTGGATCACGGACGTTTGTTACTCTGGTTTTACCAAGGAAATCATGATCGCCAATCGGAGTAAAGTTCCAGTGGAATGTAGTGGGAATGTAAACATAATTACATCAACCGCAGAAGACAGTTACAGCGTAACTATAGAAAAGGTTTTGTGTGTTCCCCAGTTAGCGACAAACTTGTTGTCGGTGAGCCAACTCATGAAACAGGGCAACAAGGTGCGTTTCACAAGCAGCGGATGTGATATATTTAATAAACAGGACATTCTGGTAGCTACTGCATCACTTGTTAATGGCGTTTATAAATTGAATACATCTACATGCTTGGTGGCAGCAGCAGTTGAGTCTCCAGTTGTTTGGTATCGTCGATTGGGACATGTAAATAGTTTCGACATGAATAAAATGCATGGTGCTGTGGAAGGAGTTCAGCTTTCAGAGCCGGCAAACATCAACAAGACAAACTGTATCGTGTGCTGTGAAGGGAAGCAGAGTCGCTTACCTTTTGCTCATGAAGGAAACAGGAGTATTGAGCTTTTGGATATAATACATTGTGATTTCCCCGTGTGGTTTCCGGGTAGTAGAATAGGACCAACCCATCTCACCCCGTGGGTGTCGTAAAAGGGCGACTAAGGGATTAGCTGGAGGATGTTATTGTTTTTCTTTTGTGTGGTAAGAACAACACACACCCAAGCTAAGGTTGCCGTGCCGAGAGCTGCGTGGCTAGGGGAGAGCATAGTTGCAAGCGTGCCTGTTGTCTGGGATCGGGCGCCCCCAGGCACTAACAAGCCTTACCTCTACATGCGGGGCTCTGTAGGGTGTTGACAGATTTTTTCCTCTGCTTTTCGTGGGAACTAAATGAGTTATTCAAATACTAATAATCAACTCGGAGGCGGCGGTGATGCTCGCCACACACCACGTCAGTTGTTTCCGCGGGGCGAAAAGCGAGCGGCGGAATGTCGCTTAGCTACGCTGAACGTACAGGGAGGTATAAAAGATAAGTTGGATGAGGTGTGTGAGATGGTCAAGGATAAAAGGATAGATGTGCTATGTGTGAATGAGACGAAAAGAAAAGGAGTGGACATATCCAAACACGGTTCTCTGACCGCTATCTGGTCCGGTGTTCAAGATACACATAGAGCCTGTCAGGGTGTGGGGGTTGTCCTCTCCGAGCGGATGATGAAATGTGTGAAAGATTATGCTTGTGTGAGTCCCAGGATTCTATGGGTAAGAACAAAGGTGGGTCTAAACCCGATCTTTATTTTATGCGTTTATGCACCCGATATGGGAAGCCCACCTTCGGAGAGGGACGAATTTTGGGGCAGTATAAGGGATTTAGTCAATGAATGTAGGTCAAACGAGAAGATTGTTATGCTTGGAGACTTTAATGGTTGGGTTGGTGTGAAGAGGAATGGGTACGAAAAAGTATTAGGTGCATTTGGGGATGATAGAGTGAATGAGAACGGGATGAATTTACTAGAGATATGTGTAGAGATGAATTTGTCAGTTATGAACACTATGTTTAATCATAGAAAGGTTCACAGGTACACGTGGGAAAGGCAAGACAGTAGAAGCATGATCGACTTTGTGATTGTGGATGAAAGATTGAAGAGTAAAGTCACAGATACTAGAGCATATCGGGGTGTTAATGTAGGGACTGATCATTATCTGGTTATGTGTCGGGTGGATGGTCTGTTCAGGCATTGGCGTCACCGAGTTCGAGTTCCTGTGACTGCTCTAGACAGAATAAAAGTAGAAGCACTGCAAGATTTGAAAGTAAAGGAGGAATATAAGAGGGAATTAAAAGTGAAGACGGATAAGATATTTGATGATACGAATGATTACAGTCTAGAAGAAGTATGGGAGATAGCAAAAGATAGTATGGTGCAAGAAGCCACAAAAGTATGTGGTCTGGCGCAGAGGAAGTGTGGTAGTAGAACGAATGATTCTTGGGTAGATGGTGAAGTAAAAGGTTGTGAGGAAGAAGAAAGAGGCCTGGCTTAATGTGTTAGCCTGTAAGGCCCAAAATAGGATGAATCAGGCAACAAATGTGACCGATGATTTGGAAAGAGTGAAGAAGAAATACTCTGAAATGAAAACGAAAGTGAAAGAGATGGTAAAAATGAAAAAGTATGAAGAGGAAGACAAGTATAACAGGAAGTTCTCTGATAAGTTCAGAGCCAATGTTAAGCTGTTCTGGAAACAGGTAAGATTGGCTTGCGGAGTGACAGGAACATCGAGTATGAATGTTATAAGAGCAGCAGGCTTAGCACGAGCGCCCTAGAGAAGCGTATTGTCGACGGAAGAGTAGACAAAAATGGCGTTTCTGTATAGACAGTAGAAAGTTTTCTACTGTCTACACAGAAACGAAACGCAATTGTACGGTAAAAATGGGTAGTTATACACATCACTAGCAACTAACCCGTTGCTATGGAAAATCACTGTCTATAAAGCAACCTGAGTCTAAGTGTGTCCTCGTGCTCGCGAAAAAGAGATTTCGAGGAGCGTAGAAAGCGATTTCTATTCTACAGTAGAGAAGAAACAGAAAACGCCATGCTAAGCCTGCAGAAGATGGATGTATACTGAGCGAAGAAAGTAAGGTCTTGGAACGCTGGAAGGGATACTTTGAAAGTTTGTTTAGTTGTCAGGATAGTGTGCAAGGAGTGGGTAACTGGGCAGACGCCAGTTTTGAAGACCCAAGCTCAGAAATAGATGAAGATAATGATATAGAAATAGATGAGATTGTAAGAGCGCTGAAAGGGATGAAAGTCGGCAAAGCTGCAGGGTACGACAGAGTGTCTGCTGAAATGCTTAAGGGCGTATCTTTAATATGTGTTGGAGATATGGCCGTGTACCGGATGATTGGTGTAAGGCTGTAATCGTACCACTATATAAGGGAAAAGGCTCTCAGCAGGAGTGTAAAAACTACCGTGGCATTAGTCTTTTGAGTGTTGTCGGCAAACTGTATGCGAAGGTTTTGATAAACAGAGTGATAAGAGTGACAGATGAGAAAATATGGGATGCGCAGGCAGGATTTAGAGAGGGAATGGGCTGTATGGACCAAATCTTCTCCTTAAGATGCATAGCCGAAAAACATCTGGCAAAGCATAAGAAAGTCTACTGTGCTTTCGTGGACTTGGAGAAGGCCTATGACAGTGTGTGGAGGGAAGAACTGTGGTCGACACTATCCTTGTACGGGGTGGACTGGCGCTTGGTACGTGCACTGAAATCCTTATACAAGGATTCCAGTGCTTGTGTTAGGATAAATGGGGCATACACGAACTGGTTCTCCATCTCGAGGGGTGTTAGACAGGGTTGTGTAGCGTCACCGTGGCTGTTCAACCTGTACATGGATAACTGTCTGAAGGATTTGAAAGAGGGTGAATGTGGATTGAAGATGAATGAGTTGCCTGTTAAATGCCTGCTCTATGCAGACGATCAAGTGCTACTTGCATCGTCAGCAGAACAGTTGCAAGACATGGTGACTGTGATGGATGAAGCACATAAGAGGAAAGGAATGAATATAAATGTGAATAAGACGAAAGTCATGGTGTTTGAAATAGAAGAGGATGTATCGGTGTGTGATGTGAAAATAAATGGTAAGAGTGTGGAGCAAGTAAGTGAGTTCGTATATTTGGGGAGTCTGTTTACAAGGGATGGAAAGATTGATGGAGATGTCGAAAGGAGAGTGAATGCGGGAAATAAAGTGAATGGTGCTACACATGCAATTGTGACCAACCAGTTGATGCCCAAGAAGGCACGACTGGCTGTTCACAATAGTGTGCTGGTGCCTACGCTTATGTATGGAAGTGAATGTTGGGTGTGGCAAAAGAAGCATGAAAGCAGAATAAATGCTGTGGAAATGCGTTCCTTGCGGAGCATGTGTAGTGTGACTTTGAATGATAGGCTGAGGAATGATGTGATAAGGCAACGGTGTGGTTTAAAAGAAAATGTAGTGACAAAAATTGAAAAGAGTATGCTTAGATGGTTTGGTCATGTTGAGCGGATGAATGAAAGGAGACTAACAAAAGGTATTTACAAGGCAGATGTGAGTGGAAACGCCGGGAGGGGACGCCCTAGGAAGACATATAGTGACCTTATTGGTGATGTTCTTCAGAAAGGTCAGGTGCGAAGTACTCTCAACCGGCGCTCGTGTATGACCAGATGTATGAACGTAAACGAGGCAAAAGGAGTATGTAAGGAACGTAGCAGGTGGCGTTCTGTGGTTTCTGCCTACCCCCATGGGAAGAAGGCGTGAGTTTATGTATGTATGTATGTCATGTGTATCTGTGGACCAATAGAGAATTTATCATTCGGAGGATCCAGGTATTTCATTATTTTCGTTGATGATCATAGTCGTATGACAGAGGTTTATTTTTTTAAAGGTAAAGATGAGGCCTTACAGAGTTTTATAGATTACTAGCTGACCCCGCAAACGTTGTTTTGCTTCTTTTTTTTTTGAAAAATAGATGTTGGCCGATTCTCATAGATACCGGATAAGCACAAAAAATTTCATCAAAATCGGTCAAGCCGTTTCGGAGGAGTATGGCAACGAAAACTGTGACACGAGAATTTTATATATTAGATAAAGCAAGAGTTGAGAATTTATTGTCAAAAGGAATTAAAACCCTTAGAAGTGATAACGGCACTGAATTCTGTAACAAGAAATTCGAAAGTTATTTAACGAAATCTGGTATTAATCATCAAAAAACAAACCCATATACACCAGGAACAAAATGGGCTCTGTGAGAGGATGAACCGAACAATTATAGAAAAGGCCAGATGACTTTTGTTTGACGCTAAACTTGGTAAGGAATACTGGGCGGAAGCTGTTAACACTGCTGTGTATTTACAGAACAGAATTGTGAAAGCTGGATTGAAGAACCGCACCCCATATGAGGTATGGACAGGATCTAAACCAAACCTCAGTCATTTAAGAATTTTTGGCAGTACCGTTATGAGACACATCCCTAAAGAAAAACGACATAAATGGGATAAAAAATCTGAACAATGCATTTTTGTTGGCTATCCTGAGGATATTAAAGGATATCGAATATATAATCCTGCAACACGCACTATCACAACAAGTCGAGATGTGATATTTATTAAAGAAAATAATTTATTAGAAGATAATGTGATTGAAATAAAAGAAAAAGACAAAGAAACTAAAGAATCACAATCATCTCCAGTGGGAGATTTGTCTGACACCAGTAGAGAGGATTCATTTGCTTCAGTTGAAGATGCTGCTGACTTGGATGAAACCTATGTACCATCTTCAGAGGATGAGGAGTCCTCGAGATCTGAAGAGGACATGATGGTGAGAACATTACCTAATAGGCAGAGACGGCCACCTGATAGATACGGATTAATGGTTACAGAAGAATGTAACAAACCGGTCAGCGATGAATTGACATTGGAAGAGGCACTGGAGGGACCGGAAAAAGAGTACTGGGAACAGGCTATCAAAGAAGAGCTCAAAAGTTTTGAAGACAATAAGGCTTGTAAGTGGGTCCTAAAAAAAAAGTGTGATTCTGAAAACAATGTACGTTATCGAGCCAGACTAGTGGCTAAGGGTTGTAGTCAGAAATATGGTGTGGACTACAGTGAAACTTTTTCTCCCGTGGTACGGCATACAACGCTTAGATTATTATTTGCGTTATCAGTGCAGTTGAATCTAGAAGTGACTCATCTCGATGTCAAAACAGCCTTCTTGAATGGGGATCTGGCTGAGACTATATACATGCAAAAACCTGTAGGTTATGTGTGTAAAGATGATAAAAAGGTTGTTAAGTTAAACAAGGCTGTATATGGTCTCAAACAGGCTTCGCGAGAATGGCATAAGAAGGTTGATGACTGTATGTTAGGTGATAGCTATGTCAATTCCAAAATAGAGCCTTGTTTGTATATAAAAATTGTTGGTAACAATAAGACCTTTGTAACTCTGTGTGTCGATGATTTTTTTGTTTTTTCCAATGACAATACTGAACTGAGTCATCTTAAAAGTATGTTAGGTAAGAATTTTGAGTTAAAATACTTGGGCATTGTAAAGGAATGTCTAGGGATGTCAGTTGGTTTTGACATGCAAAATTGTACTATAACCTTAAGTCAAGAGAAGTATATTGATAAATTGTTGTCAAAATTCAATAAGATAGGTTGTAAAACAATTAATACTCCTATGGAAAATAATTTAAAATCTAAAAGGGAAGATAAATGTAATAGTCAGAATCCCTATCAGCAACTTATTGGGAGCCTTATGTATTTAGTTGTTCTCACACGACCGGATATAGCCTATGCAGTGTAATTTTTAAGCCAATTCAGTAATTGTAGTACTGAAGAGCAATGGCTTTATGCAAAAAGAGTATTAAGATATTTAAAGAAAACAAAAAACTTAGGTTTAAAATATTGTAAGGGCAAAAATATTAATATTGAAGGCTATGTAGATGCAGATCGGAGTAATGATATTAATGATAGAAAATCATACTCGGGATTTTGTTATATGTTATCAGGGTGTGTTATATCTTGGAGTTGTAGGAAACAAAAATATATTTCGCTTTCTAGTACAGAAGCTGAATATATGTGTCAATATCAGAAGCCTGCAAAGAGGCAGTATATTTAAGAAACTTACAATATGAAATAACACAGAAATTATATAAAATTGTTATTTATAATGATAGTATGAGTGCACAGAAACTATTACTAAATCCTGTTTTTCATAATAAAACTAAGCATGTTGATGTAAGGTATCACCATTGTAGAGAAATGATAAAAGAAAACATTGTTAGTATTGATTATTTGTGTACATCAGATATGCCTGCAGACCTGCTCACTAAGAGCTTAACTGCTGTTAAACATGACAAACATTTGAACACTTTAGGTATTGTTAAAGTTTAGATATACTTATTTTGTTCCTTAATATCTACATTTCGAGTGGGAGTGTTGTAAATATCAAAATGTAGATACTACTAGCGCCATCTTTGCTACTTGTAATAACTAATCTGTTGTCACTTTTGATTTTCAATAAAGTTCATTCATTCGTTGGTCGAAGCCATAACGCGTTGTTTTATTTTTAAATTGCGGTGACCATAGAGCCACTTTATGAGCAAGTGTGTTGAAAAAGTAATTATACCAATACATTTAAAGAAGAAATTCAAAAACAGTGACGAAGATCTCTTTAAATACTGCAATGTTATGAATGTGTTCCATAAAGTTGAATTTTTTACTCTTGCGGAAGTAAATAGACCTGAGCTGCTAACCGAAAAAACAAGACCTGACTTTCTCAGAAGGATACCACTTAAAAATAAATACATCCTACCAAAAATTAATAATGTGTACGGTATGCGGGTTGCAGAATATTTAATACCTTTTTTCTTAATAAACTTCCAGAAGACTTGCAAACGTTATACAAAACGAGTTCGAAAAGTTATAAGTACAAATCAAAACGTTTCTTTACACAACACTTCTCTTAGTGTTTTATAGTCATCGATCACTAATAAAAGAACTAGATACACAATCCCATACAAAAGTTCTCTTAAAACTGTCGCCAAATTATGTTTACGTAATTCAAGTTGAAATAAATATACGTTAATGAAAATTCAACCTTAAAAGCGGAAATACAAAGAGCCAAATGAAAGCAATTAAATTTGACGAACGAGGATCGCCGCTAGGACAAGGAATGAGTGGAGTCGAAATGTAATTTTGTTTTTTTTGTTTGTAATGTGAATATACGAGTAAATGTTTTTTTTTTAATTTCGTCTATGCATCAAAAAGTTGGTGTAGGTAATAAAGCATATCATATATTCCAAAAAAAAAAAAAAAAAAATTCACTTTATACGTAGCGAAGCACGTACCGGGCCGCTAGTTAATAATAAAACTAAAAATTACACAGTCATAATTATTTATATATTCTTTCATTTGTGACAAAATAATAAAGATATTGCTTGACAAACAACTTATATCAAAATTCAATAGTTACTAAATATAAAAGTAAGTACAGAAAGTTCTTGTAAAATCTAAAAGAAATTGTTGATGTAATATTCATATACACAGAATGATGTAAAAAAATACGGACACAACTGACTAACACATTTAATTAACCTATGTTATTAATTTCCTTGAAATAAAATAAGTTTATTATATAGTCGTCATTTCGACAGTTTTTTTTGTTTTTCCGTGTATTGTATAGCCTTGTGATTCTTTTCGTAGTCACACTCACCTCAATTAAATTTGACGAACGAGGATCGCCGCTAGGACAAGGAATGAGTGGAGTCGAAATGTAATTTTGTTTTTTTTGTTTGTAATGTGAATATACGAGTAAATGTTTTTTTTTTAATTTCGTCTATGCATCAAAAAGTTGGTGTAGGTAATAAAGCATATCATATATTCCAAAAAAAAAAAAAAATTCACTTTATACGTAGCGAAGCACGTACCGGGCCGCTAGTTAATAATAAAACTAAAAATTACACAGTCATAATTATTTATATATTCTTTCATTTGTGACAAAATAATAAAGATATTGCTTGACAAACAACTTATATCAAAATTCAATAGTTACTAAATATAAAAGTAAGTACAGAAAGTTCTTGTAAAATCTAAAAGAAATTGTTGATGTAATATTCATATACACAGAATGATGTAAAAAAATACGGACACAACTGACTAACACATTTAAATAACCTATGTTATTAATTTCCTTGAAATAAAATAAGTTTATTATATAGTCGTCATTTCGACAGTTTTTTTTGTTTTTCCGTGTATTGTATAGCCTTGTGATTCTTTTCGTAGTCACACTCACCTCAATTAAATTTGACGAACGAGGATCGCCGCTAGGACAAGGAATGAGTGGAGTCGTTTCAAAAAGTTCTTCGAACATACAACGATTCCTTGGGTCTGGGAAAGAATTCTTCGGATATTTGTCGTGTTATAACTGATATCCATTCTCCACACCTGACTGGATCTCGAGGAAAGCTAAAAAAACAAAAATTAAATCTACAAAATGTTCTATAATATTTATAGAAGCAGTAAAGAAGTCACATAATACAAAAAAAACAAAACAATCATACAATAATAAAATAAAAAAAGAAACAATAGCGTCTCCAACAATGGAACAGAGTCAACGTATGTAACCCGAACAATTTATGTGGGCATGTCATGGTCTTTACAAGTGAGATGCTTTATAACTCCTGCTGTTTATTAGGAATTAACTTTAAAAAAATGTTTTACGACGATTTCTTGACAAAATACCAATATTTACAATACAGTGATAACAATCATATAATGGTAATATTAAAACTTACCGAAAATATGAAACTTCATCCTTTTTTAGCGTCCTAGATGTGTTATTTTAACAGTTTTTAAACGAGCAACGAGGCATGTTTACCGTTCGAGCGTTCGAATGCTACTAGATTAAAAGCGCACCCGAATGTTAAAATGGGTGCGCGTTTGGTGATGACACTTTTTGTCGCTGATTGTGTATCTAGTTCTTTAATAGTGTTTATAGTCTGTAAAAAGTAATAAATAAAAAAATTAAATATAGGTAAGTCAACGCATCGCCAGCAACAGATAAACCCTGAGAGGTTTTCGTTGTGTGGCAACACATTTTTTTTTTAACAAATTGGTTTCAACCAATTTGTTAAATATTAAGTGTTTTAGAAATAAATAATAAAACTAAAAATGTTAAATAGTTTTGAATAATTTCTAACAAATAAATAAAATTCAGCAGTGTTAACATTAGTCCTTTCATTGTACAGCTCATAAAGCCGTGTTCTACTTTTATGAATACCAATGGTAGCCCAATCACTGAAAGATGCGTTACTTTTAAACGAGATAGTCTTGGGAATAAAATTGTTTACAGTAAAATATATTATAGAACTCATCATATAGATAGATGATTAGGATCAGCATGAACTAATTAGGGTTATGTTTACGTTTTAAGGTCAACTTGTAGCCGTTATAGAAGTGATCTAATGAATTGTAGGCAAAATATTAGAACGTAAACAATCCACTACCAAGTAAAATATATGTTCAACATTCAACATTCACTTGAGCCAGTAACTGTCAACGAATCACAATGAAGTTTTTACACATACTTTATCATACATACATAATCGGCCTATTATGTTCCCACTGCTGGGTTACAGGCCTCCTCTCTGTGAGAGGGAGTGGGCCGTAATCCACCACGCGGGCCCAGTGCGGTTTGGTAGATGTCACATGTCTTCGAGTTTTTGGTTCTAAGACATGCCGGTTTCCACACGATGTTATTTTCAACCAATTTGAGATCATTGGTGATGAAATAATTTACACAAAGTAAAGCGCCTGTCTGGGTTCGAACCAACGACTTACAAATCGTAAGATGCGGCCGTTACTACTTGGGCCTCCACTGCTCTCAAAACACTACATTTTTAGCTATAAACTATTTAATTAATTGGAAATATGCCTTACTATGAAGAAAATCTTTTATTTAAAAATTAAATCACAGGAACAAATTCAAATCAGCTGTTAGCTGTAGTGTTGCCACAGGAATTTCCATGTGTCCATGTTTTTGGGATACTGCATCTAAAGATTACTGTGATCGTAATTATCTGAGTCAGTAGCCACTGGCTACTTCTTTGGCGACCTCATTTGGCTATGGGAATAGGTAACCAGAGGCATGGCTACGTAGCCAGCGACGTCGCCATGGCGTCCCAGTGTGTGTTCCGAGCCCATAATGGCAAGTGGAACTGCCGAAAGGCACACTATTGGTGCTCCGTGAACCCTTGTCAAACCCAGAAAAAGCTCTTCCAGACACTGTGGAAACTGTGTGGGCAGGCATTATGGGAAACCAGATCCTGGGCCCCGTTTTCTTGCCACCCAGAATGATCGGACCTGCCTACCTCGACCTCATTAATGGCTACCTGACCGACCCGTTGGATGACATGCCACTGATCCAGTCGCGAGATGTGTGTTACCAGCATTACGGCGTGCCACCACACATCTTATGACCGGTTCGCGAGCAGCTGATGCAACTGTTCGGCGACCATTGGATTGGGCGGAAAGCACGCATGGCCTGCACGATCGCCAGATTTAACCGCTCTAGATTTCTTGTGGGAGGACGTTCAAGGACAGGGTGTTCGACCGTCTGTTTGCCTTACCGTATGTTTTTCATGAACTCAAATAAAACGATTAAAACCAAAAAAAAACTAGACGTGCTAGCTCAATGAGTATTTAAAATTACGCATCTTAAAGATTATTTATGTCAACATTCTTAATAAAATGTGATGTCCGAAAAATGGGGCTTCGTAATACACTGTGCTACGGTTGCAATGTCGAGCAAAGATTCGTGTCGCGTTGTCGCAATAAAACTTCGTGTTATTATTGAGCATTCAACAATGCACATTGGCCTGTTTACTTACCTATAGAGTAACTAACAAATGCTTACTTTTTGTCTCCCTGGTTCTTTTTTTCTTCTTAGATACTTCTTCTTCTCCCACTTCAGTTTTAAACTCCATTAAAGGAACATTATCTTCTACATCTGATTCAGAATGGTTGGGTGGTGTGTCTGCTACATCTAGACAGCTATTGTCTATATTTCCCGGTTCTAGCTCTGTAAGTAAACAAAAACAGTCAAGAGTACTTGTTTATCTATAATAATGCTTAAGAGGGTGTTTTAATGCGCTAATCTGTGGAACCACCAGTCAGATTTGATAATTGTTTTTTTAGGTTCTAGACAACTAAACAGCACGCTATGACCCTAAAGAGTCGACCAAAATGAAGAAAAGTCACAAAGAACGCTAAGCGAAAATGAAGTCAAAACCCGGGCCAGTGACGCCACGCGATGCGGTGGGTCGGGGGAACAAGAAATTTCCAGCGGTCGAAGTCGCGGGCAGATGATAGTTATTCAGATTTGTTTTATTTCTCAACATAAGAAGTACAGTGTTAACTCTTTTTTTAACAAAACTGAAAAGTCCATGCATTTTTTCGTTAAAGAGCGTTTTCATAGTTCTGTGGAGTGAAGAAAGAGAAACAACCAAATGCTAACCATCAATACTTTTTAATTGATGTTTCAATATGTAATCAAATGACTTTGCTTAACGTTTTTTGCTGTGCCAGCATTTGTTTTGTATTTTTCTTATGTATTTTCGGGCCAAAATTTATAAAGACAATGCAATCCAAGAGTGATGTCCCACGTGTTCTAGACAATCAACAATAACAAAAGCAAGGCTGCTGTTGACGATTAAGTCAGTCTTTTTTAAACTGGTAACAAAAACGGTAATGCTGATAAAATATATTTATGTACTGACTTGTGATGTCTAAATTATTAATGTATTTCTTCGTGATAGAAAATGGCTGTTGCACGATAAAGAGTGTATCAATTTATGGGTTTTAATGTAAACCAACCAAATTGAACTAATTTCTATGTTATAGGAAGTAAGGGTTATATTGCAATAAGTACATTATAAAGAGTTTACACTGCAGTTTGAAACATGTTTAGATCGATATGAAATAAATAAATTATTACTATCTTTAGTTTATTTTTTTATTGATTGATTTTTTTTTTAAACTTACCATCACTTTGATGTTCCTCCTTTGGCTCAATAATATCTTCACAAACAGCTGGTAGTTCTTCTTTGATAACAATGCTTTCTGTTTGACATTGATCAACTATACTTATGTGCACCACTGGAGATTTAGTTAAACCACTTAAAAACTCTTGGTGTTGGTTTATTAAAGTTTTGGCCTGAAAAAGATGAGTATAGTATTATGCAGGTGATCAGTCCAACAAGCACAAATCTTTATTTATTGTTTAGTAAAGTGAAAACATATTTTTGCTCACTTGTAGTCACTCAAAAGAGCCCCACTAGTGAAGATACTTATGTAGGTCCAACATACCCTTGAGAGTCAGCCATGCTACCAACCTCAGTGACCACTGCACAAGCTATTGTCACAGAGCTTGTGCCGACATGAGAGAGGACCATTATCAAGCTGCCACATACAAGTTTCAAACAAGTATTTTACATGTAATAATTGTAAACACCTACATTTGACAAAAGCACACATCACCATTCAATACTGAATGATACGGTTGGTGTGAAATCCATACACAATAGGTAAAACCTTGAGAGGAATCACTTCCACATTATACCAAAATAAGAAACTATAAGAATAAATGTCCGTTAAAGAATAACTCACCTCATAATCCTCATTCATCATCTGAGCAAACAGCTCTTCAGCTTCCAGACATTTTCTCAGGAAATGATAGCATTGCTTCAGTCTAGTGCAGCAGAAGAAACAAGCAAGAATCGGTCTACTGTCTTCAGTTACAAACTGCAACAAAATTTGGATCACACTTTTTTTTTAATTATGACGAAAATACATGTACCTATATCATTAATGCTTTTGATATGTATCTTACAGAGAAGGCATGAGCATTGATCCCACCTTTGCTCAAGGCAGATTGGCAACATAATATACATATTAATTGTAAGTCCAGGATTCCTCACACAGTTTTCCTTCACCAATGTCAGTGATTTCCATTTTCCCTTAAGACAACCCTCGGACCAAAAGTTGTAATCTTGACCATGTATGATGTAATCTTCACGTCGGAGAGGCAAAAATATGCACTTTATTGATATTAAAAACATCAACTTACAGGGAAATCAGTCAGCTTCTCGTATAGTTCGTGCAAGTTCCTGTTGACCACTACATGCATGCGAACTTTTTCTGCTAAACATATTCTACACATTGGCAGTTTTTCCATCTTTTATTTCAAATTGTATTACTTGTGTTTAAAAAATATTAAAAATTACAGTTGTATAACTTATAAATAACGAGGGAGTCTTGTTTATTATTATTATGACTTATTAAGTAGCTAGTCCAGATAATTCATACGAATTCGTTTATCAGTCCCTGAGCACCATATACTACTTTCAGACCGGTTTAGTTCACGTTTATTTCGATAATTCTTCACAACAAAGCAACAGTACCACAAAAATCAAAATAACAATTATTTCGAAGGCCGCATTCCGAGTTAGACCTACAGGCCCGACTACTTAGGCCACATTCCGAATTGGGATGTAATCGATTTGAGCGCGCTTACACCCGTTCCGAATTATCGTGAGCGCGATAACGATGTCCCGTGAATCGTCATAGATGACGTCATGACATGCGCCATCTTGCGATAATGCCGACCATTCCCTATTAATAAATCACTGTGAGCGAATTTTTGACAGCTCAATTTTTGTCATAATCGTGCTACCTAAATCGGAACGTAAATTAACGATGTTAGCGCTGTCGGCGATTATTGTCTAACTCGGAATGCAGGGATTGAGAGAGAGAGATGAAGCTAGATTTGTTTTTGAAAGGGAATTTAGTATCTGGTTGCTAGGCTTTTAAGTCAAGTCTCATTTGAAAATATTAATCTATAGTTTTCTTTTTTGGTTCATAGTCCCTTGAAAGTGAATGAACTATTATATCATAAAGCTTATTTTCTCTGTTTTTCAATGAATTTGCATAGTTATAAAAAAGGCCTACTTGCAAGTTCTTGGCCTAATCTGCTTAACTTAAATCCACGACACTGACACACACTTGACAGCTTGCTTGACATTAAGAGACTATTAATTTGTATAGGTAGTTAGTTATCTACTAATTTAATTAGTTATATATATGTTGTTATACTCTGTAATATCTGAAATTAAATAGAAAATGGTATCCAATAAAAAATTAAGGCATAGAAAAAAATATTTTAGAAATTGATTTTAGTGAAATCTACCAGTCAGAAGACCCAAATTTTTGTCTTAATTACCTTATAAAATGTCTGCAAAATGTTATTGAAAAAAATACTAAAACAATTGAGCTGTCACGTCGTAATAAAATCATAAAACCATGGATTACTCAAGGTTTGATACGGTGTATGCAAAACAGGGACAAGTAACACAAAAAAGCAAAATCCTCGTCTGACAATGAAACATTAATAACTTACAAACGTTACAGAAACTTCTGTAACAATATATTACAAAAAGTCAAGGATGCTTATGAAAGAGAGCAGCTTAAAAGTGCTCAAACAACAACAAGGAGTTATGGAAAGCAATTAAACGAATAACAAACACTACTAAAACAGCACTAGCTAGCTTCATATTTCTGACTGACAGACTCCTTGACAATTCAAAAGTGCCTGTAATTGGTTTATTTGAAATAAATGCTTTGAGTTTGAGTTTGCACAACACCCGAACGAACTTTTAACTTGCTTCGTGAAGTGACAGTTCTGGTGAGGTAGACTCACCAGAACTGTCACTTCACGAAGCAAATTCTTACTTCATAAATGTAGGAACTCTTTAGCTGAAAAAAAAAAAAACCTAAACACACCCACGTTCATACAATATACCGCCACAAAAGTACCAAACCCCACCAGCAACACTAACTCATTTGTTATGATAGTATAATGTTATTTACTTCGTTTTGAAGTAAATAACATTATAATTGGCCTAAAACAGACTGCGCTTCAGGAGGAGATAAAATCAGTTGTAAATTTTTAAAGCAGCATAAGTTTGTTCTTGTACCACAGCAAAAATATTTAACAACTGTTTTAAACATGGAATATTCCCAAACTCTTTTAAACAAACAAAAGTTGGTCCTATTTATAAGGATGGAGACAGTAATCGTATTTATAATTACAGACCCATATCAATACTACCGGTAGTTTCAAAAGTATTAGAAAATGTAATTAATGTGAGACTAATTAATTACTTACCTAGAAACAAATGACTTGTTATCAGCAAATCAATACGAATTTTGGCAAGAAATAAGGACAGAGCAAGCTGTTAACAAACTCATTCTTTTTACAAGCGCTAACATGTCAAACGGGAAAAAATGCCTAACAATCTTCTTGGATCTCGCCACGGCATTTCATACGATTTCTGTTTACATCTTAATAGATAAGCTCGAATTGCTCGGAATAAGAGGCATGCAACTTGAGCTATTTAAAAGCTACCTCTCTGGGCGATCACAATGTGTACGGGTGGGTCAATTTAAGAGTACGTACCTTCCAGTCACTCACGGGGTACCGCAGGGCAGCGTGCTTGGTCCTACACTTTTTCTCGTATACATAAACGAACTCACAAAACTAAAGCTCACCGAAGGCGAAATAATTTCCTTCGCTGATGATACAGCTCTAGTTTTTTCCGCCATTACTTGGGATGAGGTCTTAGACGCTGCCCAGCGGGGCTTTAATACCGTTAGAGGATGGAGACGAAATATATTTGCTTCAGTATAAGATATGACACTAAACTCAGCAAAAATCTCATAATTATACGGCATGAGTGTGTAACCGAAGATAGTTGTAATTGCCCATCATTAGAACGAGCGAACTCAATAAAGCACACGTGTGGTAGAGTTCGGAAACTTATCTACATTTTTAAAAAGCTTAGGCACATTGCTGAACCAAAATTAATGAAGCAAATATATACCGCGTTATGTCAGTAACTGCTTACCTATTGCATTACGACTTGGGGAGGAACTGCAAAAACCTCAATGAAGTCAATTGAGGTTGCTCAACGTGCTGTACTCAAAGTCGCCACTTCAAAGCCCACCTACTTTCCAACTACTAACCCTTTATCAAATCTTGGAAGTCCTGACGGTGAGGCAACTATTTTTTAATTAACATCCTCCTACAACATAGTAGATTATCTTATAATCCACAGTTACTTAATAGACGTCGAAAATATATGGTTTATAATACCCCAACACTTCGGAAAACTCAATTCATCTCAAGATTTGCTGACTTCATCGGACCTCATTTGTATAACAAAATTAATAAATCATTGAACATTTATCCACTTACAAAGACAGAATGTAAGGCAAAGGTAAATAAATACCTACAAAAACTTAATTATGAAGAAACTGATTTGCTTCTTTTTTAAATTCAGTAACAAAATATTAACATCAAATAAATGCATAACCACTCACCCATATTCATGCATCACACTACACACATACAAGCACTCACACACATACACCTATATACACTTTTACACACAACACACTCATAGGTCAAAACAGAGTATTTTAAATAACAAATTATTAAATTAACATTAACAGACTATTATTTGAAATATCCTACATTTATATGTTATGTTATGTTAAATTAATGTCTTTATTAATGGCAGAGTAATCGGCTTCTACAAAACGATATCTAGGCGCGGAGCACTGAACCATATGACTATACATTATTTCAAAAGAGATAACAGTCAAAAACGGTGGATGAAAAGTATCTACATGAGTAAGGGGAATGGGTGCCGGCACACACACATACGTCACTAGAAATCAATCGATCCAGAATGCGGCCCATGTGGTTTTTTACACAGTTATATTGTTTACAGTTTATAGTTGATAAGAAATTAAGTAGCAAGATTTCCATAGAGGCGCGGTCATTGTGTACGCGCGGCATAAGTGCAGATGCGTCATGTACGAGCCAGTCATGATCGTAGCAAGATTTCCAGGCACTGTCACTGTGTAAGCGCGGCGTATGTGCAGATGCGTCATGTACGAGACAGTCATGATCTGTGGTAAGTTAAAGTCCAAAAATATACGTGATACTAATAATAGGAGAAGAAAGAATCATGTTCAGTCTTGACCTGATAATTTTCTAACGCGTCTACTGATGTAAAATATCTAAAAAAAATGCTTTATTGCTTATTTCGTATCACTTATTTGAATTTTCAAATAAAGCCAAGAAAAAAAAGCAATGTTACTCATTATATATGTTTATCATTCCTTAGACTTTCGGAAACGGAGCGTGTTTTACACACGTTCCGTTTCACATAATACGAAAAACTTGTTCGTTCGTCATGTGGTTATTGAATGTTTTTAAGAACCAATGGGTATTTATTTCTACTTTACGTATTATTTTATGACCAGCTATGATTTTCTTATGTTTTATATGTGTGGGTGTAGAAAGATAAATAAGTGTACAGCTGACAGGTTAGAGGTTACGCATAAAACCATAGACTACAATTTATAATTAAAACGAACTCTGTTACAGGCTGTCATTTGTTTGACACCTCGCCTTCTATGCACGAGGCTGTGAGTTCAAATCCGGGCAAGTAACAATTTTAATAAAAGTCAGAAATCGCCACCCCGTCTTGACCAAGCGAGGTGATTAATGCTCGTGCCTTCTTTGTATGAGTTGAGTCCTTTGCCCAGCTGTGGGATAGTAATAGGCTGGTATCGTAGATTGCTCTAACTTGCACAAAATGTAGTGTAGAAAACAAGGATGGCCTAACATCACATGTGATGTCTCAGTATCGGCGGGATATTACGAGAATATAACTGCTGTTTGCGGCCTTATGCCGATTTGATAATGATATTAATTACATTGAAGAGGGATTTATTTCAGAGTTATTGAAACTCTCTCAGCGACTAACTATGAAACAATTTCAAACAGCTGTCAAACCTTATCTGACAGCTGCATAACCTCAAAAACCTATTTACTTAATAGGATTCTTCCCTGGCCTCTAAATGAAAAGATGTTATGTTATTGTGTTATTATAAATAATAATTGTTAATAGACAACACTAGTTGTAGGCAGACGCGACCTGTAAAACGAATCATGTGACAGGTCAATCAAAGTGGGCATGATTCTTTATTTCTCAAGCAAATTAAATAGTGATTGATAGGTTGTTAGTGTTTGACTGGGTGGAACGTACACGCCACCCACAATGTGAAACTCATTATCAGTCTTGGAGTAAAAAATTTAAAGTACGTAATCAATATTAGGTGGCAAGGCGTCATACTCGTAACAACCGTCCTGACAAGGTATCGCCGTAAACTCACAACGCATTACATACAAACCGCGACGCACCGCAATTAAATCACCCCCACCGTCAGATTTACCAGATAACACACGATTTCTATCACAGCGTTATACAATGTACCGAGAGTCAATTAATTCACCATCGCCAATTTCAGGTATCAACCACGTCTCAGACAGAACAATGACATCATGTGTGAGTCCGCAAGAATGTTATTGTAAATAGTATTTAATTTGGTTCTTAAACCTCGGCAGTTTTGGTAATAAAAATAAATTGAAATGGCTTAGTCGTTGTATTGGGAAAATATGTTAATAAGTGTTACTCGTAAATAGAAAACAAGTGACCCATCGGAATCACCACATATAACGCACTCCATAAAATAATATTGAAGATAATTTTAGCTTTATATGATCAGACGCATCACAAAAGATAGGTTTATACTCAATTTGTAGTTAATTATTATTATTATATTTCCTGTATGTATTCTTACAGTGTATTATTAATTTTAAAACCAGATATTTCATAATTAATGGAAAACCAAACATACAAATTATTATGGCTACACGTAGAACATTAATGTTAATACTTAAGTATTACATAGGACATAGTAAGATTTGCGTTACTTAAGATAATTTCACTGAGATTTTTGCACACAATATGCACAAACAAAATATTACACAATTAGTTTACCGAGACACAGGGTGTAAGTTTGGTAATATCTTTTTCCGAGCGAATGGCGATCGAAGCGGTGGGGATGTCAGCCCTAACAAGTATAACGCCGTGCTTGATCCAGATGAACTTGTATCCAATTTCTTTGGCATTTTCCTTGGCTTGACGAAATAATATCTTGTTTTGCAATGTCAAGTGTTCATTAATATAAATTGTCCGCGGCGATCCCTGTATCTGCTCCGACGTGATGCCCTTGTTGAGTCGCACAGCTGATACAAAGTTGTCCCTAATTATTTGGGTTGCCGTTCTTTGGTCGTGAATTGTTAGGGTTCCTTTGTGGCACACGATGGATTGAGATCACATCACGAGCAGATATAGGCTGTTTTATAACATTTGCGATGTTTTCAACAACCGATATTAGGTTCTCCCCACGTCTCTTAGGCAGGTTGCTAATTTCAAGATTACAGCGGCGCGCTCTCTGTTCCATGTGCTCAACTTTTAGTTCCAAGTCAGCGAGGCGCCGTCCATGGGTTTGGATGTTTTTTTCGACTTGTTTTGTGGACCACTTTTCCAGCATGCCCTGCATATTGTCCTGGAATAATTTGAATTCTTGCCGGAATTCGGACGAGTGACCGTGAGAAACTCCTTTCCGGAACGTGATGCAAGGAGGTGGCGATTCTTCATCAATAAGCGATCCGTCTACACTCATTTCACGATGTCGAGGTACATCATCAGCATCATGATCAAATGTGCTATTTAATGTTGTCATGCTGACGACTGCAGTCTCTGGCTCACAATCTACTCTATGGCAGCGGACCGAGGACCGCGCAGTTGCGATAACACGTAGGTACAGTACGCACACTCACACGCAAGTAAGACAACAACCGGTTTGCACGAGCGCTTGCGGCGGAATGTTATAACGGGATTTAGGGATAAAATGTATAGCATCAGTATTTATCAGAGAAAGAAGTATGAAGTGCCTTTAAAACAAATAAAAAATATCTAAAATTATAGAAAAAAGGAAGAAACATAATGTGAAACCCCCCTGCTCTTCATCATGCAGGCTTTTATGTATCACAAACATACCGGAAGAGCAACGAAAGCAATTGAACAATTCTTTTTGGAATTTAACGATACAGAAAGAAAAGATTTTATACTGCACCACACTTCTTCTCAATCTGTAAAGCAAAGAACTGTCAATGAATCTGTTCCAACTAACTACAGAAGACAAACTACATTCTTCTATTTTATTAAAAACTCACAAGGTTCATCATGCAAAGTTTGCAAAACTTTCTTTTTAACTACCTTGGGTTATAATGCAGCTAACGACAAGCCTTTAAGACTGCTTTAGGTAATAATAAGGATGACTCCGTCAGTGCTCCAAGACCGAAAAGTTCTGCAAGATTTGAATATTTCGTTCGTAAAATTGGGCCACGAAGAATGTGAACTGTGTGAAGAATTCAATTCGCACGATAGAACGCATGATAAAGACAATCTCAAGGAAGACAGTGAGGGCTGTACCAGGTCGGCAAGTCATATAGAAAGAGCCAAGAGATCAAGAGAACAATATCAATCTGATTCCTTAACCAACGCTGATACCATTGTGTACTCCGCAGACTTACAAAAAGTCATAATGCTACCGAGAATCGATATGTTTAAGTCGACTGTTTTCACTCACAGGATTGTTGTATATAATGAAAGTTTCGTGCCTATTGGAGCTAGGAAAGGTTCAAAAGAATCCAGTATCTATCCTGTACTTTGGCATGAAGCATTTGTCTGGACGATCTAAAGATGAGATCATAAGTGCGTATTATCATTTTTTAATGTTCTATCGGGATATGAAAAATATTGTACTTTGGGTGGATAATTGTTCTGCTCAAAATAAAAACTGGACGTTTTTTTTTCGTTTTAATATATGTTATAAATTCGGATCAGATCAATGCAGAAAAGATTATTGTTAAATACTTCGAAGCCGGACACACATTTATGTCTGCAGACTCTTTTCACCATAGAGTAGAATTGGCGATGAAGCGAATGAAAAGTAAAATATATGACTTTGATGACTTTTGCGAAGCTGTAAGCAGTTCTGGAAAAAATGTAAATTTAAAAAAAATGACAATAGATGATTTTTATGAGTGGCAAGACTATACGACCCAATTCAAACTCTCCCGGTTGTCACCACGACCTTACATTAGTGACATTGTTGAAGTGGAAGTTAACAGAGGCAGTTTTGACATTAGGTAATGGTTTCGATAATGAACCTATTACGGCTAGTATTATAGGTACAAAGTTCTTAAAATTAGACAAACTTCCATCCCCAACAAAAAAAACAGTACCAGCAGGAATATCTGAAAACAAAAAAAAATTAAATCTCTTTCCAGTTTAATACCTGCTAATAGAGTGTCTTTTTGGCGGGCACTACCAACTTTTGATTAATTTTATTTCATAGAAAGCTTTAACTTTTTTTTGTACTTTGCTGCTACATTTAATAGTTGTAAAAAAATATTAAATGAAGTTTTATTACAAATTTATTCGGTATTTTCATCAAATATGAAAGAAAAACATTTTTTATGGAACTTTCTATGAGCAGAATAAGACTAAAAGCAGTATCTCAATTTTTGAAGCCTTTCTTTTTAATCAAAATAGCGGTATCTCACAAAATAGGTATAATGGTGCCATTTATGGATAATTTAGGTATGTCAGTTATATCTAGGGTCAAAAATACGTTTATATAAGTTTTAACAGTTTTAAAAATATTAGTTTTAACCCCCGTTTGAAGGTGGGAAAAAACCATTAACAAAAAGTCGTTTTTCTCAAAACTTACTCTGATTGAGTTAGCGCTTTACGGCTTATCAGGGCAGTATTGTAGGTGTGTTTAAACGTTTTAGGGGAACGCTACAAAACGGTAGTAAATAGATGATTGTGGTAGAAAATTGTAAGTGGTACACAAATGTTTTTTATCAGGTATTTTATTATTTGTAACTATAGAATAAACATCGAGTATCTATTAGAAAGAAAAAAACCGTAAACAATTATTTTATTAATAAATTAACCTCACTTCTATTAAACATCCTTACAAAAATTAATTATCTGTCAAACCGGGACTCTAGAATATTGTTTTTTTGAATTTGAATTTTTGGGATACGCTGAATATCTAAAGTTAAAAATAAGTTTTGGTCGGAGTAAGACTACCCGACGGCGTTTAATACAGAAAAGTGGGTGTAAGTATTTTATCAACAACTACTATTTCTTGCTATTTGGTCATTTTCAAGTAATATAAATTTAAGTATCTACATAATTAATTTAAATTTAAGTCTAGAACGAATTTAAGTGTTACATACGAATGTAACCACCAAAAATTTTATAAATATTCTTGGATCTATGCAGCGGTCAAAACAATAATAAAACATTACATAAACTATGTATAATTACTTCAGATGTTGGCTAAATTAATTTGTATTTAAACAATATTTGTTATACGATATCACTTCCGACAACAAATACCTGTCGGACGAATTGATATCTTCTTAACGTATTTGTACTGTCAAAGTTGTACGGTTTCGGATTTGTGAATAGCGTTTCTATGACTTCGTCGGTAACATTGACGTTCGATACGATACGAAACCGTATCGTACCTTTGTGAATAGGCCTGCAGGTTTCCCGAAGAAAAGTCTTTGGTGAAGACTCGAAGTCAAAGTAAATAATTTTATAAGGAACTAAATCCCCGCATTGATAAACACGTCTCGCTAAGCGACGCGCAGTTCGGCTTCAGGCCCGGGCTTTCTACCGAGAGTGCTATCCTGTGCCTCAAGCAGACTGTACAGTATTACACTTGTAGAAAGACCCCAGTATATGCGTGCTACCTAGATTTATCAAAAGCGTTCGATCTTGTGTCATACGATATTCTGTGGGGTAAGTTAAGAGATGAAACTTGTCTACCGGGGGAAATTGTGTTACTACTTATGCATTGGTACAGGAATCAAAGGAATTTTGTGAGATGGGCGGGCGCTCTCTCGGAGGGGTATAGACTGGAATGCGGGGTGAGGCAGGGGGGGCTGACCTCTCCCACGCTCTTCAACCTGTACGTCAACCGACTGATCGAAGAGCTCAGCAGCACCGGCGTCGGGTGTCATATAGATGGAGTGTGTATGAATAAGATCAGTTACGCAGACGATATGGTGCTGCTGAGCCCTTCTATTGGTGGATTACGAAGGCTCCTGAATATTTGTGAGTCCTACGCGGTGACTCATGGGCTCAAATACAACACGAAAAAGAGCGAAATAATGATTTTCAAGCCGGACAATAAGCGATACACATACGTTCCGAATTTTACTTTGTGTGGTACGGCTCTAAACAAAGTCGAGCAATTTAAGTATTTGGGCCACTGGGTCACTGAGGACCTTAAGGATAGTGTGGATATTGATAGGGAGCGCAGAGCGCTGTCGGTCCGATGCAACATGTTGGCCCGCAGGTTTTCACGGTGCACGGGGACCGTCAAAGTTGCGCTTTTTAAAGCGTACTGTCAGTCCTTTTACACCTGCAGCCTGTGGGTTAACTATACACAGCGAACATACAGCGATCTGCGCGTTCAATACAATAATGCGTTCCAGGTACTGATGGGACTGCCGCGCCACTGCAGCGCCTCCGCGATGTTCGCGCAGGTGGACACAGATGGATTTGCGGCTATCATGCGCAAACGGTGCGCTTCTATCATGCGCCGCTCGCGTGACAGTCCCAACACCATCCTGCGCGCGTTAGCGGAACGGTGGGACTCTCCGATGCTGGCGCGCTGGATACGGCTGCATGCAGTCGTATAATGATTTGCCGCTATCATCGGGGAGTCCACCTTACCGCTTACTGTCTTTTATTAATTTTTTAAATAAAATAACAATAATTAGTGTATATTATTTAATTAATTATGTATTTATGTTTATTTATTATGAATGATTTACTTCTAATTATTACTAACACTAGTTTGTAAGCTCGCAATTTTACTAACAAATATGGATGTAATCGTAAGATCTGAAATAAATGATTTATTATTATTATATTATTATTGAACCGCATCAACGGCGAGTGTATCAGCCACTTCACTGCCGTGGATTCCAGCATGTGCCGGAATCTACGCAAACTGCAGTGTATTACCCTCAGAGATGACAACTTTTTTAAAGCCATAGCACTTTCAGGTTCTAGAACGAACAATCCATAATCCAGAGTGCTTCTGATGATTGCGTTGTTAACGAGTTTCAAAGAAAAGGGATGTGCACCCCACCATACACCAGAGAGGCACCTAAGCATGTTTAGGTGATTTTCACATTTGCCAATGTATTCACAATGAGGAACACTACTAAATTTACGGTCAAGTATTATACCTAGATATCTGAATTTGTCTTTAACTGGAATAGGTATTTTCTTATAAAAGAGATTTACTAAGGGAATAATTTTATTCCGGGAGAATAAAACAGCTGCGCTTTTAGACGTGGATAAATCCAAACCGTTAAGATGTAACAATTACTCCAAAGTAGATAAAGCAGAATTAATAGCACAGCTGGCTAGTTCAACAGATTGGCTTGAAGAATATAATAACAAATCATCGGCATATTGAAGAACCTTAACCTGATTAGTTAAGGACGTGTCTAAATCAAATGTGTAAATATTCTAAAGAATGGGACTAAGCACAGAACCCTGTGGGAGACCTCTCCATACAAGACGAGATACTTCTTGATCTCCTATTAACATGTTAACAGAGCGTTCAGTCAGGATATTAATAATGCAATTCGACAAATTCAATGGGACTTTTAAGGCTTGCAGTTTATTTTGAAAAACTAGTAAAACAACATTATCATAAGCTGCATTAATATCAAGGATAACTGCAACGGTACATTGGTTATTAGAGAAGGATAACCGAATATCAGTTGAGAAAATAATTAAACAGTCGTTGTACTTTTACCTTTTCTAAAGCCATATTGTGATTCTGCCAAAAGACCCTTACTTTCAACGTACCATTCAAGGCGATTTTTAATTAAGTGTTCCGCTAATTTCACCAGAATTGAAGAGACAAAACTATGGGACGGTATGAAGAAGCGTCAGATGGAATTTTATTTGGTTTAAGGAATGGCAATACCTTTTGACGTTTCCATTGAACAGGGATTTTTCTCATTTTTCCGTTTTCATAACAGAATTAATAAGCTCTAAAAGATAACTGAGGACGTCCTCATTAAGTTAGCAAAAAAGGAATACGGGATGCCATCGATGCCTGGTGGAGAATCTTTGGATTTATGAATAACACCCTTTAATTCAGTGAGAGTGAATGGAATATCCATTAACCAAGACACGTCACTAGATCAGTGACGTGTCTTGGTTAATGGATACGACAGACAGGTTAAAGTTTATATTCTCAGGTACAAAAGGAGGAGCATATTTATCATAGGCCACTTCTTTTTTTTTCGAAATCCACACGGGCGAAGTCGCGGGCGAACTGCTTGTATCTTATATCTTGGAACAGGTAGAGTAGAGCATTATTCGTAAAATGAACACTAGTGGCTTTCTCTTTCATATCCTTTTATATACCTTGTATTTAACAAGGTACTAGCTGACGAAAGTATATACAAGTCCTGTTGGTTAAAATAGGTATACGGATTTCATCGTTTCTATTGAAACTAGTTATGTAGGGTTTGTAAGAATGAAATTCGATTCCTTCAACAATGTGGCCGTAAGTCGGAGCGGATAAAATGTCTAAGATTATCATTTTAGGAAACCGATCGCTTTGAGAAATGCTTGATTGTCTTTAGTTAATTTTATTTTCTTCATAGTGCGAGCTCTTATTGGGTTGGAAGCTTGAGCGGAACTGGTATATTTGATGCACATCTCTATAGTATTTCATGATCATTCAACCAATGTTCAGTGAAACAAATAATTTCAAACATGTTTTTAAAATTGAATATTTTGATGAAATATTGTCACGGAATTCTGTTTAGAACCTTTTTTGCACTTAAATATTTGAGAGCAAGAAGACACCTTGTTGTTGGTAAGTATTGTAACTGAAATCTTCTTTACACTTAAAAGATTTTTCATCTATGTACACGAATATACGTTGACATAATACACACTAATTAGGTTTTTCACTTCAATGTTGACGTATATGAGTTTTTAAACTACATTTTTGACTCAAACTGCTCTGACATATATCACACTTATAAGGTTTTTCACTAGTGTGTTTACGAATATGATCTGTTAAATTACTTTTTTTTACTAAAACTACGTTGACATGCAGAACACTCATAAGGTTATTCACCGGTGTGTATTCGAATATGATCTGTTAAATGACCTTTTCTACTAAAACTACGTTGACATACATTACACTTATGAGGTTTTTCACCAGTGTGTAGACGAATATGATCTGTTAAATGACCTTTTCTACTAAAACTACGTTGACATACATTACACTTATAAGGTTTTTCACCTGTGTGTACACGAATGTGACGTGATAAATGACTTTTATGAGTAAAACTACGCTGACATAATTCACATTTAAAAGGGTAATCGCCTGTGTGTAAACGCATATGTATTGTAAAACAAGTCTTTAGACTAAAACTACGTTGACATACATTACACTTATAAGGTTTTTCACCGGTGTGTATTCGAATATGATCTGTTAAATGACCTTTTCTACTAAAACTACGTTGACAAACATTACACTTATGAGGTTTTTCACCAGTGTGTAGACGAATATGATCTGTTAAATGACCTTTTCTACTAAAACTACGTTGACATACATTACACTTATAAGGTTTTTCACCAGTGTGTAGACGAATATGATCTGTTAAATTACATTTTAAACTAAAACTACGTTGACATAAATTACACTTAAAAGGTTTTTCACCTGTGTGTACACGAATGTGACGTGATAACTGACTTTTATGAGTAAAACTACGCTGACACAATTCACATTTAAAAGGGTAATCGCCTGTGTGTAAACGCATATGTCTTGTTAAACAAGTCTTTAGACTAAAACTACGTTGACATACATTACATTTATAAGGTTTTTCACCTGTGTGTAGACGAATATGAGTTGTTAAGTTAATCTTTTGACTAAAAGTACGCCGACATATATCACACGTATAAAGGTTTTCACCAGTGTGTATCCGAATATGATCTGTAAAATGACCTTTTTGACTAAAACTACGTTGACATACATTACACTTGTAAGGTTTTTCACCAGTATGTATACGAATATGACCTGTTAAAACACCTTTTTGACTAAAACTACGTTGACATACATTACACTTATAAGGTTTTTCACCTGTGTGTAAACGAATATGATCTGTTAAATGACCTTTTTGACTAAAACTACGTTGACATACATTACACTTATAAGGTTTTTCACCAGTATGTATACGAATATGGCCTGTTAAAACACCTTTTTGACTAAAACTACGTTGACATACATTACACTTATAAGGTTTTTCACCTGTGTGTAGACGAATATGATCTGTTAAAAGATATTTTTTATTAAAACTACGTTGACATTTATTACACTTATAAGGTTTTTCACTTGTGTGTAGACGAATATGATCTATTAAATGACCTTTTTTATTAAAACTACGTTGACATACATTACATTTATAAGGTTTTTCTCCTGTGTGTAGACGAATATGACTTGTTAAATTACTCTTATCAGTAAAACTACGCTGACATAGATCACACTTAAAGGATTTATCACCTGTGTGTATACGCATATGTCTTGTTAAACTAGTCTTTCGACTAAAATTACGTTGACATACATCACACTTATAAGGTTTTTTACCAGCGTGTATAAGAATATGTTTAGTTGAATTACTCTTATCACTAAAACTACGTTGACGTGCATCACGATTGGTTTTTTCAATTATTTGTTTACGAGCATGTTTTTCTTGAATGTTTTTTACTCGATTAAAACTAGGCTGATCACATTTGTAAGGCTCTTTTAAGTAAGTGTCAGGTTTAGACGTACGTTTTCGAGTTGTCCGGATAATTTTCAAGGCTGAATTTTCCTTATTCGTTTGCTCTGCTGTTATTGCAGCTTCAAGTTTTGTTCTCCGAGTGTCCAGTTTTGGTTTCTTCGCAACGGTCGTCCCTGTGATTATAAATATGGTAAGTACAATGTTGGAAGTAGATTGACATGCACACAAATCAAAATAATAGCGCTTTGTATTATTCAAACTACGACCGAAAACGAGGAATTTCTGGTGACATTGAATAATACACTCAATTACCAGACATGAAGTACAAAATATTGTACAAACAACGTCCGACGGTCTGTTACAAAAATATCTTATCTAAGTTTAAACAAACTTAGAAGATCTGTATTTAGAAGGTTTTAAGTTTAATCTCACGAAAAAATTGCAATTTAATCATATTTCCTCGTTCGTATTGCTCAGAATACAGATGCGTTGTCGATGTCACTTGTACTTTGTGCATCTCCATAATCGCTATTATAGACATTATACCTGAATACATAAATGATAAAGTACAGTGTTTGTCGATCGCAAGTAAATCCAGCAACTGGTGCAGTGCGTGGCCCCTCACCCCCGCGTGTAAAAGAAACGGCCACATATTTTTCATCCTTGTCTTGGCAACACGGACACATATTTTTCTTCCTTGTCTTGGCAACGACTACAACAACGCGAAGCTCGGTTAACATCGTGGACACTTGTACCGGTTGTGTATAATTTTCGACGAAGACATGATTACAATTTACCTTTCATCAACATCAAATTTACCCGTTTGTATCATGGATAAGAGGATGAATAAATGCATCGGATGTAAAACCTCTACAGCAGCGGCCGATAAGGTAACGTGCTTAAAGAAACTCTGCGGTAATCACTATCATCTGCTTTGTGCTAATTTAACAGCTGACGCCGCAGCGATTACCCTTAAGTCCTGGATATGTCCCAAATGCAACAAGGATCAATCAAAAAATCAGGACACTGCAGCTAAAACTACTGAACAGGAAGTAACAGACTAAAGTAACATAGTAAAGTGATCCCATTGTTCAAATCCGGTGATAGTAAAGAGCTCAATAATTATAGGCCCGTGTCAATTCTGCCAGTTCTCAGTAAGGTGTTTGAAAAGTTGATGCTCAATCAAATGTTACGTCACTTTAATAAAAACTCCATCTTGCATGAACATCAGTACGCTTTCACTAAAGGACGTTGTACCACTGACGCCGGTGTCACCCTAATAAAGAACATTTTTAGCGCCTGGGAGGAATCACAAGATGCCATTGGAATCTTTTGCGATCTCTCTAAGGCGTTCGATTGCGTAAACCATGAGACACTTTTGCTGAAACTGGAGCACTATGGGATTAGGAATGAAGCTCTTGATTTGCTAAGATCATACTTGAAAGACAGAAAGGTTAAAGTACAAATAAACGGCACAAACTCATTAGGGTCTGAAATATCAATGGGCGTTCCTCAAGGTTCGATATTGGGTCCATTCCTCTTTTTAGTCTACATTAATGATTTACCCCAGTTACTTCAAAATCAACCGAAGATGGTGTTGTTTGCAGATGACACTTCATTGATCTTTAAAATAGATCGAAGGTCACAAAATCTTGACGACGTGAACAACTCTATTCTTCAGGTCCAAGATTGGTTTACGGTAAATAATTTGGTACTAAATGAGAAAAAAACCAAATGCATTCGATTTAAATTACCTAATGTTAGAAGTCGCGAATGTGACATCATATTGAACGGAGAAAAACTGGAATTTAGTAATCAGACGGTTTTCCTAGGAATCACGCTAGACGAGAAGTTACAATGGGGACCCCATATAACATCTCTCGCGGGGCGACTAAGCTCGGCAGCGTATGCTGTTAGAAAGATAAGACAGTTAACAGACGTTGAAACCGCGCGTTTGGTTTATTTCAGCTACTTCCACAGCATTATGTCATACGGCATTTTACTGTGGGGTCGGGCTGCTGACATTGAATCCATTTTTATTTTGCAAAAGAGAGCGGTCAGAGCCATTTACAATCTACGTCGCCGCGAATCTCTTAGGGAACTATTTAGGAAGATTAATATAATGACTGTACCTTGCCAGTTCATTTATGAAAATATTATGTATGTTAGAAAAAATCTGCATCTATTTAATAAAATAAGTGATAGACATAATATTAACACTAGAAATAAAAATAAAATAGATCAACCATTTTTCAGACTATCTAAAGTACATAGATCTTTTATGGGGTACTGTGTTAAATGTTACAACAAAATACCTGGTGAAATATTGCAATTAAATGAAAGAAAGTTTAAAACTCATGTTAAAAAAACACTTTGTAATCAAGCATATTACAAATTAGAAGATTATATCCTTGATAAGAATGCTTGGAAACATGCTGGTCCTGCTCCATAGGACAATCTAGAGGCTAGACAAAATCATACTATTTGCTTATTGTATTGTATATTTGGTTATTTTTACTTTACTCACACACTGTATTATTCCAAGTTAATATTTTAGGAAAATCATATATTTTTACAATTGTTTGTAAATATGTGAGCACAATGTACCTATCACGTGATTAATTTATATACCTTTGCTTTATTTTTAATTTTTTTGTACCAATAGTGGTATAGTATTTTTATTCTTGGTGCATCGTCTTCACATATAGAAATATAATTAATGTATACAACATATTGTAAAACATTTTAAAAGAGTAACGGTGGAGTTTCTTGCCACTTCTTCTCCATACGAAACTACTTTTTGGAAGTGGCGCCTAGAATCAGTTCTATTTTTAATGTAAATGTTGACGTTCAAAAGTGCCTTTTTATGGGCCTATTTGAAATAAATGCTTTGACTTTGACTTTGACTGTAATCAAGCACAAAACGTGACCGTAAGGAAAGCAGGTACGTCTACGGACTTGCCTCCTTGCATTCCTGCTAAATTAACTGAAATGCTTGATGTTATACGCACAGAGCTACCAACTATTATTCGCGATGTGTTAAGTCCGAAGTTTCACAAGATGCAAACACAAATGACGGAACTCGAAAAGTCCGTTAAGTTTATTAGCTCTCAATATGACGATGTCATGAAACATTGTATCCAATAATGCTGAACTTAAGACACTACGAGAGGATAACCAGGCTCTCCGTAACAACCTTCACGACATTGAGGCACGCCTACGTCGATTAGAGGTTGAGCAGGTCCGTCAAGATCAATGAGTTCGCCTACAAAACATTGAGATCTCTGGGCTACCTGAAATTAGGAGGAGCTAACTGTGGATGTAGTATTAAAGATTGCTGAACATGTTGGAGTTCCTTTAAAAAGTGATGACGTCGAATTCGCCCACCGAGTCCAAACACAGCAACTCAAACCTGCCGAGGAATATTGTTGCAAGACTTAAGCAACGTAGCGCTAAAGACGCAATAGTAGCTGCAGCACGAAAGCTGCGAAGTATCAATCTGCATGACGTAAGTCTTCATACAGCGACATCCCCGAAATGTAAGATATACATTCTGTGTACTAAGTATCGGGAATTTGTCAATAAATCAAAAAATACAAATTATTCATCTAAATTTATTTTATCGCCTTCAAAGTAGGCTCCATCGCTTGCAATACAACATCTCCACCGCTTCACCCAGTCTTCCATAAATTTTTCATAGGCTATTTGCGGTATGGCCTTTAGCTCATTCAGCGAATTTTCTTTTATGGCTTCTATCGACTCAAAACGTTTTCCTCGAAGTGGTAATTTTAACTTGGGAAATAAAAAAAAAGTCAGACGGAGCCATATCAGGTGAATACGGTGCTTGGTCGAGAACTTTTGTTGAATTTTTCGCTAAAAACTCTTTCACTATAATGGCTGTGTGTGATGGTGCATTATCATGGTGCAGCATCCATGAGTTGTGTTGCCACAAATCTGGACGTTTTCGGCGGATACTCTCACGCAAACGCTTCATGACGCCTAAATAATATTCTTTATTCACTGTTTCTCCCTCTGGAAGGAATTCGGAGTGAACCACACCACGGTAGTCAAAAAAAACTGTCAACATCACCTTGATTTTGGAGCGACTTTGCCGCGGTTTTTTGGGTTTCGGCTCGTTTTCGAGACGCCATTCTGAAGACTGTTGGCTTGTTTGCATGTCGTACTCATAAACCCATGTCTCGTCGCCAGTTATTATACGTTTCATAAAGGTCGGATCCGTAGAAGCTCGGGAAACCATGTCTTCAGCGACATGCTTTCGCTGCGCTTTTTGAACAAAATTGAGCTCTTTTGGAACTAGTCGAGCGGCGACGCGTTTCATGCCTAAAATGTCAATGAGAATGTTGTGGACGGACTTAAAAGATATTTTCACCTCACTAGCCAACTCTCTCAGACTCATACGTCGATTTTCGAGCACTAGCTTCTTGATTCTGTCGATGTTTTCTTTGGTCGTAGCGGTTGAAGGTCTACCAGAACGAGGTAAGTCTACTACTACTTCTCGGCCTTCTTTAAAAGCCTTATACCATTCATAAGCCCTTGTTTTCGATATACACGATTCGCCGTAGGTATTTCGCAACATTTGTAGTGATTCACCACATGAAATATCATTTGAAACACAATATTAAGGCACACTCTTTGTTCAACAATATTTTCCATTGTAAAAATCGCCGAGGACTCAAAACTATGACCAACAAAAAGTGTAGTTTAAAACAAATTAAATGACAGATCCCGCTCAAATTTTGCGCGCTAAATCAGTACAGTGCTACCAACCTGCAGTAAAAAAATTAGAACGACCTCTTTTACGCGGGTCTTTTTATTGACATATTCCCGATACTTTTTACACAGAGTAGTATGTCAATGAACACCTCACCAAAATAACAAAAAATTATTGAAACAATGCAAGCTCAAAGCTAACGAACTCAACTATAAATACATTTGGACAAAAAACTGTCGAATTTACTTAAGAAGGGAAGATGGTTCTCAGCATATACTTGTTCTGTCAGAGGAAGACCTAAAAAATGTTGTTTAGGAATATTCATTGTTATCTTGTTACTTTGTATTACTTTTCTACCTAGTTTTGGTTTAGCTATGCTAGATACCACTTTGCATTTCTATTATCAACCATTCCCAAACACCAACTTCATGATTACTCGATTGGCTATAGCTTAATTACCTATCAACACTTCACAAAACTATACACACAACCAATTACCTCATTCATAATAACAACATACTTAACATACGTAGCCAGGTCTCAAAGTTTTCTACTATCACTTTACTCACCTGGATACATACGTTTAATTGGTACACATGAGTGTCACAACGCACTCAGTTGCGTCGGTCACTCTGACCTTGATGTCACTATTTCATTCCATGAATCATCACGGCAAACACTAATTAGCAATAGCCAAGCGTAGCACTAATTATCTACAGTTTTAATATCAAAACGTGCGGGGTTTGCGCACTAAAACCAATACTTTTTATGAGAATATTGTCATCAAATAGTGACATCTTAATGTTTACCGAAACCTGGCTACATGACGCCATCTCAGACTCTGAATTATGTAATGATATTTATGATTTGTTTAGACGCGATCGCGGCTCGCTAGGTGGCGGAGTAATGATTGCCTTTGCTTCACGGCTACAAGCGTGCTTACGCACCGAATGGGACCGCCCTGACCTTGAAGCATCTGGGTAACTATTCCCGAGCGAGTGCTTGGCGTAAAGCGTAATTTGCACATTGCGACTGCTTACCTGCCGCCAAATCGTGCGATACCGGAACGTATTCAACTGTTTACGCAAGTATTATCGGATGTAATTGATCAGAACCCTAATGATTCTTTTCTCATTTCAGGCGATTTTAACTTCCCTTGTATTGACTGGACAAGTAGACAGCCTATAGTGCTAAAGAAAGGTGCCGTTGAGGTGCAAAACTCTGCGTCTCACTTAGTTAATGCAATGTTGTACTGCGGTTTGAATCAATCAAACTTTTTCACCAATTCTCACGATCATACTCTGGATTTAGTTTTTGCCAATTTCCCTAATACTATTATAAAATCGCATTGTTCATTGGTACCGGAAGACGCGTTTCACCCTGCTATTGTTGTTAACGCTACAGATATATTAATTCCTCCCTGAGTTTATTAAAAAACATGTTTATAGAAAAGGGAATTATGAAGCCATTAATAAAGAATTTCTAGAGTTTGATTGGGGATTGGTCTGTAATGATGATATACAGCTTGATCATGTAGTGGATATGATCTATACAGTAATAAATACAGTTATTGATAAATATGTGTCAAAAATCACTATCGGAGGTACCTATAGCTACCCTGTCTGGTACAGTCGAGAACTTATTAATGTTATTAAAGAAAAGTCTAAAGCGCATAGGCAATGGAAAAAATACGAAAATCCCCATGATTATGCGACTTTCGCTTTATTGAGGAATCGACAAAACTGATGCAAAAGAAGTGCCATGCAAATTATTTATACATCACAAGAGAACATAAAAACTTCACCTAAACATTTTTGGGCGTACGATAAGTCTAGAAAGAAGAATAAAAGTAGTTATCCTAAATACATGACGTATAGTAATAATCAATTGACTAGTGAGACCGAAATATGTAATGCTTTTAATGATTTATTCTATAAGAATTTTAGCAGTAAGCTCGGATGTTATATTCCTTTCTCAACTAACTGCGAAACATACGGTGACAGACTACACAGCCTGACCACTGATAGTGCGTGTATCCTGAAACTCCCAAATGACAATCCAATTCCTTCCTCGTTAACTTCGCGGAAACGCTATCTTCACCAATTGCTTATATCTTTAACAGGTTTTGTGAGGACTATATGGAAAATTGCGCACATTGTTCTATCCATAAAAAAGGTTGTAGAAACCTAATAGAAAATTATCGTCCCATATCGATTTTGAATGTCTTGGGAAAAATTACGGAGAAAATAGTCCATAATGCTGTTTATCCCATTCTATCTAAATTAATTCCCCAACAACAGCATGGTTTTATTAAAGGTCGCTCTACTTATACAAATTTGGCAGTGTTTGTTAAAATATTCTCCGTGATATGGATGGTGGGGGACAGGTTGACGTGATCTACACGGACTTTGAAAAAGCTTTTGACCGTGTGGATCACGTCATCCTCTTGCGTAAGCTGCAAGAGCTTGGAACTGTTGGCAATTTGCTCAGATGGTTTGAGTCGTACCTTAGGAATCGATTTCAAATAGTTAAATTGGGTTAAATTTTCGATCAATTTTTTGTCATAACTTTGGTTTTGAATGCAATTCAACAATGTTTTATTTTCGATTTTATGGGGACATCCATTTTCGCAATTATTTTGTGAGTAAGTACAACTAAATTCGAATGTACAGTCTATCATTTTGTTGATCTGTGTTGGGTGTAGGTAGTGTTGCCTACACTGGGCGGCAAGCTCAAAGAAACGTCAGCAAAGTACATTTCTTATCCATGTCGCCGATTTAAACGGATTTTCGCCAGTTCCTAGATTTCATCGATTGCAAACGGTTGTGCTGTATAAATAGAATTGCTATAAAGCAAATCTGTGATTGTACTTTAAAAACATCAAATAAAATGTAAAGTAAGTTTTTGTGTGTGAATGTGTGTGTGTGTGTGTGAACTTGTAAAATGCTTTCCGGACCTGAACAAATCTTTAATGCCCGCGAATACGGGAATTATTATGCTCATGTGCACCGAGTCCACGTTGAAACTCTGCGCCGCGCTCGAGCCGAGAGAGTTAGAGGCAGGAACTTCGAACCCCATATCATTAGGAATGAGCGAGCTTAGGGTGAGTTCATTAATTAAACATTACTAAATCGATAAGCACCTTTTTGTTATCAATCACCATCGGCATCGCTATTTTTAGGGGAATCAAGTTATTGTTCGTTTTTTTTTATTCATAAAGGCTACTTAATAAATACCTATTATCTTTAATCAAGACTTATTAACCATGCCTTTTATGTGGTACCTATCAATGTTGTCGTTATGCGATATTTTGTAGGTACGTTGTAACGTTCCGTATTTTTAAATACATACTTACTTACATTAAATATTGATTTTAATCATTAAAGTCGGCATTATTATCATTTGTTGACTTTTTTTTATTATTTTTTATTCTTTATTATTAAAAGGGTTTTTATCCATACGGATATGCAAACCCCATCGTACCTTTTAACAATTTAACTTTAATTTAGGTGTACCTACATACTATGTAACATAAAAGGAATCATTGATTAGGCATCTTCACCAGGCCACACAACCTCTTTGCAATCGCTGATTTAGGGTTTGATAAAATACTTTGAATGAGCCCAACGTCCAACATGTTCAATTTAAAGTCTCTAATCAATGATTCCCTTTCATTCTTGCTCTTAACACACTCCAACAACAAATGTTGTACATCTTCAATTTGTTTACATATTTCACAATTAGGAGAAGCGACCTTTCTCATTAGGAAAGCAAATTTTGCCGATGGATAGTGCCCCGATTTGTTGACTTAAAAACCAAATTGCTGACATCTACATTTAACGCAATGCGCGTGACCTTCAGTCGCCCCGGTCTAACTAGTTTGTGTAGCGACCTCTTGTTTCCTCGCCCCTGTCGCCTTCCGCGGCAGACCCGAGAGGCTGGAGCCCTACGCGGCACGGCAGGCCGTCCTATGCTGGCATGACGGGCACACGTTCGCGTCACTGCACTCAGCAGTGGCGCGACTTTACGCGTATGTCCGTCCCCACAGCCACGGTTGTCGCCTTAACACTTTTATTGACTCATATTAGTCAACTTGGTTAAAATCTGTGTTTTCGTAACCCCATATTGGGTAAGTGTTGAACAATGTCGCTTTTATATAATTGCGTTTTAATTCCTATCTAGGTCATCCTAGGGCTTGTGCCTACTTGATGATTGTTCATTATTGTTTTAAATGAATATGCCATAAGCTTAAACTCTAATAAGCAACCTAATTGCCTCATTTGCGCCTTGCATATCGTTCATCGTTATTCTTTTTCAACACATCAAAATATGCAATTCATGTCGTGCTTCTCACAAACTTGTAAACTCCGTACTGATTGTGATAACCACACACCACCATCATAGCGCATTAGTACATCTCGCTTTGCTTATGCTTTGGTGTCACAATCAGCGGAGATGACCAAAACGGCCATCTTGTGACACGCTGGACGTCTGTTTCCAGGGTCCAAAGTTCCGGCTCATTCCATCCAAAGTTCCGGCTCGACCCATCCAAAGTTCCGGATCAACCCATCCAAAGATCCGGCTCATCCCGTGCAAGGTACCGGCTACATACATGCTGAATTTCATCCGGTGACATCAGCGTCATCCAGACGTTGAGACCCGGATCCCCACCTTCTGGCTATCCGGATATCAACGGGCTCCGCGCCGGGTACTTATTTTACCGCGTGGCCGCGTCGAGCTCGCTTCCAAGGGTCTGGCGAGTCCATCCGCCGACTGCTGCTGTGTGTTACTGTGCTCCCAAGGTAATTTATCCCCTGAATTTTCTTCCCTTTTACCACAATTACTTGAATTAGCGTGAGCGCGATAACGATGTCCCATGAATCGTCATAGATGACGTCATGACCTGCGCCATCTTGCGATAACGCCGACCATGCCCTTTAATAATATCACTGTGAGCGAATTGTTGACAGTTCTCAGCTGTCATAATCGTGATATCTATCTATATCATATATCGGAACGCAAATTATCGATATGAGCGCTGTCAGCGAGTATGGTCTTACTCGGAATGCAGCCATTAGGTGTAACCTTTTCACGAGACGTTTGCGCGTCGATGTATTCTACCCTGTATAGACCCCATTAGATTAGAAGAAATTGAAAACCAGGTAGCTGCAGCATTACTTGCTGGCATTTTTATGTATTTTTGTCCACAGTATCAAAGGTCTTAGAGGGTATAAAGCCTTTGCAGGCCTTGTTTCAGCTGACTTTATAAGACCCTATAGGAGTACTTTTTTTATAACAAAATCGTTGACGTTTTTTATGCCTGTGTACCTCTCAAAAACAAAAAAGAATCATGGCAGGATTTGTAAAAAAAAACTAAAGATTTTTTGAGAAGTTGGAATTCTATTTCATAAACTCTTAGGTGCCTAAAAAATACCTGAGCATTTACAATATTTTTTACACCCCGCAATTAATATATAACGTTACGAGGGCGGCACTGAAAATTTCATCAAGGAAGTGACACAACATTACTGTTTAAAAATGTATTTATTGCTTTTCGAAGTATTCTCCGGAAATTTGACACATTTTTCCATACGATGGAACCAATCATTGAAGCAACCATTCCATTCGGAAGTTGGGGTCTCCAAAATGGCCGTTTTGTAGGAGTCCACAGCTTCTTCAGGTGATGAAAATCTCTGTCCACGCAATTTATTCTTTATTTTAGGGAAAGTATAGAAATCATTAGGGCTTAGGTCGGGGCTGTACGGCGGATGGTCTAATAATTCTATGTTTTCTTGCTCTAAAAACTCTTTTGTTCTGTGTGCGGTGTGAGAACTCGCATTGTCGTGATGGAGGATGATGCGGCGGTTGCAGTTCTCTTTACGGAGTTCAGAAGCGACCTGTGGCAAACAAATGCTAGCATACCATTCTGCATTAACCGTTCTTTGTCCCTCAAGAGGAATAGTCTTAACATGGCCGGTTTTGGAGACAAACGTGGCCACCATTTTTTTTGCAACACTCCGTGAACGAACAATTTTTGTTGGCTTTAACTCATTTTCGAACACCCAAACTCGTGACTGGTTTTTTGTTTCGGGTTCGTACGCATATATCCTGGATTCGTCACTTGATACGATGTTGTATACAGCATTTGAGGATCCTGCGTGGAATCTTTCGAGAGTTCTGATGCACCAAGTAACGCGAGCCGCTTTTTGCTCTTCACTGAGCGAATGCGGTATCCATCGGGAAAACAACTTTTTTACACCTAATTGTTCATGCAAGATTATTTGTATTTGACTCATGCCAATGTCTAAAGTTGCCTGAATTTCGGTGCCGGTATGTCACATGTCGATCTTCCTCAATCAGCTTACGCACAGCATCAACGTTTTCTTGGGTGACTGCAGTTTTTGGACGACCTTGACGGGGATCATCACTGAGCTTGACACGTCCACGTTGAAATTCAGCAAACCAGCGATAAATTGTGGTTTTGGATGGGGCTTCATCACCAAATGCAGAAATCATCCGGTCAACACACTGCTTTTGTCTTAAACCACTTCGAAAGTCGTAATAAATCATCGCTCTTGAATTTTCTCGAGTCAATTCCATTTTCTCAACGACTAAACAAGTTTGACAAAACCTTGTGACAAGACCGATAATCTTTTTTTAAATAAATAAATGATATTCGATTTTTAAAAGCAAGGAGTTTTCAATTAAAAAGATTTTAAAATGAGAGGAACAGTGGAAATATTCCATTCCCGATACTTTTAGTGCAGCCCTCGGTATAGATTCGCAAAAAAGAAGATAACTATTCCTGTAATTAATGGAAAAAAACTATGCGTTTTCGGAAACAATAGCCCTGAATGGAGAAGTTCAGTCTTTGCTCGATTGGTTGCTGCGCTAAGAATCACGGTCCGATTTCCGTACCTACGGAACAAATGTTTTGTAGACCTACAGATAATTTTTACGAGTCTGTACGTGGGATTTGTGTATGTTGTTTTATTAGTTATGAAAACATTTTCTTTTTATCCCTCGAAGCTGTCAAAAGAAAGTATTATATGGATGACTATTTGAAGAGTTTTGACAGATTAGTAGACACAAAAGCAGGTGTTAAACCACTTCGAAAGTCATAATAAATCATCGCTCTTTAATTTTCTCGAGTCAATTCCATTTTCTCAACGACTAAACAAGTTTGACAAAACCTTGTGACAAGACCGAGAATCTTTTTTTAAATAAATAAATGATATTCGATTTTTTAAACCAAGGAGTTTTCAATTAAAAAGATTTTAATATAACAGGAACAGTGGAAATATTCCATTCCCGATACTTTTAGTGCAGCCCTCGTAAAAGTAAATAGCTTAACGAGGGGCTTATTATTTTAGAACGAAACGGCGGCTATAAGTCTAAGACATTCCTTCAGGGTTATTTGTTTATAGGCCCTAGTAGTATATTATTCGTGTTTCTGGATCAACGGCTATCAATAACTCTAGTTATATAGAAGTTATTGAAAAGTAGATATACCTGCGCAGCTTCTACTTATCAGTAACTTCAGATTTTTAATTTGATATTACTATTTTCAATAACCACTGTGTTCTTCTTTTTGAATAGACGGAGGGTGAATTGTATTAGTTATATATAACTGGAGTTATTGATAGCCATTCATCCAGAAACCCCAATAATATACTACTGGCCCTATCGTCTGTCACGCAATCCACAAATCGTTTCGTTTATGGAAAATGTCACAAATAATGATTAATCAATATTGTTGCCACGTTTTTTTTTATAAATAAAAAATGAGCAACGAGATAAAAGAAAAACTGATATTTTCATTTCGATATTTATTAATTATGCGGGGTTTTAAAAATATGATAAGTTTGGAAACTTACGGGCGTGCGTAAAATGAAAGGCGCGAACGACATAACAAAACAGTGTAATATGTCCGTATAATGGGGGTCCCCCAGGGTTCGACTCTTGGCCCATTTTTGTTTCTTATTTATATTAATGACTTGCCTTACCTCATAAAGGATAATCATGATATAGTGTTGTTTGCAGACGACACATCACTTTTATTTAAACTCAGACGTCAGCAACTGGTTACTGACAATGTAAATAGCGCCCTTGCTAAAGTAGTTAACTGGTTTTGACCTACTTCTGAACGAGAAAAAAACTAAATGCATTAAGTTTACGATACCTCATGTCAGACAAGTAGAAACTAGTGTTCTCATTAAGGGTGAAGAGGGGAAACCCGAAAACACCACAGTATTCTTAGGCATAACTTTGGATGCCAAGCTTCAATGGGGCCCCCATATAGATAAATTGTCAAAAAACTAAGTTCTGCAGCATACATGCCGTTAGAAAAATTCTTAATTTAACTGACTTAGAGACAGCGCGTTTAGTATACTTAAGTTATTTTCATGGTGTGATGTCGTACGGTATTCTTTTGTGGGGAAATGCCGGCGATATTCTGACAATTTTTGTTTTACAAAAAAGGGCAATTCGTTCAATTTATAAACTAAGTCCCAGACACTCCCTCAGAGACAAATTTAAAGAGATTAATATATTGACTGTGCCTTCTCAGTATATTTATAAAAATCTTTTGTATGCACATCAAAATATTAATCTTTTTAAAAATACAGTGATATCCATAATATAAATACTAGGAACAAACACAAATTTGTTGTTCCTACTACCAGGCTCAAGAAAATAGGCAGCTCATTTAAATGTCAATGTATACGTTTTTATAATAAACTTCCTAGCCACATTCAAGGACTAAGCATTAATAAATTCAAATTCTCAATTTTCTTGCCGGCTCTTCTCCATAGAAAACGACCAATTGGAACCGTGCACCTAGAATCTGACGTTTCATAAGTGCCCATGTAGGTTTATGTGAAATAAAATATTTTGATTTTGAAATCTTTTATAAAGCGGAAAATATGCCAGAAAGCCTATTATACTGTCAAAGACGCGTTTTTTTTGGGCTTAAAATGAATTCTTCAAAAAGGGGGCAACCACTTAAAAGTCAAGCTCGGAAAATAATTTTCAATGTGCATGAGTTTATGAAGAAAGAAGCTCAGGACTCGCAGAACACAACATTTACAAAAAATCGATTTTTGTGAATTATTGACCGGACGCCCGAAGCTACACAAATTTCAAAACGAACAATAACGAGAATTCTTAAATAGAAGGATCAACATACGAGTGAAAACACTTAGGGCCTCCTTTTAGAACGCCGAAAAAGGGTAAATTGAAAAAAACTTATCGTAAGGAATTGGACGATTTTTCATACCAAGCCATACGCAGGAAAATTTATAACTTTCACCGCGAAGAAAAACAGGTAGTGACAATGAGAGCGAATTAAAAAGATATCGACTTCGAAGGGGGCAGAGAAACTCTGCGCCGAATCGTAAAAGTTGCTGGCGGAAAAAGACGAAGTAAGACTATTAAGAATACGATTTTATGAAAAATAAAAAAGTATCGCCATGAAGGGAGACCTATTGTGTATGGCGACGAGACTTATGTTCATTCGACCCACACCAAGGAACAAGCCTGGTCCGACAGGCAAGGCAAAGGCATAAAAAAACAATTTCGAAGGGACCGAGGTTGACTATAGTGCATGCTGGTGGTGCTAATGGATTCATACCAAATGCTCTGCTCATGTACAAATCGGCTCAGACCACAGGAGACTATCACAGTGAGATGAACAAAGAAAATTACGAGACATGGTTGCAAGAGAAATTAATTCCCAACCTCCAACCGAATTCTGTGTTTGTCATTGACAATGCGTCATACCATAGCATATTAGAGGACCGGGCACCGAACAGTAACTTTGCGAAAAAGATTATGCAGGATTGGTTAAAAGATAAAAACATACCTTTCAATATCAAAGCGTATAAACCGGAATTGTACGATATAATTAAACGCCATAAGCCATAATAATCTCTATGTAAAGTACTCGCTTGACACCATAATGGAAGCTCACGGCCACACAGTGTTAAGGCTCCCTCCATATCATCCGGACTTCAATCCGATAGAAAACATTTGGTCGCAGGTGAAAGGTCACGTAAGCAAATTCAATGTTGCAATGAATTTGACCGAAGTGCAGCTTCTTTTGTCTGAAAATGTCGCATCCATCGGGCCAGACGAGTGGCAAAAAGTTGTAGATCATGCCATAAATGCGAAGACGAATTTATGACATTGGAAGAGGCCATAGATTGGACCAATTTGTAATAAACACCAACGAAGATACATCATCCTCATCGGATAGTTCGAGTCGTGATAGTGATGGTAATAGTAGCGACGCTCAGAGTGATATTGGGATAGCAGGAGTGCGGCCTTTAGATTAAGTTTTTATATTGCTTACTAAATAAATACCTATTTGTTTATAAAATAAATCGTACATTTTAAATATCCTGTATTTTTTATTAAATATATATTTGATGAAAACTGGTGCCCCGATAAAATTGGCACGAAGTGTAATTGTGCGGTGGGGCGTGACTTGCGAGTGAGACGGAACTAACAGCTGCAGTGTATTGTGAACCTTATAGCAGTAATCTAAGGCTGATTGTAAGTTTTAAGCATTCTTTCGTTAATCTTCGGGGCCATACTTTCTTTTCTTTGGGAACGAAGATTCACGACGCGCCTTATCAGTTGGGTACCACTGTACGAGAAGTTATAAAGAGATTGCATCAGGTTAAGTTTCATGAATTTAATGATAACAGAGAAGTTATGGCCCCGGATGAAGCACTAATCAATTCTATATTTATTTTCGATGATGTGGCATCTGAAAATCAAATAAACATTCGTAATAACTTCTCTATGGGTAGACATAAACAAATCGATTGCTATAATTTATGTCAAACATACTCTAAAATTCCGAAACAGTTGCTGCGTGAATGTAAACTTTCTTGTAATATTTAAACAAGACGATGTAAACTTGAAACATATTTATGAAGAGCTAGTTAGTTCTGATATATTCTGGCATCAATTCAAGAATATTTGTAACACAGTTTGGAGAGAACCATATAACTTTGTTAGTATTAGCAAAGACTTCTAATTAAACAATGGAAGGTACAGACAGAATTTAGACAGATTTTTTAAGTTTTGAGTGAAAATGTGTAACTACACACATCAAAAAAGTCTAAGCAACACATACTATTTCAAATTATTAATCAATTGTTATATCATTTCTTACCAAGTAGGTAATACCTATGTAAACTTTTTTGATCTAGAGGACATACTGGCTGGTTGTAAAAAAACATCGAGTATCATTTGTTTTTTTTTTTTCACAAATTCAAAAGCGAATGCATTTGTTCGAATTTTATGGCGTTTTCTTTGCTTATTAAAATTTTGTATTCTGTATCTTTTTTTGAATTGAACAATAATTTGAAAAAAAGTTTTGAACAAATTTGGATTTTGAGACATTTTTTACGTCATGGAGCGACGTCATTTGAACGCAGATGAAATGCAAAGAGCTGTAGGGATGTTGCAAGCGGGGAAGTCAATCTCAGGTATCTCGGTATTTTGGTGACAACAGAAGCGTTATTTGCCATCTTCATCAGCGTTACACTATCACGGGAGATCCTGCTGAGCAACAACCAGGTCGAGGAACGGCAAGATCGATAAATACAACTGACTGCAAGACGCCAGCCAATGTTAACCACCCGAGAGATAGGTTTAAGGCTACAAAATTCAAGTGGTATTGTTGTTAGCTACCAAACTGTGCGAAATCGACTGCATGAGTATGGCCTACGAGCACGACGGCCAATTAGGTGCCCACCGATACCTCACGGGAATCGCGCTCTTCGAAATGAATGGTTTAGGGAACACATTACATGGACCCGGGAACAATGGGATACAATTTTATTTTGCGATGAGTCTCGATTTGGGTTCAAGCCTGATATAGAAGGGTAAGAGTGTACCGTCATCCTGGAAATACTGAAAGACTGAGGTGCGTTCAGGAAGTGCATCCATACAACGGCTCAACAGTTATGGTATGGGCGGGTATTATGAAGAACAGACGAACTGAGCTCGTTTTTGTGAATGGTAACATGAACGCTGTAAATTTAAATTTCTAAGGCCTTATGCCCGTCCATTCGCATAAACGCTTGGCTCCAATTTCACTTCGATGCATGACAATGCGCGTGCGCTTACAGCTTTTTACACACGGGAGTACTTGGCAAGGGAAAACATCCTGGTATTGCCTTGGCCTGCACAATCGCCAGACCTCAACCCCACCGAGCATGCATGGGACATGCTCCAGAGACGTGTTTTAAAGGACTTGGATGGACTGACAACCACCCAACAACTGATGGACTTACTAAAATTGCATTGGGAGCAATTGCCGCAGGATAACATTAACAGTCTCATCGATTCTATGAATAATCGGTGCCAGCAAGTTCTCAATAACAGAGGAGGCCACACTTTGTATTAATTTATGCAATTTTTGTACAACCATTTAATTTTAGTTTAAAGTTTAGTTGATTAGGCACCTTACTTTGAACGACGTACTTACAGTACTTACTCGTAATTATGGTTAATTAGGATTATTAAAAAAAAATGTTGTTTAATTTCAAAAAAGCATTAAAAAATAATATAAATAAGAAATACTAATGATTTAATGCGAAAACACATTGTAAAATTGAAATTTGTATGTGTTGCTTAGACTTTTTTGATGTGTGTATATAAATCAATACCATATAAATCACACTTGTTATAATACAACATGGAAAAGAATTTTAAAATAGAATATATGAAGTCTGTATATTCCATAAATAATAAAATAAAATAAATGAAAAACCGTCACAGATCCTCTTAAAGCACTAGTCGATTCGAATATATCAATGGAATAAATAAAGCATTTATAAAATACAACACCCTCCAATTCAGAATTTTTTTCAAATTATTGTTCAATTCAAAAAAAGATACAGAATACAAAATTTTAATAAGCAAAGAAAACGCCATAAAATTCGAACAAATGCATTCGCTTTTGAATTTGTGAAAAAAAAAAAACAAATGATACTCGATGTTTTTTTACAACCAGCCAGTATGTCCTCTAGATCAAAAAAGTTTACATAGGTATTACCTACTTGGTAAGAAATGATATAACAATTGCTTAATAATTTGAAATAGTATGTGTTGCTTAGACTTTTTTGATGTGTGTAGTTACACATTTTCACTCAAAACTTAAAAAATCTGTCTAAATTCTGTCTGTACCTTCCATTGTTTAATTAGAAGTCTTTGCTAATACTAACAAAGTTATATGGTTCTCTCCAAACTGTGTTACAAATATTCTTGAATTGATGCCAGAATATATCAGAACTAACTAGCTCTTCATAAATATGTTTCAAGTTTACATCGTCTTGTTTAAATATTACAAGAAAGTTTACATTCACGCAGCAACTGTTTCGGAATTTTAGAGTATGTTTGACATAAATTATAGCAATCGATTTGTTTATGTCTACCCATAGAGAAGTTATTACGAATGTTTATTTGATTTTCAGATGCCACATCATCGAAAATAAATATAGAATTGATTAGTGCTTCATCCGGGGCCATAACTTCTCTGTTATCATTAAATTCATGAAACTTAACCTGATGCAATCTCTTTATAACTTCTCGTACAGTGGTACCCAACTGATAAGGCGCGTCGTGAATCTTCGTTCCCAAAGAAAAGAAAGTATGGCCCCGAAGATTAACGAAAGAATGCTTAAAACTTACAATCAGCCTTAGATTACTGCTATAAGGTTCACAATACACTGCAGCTGTTAGTTCCGTCTCACTCGCAAGTCACGCCCCACCGCACAATTACACTTCGTGCCAATTTTATCGGGGCACCAGTTTTCATCAAATATATATTTAATAAAAAATACAGGATATTTAAAATGTACGATTTATTTTATAAACAAATAGGTATTTATTTAGTAAGCAATATAAAAACTTAATCTAAATGGAGTAACATGAACGCTGTAAATTTAAATTTCTAAGGCCTTATGCCCGTCCATTCGCATAAACGCTTGGCTCCAATTTCACTTCGATGCATGACAATGCGCGTGCGCTTACAGCTTTTTACACACGGGAGTACTTGGCAAGGGAAAACATCCTGGTATTGCCTTGGCCTGCACAATCGCCAGACCTCAACCCCACCGAGCATGCATGGGACATGCTCCAGAGACGTGTTTTAAAGGACTTGGATGGACTGACAACCACCCAACAACTGATGGACTTACTAAAATTGCATTGGGAGCAATTGCCGCAGGATAACATTAACAGTCTCATCGATTCTATGAATAATCGGTGCCAGCAAGTTCTCAATAACAGAGGAGGCCACACTTTGTATTAATTTATGCAATTTTTGTACAACCATTTAATTTTAGTTTAAAGTTTAGTTGATTAGGCACCTTACTTTGAACGACGTACTTACAGTACTTACTCGTAATTATGGTTAATTAGGATTATTAAAAAAAAATGTTGTTTAATTTCAAAAAAGCATTAAAAAATAATATAAATAAGAAATACTAATGATTTAATGCGAAAACACATTGTAAAATTGAAATTTGTATGTGTTGCTTAGACTTTTTTGATGTGTGTATATAAATCAATACCATATAAATCACACTTGTTATAATACAACATGGAAAAGAATTTTAAAATAGAATATATGAAGTCTGTATATTCCATAAATAATAAAATAAAATAAATGAAAAACCGTCACAGATCCTCTTAAAGCACTAGTCGATTCGAATATATCAATGGAATAAATAAAGCATTTATAAAATACAACACCCTCCAATTCTGAAGACATTGAATTAGATGATATTAATACTAGTTCATAGTAGATCCAAAATTGAATTCTGCACAAGTGCTTAAAAAGTCTCCTACAAAAGAAATACCGGATGATTTAGAACTTCGCTAGAGGGTTCTGATATCCATGATATTTATGATGGTGTAAATATACCATTTGGAATAAGAAGTGTAAACAAAACATTGCTAATGGGTAATTCATTTTTCATTCAGTTTTATAGACGGATTCAAAACAAATTCCACGAAGATGTGTTATTATGAAAGATATAGATGACCTGTGGCAAGCAGACTTAATTGATATGCAATCAATTTCAAAGCAAAATCAAAATTACAGATTTATTCTGGCTATAATTGACACATTCTCGAAATACGCTTGGACTTTTCCTCTCAAAAGTAAAACCAAAGATGATGTATGTAACTCTTTAAAAAAAGTATTGGTTGATGGGCGTGTTCTCAAAAACCTGCAAACAGATAATGGAACAGAATTCTATAACAACACAGTTCAAAACCTTATGAAATCTTATAACATAAACCATTATTCAACCTTCTCAACAAAAAAGGCATCAATAAATGAACGATTTATTAGAACATTGAAATCGAAATTGTACAAGGAATTTAGTTTAAAAGGTTCTTATAATTGGATAGATTATACTCTTAATAATGTTATTTATGAATACAATCACACCTATCCTTGCCTTGAGTAATTTAGACATTTTAAAGTATGGAAATAATATTCCTTATTACAGACGTACCTTTTTAAAAAAGAATGTGAAGTTATAAAAGATAGCTCTAAAAATCCTGGTTCCCATTGGGTAGCCTATGCAAAATACAATGATTATATTGGGTATTTTGATAGTTACGGAAATCTTAAGCCTCCAAAGGAATTTATAAAGTACTTGGGTTCCAAAATTCACTATTATTATGATAATATTCAGCGTGATCACCCTTTTAATTGCGAACATCTTTGTTTACTTTTTGAAGAATTTTTGGGTGTTGTGTAGGGATAAAATAAACAGGATCTTCCGAAAGAGGCCGGTATAGACTCATGTCTACTACAGTTACCATCTCTGGAAATAAATCGGAATTGGTTACATAATTTCAACCACCACTGCATTTGTTAGATCAATACGATTGCGGTTTGATATACTTTTCATTATTAAAATCAAGACAAAATATTTCCATTATTAACAGAGGTCTGTCTGTAATCAGAATCGAATGTGATCTTGTTAACGGTTCGTACTGCAACGGATTACCAACTCATTTTATTTATAAATTTGTCTGATACTACTCCAGGTCATCAGTGCATGGAAATACCACAAAATGTTATTTACTTTCCAGTAAACAAAAATTTTATTTCATCAATATATGTTAAGCTTGTAGATCAATTTGGTCACTGTATTGACTTTGGAGAGGAACAATTTCAGTTACGTCTTCATTTAAGAAAACAAAATGATAGTAATAAAAAAACACCCAAGCGAATGAAAAACGTCTTAGTTCTTCTGCGATTGCTAAGGTACAAAGGCATAAGAAAAAAGTTAAGAAATTGACTAAAGCAAATAAAGATTTTCTTAAAGCCTTAGGGTTTAAAGTATGAATATACTACAGATTACTGAATTTTACCGCACTTCGACACTTCGATCGAAAGAACAAAGGCGAGGAAATTGTCAATGGAATTAGTAAGCGTCATATGGCACCGTGATAGATTCTTACGAAATAATTTACTCGGTTTTATGAAATCAAGATTAGAGAGAAGCCTATCGAGGCCGGGCAAAAAAATCGTCAGTAATTAAAATTCAATTGACTATTTTATTGATGATGTAAAATACTCATATATATTTTTCTTTTTCTGGCTTGACTGAACGTTTAATGTTGCCATGTATTAAGAATCTTGGGCAAGTAACATAAAAAGCTTTGCTTTTCGTATTGCAATAATATACTTAGGAAATACATTTCTGCGTCAGAATATAAATGTGAAAATAAAAATAATTTGTTGTACTAAGAATATTGCGGTCATAATTTTGAATACATTAATGAAATCGTAGTACAATTCCCGTATGGCAACTACGTTACCAAAAAAAAAAAACATGACAATACATCAGTCAACCTACCTGCCTACTGACAACATAACACAACTTGTCGTTCGTTGCTTGCGCGTTTATTTCGTATTTTGTTCCATTCCATCCGTGATTTTCTACTTTATCAACTGCTTCTGCTTATGGACTCTGAGATTTAATGTTTTCTGTGTGACTAGTGCTTGCCTAAGGATTCAGATTATTCTCTTTTACGGTGACATTTTTCTGACACTCTGGATTACGATTCTGCCTGATACCTTCGATTTTGTTGTGTGTGCATCCATTTGTTAAAACGATGGGAAGCCGTGTAAGGCCTACACGCATCATGTGTGTCAACTGCAACATATGTGTCAATACATTGCGCCGATACCCAGCATTGGCACTTGACACGGGAGCCACTGGCTTAATCTGCAGTTGGGTATATCCACAAATTGTAAGTATTCCTGGCGACTAGTCAATTTACAAGATAGTGATTATCTTCATTGCTTATATAGTAAGCATAGAATAAAATAATTTACCCTAGTTGAAAACATTGTCTCTGATTTCTGTTGCAATCTATGTTGTTAAAGATCATGATTTTAAAATAATGTAATACGAGTATGTAGCCATCTAAAGCTTTGTATTTTAAAATAATTAAATAGGTTAGAGGAATATTATTTCTATACGAACAACATATTGCGCTTCTACCATAAATATCATGTAGAACAATTTGCAAGTTTCAATGAATAAATCATTATATTTTATTAAGAGTATTATACTTTTTGTTTCTAGATTTTGGAAGATGACTATGTCTGCGAGGCATCTTGCAATGGCTGCAGTTAACTTGCAAAGAGAAGTTTCGGGCAGTGAAGAAGCTGGACCAAGTACAATGGGGCATACAAATGTGTGCGTTTTATGGCTGTTCAAGTTTTTATGTGTTTAGTTGGACGACGAACTGTTGAATGTTGCGCTCATACAATGACTGTAGTATGGTATCTAGGATGGGTCAGATATCAACCAAATATTTTAGCACCCGCAGGTTTTCTTCATGACATTGTGATTAGGGATGATGAGGATTAATATTAAAAAAAAAATATTTTGTATTTTTTTGTTATCTAACCTACTTAAGACGTACCCCTACCATATAATTAATCAAATATATGTATGACTGTCCTAAGAAAGGTAGCTAATGGCCGATTCCTATAATTTACGGACCGTTATTGGTTAAAATTAACTCTTATCTATATCTTAGTATCTTTACCAATAATGAAGCGAAGAACTCATAGCTTCGCATAGTAAACCCTCCCATATGGCAGTAGCTATCACAGGTAAAATAAGCTTACGAATCTATTTAAATGCTTAGTTTGGCAAAAAAAATATGCTGTCATTGGTAAGCAAAACGATTCGTTTTTGTTTATAGAAACCGAGTATAAAATTATTAAATAAATATGCCTTTGAACATTTATTTACGTACATATTATCCTTATTTATTTTTTGCGTTCAGAAATGCACATGCATACTGCACTATCAAGGCGAGATAGTGCAGATATGTGGGACTCCAACCCACTAAAACTCCACGGTGACCTCCTCTCCTTAAGGCGGGAACACGGGCACGCGTGTCTGTCCGTCACCGGACCCTCCTCTGGGGAATACCCCCCGTCACCGGCGCACCAGAACACGTGGCACGCCGTGACCGCCCCAGGGACCAACACAGCCCTGGGCGCCAGACAACCCCGCATATGGGCACCCAAGGGGACCAACCCCTTGCGACGAGTCCGATAAATAGCCCCGTCGCCTACCATTTTTCGGCCGCAAAGGATAGGGAGTGCGGCCAACAACATACCGACACTCTTTTTCCCCTGCGGCCCCACCGCGTCCGCCATCAAACGGTGGCGACCCCGTTGATTCCGCAGAAGGTAGAGAGAGTGTCGCACCGCAATACCGGCACTCCTCTCCTGCTGCGGCCTCACTTGTGATGTAGCCTAAGCGGCAACCTTGGCCGCTACGTCGTCGGCTTTTCGGCAAGAGCCCTGACGAGCGGCCCCTCCTCGGGTTCCTCTTAGCTACACCGTGGGGGTCAAGCCACGGTTACTGAGCCCCTGCTCGCGTCACTGTACCGGTGGAGCGAGGCAGCGCGGGAGCGGGGCGAGCGACCGATGCAGCAATATATCGAGCAGCATCGGTTGCAGCTCCGCGAGGTCCTGGTGGCGGAATGGCGGGTGAGGCTGTCACGCCCTACCTGTATGGCCTCAGCACCATCGAGGCGATCCGGCCAGTGCTCGACCGCTGGCTCGGGAGAAGGCACGGCTCCCTGACGTATCGGGCGACGCAGGTGCTCTCGGGGCATGGTTGCTTCGGGAAGTACCTGTGTCGCATAAACAGGGAGCCGGACGCCCGGTGTCACCACTGCGTCGACTGCCGGGAGGACACGGCGCGGCACACGCTGGCAGAGTGTGCCGCTTGGGAGGAGCCGCGCCGTGCCCTCATCACCGAAGTAGGCAACGACCTGTCGCTGCCGGCTGTCGTGAACGCGATGGTCGGCGGCGCAGAGTCCTGGGACGCAGAGTTTGCGAAACGGTCATCTCGCAGAAGGAGGCTGCGGAAAAGGAGAGAGAGATCTCGACTCTCGACCCGGCCCGCAGCAGACGCACCGGGCGTCGGAGGAGGGCGGACAACGCCCTCTTCCGGCCCCCCTAAATGGGTCCAGGGGCGACGGATTCGGGGACATCCGTCGCCCCCCAACATCAGGACCCGAGAAGGCGGCGCGCGTAGTGTTCCGCGCGGGCCCTCACAGACGTTGCGGGGGGAGTACACCTCACTCCCTCCGCCCGAGACGGCACCAGCCGGGGATGCGGAAGAATTATGTGTTCCCGCGACCCCGGCGTAGGTGTGAGATGGAACACCAAAGTCAAAGTCAAAGCATTTATTTCAAATAGGCCCATAAAAAGGCACTTTTGAACGTCAAAATTTACATTAAAAATAGAACTGATTCTAGGCGCCACTTCCAAAAAGTAGTTTCGTATGGAGAAGAAGTGGCAAGAAACTCCACCGTTACTCTTTTAAAATGTTTAACAATATTTTGTATACATTAATTATATTTCTATATGTGAAGACGATGCACCAAGAATAAAAATACTATACCACAATTGGTAAAAAGAATTAAAAATAAAGCAAAGGCAAATAAATTAATCACGTGATAGGTGCATTGTGCTCACATATTTACAAACATTGTAAAATTAAATGATTTTCCTAAAACCACCGGGGTGGTTTTTAGTCAGTAAGAGTCTGACAGACCCCTCCGCCCACCCTAGGGCGGAGGACATCCATGAGGATTTTCCACCCCGGGAACAAAAAAATAAAAAAAAACGGTTACTGAGCCCCCCCGCCTCGTCAATGCGGGAACCCACCGGGGGAGATTTACGTAGGTACTTACGTCGCATTTGGGACGCAGACCTACGCACGTCGCGGTCAGCTAGGCTTATACTTAATACGTTGTCCGTAGTTTATTTTACTCTACAAATACATCTAACAATGATATTAAAAGTGTTAGGTAGGTATTTCTATATTTATTTTTCGGTTAGGTAAAATTATTCAGGAATACAAGCTCTGTATATTTACATTTTTTTTCATCGGTATACGCAAAAAAAAATGTCAACAAAAATTTGTTTGGGAGCTTGCCAATGTTCTTTATGAAGTCCATTCATACAACCCCTACAATAACACCTTTAGAGAAAACGACGAAATCAGAATTCCCATCTACCAGCAAGACATCATCAGCCAGTTCAATTTACTTCGAAGGACAAGCGAAACTCTTCGGTAAAGATGGGACTCCAATCAAGAAAACTCCTGTTATGTCTTTGTTTCAAGACTTCAAATAAATGGTAGTCAACGATAAAATCATACATCTCATTAAATGAAGCAGAAAATAAAGTTGTCCCCCTATGGGGTTGGAGTTTAGAGGGATTTCAAAGTGATGGGATTTTAGTGCTGTGATACTTTATTAAATAGTTTTAGGGTTTGCAGAGGATTGCGATAAATTGTAAACATGAACTTATATTGAACAGAAGTAACACTAACTTCAATAGCGTTATCCTTACCGATGATATTACTCATTTATTTCAATTAAACCATTTACAGGCACTTTTGAATTGTCAAGGAATCGGTCAGTCAGAAATATGAAGCTAGTTGCCCATTCCAAACCGTAGCAAAGCGTAGTTCAAACTAATTGAAGGACTGGTATCTGGGACCTTGTGATACGGCGTAATCTTTACTAACATTCAGCATCTCCTTGACTGACCTCGCAGTCGGGCCCAGCAACACCATATCGTCTGCGTAGCTGGTGTTGTTCACACAAACCCCCCACTCGGCAGCCGACATGCATGCCGCTGAGGTGATTTATATATATGAGGTAATTTACATACAGGTTAATAGACATTCCCCAAAGATCTTCGGTCAATTTGATCTTGATTTGCTTAAAAGATTTTATTACTGTTATGGGGTTAATATGCTTAAAGTTAAATTCAATCGGGCAGCCTGAAACATTCGCCCTCATTAAATCATTAGCGAGCGAGGGCGCAGAATTTAAGGTTTCAGTGGTTTTATGTGGGACACTGGTAAAGAAAGGTGAAAGGCTGATTTCGTACCGCATACTTTTGTTGTTGTTGGGTTTTAGAATTTTTAGCACTTATTAAGGCAACTAACCCATTCATTTTCATGTAAGTGTACTATTTATAGAACTCCGGATTTATTTATAACATTCATAAAAATATTTTAATTATTAAACGTAATACAATCTTAAACTAAACGTAGTTATGTTTTTAGTAGTTGCCATTTTGGAAAATAACACAAATATCGAAATGATAATAAATTATTTAGAATTACAAACAACATTAAATATAATTAAACATTTAAATATTATATCTAAGAATGCATAATTGTAGCAGAAAATCATATTAGTTAATGATAGGAATGATTTTTCTTATCAATATTTTTTTGTTAACATGTCAATTATTTATTGTCAGGTAACGATAACTGTCATTTTTTCTTTTGGCTTCGCGTGGTTTGTGCATTCAGCCAGTGTCACGTTTATTTTACTAAGAAGGAAACAAAGCTAGGGAAACGAAAATATAACTAATAAGTAACAACAGTGATACTATAATGAATAATGAACTAAAATTACAACTTAATATTATTTAAAGTAATGAAAGATACTATACATTTATATACAGGAAAGCTATTTGTGCAAAGTAAAGAAAGTATTGAGTTAGGAAAAGGAGTACGAAGGGACAAGAGGTTACTGAGAAAGGATGAACGATCATATAAGGGACAGGAGAAAAAAATGTGATCTAAGTCACCTACGTCTGTGCCACACAGACAAATGGGGTCGTCGATGATATGAAGTTTGGCAAGATGGGCTGGAGAGCAGACATGACCCGATCTCATCCGTATCAGAACGGAGGTCTCCATCTTGCCAAACTTTGCCCTGCCAAACCACGGTTTTTCCGGAACGTCTGGTTGAATAAATGATAACTGTCTTTCAGTTGCGTTTAATCTTGCTACTAATATATGATCTGTGGCGTTCAGTTCCAGTTGTCAGTTCCAAAGAGTACTATAATTAGACGGGTAGTCAGTTCTTTGCTGTTGTTTTGAATTGTGGTTTGTGACTGTGACTTCTGAGCAATTTAGCGAATTATCTAGCCGTTTCTACGTTGAGTTGAGCATCTGCTCCTCCGTAATCTATCTCTTGATATTAGTTTCGCGAAAAGACGCTATAATAACTGTGATGTGTGTATGTGAACGAACTGTTATTAAAATGACGAGTTTGCAATGTGTTGTTGCAACGTTCGTTTGTCCCGAATAACGAGGCACGCTTTATCAGATGAGAGTGAAGATCTCGTGAATACTATTCGACTGTGGTCATATCCTAGAGATGTTAGTAGTTTACGAATAACATTCTGCATATGAGTGAGCCTGCCAGCCTGTGACGAACTCTGCGATAAGTTTTACGTGTTGAAAAGTAGTCCTTACCATTTAAACCACACCCTACCACACAAAAATATGTATGTCTGCTAATACTATTCGAAGAATAGCTAACAGACACGGTTATTCGTATACAGCATGTAACGAAAACCCTGTCCGATCCTGAAGGGTATTATTTGGTATCGTACTGCGTACACAAATACGTAATAATTTAATGGATACGAGATAATTATTTTTCCCCAATGAAAACAATTAATTTAAAAAATTAAAAATAATCATACCAAAGGCAACACTGATCGCTCGACAGGGTTCACCAGAGTTCACCTACAGTTTCGTGTCAAAGAAGCCGCCTGAGCGCGGCGGTCCTTTGTCGCATGCCGCCAAAGAAACGTAGGACTAAAGATATCTACGTTTTGCCTACGCGTAGGTATCAGCTCATATTTTATTGTAGCCTTACGCACAATGACCCCGATTTCTGACCTTCTGTTTATCATGAAACAATTATTATTGAGTTAATGTGATGTGGTTTTGGCAATGTACCCACTGTAGGTATCAGTTTATTAAAACATTTACTTGTTACATACCTCTATCTATCTAGAACATTAGTACACATTCGACACCTTTTTATTAAATTTGCACGTACTCTTCGCAGCGCACATGTGTACGATTTGAGTGACTCGAAAGCTTCCACAATCCGAGCTGTTACTTCGATTTCCGAATCACAGTCACTCACAAATAAAAATTAACATATTCAAATATTCCTGATTGGTATACGACATTGTTCGCGATACGATAGCGGCACGTGATACGTACGGACATTCGATCGCAAGCTATCTCCACGTGAGACTGGCGAAGTGTCCAAACAAGTAGCGACCAGTCGGCTATATCAAAGGATCGAGGACTCGTTATGAGTACCTACAGCGCGGCTAGTGCAGGGCGGTATCCTTTGAAATAAAATAGGCAAAAAATAAAAGATTTCGCCAGCCGGTGGAGTGTTGTCAACTTATGAAAATTTACCATATTTAGTGTTACATTTCGCATGGTAACTAAAAATAAAAAAATCAATAGCTTTTGGTTTAGAGTTAGATTTTTTTAACTATTTTTCTAGTACGTGTGTTAAACCAGGAATACGCCTTTTTTGGATCGGACAGGGTTTTTGTTACATATTGTATAAGAGAAAAACATATAAATTGTTATTTACATGTATCTAACTTGGTTTGCTGAAGAGTGTTAGAATAATTGGCTCTGATAGTATGACCGCTGAAAAGGAGAGGAAATATGTACAATAATGTAGAATGGCACTCCAAATCACTTCATTACTTCCAGATAACACCTGCTGACCATGTTTGCCATGCATGCTGGCAGCTAGCAGGGTAAATGTGGGTAGTAGAAGCTGTGAATGGCCGTTTTATGAGAGATTTCAAAATATTCTGCCATGAATATTTTAACCGTGATGGTGCAATCTAATGGCAGATGTTAAAATATCAGCTGCTCTGCTGAATGCGATTACTCCGCCATTCACTGGTATACATGCAGAGCAGTTTGTTTCAACGACAGGGTGGAAGGGACGGGGGTCCAAACGCCTCCTGCCGGAGGCTCTACGCGGGGATCGTGCGGTCCATGGCCCTTTACGGGGCACCGGTGTGGGCGCGTTCTTTGAGGCGCCGACCGGCCCGCAGGTTGAACGCGTCCCAAAGGGTCATGGCCATCCGGCTGGTCCGGGGATACCGCACGGTCTCATGCGAGGCGGCGAGCCTCCTTGCCGGATTGCCGCCATGGGATCTGGAGGCAAAAGCCCTCGCGCACGTATGGGAGTGGCGCGAGGAGACAAAACGCCGGGGTGTAACTCCGCTGCCGCGACAAATCACGGTACAGCGGACAGAGCTCCGGCGGGATCTCATGGCGACATGGAGGGTGCGATTGTCGCAACCCAGTGCTGGGCACGCCACAATAGCGGCGGTAAGTACCCTCTTTGAGGAGTGGTTGGAGAGGCGCCACGGCGTCCTCACCTTCCGCCTGACACAGGTCCTCACCGGACACGGTTGTTTCGGGAGGTTCCTGTTTCGCATAAGGCGGGAGGAAACGCCCGGGTGTCACCATTGTGTGGATCGCCCGGAGGACACGGTGGAGCATACGGTGGAGGTATGCCCAGCTTGGGCGGAGCACCGCAGTGTCCTCGCGGAGGCGATTGGCGGCGGCGATCTCTCGCGTCCGGCCCTGGTCCAGGCCATGGTACGGAGCGAGAGGGAATGGCAAGCCGTCACCTCCTTCTGCGAAGCAGTAATGCTCGCGAAGGAGGAGGCGGAGCGGGTGAGGGAGAGAGGCTTGCGCCCTCATGCCCCCACTAACCGCCGCAGGAGACGCCCTGGGCGTCGGGAGTCGCCTGCAGATTCCCGGCCACCGTAGGCGCGGGCTTGCGGACGGCGAGTAATGGGTAGCTCGCCGTCCGGTAAGGACCAGGCCCGGGTCGACGGCGCGTTGTGTTCCACGCGCGCCTCAAAGAGATGTCAGCACATAGTGACGGGGTCCGATAGGGCCGATGCCTCAGGGTCGCGGGTTATTCTACAGAGAAAACCGTGGCCCTGGCACAGGCAACTGAAGGAACACGGGTGGGTTTTAGTCAGTAAAAGTCTGACACGCCCTCCCGCTCCACCCAGAGCGGGAGAAGTCATATGATGATTTCCCACCCAAAAAAAAAAAAAAAAAAAAAAAAGGGTGGAAGGGACATCGACGCACAACCTGATACCATGGATTCAGTACACGATTCTAGACCCCCTGGAGTTGAAAATTTTCATTGGTTATCAAAAATAAACTGCTGTTTCACAGAAAAGTGCAATACCTATGCGGTTAAAATGTATGGCAGAGCAAATTTTTTTTTAAATAACTGCTTTAAAAATTCAACGTAGGGGGTCTTATAGACGTTTGGGTGTTTGTAAGTGTCCTGTGGAAGTGTGGATTATCTCCCGCACGCGAAATAGACCCGCATGCGTCCTGCGTACGTGATTGTATTAACTATTCTTGTCTGAGCAACTGGCAGCAAGCTCGTCATGCTCCGTAGTTGCCACAGCTTGCGGTAGCGTCGGAGCACAAAAACAGCGTAGTATTATATTATCTGTGGCGAGGGGACAATGGCTGATCTTAGCGTTATGCTCGTGAGTGCTGCTTGTCACTCAGAACTTAACAATTTATTATTTTTTTAACATTAGTGAATTCGAGATAGTCCTATGGTATTCAACAAAGCACATTGGCCTGTTTGCATACATATAGAGTAACTAACAAATGCTTACTTTTTGTCTCCCTGGTTCTTTTTTTCTTCTTAGATACTTCTTCTTCTCCCACTTCAGTTTTAAACTCCATTAAAGGAACATTATCTTCTACATCTGATTCAGAATGGTTGGGTGGTGTGTCTGCTACATCTAGACAGCTATTGTCTAGATTTCCCGGTTCTAGCTCTGTAAGTAAACAAAAACAGTCAAGAGTATTACTTGTTTATCTATCATAATGCAGAAGAGTTTGTTTATTGCGCTAATTTGTTTACTCGTTAGTTAGTTTGTTTTAATGCGAAAACGAAGTTAATACGCAGGCAAGTGACGCGACGCGATGCGGTGGGTTGGGGGAACAAGAAATTTCTACTATGAAGTACAGTGTTAACTCTTTAAAGTACATGCATTTTTTTCGATAGACAGCATTCTCGTTATGTGGAGTGAAAGTAGAGAAACAACCAAATACTAACCACAATACTTTTTGACGGTTGTTTCAATATGTAATCAAATTACGTTGCCTAACGTTTTTTGCTATGGAAGTATTTGTTTTGTATTTTCATACGTATTTTCGGGGCCAACATTTATAAAGACAGTGCAATCAAAGAGCGATGTCACACGTGTTCTAGACAGTCAACACTAACAAAAGCAAGGCGGCTGTTGACGACATCTCGTGGCCTTTCTTTGAAAGCTCCGCACATATTAAGATATATTATTTATCTATTAAGATTTATATACATTTAAATAATAACTTAATTACAAATGTTAGCAAGACAAAATTAATTGAATTTAACTCCTATAATAGCAAACCATTTGATATTCTTATAATATAGCTTTGGATATTCTGTATAATGGTGAAATGGTGGACCAATTAAAATTTTTAGGAATAAATGTAGACAAAAACCTGAACTGGAAAAGACATGTGGAGCATATAGATCAGAAACTAAATAGGTTTGTGTTTGCTATAAAAGCTGAGACAAAATGTGTCTGTAGAAGGTGCTCATGTAGCTTACCACGGTTATGTGTCATCCTTTATAAGCTATGGACTAATCATGAGGGGTAACTCAACCGAAACTGACAGAGTTTTCAAGCTGCAAAAACGCTGCATCCAGGTAATGAACAGGGCATGGTTCTTAGATAGCTGTAAACCGCTCTTTCAAACGACGAAAACTCTGCCACTGCCCTGTATGTACATTAGAGATATCTGCACTTTTACAAAGACTCACATGCATTATTTTAAGCAACATACTGAGGTTTTACCATGTCAGAAAAGGGCTATGTTTGGCAAACGCTTATATCAATCCAGCTGGACGTAAAGATATTTATATGAGAAATGTGTTCAATATGTGTATATTAATTTATAATAAAATACCAAATGAATTTAATTTGTTGCAGGGTAATGTTTTTAAAAACGAGTTGTCAGAGTGGTTACAAAAAGTTTCTACAGCATTAAGGAGTTGTTAGAACATTAAAATATTTGTTTTAAGTCAGAACTAATGACTTTTGTATGTAATAATAATGCAATCAAAATAATGTACTAGTAACAACTATGACATTTAAATATAAATAATTTGCATGCTTGCTTGCAGGCAGAATACAATGACTGAAGGCAACTGTATTTTCTTGCAAATAAACATTTTGAATTTGAATTAGTTGGAGTCTTATGAAAACTGGTAACATTAACGGTAATGCTGGTAGAATATATTTACTGACGTCTAAATATATTAATGTTTTTCTTCGTAATAGAGAATGGCTGTTGCACTATAAAGAGTAGTTGAACTAATTTCTATTTTATAGGAAGTTTTACGTTATATGGAAATAAGTACATTATAAAGAGTTTACACTGCAGTTCGAAACATGTTTAGATCAATATTAAATAAATAGATTACTACTATCTTTATTTTATTTTTTTATTGATTGATTGTTTGTAAAAACATACCATCACTTTGATGCTCCTCCTTTGGCTCGGTAATATGTTCACAAACAGCTGGTAACTCTTCTTTGATAGCAATGGTTTCTGTTTGACATTCATCAACTATACTAATCTGCTCCATTGGAGATTTAGTTAAACCACTTAAAAATTCTTGGTGTTGGTTTATTAAAGATTTGGGCTGAAAAAGATGAGTATAGTATTATGCAGGTGATCACAGTCCAACAAGCACAAATCTTTATTTATTATTTAGTAAAGTGAAAAAATATTTGTGCTCACTTGTAGTCACTCAAAAGAACCCCACAAGTGAAGATACTTATGTACGTCGAACATACCCTTGAGAGTTGGCCATGCTACCAACCTCAGTGACCACTGCACAAGCTATTGTCACAGAGCTTGTGCCGACATGAGAGAGGACCATTATCAAGCTGCCACATACAAGTTTCAAACAAGTATTTTACATGTAATAATTGTAAACACCTACATTTGTCAAAAGCACACATCACCATTCAATACTGAATGATACGGTTGGTGTGAAATCCATACACAATAGGTAAAACCTTGAGAGGAATCACTTCCACATTATACCAAAATAAGAAACTATAAGAATAAATGTCCATTAAAGAATAACTCACCTCATAATCCTCATTCATCATCTGAGCAAACAGCTCTTCAGCTTCCAGACATTTTCTCAGGAAATGATAGCATTGCTTCAGTCTAGTGCAGCAGAAGAAACAAGCAAGAATCGGTCTACTGTCTTCAGTTACAAACTGCAACAAAATTTGGTTCACACTATTTTTTTTATAAGAATAAGAATAAGAAGAATAATATTTATTTGCTAAAAAACATGGTATAAAAAGATGGTAAAATACAAAATAACAAGCGCATACATGTTTCTGCTTAACAGTTATAAGCGTACAAATTCTAAAGCATATTTAACATTTATTGTCAAAGAATTCTTTGACACTATAAAAACTATGAGGTTAAAATTTAGTATCGTTTGGCAGGAGGTGGGGGAAACAGCCTAACAGAAGCTACACTTCTGGTGCATCCAGACCCCCAATCGGAGCTAAGCATTTTCACCGATGCATCAGACACTGCAATTGGTGCAGTCATACAACAACGACAGAACGGCGAGTGGAAACCATTAGCATTCTTCTCCAGGAAGCTAAGTCCGAGTCAGAGGAAATACAGCCCATACGATCGTGAGCTGCTGGCCGTCTATGAGGCCATAATATACTTCCGTTTCATGGTCGAAGCAAGAACTTTTTCGGTCGTAACCGACCACAAACCTCTGACTTATGCCTTCAACGGACGACGAGAAAACTGCTCTCCACGACAATTCCGATACTTGGATTTCATCAGCCAATTCACGACAGACATCAGATACATCACCGGAACAGAGAATGTGGTTGCTGATGCCTTGTCAAGGATTAACGAAATCAGCATGCCCGTGGACTACCGAGCGCTTGCCAGCGAACAAGATTCAGATGCCGAGTTGCTGGACTTACTGAAGAGCGGTACCACATTGCAATTAAAGAAGCAGAAAACGCCAGAATCAGGCCAGAACATATATTGCGACGTATCCACTTCACATTCACGGCCATATATCACTCCTTCTTTTCGAAAGCAAGTCTTTGACGCACTTCACAGTTTAAGCCACCCAGGCGCAAAGGCCACTGTCAAGCTGGTCACGCAAAGATTCATTTGGCCAGGCATCAGACGAGATTGTCGACAGTGGGCTAAGGAATGTCAACAATGCCAGCGTTCCAAGGTTACAAGACACACATCAGCACCACTAGAAGCCTTCAGACCGCCAACCGCCAGATTCATGCACATACACCTGGACTTGATTGGACCACTACCGCTATGCTCTGGTCAAAAATACTGCCTCACGATAATCGACCGTTTCACACGTTGGCCTGAGGCATACCCTTTACCAGACATGACCGCTGAGACTTGTGCGACTGCTCTAATAAATGGATGGATTTCACGCTTTGGGTGTCCTGAACATATAACAACTGACCGCGGCGGACAGTTCCTATCACACACGTTCAAAGAACTGGCCGCGATAGTTAGTGCAACACACCATACCACTACGTCATACCATCCAGCAGCAAATGGACTCGTAGAGAGGCTACACAGACAGCTTAAAGCCTCCATCAGCTGCCACACCACTACAAACTGGGTTGAAGTACTACCTTGGGTTTTACTAGGCATACGGAGCGCTTGGAAAGAGGACCTCGAAGCATCGGCAGCAGAGCTGGTCTATGGTGAACCGCTGCGTTTACCGGGACAGTTCTTCACTCCTAGGCTCGAAGAAGAAGCAGACATGACTTCCATAGCAAACCGAATCCGCGCCCATGTCAGCAAGTTAGCACCTCAACCAACATCTTGGCACGGAAGTTCCAGAAACTTCTACATACCGAAAGACCTAAACACAACAACACATGTCTTCATCCGGCAAGGTCCTGCAAAAAGACCGCTTCAAGCACCATACACAGGTCCATATAAGGTAATCCGACGAAGCCAGAAAACCTTCGACGTCGACATACAAGGAAGGTCACAACGGATCACAATCGACCGTCTAAAACCAGCTTTCGTCGCTATAGAAAAACCAGACACAACAACACAATCCGAGAAACCAGACACAACAACACAATCCGAGAAACCCGACAGTGAAGCCGTGAAGAAAACAAGAAGTGGGCGCACAGTAAAATTTCCTGACTACTATCGCCCGTAGCTTCGGGCTCGCCAGGGGAGTGGTGTAGCGAGTGAGCAAGTTGCAAGCAAGTACTCGCACACGACTCAACGCAGCACCAGGATCGTATGATCGCCTACGTCACATGAGGTGATTAGGCGGCGCTAGCGAAATAGACCACGCCTCCGTGACGTCATCCTTTGTCCGTGCGGCGCGCGCGCAACATGGCCGCCGGTGGTCTATTGTATTATGTTGACGCCCCCTCATTAGGACACGGTCAAGCCCGAACCGTTTATGCAAAGTGGCGTGATCCATAATTATTATTAAATGTTGTTGTGTATATAAACCGAAGTAATTAAAGTTATAATACAGTCTTCTATTTACCTCAGCTTGCGTTTCATTGCTCTTACGTACCCTACATTGAGAAGTGTAATATCAACCACTTCAGGAAGTGGTGGGGGGATGGAGGGGGTGTGCTCCGTCCCCTCTGGTACCACTCCCATGAAAAGGTAACGCACCGTTCTTGAGAAAAACTAATTATTGTAACCTAACCTCAAAACACATAAATGTCGCTTTTCCAACGTCTCCGGCGCTGTGGGAAGTGCAACCCCTTCGCCCTTGCGTAACAAAGGATAGGCACCATGATATGCTTTGTTACGGCGGGCGGGGGTTGCCCTCCCTTCGCGCCTCCGGATTTTTATAAACACTCTAGGGGTAGGAGCCAAAAGACTACGTGGAGTCGGGGTGCCCCGATTCGGTTTTGAAACAATGTCGACCTATTTTAACCATGAAGTGGAGGTACACTAACTTCTCACAACTCTGGGAGAAACGGAATGAACGTAAACAAATGACACTGACACATGACACAAATAGCGTTTTTTTTTTTTTTTACGTTCCGTTTCACCGATTTTGCACGACATTTTACACCACAGACAATACACTAGTACAGATTTGGTTGTCAATCGCCGATTTTAACGTTTCGTTACGCTGTAATCTAATTTGAGGTTAGAAACATTTATTATTAATTTCTCGAAAAATACGCATTACCTTGTAATAAGAGTGGTAGCGTTATAATCAGGGAAGCCACCCCTACCATCTTCAACCCTTTTTACCCCAAAACTCCTGCCAAACGATACTAGACCCAAGCCCTCACACAGTTTTCCTTCACCAATGTCAGCGATTTCCATTTCCTAAGAAAGCCCTCAGACCAAAAGTTCATGTATGATGTAATGTTCACGTCAGAGAGGCAAAAATATGCACTTTATTGCTATTAAAAATATCAACTTACAGGAATATCAGTCAGCTTCTCGTATAGTTCGTGCATGTTCCTGTTGACCACTACATGCATGCGAACTTTTTCTGCTAAACATATTCTACACATCGGCAGTTTTTCCATCTTTTATTTCAAAATGTATTACTTGTGTTATGTATATATTTCAACTTTACACATTAATTGTAGAAAACACAACGTTGTGTTGCTTAAAAATAACAAGGGTGGCTTGTTTATTATCAATATGACTTATTCGGTAGGTAGTCCAGACAATCCAGATAATTCATACGAATTCGTTTATTAGTCCCTGAGCACCATCTACTACTTTTAGACTGGTATAGGTAATTCAAGTTTATTTCGATAATTCTTCACAATAAAGCACCAGTACCACAACTAGCCACAACAAACTAACAATCAATCAAAGACACAGAGCATCAAACATTGCTAACAATTATTTCAAACTTAGGCCGCATTCCGAATTGCGCTGTAATTGATTTGAGCGCGCTTACACCCGTTCCGAGTTAGCGTGAATGCGACAACGATGTGCCGTGAATCGTCATGACGTCAGTCTGCTTTAATAATATCACTGTAAACGAATTGTTGACAGCTCTCAGCTGTCATAATTAATTAGTTATGGGATTTTTTTGGTAAAGCCTGAATTGCATAAATTTGGTTTTCGAGAAGTTAATTTCTAAATTGTGGTCTTTCATTCAATTTTGTAAGTCTGACATTACATTAGTGTTGGGTAACTCAGCACATGTGCTAGCACAGTTGTAGCTACTCACTTGGTTAAAAGAGTCACTCACTCATTTCATTTTGATGTGTAGCAACAGCAACACAGAACATTTTGTATCGTATTGTGAGGTTTGAACGAATCGTAATCATTCTCCCTTTCTCTTTCCCTCATCATCACTCGTGCGAGCTGTGTGACGCGCTTAACCGTTTAGTCACCGCCTCACCGGCTCTTCGCGTGTGGCAGCCAAGCTAACTCAATTGAGTATGTGTGCCGTGTCGTGTTGTCGTCACTATACACCACACATCACACTCGCGACTCGCGCGGCGACTCGGGGACTTCGGGGAGCAGGGCTGCCATTTGTACGATTTAAATCGTATTTGTACGACTTTTTGCAGATTTCATACGAGTACGATCGAAGCATCGAAATCGTACGGAAAACATACGATTTTTTACATTCGATCCATTTATTTTATTCAATTAGGTCAGGCAACAAAGTAACAAACTTTTGTCTCAGAAGAGAACCTGCAGAAGAGTAAGTATCTAAGAGCCGTGACAGAATAATATAAATAATGAAACGAACGTGCTCAGCCTGCCCAGAGTGTTGGGGGAATTCCCTTTTATTCTAATTTCCAAACACGATAGAAGACTTTCGACCGAAAGTAATAGAGTTCAGATTTGGTTAATTTTTTTAATATTTCCTGTTTTTGGAACGACGAGGACGATTCATTATTCACGCTCGCAAGGTCTCATCTAAGTTTGTTGTGCTGAAAAAACCGGTTCTACTTGTTATTTTATTCTACTATGTGCTTCCTTTTGTGAAAATTAATGCGCTGGTGTAGTTAAATAAAAACAATGAGTGATGAAAGTTATAACGAGCGTTCAAGTACGCCTAAAAATAAATTACCACGAAGAGGTGAACTTTTGGCTTCTGACAGGGATAAGCACGGAGCGCAGAATTACCGCCCAGACTGGGAAAAGCTGGATTTATATATGGATTGGTTGAGAAGAGGTAAAAGTGAATATAAAGCCAAGTGTATCGTTTGTGATATAGAACTTGTATCTGAATACACTGTTTTGAAGACACACGCTTCACGCTAAAAGCACCTGAAGGCTTTGTCTGCCTCACCGAGTACTTCCAAACAACAACGTAGTATAATGTCATTTTTTACGAAAGAAGTGCCCAAAAATTAAATTATTGCTGCAACTGAAATTAAATTGGCAGGTTTCATAGCAGAGCACAATATAGCTTTCCAAACAGCAGATCACATGTCAGATCTAATAAACGAAGTATTGCATTCATTTGGTGTTGAGAACAAAATTTCGATAAAAAGAACAAAAGCAACAGCAGTTGTGACTGAAGTCATAGGGGCAAGTGAAAAAATATCTCTGGCTGACAAATTAACTAAAGGAAAATTTGGTATCTTATCAGACGAATCAACAGATATCACCACTCACAAAGCGAGCTGCATAATTGTGAGATATTTCGACAATGATCAAAATAAAATTGTCAGCAAGTTCTGGGAGCTATGTAAAATATTTGATTCCGACGAACCTCAGATGGCAGCAGAAGGTGCTACTGGGGAGAATTTATACAAAATTTTGATGAAATCTTTTTCTGATCACAATATTCTAATAGATAACAATCATTGGTTTTGGTGCTGACGGCTGCAACGTTATGATGGGTGCAAGCAACTCAGTTGCAAGCCGACTAAAAGAAAATTTACCTGGTATTTACATAATTAAATGTGTTTGCCACTCTGCACATCTGTGTGCTTCAGAGGCGTGTAAGCAATTACCACGTCGCTGTGAGGACTAAGCAAGAAAAATTTATGTTTTAAACAGTTAAAAACAATTCAAAAAGACAGAGTCGCTTTCAACAATTTGTAAACATATCGCCTCATAAAATTTTACACCCGTCTCAAACACGCTGGTTGTCTTTGATAGCAGTTGTGGACCGTCTGTTGGAGCAGTGGTCTGCACTGAAACTATTTTTCAATGACTGCTGGTTGAACGAACGGCTTGTTTCAACAGAATTAATCCACAACAGCTTGAACGATCCATTCATGCAAATGTTTTATATTTTCATGCAAATGATTTTGCCTAAATTCACGAATTTCAACAAACTTTTTCAAGCAGAAAAAGTTGTAATAACATCGTTAAATGAAAAAGTGCGTGAAATGTACAAAGACATTTTACTTTGTTTTCTTGATCGAGATTATGTCAACAGAACTGAGCTGTCTGCCATTTCTGTTGATTGCCAAGAAAAATGGCTGAAAGACGAGCAAATGTATCTTGGAATACAAGTGATGAACATGGTGACTAAACCCGAAATTCTTCGACAAGTCCCAGCTCGCAAAGACTTTTTTCATCGTTGGCGTCAATTTCTGATCACGAGTGCAAGAGAAATAAAGAAACGATATGATTTAAATGACCCTTTACTTTCAAAAATTGATTGTATCGAGCCGGTCCATGCTGTATCCAGCAATTTCAGGAATAAGATGCTTTCCTTGCAGCCTGTGATGACACTTGTTCCACGGATTGTCAACTATGAAAACATTCAATTAATGCAGGCAATAGATGATGAATGTTCCCCAACATCATCGAAAAGGTTGACTTGACGAAAAGCCCAGACCAATTTTGGGGGGAAATCATGCAACGTTTTGAAGAATACAAAACTCTAGCGCAATTTGCACTAAATCTAATATGCTTGCCACATTCGAGTGCTGATTGTGAAAGAGCGTTCAGTGAAGTAAATTTATTAAAAACCTTTTTTTTTGTGAATGGCATCTAGCAGGTGAACCTATTAGGCTGTCGTCTGCTTAGACGGACTTGCCTGTGGTTGCCCTAATAAATTAAGTCCTCCAGCCAGGACTTAAACTTAAATACTAACCAAAAACTAAGCGACTACACGCTAAGGGCACCCCCTGTGGGGTACAAACCTCGGCTTAGGGCGTCGCTGGAAGAGGGCAGCAAGGGACAAGCTGGATCAGGATTTGAGTGATTTAGGGACGAATTTAAAGCTACAGGCTCAGCGTCGCGGGCTGGCTCGAGCAAGGGTCGGGAGGGGCGTGGATTCGGGCGTCGCGGCGGGCCTCGGCGGCGAGGACGGTAGGACGGCGATCGGGTTTTGCGCTTGTGTAAAGTGCTGGTGGCCTTACTACTGTCCTGGAGGAGGGTAGTGGCGTCGTCGGGGGCGATTAAGGTATGCCTTGGTCGGCGAATACTACTAATGCGGGAGGGAGTGTAGCGGGCGGCCGCTGAGATCATGGGGTTTGGGTGTTTGATGCCACAGTCAAAGAAACGCTTCGATAAGCGTTTCATGAACTAGTTTATGGTAGGCATTTTAAGGTCTACGTGGAGATCTATATTACGGACATAGTAGGGGGCACCCGTGACCTTTCTAAGGAAACGGTTTTGGAGGGTCTGCATCTTATGGAGATGACGCGGGTGAGCGTGCGCGAATTCAACGCAGGCATAGGTCATGATGGGACGGATGACTGCGGTGTAGATGCGCAGCTTGCATTTAAGTGACAGTTTGCAACGGGCTGTCAGAATAAAGTGGAGTCTACCAAGAGCGAAAGCGGCGCGCGCGCGAACCGCCTTAATGTGCTGTTTAAACGTTAAGTTTTGATCAAGGATCACGCCTAGGTATTTGGCTTGCTTCTCCCAAGGGATTGGCTTGCCGTACATAGTGATCGGGCTGGATAAGAGTCACCGGAAACTGCACCGATTTTAAACCGACAGATGACATGATTAAACTAATGAATACAGAAAATTTATACTAAAAAGGGATTTCATTACTATAATTTAAATTTTCATACTATTTTCATTACATATCATTACTTTTTTCGTAGTGTTTTTATTGTTAATTTTGTAATAAACGTCAATAAACCACTAAACGGATGAATAGTAATGTACGATTTTTTGTTTCGAATTTTCCTTGGGTATACGACTTTTTTAATGCTTTGGTACGATTGCTGATTTTTTTCACCTGGCAGCGGCATTTTATACATAGTTTTAATATTATTTTTGTGTATTTTCTTCGGTAGTGGTAAGTTTTTTTATTTTGTTTTAGCGGGAAATGAACGAACCGCCTGACCCGGGGGCCTATCGAATGAGTCGGGCATGGATACCGATGGGTCATCTTCAGCTCGTCATTTAAAAAGAAGCCGTGTGCATGTTTGCAAACACTGCAATAAGCGTCGCCGTACCCGTAAAACCACGGTTCAGAGTCTTCAGGTTGTGGTTGCACGGACTCTTCATTAACTTCTACATTGGAGCCAAACTGCTCCGAAACACTTGTTTCCAACGTTGTTCCCACAAATAAAATTCCTGATATTCCTGCTCCGTCCTTAGTTTCCACTCTGATTGGCAGAAAAAGTTATGAAAAAACTGACAACTCGCCATTCGTTATTCATATTCAAAAAATAATATTACACCTGATGATGGAACCACATTGCACCCAATCACATTTGGCAAGTTTTTAAAGCGCAACGATTTCAAAAATATAATAAACGGTAGCGTCAAAAAAATCGGCCGCAATAAAATATCTTTATCTTTTTCGAATTTCCTGGACGCGAATTCCTTTATTACAAACAATAGTCTCGAAACACATAATTATAAAGCTTTTATACCTACTTAGAATGGGTTTAGTGCGTGGTGTTCCTGCGGAATGGTCTCTAGAGGAAGTTATTGATAATATAACTGTGCCTATTGGTTGCGGTCCAATTTTAAAAGTCAGATGCCTCAATTTTAAAACGAATGTTGATGGTACAACTACTTGGAAACCTTCCCAATCCATAGTTGTTACATTTGATGGACAGGTTTTATATATTTTCCCTACCGTTCAGTGCTTCAGTTTCTGTCGTTTTGGTCACACTAAAATTCAGTGTAGGTCCAAACCTCGCTGTTTTAAATGTGGTCAAGACCACACTGGAGACAGTTGTGAAAGAGAACCTGAAAGTGCATCTTGCTGCCATTGCTCTGGTTTTCACTATGCTACTAATAAGTCTTGCCCAGAATTTTAAGGCAAAAATCAATTAAAACATACATGGCACAAAATTCTGTATCCTATGCTGAAGCTACAAAATTATATCCCCCAGTAACTAAATCATATGCTGATACACTTTTATCTTCTCCCTCCAAAAATTTTGCATATATTCCATCATTCTCTTTACCAAATAGAATGCCTACTACGAGTAGCTATAAAAAGACTGTCTTTCTCAAACCACGCTTACCTCCTAAATCTGTACAAGGATATAATAAAGAGGCTCACAATGCCATTATTAAAGATTTTGTCATTCCCCAGCCATCAAATGGTTGTGCTCTTTCTAATAATCATATTAATGCAAATAAAGACACAAGTTTTTCCATAAACGATTTTCGTTCTGCATTACACAATCTTCTCTCTCAGTTCAACATTTCACCGTCCGACGTTGCCACTTCTTTCAATGTATCTCAATCCATTCAAAATGGACAACACATCCAAAATAATCCAATGAAACTGCCGCAGTCTGGTGAACAAAAAGAGTGACGTTATTTATATTTTAAACAAATATGAGCCTTTTGCCTTTGCGTTAGCAGAGACTTGGCTCAAATCCAATCATATTTTTAAAATTAACGGTTATTTAACCATTAGTGAGGATATATCTGATGGGTATGGTGGGGTTGCTATACTTATCAAGAATTCTATCCCTTTCTCTATAATTTCCTTACCTCCTCATAGTGAGGAAATTTCAATTGTAGCTATTAAATTGCACCATACTTGTCTTGTTTCTATTTACATTCCTCACCCCTCGTCTACGGTTCTTCAAGAGGTGAATAATCTCTTTTCTTCTCTTCCAAAGCCATTTTTTATATTGGGGGACTTTAATTGCCATCACCAATCTTGGGGTTGTTCAACATCTAATTGTTATGGTGATGAGTTACTAGATATAATAGACTTACATAATTTATGCATCTTGAACTCTGGAGCTGCCACACGCCGTTCAGATCCCAATCAGAACCAAAGCGCCATCGACCTTTCTATCTGTTCTCCAAACTTAGCCTCTTCATTAAATTGGCGTACTCTAACCTCTACTTATGGTAGTGACCATTTTCCAATAGTTATTTCTTATCCTCTATCCAAACCAAATGCACCATTAAGGCATACAAACTTAAAACATAAACTTCATAATAGAAATAATAATGACTGGGACAAATTTAGAAACATTGTTGACAGAAAGTTATGCTCCTTGCCTGTTATATCTGATGGCAATGAAAATAGTTGTGCTGAAGCTTTAGCACTCATACTAATCGCAGCGGCAGATGAAGTTTTTCCTGTAAAAAAATAGCAATAATAATACAATTCCTTCACCTCCATGGTGGGAATCTTGAGTGCACAGAATTAATCAAAAAACGTAAAGAGGCTGAATACAACTATAACCTTGATATGTCTGACATTAATTTTGAAATCGTTACTAATTCTATAAATGAAACCAACAAACTTTTTAAGAAGAAAAAATTTGATTCTTGGCGTAGTTTTTGCTCATCAATTTCGCCACGAACACTCACCCTACGATTGTCTGGCGCAATATTCGCAGATTTAGGTCCATTTATAACAACCCTTCTCCTATTCCCGTTTCTTTAGCTAGTACATTTTTAGATAAATTAGCTCCTCCTTTTGTACCTGAGAGTATTAACCATAACCTGTCTGTCGTAGCCATTAAGCAAGACACGACACTAGACCTACCATTCACTCTCAGTGAATTAAAGGGTGTTATTCATAAAACCAAGGATTCTGCACCAGGTATCGATGGCATCCCGTATTCCTTTTTTTCTAACTTAAATGAGGACGTCCTCAATTATTATTTAGAGCTTATTTATTCTATTATGAAAACAGGGAACATCCCTGTTCAATGGAAACGTCAAATAGTATTGCTATCCTTAAACCAAATAAAATTCCATCTGACGCTTCTTCATACCGTCCCATAGTTTTGTCTACAATTCTGATGAAATTAGCGGAACACTTAATTAAAAATCGCCTCGAATGGTACGTTGAAAGTAAGGGTCTTTTGGCAGAATCACAATATGGCTTTAGAAAAGGTAAAAGTACAACTGACTGTTTAAGTATTTTCACAACTGAAATTCGGTTATCCTTCTCTAATAACCATTCTACTGTTGCAGTTTTCCTTGATATTAATGCAGCATACGATAATGTTGTTTTATCAGTTTTACAAAATAAACTACAAGCCTTAAAAGTCCCATTGAATTTGTCGAATTTCATTAATCTCCTGACTGAACGCTTTGTTAACATGTTAATAGGAGATCAAGAAGTATCTCGTCTGGTATGGAGAGGTCTCCCACAGGGTTCTGTGCTTAGTCCCATTCTTTACAATATTTACACATTTGATTTAGACACGTCCTTAGCTAATCATGTTAAGGTATTATATGATTTGTTATTATATTCTTCAAGCCAATCTATTGAACAAGCCAGCTGTGCTATCAATTCTGCTTTATATACTTTGGAGTCATGGTTACATCTTAACGGTTTGGATTTATCCACGTCTAAAAGCGCAGCTGTTTTATTCACCCGGAAGAGAAATATTCCCTTAATAAATCTCTTTTATAAGGAAATACCTATTCCAGTTAAAGACAAATTCAGATATCTAGGTATAATACTTGACCGTAAATTAAGTAGTGTTCCTCATTGTGAATTTATTGTTAACAAATGTGAAAATCACCTTAACATGCTTAGGTGCCTCTCTGGTGTATGGTGGGGTGCACATCCCTTTTCTTTGAAACTCGTTTACAACGCAATCATCAGAAGCACTCTGGATTATGGATTGTTCGTTCTCGAACCTGGATGTGCTATGGCTTTTAAAAAATTGGATCGCATCCAGTCCAGTCCAGGCACTACGCATTATTTCGGGTGCCATGAAGTCTAGCCCCATTAATGCACTCCAAGTTGAATGCGGGGAAGCTCCTTTACATCTTAGAAGGCATTTTCTATCTGACAAATATTTGTTCCGGATTCTTCAGATCTCAACACATCCTCTTATTCCTAAACTGGACTCTTTAGTGTTGCAGATTGAATCTTCAAATTACTGGTCCCATAAACGTGCTCCTTGTTTAGTTGTAAGCTATAAAAAAATCCTATCACTTGCTTCTCCTATTCATCGTTCCAACAAACTTCCGCTATTTAGCAGTAGCTATGAGAGATTACAATTCAGTCCTGTCATAAAATATAACTGTGTAAGTAATTCAGATCCCAATTGCCATTTAAGATTTAACCGTTTTCTGGCTGAACACCTAGAGTACCACCATATATTTACGGATGCTGCGAAGCGTTCTCCGACGGGTTGTGTTGGGATTGGTACTTACCATTCTCAATACAACATCGTACAAAAAGTAATACTGCCACCTGAGACTTCTGTTTTTACCGGGGAATGTTTTGGCATTTTAAAAGCCATAGAATATATTCGTGTTTTGAAACTTAAAAAAACTTTAATTTTTACTGATTCTCAAAGTGCTCTTCTAGCCATCAATAAATCTCCTTTCGTACTCAAATCGCAGTTGCCAATCATTTATTTAATACCTAAGAGAATTTGCGTTCCGAACCATCTCTGAGGGTAATACACTGCAGTTTGTGTGGATTCCGGCCCATGCTGGAATCCATGGCAATGAAGTGGCTGATACACTCGCCGTTGATGCGGTGCAATGCGGGGACTTAGTTCCTTATACAAACTTTTACTTTGACCTCGAGTCTTTACCAAAGACTTTTCTTCGGAAAACCTGGAAGGAAGCTTGGGATATCGGAAGCAAATCGAAAGGTCATTATTTTTCATTTATTCAACCAGACGTTCCGGAAAAAACGTGGTTTGGCAGGGCAAAGTTTGGCAAGATGGAGACCTCCATTCTGATACGGATGAGATCGGGTCATGTCTGCTCTCCAGCCCATCTTGCCAAACTTCATATCATCGACGACCCCATTTGTCTGTGTGGCACAGACGTAGGTGACTTAGATCACATTTTTATCTCCTGTCCCTTATATGATCGTTCATCCTTTCTCAGTAACCTCTTGTCCCTTCGTACTCCTTTTCCTACCTCAATACTATCTTTACTTTGCACAAATAGCTTTCCTGTTTATAAATGTATAGTATCTTTCATTACTTTAGATAATACTAATTTGTAATTTTAGTTCATTATTCATTATAGTTTCACTGTTGTAAATACTGATACTATAGATTTTATCCCTAAATTCCGTGATAACTTATTATAGTTATATTTTCGTTTCCCTAGCTTTGTTTCCTTCTTAGTAAAATAAACGTGACATTGGCTGAATGCACAAACCGTGCGAAGCCAAAAGAGAAAAAAATATATATAAAAGGCAAGCGCGGGAAACTTCGAACTTGGCGGACGCGTCCTTTTTGAGAAAAATTGTTTAAATTGAAAAAACTTTTAGCATAGGATCAGTAGTCGTAGTTTTAGTGTTCTTTTCTATTTAATACATAGTTTTAATATTATTTTTGTGTATTTTCTTCGGTAGTGGTAAGTTTTTTTATTTTGTTTTAGCGGGAAATGAACGAACCGCCTGACCCGGGGGCCTATGTGCCCCCGGCAGGCAGTTTTGTTACCGTATCGAATGAGTCGGGCATGGATACCGATGGGTCATCTTCAGCTCGTCATTTAAAAAGAAGCCGTGTGCATGTTTGCAAACACTGCAATAAGCGTCGCCGTACCCGTAAAACCACGGTTCAGAGTCTTCAGGTTGTGGTTGCACGGACTCTTCATTAACTTCTACATTGGAGCCAAACTGCTCCGAAACACTTGTTTCCAACGTTGTTCCCACAAATAAAATTCCTGATATTCCTGCTCCGTCCTTAGTTTCCACTCAGATTGGCAGAGAAAGTTATGAAAAAACTGACAACTCGCCATTCGTTATTCATATTCAAAAAATAATATTACACCTGATGATGGAACCACATTGCACCCAATCAAAATCTAAAAACGAATTAAATAAAGCAGGTAAAAACAGCAAGCAACTTTGGAAACATATTAAAAACGTCACCAATATGTCTTAACATCGTGAATCGAATTCGAGTTTACTGCTAACTAATCCTTCACCACTCATATCAGCTAACAATGTTAATAACTTTTTTGTAAATGTTGGGAAAACTCTTGGCGAACAGGTTCCGAAATATTGCGACCTACAAGATTTAAAAAAATCATACAGTAGCCGTAACACGAAATCTTTTGCTATGTTAGACATTGATGAAGATGAAATAATCCGAATTATTTCTGGGTTAAAAGATGACTGTGCAGTTGGATGGGATAATATAAGCAATAAGATCCTTAAAAACTTTAAGCAGATTTTGGTACCTCCCTTAACACATATATTTCGAATCTGTCTTTCCAAAGGAATTTTCCCTATTTTTGAATCGGGAAATAAAGGCGTAGTTAATAATTATAGGCCAATATCCTTACTCCCCTCAATTTCAAAAATACTAGAGAAAATTATAAACAGTAGACTAGTTAGTTACCTAGAAAAAAACCAAATCCTATCCCCTGCGCAATTTGGTTTTAAAGCCAAACTATCGACAGCCGATGCGGTGCATAGCCTGACTGATTATATTTCAGAAGAACTCGGCAAAGGAAACCAGACCCTGGGTATCTTCCTCGATTTAGCCAAGGCCTTCGACACGGTGTCTATTTCTATCCTACTGAATAAATTAGAGACTATAGGAATAAGGGGAACGCCGCTGAAACTTTTTACTGATTATTTACACGGCCGCTACCAATGTATTAGAATAGATAATATTACGAGCGATGAGCAGAAAAATACTGGTTATGGTGTTCCTCAGGGGAGTATTTTGGGCCCCACGCTATTCCGTATTTATATTAACGACCTGTGTAATCTACATATTAAAGATGGCAAAATTATATCATATGCCGACGACACGGCGTTAATATTTACCGCTAAAACCAGTAGCGAACTGTTCGAAATCGCTCAACTAGGTTTTAATACTGTGACTAATTGGCTCCAAAGCAATTAACTAACATTAAATGCTGACAAAACTAAATATATTCACTTCTCCATGCGCAAGCCTCAACTCATTACTAACCCTCATTTATATGCCCATCAATGTGGAAACCGTACAGTCAACATGTGTAAATGTCCCTTTATCCTCAAAACGAGCAACATAAAATACCTGGGGGTAATAATGGACGACACACTCTCTTTTAAAAAAACATATTGAAAACCTAGCAAATAGAGTGCGCAAACTAATATATGTTTTTAAAAAATTGCGAACAATCTCAGATCCAAAATTAATAAACCAAGTTTATTTGGCCCTATGTCAATCTATAATTCAATACTGTATCACTTCTTGGGGTGGCGCACCAAAAACTTATTTGCTTCCTCTTGAAAGAGCTCAGAGAGCTATTTTAAAGGTAGCAAACTTCCATCCCTTTTTCTTTCCTACAGATCTGTTATATAAATACTGCAAGGTACTGACGGTACGGCAGCTTTTCATTAAGCACTTAGTATTAAAACAGCACACTATGCTTACCTACAATGCTACCAATACTAACAATAGACGGAATGACAAAGTATGCTTATCCAATGCAACCTCGAAACATGTCTTTGTAGAAAGATTTTTTACATTCTTAGGCCCATTTCTGTACAATAAATTAAATAGAAAACTAAGTATCTATAAATTAAATTTTTATAGCTGTAAACAAATTATACTTAAATATTTACTAACCATTGATTATGCACACACAGAAGATCTACCTGTTGTCTGCAAATAGATCCACTAACATGCTATTTTACTGTTGTTTACCTAAGTTTTAATTTAGTTTTTAGTTTGTACTCATTGTTAATTTATTATATTAATTAGTTTTGGACTTTCTAGCCTGAAACACAGGTTCAACCTAGTTCAGGCATATTAGCAACTGTGTTCTTTTTAATTGTTATTGTATCGATTGCAAATGTGACTCTTTTATATAAATAAACGATTTATTTATTTATTATTTATATTTATTTAATCACATTTGGCAAGTTTTTAAAGCGCAACGATTTCAAAAATATAATAAACGGTAGCGTCAAAACAATCGGGCGCAATAAAATATCTTTATCTTTTTCGAATTTCCTGGACGCGAATTCCTTTATTACAAACAATAGTCTCGAAACACATAATTATAAAGCTTTTATACCTACTTTTAATGTTACTAGAATGGGTTTAGTGCGTGGTGTTCCTGCGGAATGGTCTCTAGAGGAAGTTATTGATAATATAACTGTGCCTATTGGTTGCGGTCCAATTTTAAAAGTCAGACGCCTCAATTTTAAAACGAATGTTGATGGTACAACTACTTGGAAACCTTCCCAATCCATAGTTGTTACATTTGATGGACAGGTTTTACCTATAAGAATTTTTATGTGCTACAATGCATTGCCTGTAGATTTATATATTTTCCCTACCGTTCAGTGCTTCAGTTGCTGTCGTTTTGGTCACACTAAAATTCAGTGTAGGTCCAAACCTCGCTGTTTTAAATGTGGTCAAGACCACACTGGAGACAGTTGTGAAAGAGAACCTGAAAGTGCATCTTGCTGCCATTGCTCTGGTTTTCACTATGCTACTAATAAGTCTTGCCCAGAATTTTTAAGGCAAAAATCAATTAAAACATACATGGCACAAAATTCTGTATCCTATGCTGAAGCCACAAAATTATATCCCCCAGTAACTAAATCATATGCTGATACACTTTTATCTTCTCCCTCCAAAAATTTTGCATATATTCCATCATTCTCTTTACCAAATAGAATGCCTACTACGAGTAGCTATAAAAAGACTGTCTTTCTCAAACCACGCTTACCTCCTAAATCTGTACAAGGATATAATAAAGAGGCTCACAATGCCATTATTAAAGATTTTGTCATTCCCCAGCCATCAAATGGTTGTGCTCTTTCTAATAATCATATTAATGCAAATAAAGACACAAGTTTTTCCATAAACGATTTTCGTTCTGCATTACACAATCTTCTCTCTCAGTTCAACATTTCACCGTCCAACGTTGCCACTTCTTTCAATGTATCTCAATCCATTCAAAATGGACAACACATCCAAAATAATCCAATGGAACTGCCGCAGTCTGGTGAACAAAAAGAGTGACGTTATTTATATTTTAAACAAATATGAGCCTTTTGCCTTTGCCTTAGCAGAGACTTTTTAAAATTAATGGTTATTTAACCATTAGTGAGGATATATCTGATGGGTATGGTGGGGTTGCTATACTTATCAAGAATTCTATCCCTTTCTCTATAATTTCCTTACCTCCTCTTAATGAGGAAATTTCAATTGTAGCTATTAAAGTGCACCATACTTGTCTTGTTTCTATTTACATTCCTCACCCCTCGTCTACGGTTCTTCAAGAGGTGAATAATCTCTTTTCTTCTCTTCCAAAGCCATTTTTTATATTGGGGGACTTTAATTGCCATCACCAATCTTGGGGTTGTTCAACATCTAATTGTTATGGTGATGAGTTACTAGATATAATAGACTTACATAATTTATGCATCTTGAACTCTGGAGCTGCCACACGCCGTTCAGATCCCAATCAGAACCAAAGCGCCATCGACCTTTCTATCTGTTCTCCAAACTTAGCCTCTTCATTAAATTGGCGTACTCTAACCTCTACTTATGGTAGTGACCATTTTCCAATAGTTATTTCTTATCCTCTATCCAAACCAAATGCACCATTAAGGCATACAAACTTAAAACATAAACTTCATAATAGAAATAATAATGACTGGGACAAATTTAGAAACATTGTTGACAGAAAGTTATGCTCCTTGCCTGTTATATCTGATGGCAATGAAAATAGTTGTGCTGAAGCTTTAGCACTCATACTAATCGCAGCGGCAGATGAAGTTTTTCCTGTAAAAAATAGCAATAATAATACAATTCCCTCACCTCCATGGTGGGACTCTTGAGTTCACAGAATTAATCAAAAAACGTAAAGAGGCTGAATACAACTATAACCTTGATATGTCTGACATTAATTTTGAAATCGTTACTAATTCTATAAATGAAACCAACAAACTTTTTAAGAAGAAAAAATTTGATTCTTGGCGTAGTTTTTGCTCATCAATTTCGCCACGAATACTCACCCTACGATTGTCTGGCGCAATATTCGCAGATTTAGGTCCATTTATAACTCCCTTCTCCTATTCCCGTTTCTTTAGCTAGTACATTTTTAGATAAATTAGCTCCTCCTTTTGTACCTGAGAGTATTAACCATAACCTGTCTGTCGTAGCCATTAAGCAAGACACGACACTAGACCTACCATTCACTCTCAGTGAATTAAAGGGTGTTATTCATAAAACCAAGGATTCTGCACCAGGTATCGATGGCATCCCGTATTCCTTTTTTTCTAACTTAAATGAGGACGTCCTCAATTATTATTTAGAGCTTATTTATTCTATTATGAAAACAGGGAACATCCCTGTTCAATGGAAACGTCAAATAGTATTGCCATTCCTTAAACCAAATAAAATTCCATCTGACGCTTCTTCATACCGTCCCATAGTTTTGTCTACAATTCTGATGAAATTAGCGGAACACTTAATTAAAAATCGCCTCGAATGGTACGTTGAAAGTAAGGGTCTTTTGGCAGAATCACAATATGGCTTTAGAAAAGGTAAAAGTACAACTGACTGTTTAAGTATTTTCACAACTGATATTCGGTTATCCTTCTCTAATAACCATTCTACTGTTGCAGTTTCCCTTGATATTAATGCAGCATACGATAATGTTGTTTTATCAGTTTTACAAAATAAACTACAAGCCTTAAAAGTCCCATTGAATTTGTCGAATTTCATTATTAATATCCTGACTGAACGCTCTGTTAACATGTTAATAGGAGATCAAGAAGTATCTCGTCTGGTATGGAGAGGTCTCCCACAGGGTTCTGTGCTTAGTCCCATTCTTTACAATATTTACACATTTGATTTAGACACGTCCTTAGCTAATCATGTTAAGGTATTATATAATTTGTTATTATATTCTTCAAGCCAATCTATTGAACAAGCCAGCTGTGCTATCAATTCTGCTTTATATACTTTGGAGTCATGGTTACATCTTAACGGTTTGGATTTATCCACGTCTAAAAGCGCAGCTGTTTTATTCACCCGGAAGAGAAATATTCCCTTAATAAATCTCTTTTATAAGGAAATACCTATTCCAGTTAAAGACAAATTCAGATATCTAGGTAGCGTAGCGAGTGCTTCTGATGATTGCGTTATACGCAATCATCAGAAACACTCTGGATTATGGATTGTTCGTTCTCGAACCTGGATGTGCTATGGCTTTTAAAAAATTGGATCGCATCCAGTCCAAGGCACTACGCATTATTTCGGGTGCCATGAAGTCTAGCCCCATTAATGCACTTTTAGAGATATGAGGAACAGGGTGTAAAGTTCACTTATACTCTTCGGAAAAGGGAGGATCCTCCGACCAGATGGATGTCGTATCTGGTGGGCAAGTGCCCGATGATTGTTGTCGGGAAGTTGTATATATGCTATCTGCGCGGTAAACTCTGATTGTGCGATGCAGGATTGATGCGTTGGTTCGCATGTGGCGGTGTAGATGCCGCCACATCACTCCCCTCCGGAGACCGGAGGTCGATAGTGGGCTAAGTCTTGTATCTTGCGATGCTTTTTGCCAGTGTCAGCTGAGGTTCCAGTGGGTCGGAACCAGGTGTCGCATAGTTCGCGGTGAGTCGGAACTGTCTGCGAAGATGCCCCCAGTGGGTCGGGGTGGCGCTGCTTGTGCTCCAGTGGGTCGGATGTGGTATAGCGCCGGGTTGTGGCTGGCTGCTGCTGTTCGACCAGGAGAGTGATTAAGGCTCTTCTTGTGGACCGGCCGAATGTGCAGTGTGCTGTGCCAAGGTTGCTGATGAGGCTGAGGATGATGACCAGATATGCGCTTGCGCTGCATGCTGATGGTCAGAATACCCGTTGAAGCCGTGGTTGCTGGCTGGCTGTGTGACTTGCCGCTCTAAAGCTTGCGGGAGTGATGATGATGACGTCACGCTGAAGTAGTTGCACGAAGGCTGCGCTGACGTTCATACTCGGGGTCACCAGTTTAGAGATATGAGGAACAGGGTGTAAAGTTCACTCATACTCTTTAGAAAAGGGAGGATCCTCCGACCAGATGGATGTCGTATCTGGTGGGCAACTGCCCGATGATTGTTGTCGGGAAGTTGTAAATATGCTATCTGCGCGGTAAACTCTGATTGCGCGATGCAGGATTGATGCGTTAGTTCGCATGTGGCGGTGTAGATGCCGCCACACACTCCAAGTTGAATGCGGGGAAGCTCCTTTACATCTTAGAAGGCAATTTCTATCTGACAAATATTTGTTCCGGATTCTTCAGATCTCAACACATCCTCTTATTCCTAAACTGGACTCTTTAGTGTTGCAGATTGAATCTTCAAATTACTGGTCCCATAAACGTGCTCCTTGTTTAGTTGTAAGCTATAAAAAAAATCCTATCACTTGCTTCTCCTATTCATCGTTCCAATAAACTTCCGCTATTTAGCAGTAGCTATGAGAGTTTACAATTCAGTCCCGTCATAAAATATAACTGTGTAAGTAAATCAGATCCCAATTGCCATTTAAGTTTTAACCGTTTTCTGGCTGAACACCTAGAGTACCACCATATATTTACGGATGCTGCGAAGCGTTCTTCGACGGGTTGTGTTGGGATTGGTACTTACCATTCTCAATACAGCATCGTACAAAAAATAATACTGCCACCTGAGGCTTCTGTTTTTACCGGGGAATGTTTTGGCATTTTAAAAGCCATAGAATATATTCGTGTTTTGAAACTTAAAAAAACTTGAATTTTTACTGATTCTCAAAGTGCTCTTCTAGCCATCAATAAATCTCCTTTCGTACTCAAATCGCAGTTGCCAATCATTTATTTAATACCTAAGAGAATTTTCGTTCCGAACCATCTCTGAGGGTAATACACTGCAGTTTGTGTGGATTCCGGCCCATGCTGGAATCCATGGCAATGAAGTGGCTGACACACTCGCCGTGGATGCGGTGCAATGCGGGGACTTAGTTCCTTATACAAACTTTTACTTTGACCTCGATTCTTTACCAAAGACTTTTCTTCGGAAAACCTGGAAGGAAGCTTGGGATATCGGAAGCAAATCGAAAGGTCATTATTTTTCATTTATTCAACCAGACGTTCCGGAAAAAACGTGGTTTGGCAGGGCAAAGTTTGGCAAGATGGAGACCTCCATTCTGATACGGATGAGATCGGGTCATGTCTGCTCTCCAGCCCATCTTGCCAAACTTCATATCATCGACGACCCCATTTGTCTGTGTGGCACAGACGTAGGTGACTTAGATCACATTTTTTTCTCCTGTCCCTTATATGATCGTTCATCCTTTCTCAGTAACCTCTTGTCCCTTCGTACTCCTTTTCCTAACTCAATACTTTCTTTACTTTGCACAAATAGCTTTCCTGTATATAAATGTATAGTATCTTTCATTACTTTAAATAATATTAAGTTGTAATTTTATTTCATTATTCATTATAGTATCACTGTTGTAAATACTGATCCCATAGATTTTATCTCTAAATTCCGTGATAACTTATTATAGTTATATTTTCGTTTCCCTAGCTTTGTTTCTTTCCTATTAAAATAAACGTGACATTGGCTGAATGCACAAACCGTGCGAAGCCAAAAGAAAAAAAAAATAAAAAATAATATTAAACACAATTATTTTATGTATTATTTTATACAATAAAACTACGAGGTCGTTTTTTTCACGACCTTTCGCCAGTGTTGCCAGCGCAAAAAAAGCAGTTTCTTTTGTGTTCACTGACGAGTCCAAAGTTCAAATTGGATAAAAAAAATTAGAATTATATGGCCGTTTGGATGTTAATTTTGATTTTTGAATATGTTGCACTTGGTATTTAACAACAGTTTTTTCACAGGTTGTCACTGGTACACTGAACTTTGGTAACGTAGGTTTATATTGTATTATGAAGCACTTTTTTGTCGTATTATGATTTAATTGTTCAGAGAGTTCTGGAATAATGACTGTTTCGCATGTGACACTAACGACCTAGGATGCACCAAATTAGTTCAGATGCAGATAAGGTTAAAGAGCGACCAACCTATTAATTACCGTCCCTATAGAGTCTCCCACAACGTGCTGAAAACGGTCAAGTCTAGAATTTCCGATTCAAAGAATCTGAGTCCTGTTACGCTTCACCAGTTATACTTGTCAGAAAGAAAAACTGAGACAGACGACTGTGTGTCGACTATCGCGCATGAAACGTAATTACAATACGCGAACGATTTTCCCTTCCTAACATTGGCGACCAATTATCCCAACTTGCAGGCAATAATTATTTTACCAGTTTAGATATGGCTCAAAGTTACCACAAGCACCAACCTTATAGGTTGGTGCTTGTGGTAACTTTGTCCAGAAGATAAACATAAAACCGAATTCGTAACTCCACACGGCCATTACGAGTACACAAGAGTCCCTTTTGGTCTTGCTAACGCTCTATCAGTTTCTATGCGTTTAATCAATAAGGTAGTAGAGTCCATAGATTCGGTAGTACAGAGATTCTAGGATTCCTAGATGACCTATTGTTACCATCTGTTGGCGTGCAAACAGGCATAGAGCTACTATAGAAAGTACTCACAAAACTTCAAACTGAGAACCTTAAATGGGGAAGGCAACTGTCAAAGTGGCGCTGTATACGATTGTTCCAAAGTAGCTGTCAAATTGTATAGCATCATATAGAAAATGTTCACAAATAACATAGAAATTACAAAGTGTTGTGTAATTGGGTGTTAAAACGTAGGCCAACACAAATTTCCAATAAACCATATTAAAAGAAGAAAGTTGATAGCTGCCGTAAGGATTAAAAACTTTGATCCTACTAGGACGACGAGGTTATGTCGAGATCATTTTCATGAAAATGATTACCAAACATTAAGTGTGAGTACAGGTGGGTGTTATAAACGATAGTTCTTCTATTTAAGCTAGTATCTATATACCAAAATTGTTAACATTGCATAATATCTTTAAATATTTATCATTGTTCATCTTGTTTTAAGGTTTGCCCTGTATAAACAATTTTTTAAAGAAAGAAGCAGTACCAAGTCTCTCTTCATGAAACCAGAAAAGCATATCAGCCAGTGCTCGTACGAGTGACGAAAGACATGCTAAGAGAAACATTCAAAAGAATCTTTTCCAACCTCTTTCAAGCAATCAAAACCCACATCCTTCTATTTCTCAGAATCCACAATATAATGGAATACGAAAGAGAGTTAAAAATTTCTTCTCTTGTTACACCTGTTGATTGTGGTGACAATTCAATTCAATGTGGTGGTAATTAATATTAATGTCATGGATGCATCTCCAATGGTGGAAGTATAATAGAGTGTTCTGTTGGATTTGGAGAGAGTTGTGGTGAACTAAAGTTGAAGTTTTTGTCATACAGCTCTTTTCTGGAAAAATATAAACAATTATTCATCTCTCTTTAACTCCAAAAGTAAAAAGAACTATTATTAGTTATGCATCAGTTAAGCTGTTGTTAATATAATCCTGAATTAGTTTGATTCAATAATTTTAACTTATATACAAATAATACATGACAGTATTCACCAACATATATAAAATTTAAAAATTGTATAATAAATATACATACTAACGACTCACAAGTTATTTAATATAAAATAAAATTATTCGTTCAAACATTGTAAGCGTATTGATTTCAAAGGTCTACGTTGACCTATGACGCCATAGTTGCCTGCCAATCCAACTCTGCCACATCATCTCGTCAAGCCCAGTGTGGTGTAGTGGTATGTAACCCACACATGCACAACATGGTGAACTCAAGTGCCTATGGCGTCACACTTCTGCTAAGATCGTGTCCAGAATCAACGTTCAACACGACTGTTGGCTTATAGCCTCCACCCGCGTCACATTATATACCCTAATTTTAGTCATTGTACATAAACTGTGTTTTCTTCCAACTATGCTTTAATTTCATCACAATCACACTAAAAACTCAGTACAAAGCGAGTCTTTAATGCTCTAGACAACTCTAGAGCAATAAAAATGTATGAAATTTCACTATTGCACTTATTTTTTTTATCGCACCAAAAGGTGCCAATCTCAATGGATTATCTCTATTCAGCCAGCCGATATCAATACTTTTATTTACGTACGTATTATTCGTTTCTATCATATTTGTTCCAAATTTAAAAAATGATTGCTGCTAACTCTGATTTAAAAATGAAAGAAAATGAAAAAAGTGATTTGGCGGAAACTTTGTTAATTTTGCTTGATGATATGAGTTTCTTTTATCTACTATTCCTATAGGTAATAGTTGAAAAAAAAGCAGATTCTGTACCTCGCCTTAAGTAATTTATATTGCCCTCGTGCCTGTTAGATTAGAGCCCTCGCTAACGCTCGGGCTCTAAATCAGGCACTCGGTGCAATAATAAATTACTTTGTGCTCGATGCAATAATCTACTATTAGTTATTGTCACGAATTGGTTTATTAATGTAGTTACACTTTAATAAACCATTTCGTGATACTGAGAAACATTTAATTTCACTTAACTTTAGAACCTAAATCACGTCCCGCTATCCTTTATTTTGGGCCTTTTTTCTTATTTCGAGTTAGACAATTGTTGGTGAGCGAGTGCTAAATTGTGAAAATCAGTAATTGTGATCAGTTAAAATACATTTTTGTGTTTAAAAGTACGTTTAATTGTATAACCCTTACACGTGTTACAGAGAGCTTTGTGATAGTTTTTTTTTGTTCTTGGATGTACAACAATACTTTTGCTTTAGAAAAATAAAACGGGGTATTCATTCAAAGTGTAGGTCAAATGCGCTTTAAAATGCATCATTGAGTGCCTTACTTGGTACACCAGTCGGGGTTGCGGAAGAATCATATGTTCTGGCGACCCCGACGTAGGTGTGAGATGGAACTCCGGGGTGGTTTTTAGTCAGTAAGAGTCTAACAAACCCCTCCGCCCACCTCAGGGCGCCCACCAACAAGGGAGATGGGTCGGTCCTGATCGATCGACGATTGACACTGGAGGCGACCCTGCCACAATGGTGCAGGCGTACCAACGTGGCTGTCGTTTCACCCTCAAGAGCAATCTTGAGAAGAGATTTTTCGGAGGCATGCATAATGCTGCCGTCGGGGGCTTGGCTTAACTGCCTGGCCCAGAGGAAGGCTACCTCTAAGATAAAAACCACCCAATCCTAAATTTTGAAGCGCGGTGAGAGGATGAATGGCGAAGGGAGCCAAGTCGTAAGCGCCTCACCTGTAGAGCACCTGCCGCACTTTGCAGTATGTAGGCTTACCGGGCATCTAGGCTCTGCCCGGTGGACATTTAGAACCTATATCATCTATACCAGCGGAGGTGGCCTAAAAGACTGCGGAGGCAGAAAAAGGCAGTTGAGATGGCCAACAAGCCTGACTAGGGCCAAAAAGCAAGCAATCCCCCCCCCCCCCCCTTGCTTGCTTTTTGGTGAAAATTCCACTGAGGGGACTTCCCGCCTAGAGGGAGTCGCAGAACTTGCGACCGCAGCCGGGCCAACCGGGCTAGGCTCTGCGGCTGTAACAGTCGCTTTGCAGCCTGGACCCGTGGAAAGAGGCATCTCCTACAAGGCGGTCCTAGCGGAGGCGAGAACCAAGTTAAATCTGTCTGAACTTGGTATACCGTCCATCTGCAACAAAATTGCCGCCTCAGGAGCGCGGCTCATTGAGGTGGCGGGTGCCTCAAATGGCGAAAAGGTGCGACGAATGATATGTTGGCGACCCTAGACGGGGATTCGTGGGGGCGCCCTTATCGTGCAGTCCGAGGAAAACTTCGTGCCCCCACTCACTGAGTCTTCAGCCTCAGCTGCTAGACGAAGTGGTCGCAACCCTCTTCCCTGCTAGAGAAGAGCATGGTATTGCCACAGTCGCAGAGTCGGATGATGACATAATGGCGTAGGCCGGCGCGAGATGTCGTCCGGTGTTCCACAGGGATCGGTCGTGGGTCCTCCCTTGTGGAACATCGGTTACGACTGTTTGCTGAGGGGTGAGCTCCAACCAGGAGTGGACCTGACGTGTTAGACCAAGAGAAGACCGCGCGAAGCTGAGACCGAACTGCATCGGTCGCAGCTTCGCGAGGTCCTTGTGGCGGAGTGGCGGAATTGGCTTCTGCGCCCTTCCGCCGGCTCGCTACCCTCGAGGCGATCCGACCAGTGCTCGACGAATGGATCGGGAGGAGGCACGGCTACCAGTCGTTTCGGGCAACGCAGGTGCTCTCGGGGCATGGTTGCTTCGGGAAGTACCTGTGTCTCATAAACAGGGAGCCGGACGCCTAGTGTCACCAGTGCGTCGACAGCCAGGAGGACACGGTGTGGCATACGGCAGCACGCCACTTGTGCCACTTGGAATGCCGTGCCCTCATCTCAGAAGTAGGCAGTGACCTGTCGCCGCCGATCGTAGTGAATTCGCGGGTCGGCAGCGAGGAGTCCTGGGACGCGGTGGTTTCCTTCTGCGAAACAGTTATCTCGCAGAAGGAGGCTGTAGAAAGGGAGATAGAGATCTCTCTCTTGATCCGCAGCAGGCGCACCGGGAGTAGGCGGAGGGCGGACAACGCCCTCTTCCAGCCCCCCTAAATGGGTCCAGGGACGGCGGACTCGGGGACGTCCGTCGCTCCCCATACATCAGGACCCGAGGTGGCGTCGCGTAGTGTTCCAAGCGCGCCCCTCTTAGACGTTGCAGGGGTAGTCAAACACCTATGTTCCCGCGACAACGACGTAGGTGTGAGATGGAACACCGGGGTGGTTTTGAGTCAGTAAGAGCGCCCGCCCCATGGCGAGGATTTTCCAAACCGGATCAAAAAAAAAAGAAAGGTCAGAACTGTGACCAACCGCGCGCGAGCCGAGCGAGCGAAGCGAGTGGTGCCGCGACATAGGCCGGAGCGCTACAGCAAACTTGGTCACAGTTACTCGGCTATTAAGTATTTTAGGGCCCAAAAAAAATATTATGCGTTTTACACCAGTGCACAGTGGTTTCATTAGTACAAGCTAGCTAGACAAAATTATTTATTGGGGCATTTTGCTTCAAACGGCTTTCTTGTGATGTTCTGATGGGGTTTTAGCGCAACACATTAAAAGAAAAAGGGTCTCATGCACCAACAAAACAAAATATTTATTTATTTATAGTACATGGAGGATTTACAGCTAATAAAAACAAACAATAAAGGGGACCATAGCCACCAGGAAGCCAATTACAAATCCTCACGTATAGACTCATAATAGTTAATTATGGTGTGAGCATAAAAACAAAAAACACATCGCCTTATTTAAATTAAGAAGCTATATAAATACTAGTGTTACAATTTAATGATTGAAATAAAGGAGAAAATAATGAAAACGAAAACAAAACATTTAAACCTAACGCTACTAAAAAAAAATTAGACTTAAGCACCTTCTGGCCGATTTCAAGCTAACTGTGAATGGATCAAAATCAAAATTCTTGCTTAACTCATTAAAATTTCTGCTTGCGCGCACAATATTACAATAGAAATTTCCTATACTGACTGACAGGTAGCAAAATAGCAATAAAAAAATAACAGGCCTATGCAGCAGTCATTAAAGGCTCAACTGTTAATAACATAGTCACTTATTACATAAAAGGACATATTACTACTAATTTACAATATGTTTTAACTTAAATAGCAGGTAGATAAATGACTCAACTGTTAATAACTCAGCCACTAATTACATAAAAGGACATAATTACTACTAATTTACAATATTTTTTAACATAAATAGCAGGTAGATAAAAAAGCTATGTTTTCAACACGTATTAAAGTTAGATAATAAACACAGTTTAGCAATTCATTAGTAGAACGGTATTTACAACTCTTATTTATTCTACATCACTAAATTCTTCTTCTGAAGAATCTTCTATACTATCTGTTACACTAATATTTTGACAATGACTACTAACACTTACACTGGAACTTACATCTACAGAAGGGGGTATATTATTAATTCTAAACCCTCGGAAGGAAGTTTACTAGTCGGCTTTTTGGGAACTTCTCTAAGACCATTTATTACAGGATCAGATGTGATTAGCAGCATGTTAAGTAAATCCCTATTCGTGGCAATACGTGAATGTTTTCGTGTATTGTGAATCTTCTATAATCTTTCTTGCGTGCTTCCTGAGATTCCTCGGAAAGCTGGCCGATAGGTAGAAGAGCCGATTTCACAATATCTACACTGTGCACAGTAACAGGCATGTAATACCACGAATAGAGACTAAGATTAAAAGAAATGTGTCCTGTGTAAAAGAATTAAATTTAACAACATCAATATCGTAACCCGATGCCAAAGTTCTAAGAATAGTGCCAAATTTCTTGATTAGTGTCACATCTAACTCTGTAATATCTGAAGCCTGTTCAGGATTCTCAAAAAATCGACGAGCAATGTTCCCATCATTCGTATTCCCGAACCCAGGGTTCGGGAATACGAACCCTGGGTTCGGGCGTTTTGGTTTGTCTACAATTAAACCCATTTCAACCTTAAACCTTTCTCGGATATGAATGAAGCGTACGTGGCTTTAAATTGGCTTTGTCACTTTCGTCTCGAAGTTGCCATTTTTTTACTTCAAGACGATAACTTATATGAAGCAAGCATTCAAAAGAACGTATCCAAACGTGAAAAGGAGAAATACCAAAACCAAGATTTTCTTTGTTTACTACAAATTAGCGGTGGGTAATCTTTATTCCGGCAAGTGAATTGATTCACTTATTCCGACTCCGGGTCCGGTACCGGTTCACCTTATTTATTCCTTTGGCACCGGCACTCACTCGCTCATTTTGGTTCCCCGGTTTCGCAGAACATTTTATTCATTTGGTTCACTGGATCATTTGGCACATTTTGAATTGAACAGTTGGTTAGTTAGAGCGATACGACGTGTTCCGAGTACTTCCGAGTGACTTGAGCGAGTGAACGAGAGTGAATAGTGAACGCGCGCTCCGCCCCGCTCCGGAATCATTTGGTACCGCGGTGCCGGTAAGGATTGTGAGGAATAAATAAGGTTTACGTATCCGCGTTCGGTACCGGCTCCTTTGGATCAGTACCTCCGGAGTTACCCACCGCTACTACAAATTCCCTAGACTCATCATTCATAAATTTAGGAGTAGCTCCACAAATGAATGATTTTTGTGCTGATGAAGTTTTACAAACGTATTTATAAACAAGTAATTACTTGCTGATAAGTAATTTCTTAATGAAGTCATTACTTGAGGTTAGAATTCTTCATCATAATATCTTATTCTATAGTCAAGTAATGTACGTTACTTACTTGAGTAAATGCTTGAGTAAGAACCAACGCATGATAATAGTTTCCTACTGGCAACACTCAGTTACTGCGTTTTGTTAAATTAGAAGAAACGCTCGTAGATTATTATACGTAACCATCTATAATATGACTTAAAATATTATTTAACTTTTTTATTCTGATAAAATTATCTGTAAAAAACTAGTTTTAATTAATAAATTTAAATAATTCTAAAGAAAAGATGTAATTGTTTTGAACTTTTGACGTATCTCATTTCATGTTTTCGGCGATTTCAAGATCTGTTCTATTCTGTTGTTTTATTTGAAAACAAACAAAAATTATAATAATGTCTGAAGTAGACAGGAAAAAACATTTCTCGGGTCTGGAAAAGGATTTATTTTTAAATATAATTCAAAAATATGATGCCATTTTAACCTCCAAACAAACCAACGCTACGAGTGCTTTGAAGAAGAAACATTCTTAGGAGAAAATTAAAGAGGAATTTAATGAGGCCTATATTCACTATTGTTAGTCAAAGGGTGTTAGTATTTGTATACCTACACTATGATTTATTATAATTGAATTTAGGTACCTATGCTTCATTACAATTTCATTGTCTAGCATGGTCTTTTTACACGACTGCCCAAAATGAAGTGTTATGTTTTTATCATGTGTAATTGTTCTATGTATCTAATATTAAGTTCGTTTTCAGGCATCTACAAAACAATTAATTAAATTATGGTATAACATGAAAGCAAAAGCGAGGGAGTCCAAAACCAAAGAAAATGTTCGACACATAACTGGTGGTGGGCCACCTATCATGGACATGGATCCTATTGATGCCAAGGTGATGGATATTGATAAAAATATCCTTACTAATGTTGTGGTGGATATTGATAGCGACATTGATGGTAAGAGATTATCCTATAAATTACTTTATCATACCTACATAAAGTCTCTTGTAAAAGTTTCTTGTGTTTCTTTTCAAACCAAATTATAAATAAGTAGTTTAAAGAATTACATTTTGATTTTGTCATCCTTCATTTCATCATACATACCACTGTTAGTGCAACTGTGACATGCATGAGCGAACCTTTTTAATGTAATAATGAAAACTTTATTTTTTTATTTCAGGAAGTGTATTCATATTAGGGGACACTAACAATGATGCATGGTGTTGTAATAAAAAATTTAAAAAAAGACAATCTGGTCCCTAATTGGGAAGCCCAATGTAATAATAAAAAAATTAGAAAAATAAGTGTGTGTGTTTCTAAGTGTGTGATCTCCTAAAAAAGTTTGATAATGTAAGAAATTAAATTTCGGGCGCCGTGGAGCGACACAATATTAATAGATAGCCAGATAAAGTTGGAGAGATTGAACAATTAATCTTGCCTGTGGATGTCAATGGTGATTAAAAGTCTCACTACCTTGAACGTTCCCAGTTTATTTTTTACCTTTAGCCTTATGAATACAATTATACTAATATAAATTTTAGTTGCTATATCATCATTGCATCTTTGTAACTTTAAATTCGCAGCTGAAGGCTGTTTTGTTATAAAGGAAAAAAAATATAAAAAAAATGAACTTGAAGGTGACCCCGAGAGCCGGAAGGTGGTACCTCTCAGGTAATCAGCCCCCGTGGAAGGCCACTAGAAATTTCTCGGTTGAATTGAAGTAAAGGTGGAATAAGCACCCACAATTGTAGGCTGTGGACAAAAAGGAACTCTGAGATGTGATTTCACTCGGAACTCGGACACGCGGGGACGCATCGACCAACGAAAAACTTACCGCTTATTCCAGGTATTTAAACTCGCGTCTCCCTCGGTGTACTGTGAAGGTATCAAAAGACGTAGGGAGGCGACGAGGAAACCTGCGAAAAACCGTAAGATGGTCACAAACGAACCGCCATCGTCGAAGGAAATTTTCTCTCGAAAAGAGTCCAACTTATCAAAAATCCGATAGAAATATCCACCGGGACCATCCCACGGGTCCTTTGGTTTAGGATTAGGGCATTAAAGCGCCACTATAAACCAGATTAGTTACGATTCCATTCAGAGAAAATCAGGAGACCTGTCACCTTCACCAACAAAGATCGCAAAAGTGACTTGTCAAATTTTGACGACGAAAATGTCATACGAAATGTATCACAGATAAAAAATACAATTAAGAAATCGTTCCAAAATCGACTATTATTATCAATACATGTAACGGTGTAAAAAAAACTCGTTACAGTGTGTTCTATAATAGCTTAGATTATCTATGGTTTGATCTATGCTCTAGGACTGGACTAAGCATGTTACAACATGGAGTCAAGATGTAACTCCTATTTAATAAAGTTTACTATTAAATCTATCTTTAAATTATAAAACATGGCGCAGCCGTAAAAGAAAAGAAAAGTATTGTCGCAATTAGTTTAGTAACTGTTCAAGAAGTATTATAGTAATTATGGAGAATTGTGTGAAAGTTTTGCCAAATTATGACATGCGGTCGAGTAATGCCGGCGATGAGTGGCCATTGTGGAAACAATGTTTTCACGATTATTTAATTGGAATTGGTCAAGATGAAGCCACAGACCATATAAAAGTTGCTCTGTTGAGGAACATGATGGGTTTGGAGTCCGCCAGAATTCTTGCAACCCTTCCGGTGTCTAGTGAGAAGATAGTGAAATATGAAAATTTAATAAACGCGATTAGCAAGTATGGTCAAATCAAATTAAATCAAAATATTTATTTGCAAGAAAATACATAATTTACAAGGAAAGATCTTATAGCCTTCAGTCACTGTATTCTGCCTGCAAGCAAGCGTGCAAATTATTTAAGTTTTTATGTCATAGTTATTATTAGTACATTTTTATTATTGCATTATTATTACATTATTATCACATTATTATCACACATTATTATCGGATTATTATTACATTATTATCACATTATTATCACACATTATTATTACATACAATTTCATTCATTATTACTACAAACAAATATTTTTATGTTCTAAAAATTCCTTAATGCTGTAGAAACACTTTTTTTGTAACCACTCTGACAACTTTGTTTTAAAAACATGACCCTGCAATAATTTAAATTCATTGGGTATTTTATTATAAATTAATATACACATATTGAACACATTTCTCTTATAAATATCTTTATGTCCAGCTGGATGATATAAGAGGTTGCGAAAAATAGCCCTTTTCTGACGTGGTACAACCTCGGTATGTTGCTTAAAATAATGTATATGTGTCTTTGTAAAAGTGCAGATATCTCTAATATAATACAGGGCAGTGGAAGGATTTTCATCCTTTGAAAGAGCGGTTTACAGCTATCTAAAAACCATGCCCTGTTTATGACCCGGATGCAGCGTTTCTGGAGCTTGAAAACTCTGTCAGTATCGGTTGAGTTACCCCACATTATTAGTCCATAGCTTAGAACAGATGACACGTAACCATGGTAAGCTGCAAGAGCGGCTTCTACAGACACATTTTGTCTCAGCTTTTTTAAAGCAAACACGAACCTATCAAGTTTCTGACATATATGCTCCACATGGCTTTTCCAGTTCAGGTTTTTGTCTACAATTATTCCTAAAAATTTTAATTGTTCCACTTGTTGTACCTTTTCACCATTATACAGAATATCCAAAGCTAATGATTTGCTATTATAGGAGTTAAATTCAACTAATTTTGTCTTGCTAACATTTATATTTAAGTTATTATTATGCATCCAGCCTATTATATCTTTTATGGCCTTTTCCGTTGCTGCTTTGTAGTCGCTTTTTTCCTGACATTTTATGATAACTGTAGTATCATCTGCAAAAAGTATACATTTCTGCAAAGTGGCCTCTGGAAGATCATTTATGTAAAGTAAGAGAAGTAAAGGACCGAGAATGCTTCCCTGAGGCACGCCACACTTATTAATCACCGCTATTGAATTGAATTTCTCTTTGGAATATATTCTGTCACGTTTCTTTACAACTTTGGATATCTCGGTATACTGCTGCCTGTTTCTTAGATAACTAGATATCCATTCCCATGCTTTTCCTCTAATACCGTAGAAGTCTAATTTGTTTAGAAGCTTAAAATGGTTAACAAAATCAAAGGCCTTGCTCATATCCAAAAACAGGGACACTGCAGGTTTGCCATTGTTAATACTTTCTGTTACAAGTTTAATAAAGTTGAACATTGCAAGAGCAGTTGAACTACCTTTACGGAAACCAAACTGCTCTTTGCATAGTATGTCATGTGTACAGAGAAAATTATTTAACCTGACAAGCATTGCCTTCTCAAAAATTTTCGATATAATGGGCACTATCGTGATAGGCCGATAGTTATTCGGGTCTGACTTATTTCCACTTTTAAATAATGGTTTAACAACAGACAGCTTAAGCTGGTCAGGAAATACACCTTCCAAAAAGGATAAGTTTATAACATGTGCTAGTGGATGACATATCCAACTAGCACAAGCTTTTAAGACCTTTGTGGCGATGCTGTCATACCCACTAGTTTTGCTATTGTTCAGAGACATAATTATTCTATACACTTCCATTGCATCTACGGGATTCAAGAATATGGTATTCAGAGTTTTGCTTTTTGTATTAGAGTTAGAATTATTGGAATTATTAGAATCACGCGAATTATTAGAATCATTGGAATTATTAGAATTTAAAGGCAGAATAGATGTCAAATTGATAAAGTGGTTATTAAATATATTGCAAATGTCTGATGGATTATTATATGTTACATTATTAAAATTTATTTCGTCAATGTCGTTTTTACACAAATTATTACCATTTATTGTTGAAGAGATTGCATTCCATGTAGCTTTACATTTATTTTTATGCCTTTGTATACGTCTTGTATTCATAAGCTTTTGTGCTCGCTGTGCACATCGCCTAAACATATGATTATAAAGTTTGTAGGAATTCTCATTTTGCTTTTTATTCTTATAACTTGTTTTAAATTTTTGATAAAGCTGACGTTTTGTTTTGCTAGATTTTTTAATGCCTTTAGTAATCCAATTTTGTGTAACTGGTTTATTATTAACCTTAATCACCAGAAAACAAAGATCGTAATATAATGTAAAAGTTTCATAAAATATATTAAAGGCTTCAGTTAGAGTGTCTGAGTTAAGTGTTTCCGAAAATGAAAGAGCAGACATACACTCGCAAAATTTATCAAGGTTTTCTTCACAGTAGTCACGTTTCAATTCTGACCAACAAGTTAATCTTTTGTGTATACTCGTTTTTACAGTAACTGATTGTGCTGTTTCGTGATCAGAGAGGCCGAAGTGGTGAATTTCTGGCTGAACACTCTTTATGTTACTGGCGATTTGGTCAATGCAAGAGTTCGCCCGAGTTGGTGATTTTATGTGCTTCAAATTATAGTTACTTAGTATACTTAACAATTCCTTTGTTGCGAAGTTGTGTTTTAAAATATCAATATTCCAATCACCACAAGTTATCAAGTTTATGAAGAAATACACCTGTTTGCGCTTTTCTCTGGTCCGGTATTCTATATATGTTTACAACAATCAGGCTAAAACCTATTATCTCTACGCCACAGCATTCAAAATAAAATTCTGTAGCTATTCCTGAAGGGATACTTAATGTTTTTGTGTTAAATACCTTATTAGTTAAAATACACGTACCCCCTCTACATTTATCTCGACTAAAAACTGCAGCCAATTTAAAGTTATTAAGTTTAATATTAGCTTCCGCACCTCGCTTCACAAAAGTTTCACTAAAACATAGTATATCAATCTCCTTGTTTTTTTCTACCAATTCAGTCAAAGTTACTTCTAGGATGTCTAGTTTACTGCAGATGCCAGCTATATTTTGGTGTAAGATCCGTAATTTACTATTTCGGCAATCCTGTTTTGCTTTATCATAATTAAAAGAAGTATTATTAATAGTGGACTTGGGAACGAAAAAACGTATTGTTTTTTGTGCGGGACAGTGATATAATTGATGAACACAAATAAACAGTTTAAGTGAACAAGTGCACACGTGAATAGATAGTAGAATAGTTTAGTAAGAAATAGGTTATAGAAATAAATATAGGTTTAAGCAGTAGGTAGTTTAGTTTCCTAATTAAGTCTGTTTTATATAATGTTATTTAATAAACAATCAATAACAAATAGAACCCAAAAAATGTAATATTGTAACACGGGCCTCATTACGGTAAAGTTTCGTTGTAGCTAAGCTAAATTGTCAAGCGGTCCTCGTTACGGTATAGTTTCGTCGTAGTTAAGCTAAAATGTACCAAAATCCTGCCTCGCTCTGATTGGTTAATGTAAAATGTGATTTATTGTGATTAGTCGGCTAGTTCTCGAGGCAAAAATTGACAGTCCCGATAAGGCTGAATGTCTTGCCGACAGCCTAGAGTCCCAATGTTCTCCCAGCTCCCAACCAGTAGACCAAGCTCACCTGAACAAGGTCGACGCTGAAGTCGAACGAAGAGCTTCCCTCCCTCCCGTCGAAGACCCTGATGATCCTCTGCCTCCCGTCACTCCAGATGAAGTGCACGACATCATAAAAGGGCTCCAAGCTCGTAAAGCCCCCGGTTCGGACGGTATTACCAACAAGGTATACAAACTCCTACCTGCCCCTCTAATAATGCTCATGACCGCCATCTTCAATGGCGCCTTGAGCAACAACATCTTCCCACAAGCGTGGAAAGAAGCAACAGTCATCGGTATCCCAAAGCCAGGCAAGCCAAAGTCTGAGCCCTCCAGCTACCGTCCCATTAGCTTACTCAACGTTCTCGGCAAAATCTACGAGAGGCTTATTTATAAGCGTCTCAAAGACTACGCCGAAGCAAAGAGCCTCATTCCCAACGAGCAGTTTGGTTTCCGTCCACAACACTCGAGTATCCACCAGGTCCACCGTATCGTAGAGCACTTGTGTGCCGGTATGCAGCGTAACGCGACGACGGGTGTGCTATTCTTCGACATAGCGAAAGCCTTCGACAAAGTCTGGCACAACGGCTTGTTATACAAGCTTTACCAACTAGGAGTGCCAGATCGTCTCGTACTCATCTTACGAGACTTTTTGTCGAATCGCACCTTCCGCTATCGCATCGAGGGTGCACTCTCGTCCCCTCACCCTATTCGCGCCGGTGTCCCTCAGGGTTCCGTCATATCTCCTCTAGTTTTCACGCTGTTCACCAGCGATATCCCACAGAGTAAAAAGGCTCAGTTGGCTCTCTTCGCCGACGACACTGCCGTTTACTATACCGGTCATTGTCCCAATGCTATAGCTCGTACTCTCCAAACCTCCGCAAACGTCTTAGGCGCTTGGTTCCGGAAATGGAGAATCGAGGTCAACCCCGATAAGAGTCAGGCGGTTCTCTTCTCGAGACGTCGTCGAGTCCCACCCCCCCTTCCCAGCCCGATCACTATGTACGGCAAGCCAATCCCTTGGGAGAAGCAAGCCAAATACCTAGGCGTGATCCTTGATCAAAACTTAACGTTCAAAGAGCACATTAAGGCTGTTCGCGCGCGCGCCGCTTTCGCTCTTGGTAGACTCCACTTTATTCTGACAGCCCGTTGCAAACTGTCACTTAAATGTAAGCTGCGCATCTACACCGCAGTCATCCGTCCCATCATGACCTATGCCTGCGTTGTATTCGCGCACGCTCACCCACGTCATCTCCATAAGATGCAGACCCTCCAGAACCGTTTCCTCAGAAAGGTCACGGGTGCCCCCTTCTATGTCCGTAATATAAATCTCCACATCGATCTTAAAATGCCTACCATAAACCAGTTCATGAAACGCTTATCGAAGCGTTTCTTTGACTGTGGCATAAAACACCCCAACCCCTTGATCTCAGCGGCCGCCCGCTACACTCCTTCCCGTATTAGTAGTATTCGCCGACCAAGGCATACATTAATCGCCCCCGACGACGCCACTACCCTCCTCCAGGAGAGTAGTAAGGCAACCAGCACGCTTCATAAGCCCAAAACCCGATCGCCGTCCTACCGTCCTCGCCGCCGAGGCCCGCCGCGACGCCCAAATCTACGCCCCTCCCGACCCTTGCTCGAGCCAGCCCGCGCCGCTGAGCCTGTAGCTTTAAATTCGTCCCTAAATAATATCATTCCTGATCCAGCTAGTCATTTGCTGCCCTCTTCCAGCGACGCCCTAAGCCGAGGTTCGTACCCCACAGGGGGTGCCCTTAGCGTGTAGTCGCTTAGTTTTTAGTTAGTATTTAAGTTTAAGTCCTGGCTGGAGGCCTTAATTTATTAGGGAATCCACAGGCAAGTCCGTCTAAGCAGACGACAACCTCATAGGTTGACCTGCGAGATGCCATTTATAAAAATAAAAAAAAAGAGGCAAAAATTGTATAAAAATAGGAGCAAAATGCCCGTTCGAGATTTCAACCGGAGAGCATGGACACGTCAGTCCCACTCTCAGAGGACGAAGCCCGCACCTCCTCCTCCAGCGACGACGACTTCCAAGTCGTTGTTAAAGGAGGCAAGAGGAAGGCGGCTAAATCCTCCGCCCCCGCTGGCCCGGTCACCAAGGCCCAGAAAAAACAGGACGACTTATCGTCCAGCTCCACTTCCGCCCCTAGTCCGCGGGCTAGTCGCCCCGCCAGCCCTATGGCTTGCCCACCCGCTCCTACCGCGAGGAAGCAGAAGCCCCCTCCCCCGATATACGTCCAGGAAAAGTCCAAATGGACTGAAATATCTAAAATGTGTGTTGATCGCAAGATCAACTACACCAACGCCCGATCCACCCTCCAGGGGATCAAAGTGACCGTCCCTACATCTGCGGACTTTAGGGATCTCTCCCGAGCCCTGCGTGAAAGGAACTATTCCTTTCATACGTACTCCCTTCCGGAGGAAACCCCCACTCGCGTCGTTATTAGGCGCGTACCCCAAGAAATCTCCACCGAGGAGATTAAGACCGACCTTGTCGCACAAGGCATACCAGTATCCGCCGTCCATCGCTTACATAAAGCGAGACAGGGCCTAGTCTACGACATGGTCCTGGTCATCTGTGACCCCACAGACGGTCACCACCCGATTTTTAAAGTTAAGTCGGTGTGTTCGCTCTCAGGCATCTCAATAGAGAAGCCTTACAGAGCTCAATTAATTGGACAGTGTCATCGCTGCCAATTATATGGTCACTCGCAGTCCAACTGCTATGCCACCCCTAGATGCGTCAAGTGTCTAGGAGAGCATGGCACCGCCGACTGTACCCGCCCTAAAGATAGGGAACTATGTTTAGAGCCTCCCAGCTGTGTACTCTGCGGCCAATCGGGACACCCGGCAAATTACCGGGGCTGTCCTAAGGCCCCGAAGTCCTCCTCTCCCAAACTCGCGAAACGCGCGAGCGACCGCCAGCACAGGGAAAGCCCCTGGGGAAAGCCTCCTTCCGCGCTGATGCCGGAGCGGCTCAGTCCGCAGAGGCCGTCTCCCTGGGCTAACCTAAATCACCTGAAGGCTCCCGCAGCCTCGGTGCCCTCTATCCCCGCGCAACCGGCGCAACCCGCTCAACTTCCAGCGCTGATGGCTTCCGCCATCCCAGCGCCTTTGGTAGCCCCCGCGGCCCCTACGGCCTCTCCAGCGAAACCTCAGGGAACCCAGGGCCGAAACAGCGCCCAAATTATACTTAGTACATACGCGGCTCTCTTCACCACCGCCGCGGACAAAATGGCGGAAGAAATCGTTGCTGCAAACGGCAACGCACTCCGCCTTATGGAAATCCTCAGCGCGTATCCCGAGATCGCGCAAGTTCTACACTCACTCAAATATTAATTCTCAATGGATAATACGAGAGTAAACAGTAACAAACCCCGTTCCCTTAAATTAGGCTTCTTCAACGCAAATGGCGTTTCAGGTCAACGCGATGAGATCGCCGCTTTCCTCCGCGACCATCAGCTTGACATCCTCCTCATACAGGAAACCTTTTTAAAACCGCATCACCGAAACCCGAATATTGCCAACTATAAACTAGTTCGCAATGACAGGTCTCGATGCCACAAGGGCGGCACACTCATATACTTTAGGAAATCTTTGTATTGTATCCCTATAGACCCACCTCCTCTCTTCTCCCATCTGGAGACCTCTATCTGTCGGCTCGGCATGACCGGCCACCAACCGATCACCATCATCTCCGCTTATATCCCACCCGACAATGGTCCGGAGGATCCCATCTCGCTCCAAAAGGACTTCACTGCCCTCTTCGGTATGAGTGACTCCGTCATCTTGGCGGGGGATCTTAATGCCAAGCACCCGGCGTGGAATAGTAGCACAACCTCAACCAGAGGTAGGTTAGTTTTCAAGTTAGGCGAATCCCTTAACTTTGACGTCATCGCTCCAATGAGCCCGACTCACTTCCCAGGTAATCCTAATCACCTTCCCGATGTTCTCGATGTAGCGCTGCTCAAGAATGTGAACCTCCGTTTGCAATCGGTTGAGACGTTCCACGAGCTAAATTCTGACCACCGCCCTGTAGTCATGCATCTTGCACCCTACTCGGGCCCGATCGACCCCAACCGCCCCCCTCAGACCCAGACGATAACCGACTGGAAGAAAGTAAGCGAAAGACTGAAATCCTCCACGTCGCCTCACTTAGACACCATCCCCGATCACTTAGTGTCAGTCGCCGACACGACGGCCGCAATCGACTCGTTTACAGAGCACGTACAATCCGTATTGACGGATTGTTCACGGGAAGTTCCGGTGATGGAAGACCATCGCTGGAAACTACCTGCTGACGTACGTGACCTGATAACCGAGAAGAACGCGGCCATCCGTGCCTACGACTCCTTCCCTTGTGACGCGAACAAAGCCCACATGCGCCATTTACAGCGTGCTGTAAAGAAACGCATAGGGGAGGTTCGCTCTGAGGGCTGGAACAAGATGCTCAGCGAACTCGAGCCCACTCATCAAGCCTTCTGGCAATTACAGAGGAAATTGCGTTCCTCAGAAGAGGTCTCTATGCCTCCTCTCATCCGCCCCGACAATAGTGTCGCTTTCGACAGTCCCGATAAGGCTGAATGTCTTGCCGACAGCCTAGAGTCCCAATGTTCTCCCAGCTCCCAACCAGTAGACCAAGCTCACCTGAACAAGGTCGACGCTGAAGTCGAACGAAGAGCCTCCCTCCCTCCCGTCGAAGACCCTGATGATCCTCTGCCTCCCGTCATTCCAGACGAAGTGCACGACATCATTAAAGGGCTCCACGCTCGTAAGGCCCCCGGTTCGGATGGTATTACCAATAAGGTATACAAACTCCTTCCTGCCCCGCTAATAATGCTTATGACCGCCATCTTCAATGGCGCCTTGAGCAACAACATCTTCCCACAATCATGGAAAGAAGCCACCGTCATCGGTATCCCAAAGCCAGGCAAGCCAAAGTCTGAGCCCTCCAGCTACCGCCCTATTAGCTTACTCAATGTCCTCGGCAAAATCTACGAGAGGCTTATTTATAAGCGTCTCAAAGACTACGCCGAAGCAAAGAGCCTCATACCCAACGAGCAGTTTGGATTCCGTAGCCAACACTCGGGCACCCAACAGGTCCACCGTATCGTAGAGCACTTATGCGCTGGTCTGCAGCGTAACGCGACGACGGGTGTGCTATTCTTCGACATAGCGAAAGCCTTCGACAAAGTCTGGCACAATGGCTTGATATACAAGCTCTACCAACTAGGAGTGCCAGATCGTCTTGTGCTCATCTTACGAGACTTTTTGTCGAACCGGACCTTTCGCTATCGCGTCGAGGGAGCACTCTCGTCCCCTCATCCTATTCGCGCAGGTGTCCCTCAGGGTTCCGTACTATCTCCTCTCGCCTTCACGCTGTTCACTAGCGATATCCCAAAAAGTAAAAAGGCTCAGTTGGCTCTCTTCGCCGACGACACTGCCGTTTACTATACCGGTCACTGTCCCAACGCTATAGCTCGTACTCTCCAAACCTCCGCAAACGTCTTAGGCGCTTGGTTCCGGAAATGGAGAATCGAGGTCAACCCCGATAAGAGTCAGGCGGTTCTCTTCTCGAGACGTCGTCGACTCCCTCCCCCACTTCCCAGCCCGATCACTATGTACGGCAAGCCAATCCCTTGGGAGAAGCAAGCCAAATACCTAGGCGTGATCCTCGATGAGAACCTTACCTTTAAGGCTCATATTAAGGCGGTTCGCGCGCGCGCCTCCTTCGCTCTTAGCAGGCTGCAATTCGTACTGACAGCCCGTAGTAAACTGTCCCTCAAATGCAAGCTCCGCATCTATACCGCAGTCATCCGTCCCATCATGACCTATGCCTGCGTTGTATTTGCGCACGCTCACCCACGTCATCTCCATAAGATGCAGACCCTCCAAAACCGTTTCCTCAGAAGGGTCACGGGTGCCCCCTTCTATGTCCGTAATATCGATCTTCACGTCGACCTCAAAATGCCAACCATAAAACAGTTCATGAAACGCTTATCAAAGCGTTTCTTCGACTGCGGCATCAAACATTCTAACCCCCTGATTACAGCGGCCGCCCGCTACACTCCCTCTCGCATTAGCAGTATTCGCCGACCAAGGCATACTTTAATCGACCCCGACGACGCCACTACCCTCCTCCAGGAGAGTAGTAAGGCCACTAGCACGCTACATAAGCCCAAAACCCGATCGCCGTCCTACCGCCCTCGCCGCCGAGGCCCGCCGCGACGCCCAAATCGACGCCCCTCCCGACCCTTGCTCGAGCCAGCCCGCGCTGCTGAGCCTGTAGCTTTAAATTCGTCCCTAATTAATACCAATCCTGATCCAGCTAGTCATTTGCTGCCCTCTTCCAGCGACGCCCTAAGCCGAGGTTCGTACCCCACAGGGGGTGCCCTTAGCGTTGTCGCTTAGTTTTAGTTAGTATATAAGTTTAAGTCCTGGCTGGAGGCCTTAATTTATTAGGGAATCCACAGGCAAGTCCGCTTAAGCAGACGACAACCGCATAGGTTGACCTGCGAGATGCCAAACATACAAACAAACCCGTTCGAGACTTAAGCCCAAAACCCGATCGCCGTCCTACCGCCCTCGCCGCCGAGGCCCGCCGCGACGCCCAAATCGACGCCCCTCCCGACCCTTGCTCGAGCCAGCCCGCGCCGCTGAGCCTGTAGCTTTAAATTCGTCCCTAATTAATACCAATCCTGATCCAGCTAGTCATTTGCTGCCCTCTTCCAGCGACGCCCTAAGCCGAGGTTCGTACCCCACAGGGGGTGCCCTTAGCGTTGTCGCTTAGTTTTAGTTAGTATATAAGTTTAAGTCCTGGCTGGAGGCCTTAATTTATTAGGGAATCCACAGGCAAGTCCGCTTAAGCAGACGACAACCGCATAGGTTGACCTGCGAGATGCCAAACATACAAACAACAACCCGTTCGAGACAGGATTGGCTTGTGGTCGTCACGCAAGCTTCTCCTACGGAATATTCCATTCCGTTAAGTTTGTTCCGCGCGGACCGTCTTTTATTTTAATAAATTTTCGACTACCCGGTTTTTTAGTACCGACGCGGTCGCGGAGGCCACACACCCGTGATGCCGAAACCCGGCACGCGCGGCTCGTTGGGCCGCGATGCCGGGTCACCCGAGTCCCGCCCGGCGCTGGATAGGACGTCGTCGATGCCGAACATCGGTGTCGCGTCGTCCGGTGTACCGCCGGCCGGGTCCATTAAAGACAAAAAGAAGAAGCCACCACCACCAACAAAGGAAGAAAGAAGAGGAGGGGGTTCGAGCGCCGCTGTTGCCACCGGCCCACCGACGTCATCGGCGCCTGCGCGCGCTGCGCCTACGCCGTCGTCGAGCCGACCGCACGCGGTAGCGATCCGCCCCGCCGCGTTCCGCCCGGTGCCCATCCAGGCCCCGGGGCCTGCCGCGAACCCAAACCGCGAAACACAAGCGCGCGCCGCAGCTCCGCCCGCGCGCGCCGCAGCACCGCCCGCGCGCGTGCCCGCTTCCGAGCGCTCCGCCGCACACGCCGCGCCGCACGACTCCGCCGCACTGCTCGCACACCTGAGCACGCCACCCGAGCGCGCACGCGCACCCGTCGCGCACACCATCGCGCCACCGCGCTTCGCTTCTCCGCCAGCGCCGCCAACGAGTGGCGAGAAGAACAATCAAGCGGGGCCAGCTCCGAGCACCACCACACCCGGTCCCCGCCGCCCGCTGGCGGGACCGGCGACAGCTGGACCAGAAAGAACACGACACGATATAAGGTCAGTACACAGTGACGCCACCATTACGCCCGCCTCGCCGGCGCCCCCCCGTGCCTCAGCATATGACTCGCCCGCGGTTATGTCGCCATGTTCGTCCAACGGGTCAAACATGTCGCTGGCTTCCGTGGGCTCGACCGACTACTGCCGGGTGGACGTATACAGGGACGCGACCTCGCGACCCGGATACCGGCCCTCAGGGTCCAGGGCTGACGTCACCCTGATGTCGCCGGCGTCACCAACGCCGCCACAGGCCTCTGGCCATGGGCCACGGCCCGACCCCAGAGGCCAGCGGCAACGAAGACGCAGAAGCTCCAGCGAAACCGCAGTGGTGGAGGGGAAGCGGCTCTGCTCTGACCCGCCGCGGCCACCGCACGAAAGCGCGCCGCGGGGTCCGGGCATGCCAGCGTCGCTTACCTTTGCCGACGCGGCACGCCGCTCACCCCCGCCACCTGCGTCTCCATCGCCGTCACCAACCGCGGGGCGCAGGCAAACCCCCGCCCCCGCCACCGATACCGCTGCCCCCGCCGCCCCTTCCGGCGCCGCTGCGACAACAACGCGGCAGCAGCCGGGAAAGAAGAAGCCCCGATACCCGCCGCTGGTGGTCGAAAGGCTGCCAAACTGGGCCACCCACTTCAGGGCCATCAGAGAAAAGCTGGGCCGGCCTCCCAACGCGCGTCCGTACGGGGGTGGAGTTCGCTTCACCCCAGACAGCGAGGAAGAGTACAGGTTGGTCCAGCGCTACCTGACCGGCCTAGAAAAGGACAGCGGCGTCTCATGGTTCGCGTACTCACTGCCAGCGGACAAGAACTTGAAGATTGCCATTCGGGGCCTGCCGGCAGACACGGATCCGAAGGAGATTGAGGAGGAGCTCCGTATGCTGGGATACCAGCCGGAGTATGTGCGACACATCAAGGGCGCACAAGGACGACCCGGCTGCGTGTTCCACGCAATTCTTAAGAAGACACCGGACGTCCGGGCCATTTATGACACCACGACATTTATGTTGATGCGTGGTGTCAAAATAGAGGCCTGGCGCGGAAAACGCGGGCCTGCCCAGTGCCACCGATGCCAGCAATTCAGACACAGCTCGCATCAGTGTCACCGCCCGCTCGCTTGCGTGCGCTGCGGAGAGGCGCACGCGGCGAGAGAATGCCCTCGCCCTCGGGAGGAACCGGCCACCTGCGCGAATTGCGGTGGCCCGCATCCCGCATGCAACATTAAGTGTCCGGTATTCCAAAATGAAATCCGGAACAAGCGAGCGGGGACTGCCGCCATAACGGCCACATCGCGCCGACCCAAAGTGGCCGCTGAGAGGCCGCAAGAGACGCAAGTAGAGGCCCAAGGCACGACGCTTATGGCGGCGGCCAACGGGCCCTCAGACAAAACAGCTACCTCCTCCAGGCGGAGGAAAAATAAGAAACGAGGGGGAAAGGGTAAAGGAAAGGGAAAGAAATCCAACCCACCCCCGGCGACCCAGGAAAACTCCAGGGCCGCCCCTGCCACAAGCGGGGCTCAGGTTGTGAACAATCAACAACCCACCACTAGCGCCGGCATAGCGCCGCGGCCTGAGAAAGAGAAAGAGAAACCAAACATCAAGTTTAACAAAGAGACGAGTGGCGGCGCTACCGGCGCCAAAACAGCCACCAAAAAGACTGAGTTCACAACCTGTGCAATAAAATTGCTGATGGACCTAATAAAGGCCATCAGGCAGGGCCAGGATGTTGAGACGGTCATCCTGGATGGCCTGGCCACATTATTAACCCTGTACCATGGCTAGGCCACTCAGGGTGATCCACTGGAACGCCCGCGGCCTTCGGAACAAGGTCGCCCCCCTCCGCCACCTCCTTCGGGAACAGGACATCGACGTGGCGCTAATAAGCGAGACTTTCCTGGGACCTGAGGACAAGATAAGGTTCCCGGGATACATCGCTTATAGGAAGGACGAAAGGTCGGCTCACATGCGATACCGTGGTCTGGCAGTATTGGTGAGACGTAGAGTCGTCCATCAGGAAATCCCCTCGTCGACACTCAACACGCTATACGCGCTGGGTGTACAGCTACACGTAGCCGGCGAGGACCTAAGCATATATGCGTGCTACAAGCCGCCCGCGGCCCACCTGGACCTTACCGAGCTGCGGGCGCTTGTAAACGGTACAACACACGCCACCATCCTCGCTGGTGACCTAAATTGTAAACACTCAGCGTGGAACTCACACAGCACGAATACCGAGGGGAGACGGCTCTTCGCGGACGCGGAAGCCTTCGGCTATACGGTGTCCGGCCCAGAGACGCCCACACACTACCCAGACAACCTACGGCACATGCCGGACGTGCTGGACATCGTAGCCCACCGAGGGCTAAAATGCCAGATCACACAACAAGTCATAGACGACGAGCTGCAATCGGACCATCAACCCGTGCTCGTCGTCCTATCGGGAATGCCGGCCCGACTGAAGCCCATAGCGCCACGTCGCAAAACGGACTGGACTGAGTTCACAGAGAAGGTAGAGGCCACCACGCCGACTCGGCCTACAGTTACCTCCGCGGACGTGGACCAGATGGCCAATGACGTCACTGCTTGCATCCAAAGCGCCTACGATTCGGCGACAAGCACGCAGCCGCAGGGGAGAGGGCTATTGCCGCCCCTGCCGGCGCACATAAACGCAATGATCGCCGCGAAGAGGCGCATCCGCAAGCAGTGGCAACAACTGAGATGCCCAACACTAAAGACGCAGCTTAACCGTCTCGCGGAAAAGGTAAAGGCCGAGTTACAGGCTCACACCGCCGCGGGCTGGGAGGAACGAATCGACGCCACGACAGACAGTTGGCCGTCGGTGCATCAACTATGCCGCCAACTTACAAATACCCCAGCCCCGGTGCGTCCGCTACTCAACAGCGATGGGGCGCTCAAGTACGTAGCGGAGGACCGGGCGGAGGTCTTCGCCGAACACCTGGAGCGTCAGTTCCGCCCAAACCCGACCAACGACACCGTCCATGTCGCAGCAGTCGAGAAACACCTGGGAGACTACTTCGCAACGCCGATAGCTCCCGATGAGGACCCGATCTTCTTCTCGCCTGGCGAGGTTAGACGCGCCATCCGCAAGACGAAGCCGAGGAAGGCCCCCGGCGCTGACGGTATCACCAACACAGCGCTGCGCCACCTGCCGTACCGAATGGTAGCGGCGCTGGCGCGCCTGTTCACGGCGATACTGCGCACCGGAACCTTTCCCGGCTCGTGGAAGGAGGGGCGCGTCATCATGCTCCCCAAGGCGGGGAAGAACATCCTGAAGCCGGAGAGCTATCGGCCGATCGCTCTGTTGCCGACGGTCTCCAAGGTGTTCGAAGCACTCCTGCTGCGACACCTGCTGCCGCACATCACACCGCGACCCGAACAATTTGGGTTCCGGGCGGAGCACAGCACGACGCTTCAGCTGTCGAGGGTACTGCACCTAGTCACAGCTGCGCATAACAGGAAGGAATATTCGGTGGCAGTATTCCTCGACATGGAGAAGGCCTTCGACCGTGTATGGCATGAAGGCCTTGTATACAAGATGGCCACATCCGACGCGCCCCGTCGCGTAGTAAAGGTGGTCTCTACTTTTCTCACCCACAGGACATTCAGAGTGGTGGTCGACGGCGCGCTGTCAAGCGCCCGGCCGGTGCTGGCCGGTGTGCCGCAAGGCAGCTGCGTGTCGCCGGCGTGTTACTCACGATACACGGACGACATCCCCACTACCACAGACTCGACGCTCGCGCTGTATGCAGATGACGCCGCGTACATCACTACATCGCTCAATGCGAAGTACGCGGCGGTCAAGATGCAGCGCGCCCTCGATCTTCTTCCCGAGTGGCTGTCTAAGTGGCGGCTGTCGGTGAACGTGGGTAAGACGCAGGCGATGGTCTCCGGATCAGCGCGCCTCCCACCAAACCTGAAACTACAGGGGGCCGACATCGAGTGGTCGCCCCGGGTGAAGTACCTGGGGGTAACCATAGATCGTCGGCTCACAATGGGGCCGCACGTCCGCTCGGTCGCCGCACAGGGGAGGGTCGCCCGCAGCCTCCTCAGACCGGTGCTCTCGTCCCGCATCCCGGTGCGCGTCAAGCTGGGCGTGTACAAGCTGTACGTACGCCCAGTCCTGACATACGCCGCACCCGCATGGTTCGTCCTCACTAGTGAGTCGAGCCGAAGGCTGCTCCGCACGCAACAAAACCTTGCGTTGCGGACCATTGTTGACGCCCCTCGCTATGTGAGGAACGACATCATCCAGAGGGACCTAGGGATTGAGAGCCTGGATGAGTTTGTGGAGCGCCTCGCGAAGGGAATGTTCGCGCGTGCCGACGCATCGGATTTGACGCACGTCAAAAACATTGCGCCCTGGCATGCGCGCCCCCCTGACGCGAGACCCCTCCCCCGCGACCTGGTAGCGGACGACGACCCCATCACCCCGGACTGACTCCCAGATAAGCCGTAACCAGATAACACACGGTTTATCTGTGACAATAAGACTCCACACTCGCAACACACGCAACCGTTTGCGTAGCGCGTGCTAGGTTAATATAGACGCGTTACGTAAACAAACACAGACATCCGCCACTATACAGGCACCTTAACTCACACGCGGAGACGCGGTGCGGACCGCGACCCGCGCAGACACTGGGCGGTGTGACACACTACAATACCGCCCACACACTCATGACGGCCCCTTAGCCCGGACAGTAACGGCTAGCTCTGTGATCTGGACGGGCGGGGGCCACTCACCTACTCTGTAGGCGCGTCGAGTCGACATCTCCGTCGCTGGTCGTCGCCGCCGGGCCTCCCCTAGGTAACTAGGGGTCTCACCTGGCGGCGGCAGACCGCCGAGATGTCGTGAAGAAAGCGGCGCTTCACTATAAGCGTCGCGGCGCTCCTACAGAAACAAAATAGCAATCACTCACACGGGCGCGCGTTGCCCGCGCGCGCCCGAAAATCCACTGCCATCGAAGCAGACCCAATGAGAGGCCCGTATTTACGGGTCGCCGTATGGCTTCCGCGGGCAGGGGGTGAATGCCCCGGCACCGCACGCAACGCCCCCTTACGGGGGCGCCGCGATATAGCTCCGAGCGTTCGAGACAGTCGGCGGCAAGCTCTCTAGAAGAAACACTCAATATAGAAGCAAGAAGAAAAAGTGGTTTCATTTCTCACCAAACCCAGCATAGCAAGTGAGGCTGTACGCCACATTTAATGGTCCTTCGAGAGCCGGATATAGTGGGAAATAATCAACTGAAGACTTCGAAGATTGCAGCAAGTCAAGAAATATCTTCGAAAAATAGAAGAGTGTTCTCAAGATTGAAGATACTCGAAGAAAATCAGCTGACAACATGCCGGTTACGCGCTCCGTAGGAAGAGGCCGCAAACCGTCGGAGGAACAGAAGCCGTCATCGTCCGAGACCACTACCTCGGCGACCGGTACCAGCGCGGAAGCCAGCACGGAATCGACAGCTACAGGGACGACCGCCACGGAGACTTCGGAACAGACAGACACCTCCGCGGCAACTGATCCATCCACCGTGACTTCCGCGACCGCCGCAACCACCTCGACCGCTGCCGCCGCCACCTCAGCCGAAACTGCGCCCCCCGCCTCGCACCTCGCCGTCGCCGCCACTCCCTCCACTGCGACAACGCTAGCCGCGAGCGCGAAGGCCGAACAGCTGATGAAGCCGCCCGCCACTGTCATCAACAGTAAAACTCGTCAAGAAACAGAAACCTCTACAGTGAAACGAGTTAAGAAGAGCACCGCCGATCCATTGAAACCGGCTGGACAACAGGAACCCCGCCCCCCTAGCAAGAAGGGGGGAGGGGGAAGCTCTATTCACAGCAGAACGAAACAATTAAAAATCGCGAAAGCAAAAGAAGACTTATTACGCCTTCAAGTGGAATTAGCAACAGCACGCCTAGCTACATTGGAGACAGAAGACTCAGAAGAGGAAGAAAATGATGTCTCTCTCTACTCGAAGTCAGAAGTCAATGCAAGAGTGGACAACTGGTTGGAAAATCAAGTGAATCGTCCGGTGTTAGCAATCGCCAACGAACCTCACCGCCCCCCAGAAGAACCAATGGTCGTCCACACAGAAGAACCAGTGCCAGCGAAGCATGAAGATACACGTCAGTCACCGGCGGGAGGTCAAACCGACCTAGCCCTCCTAGCCGAAGCCATCACCCGGGCTGTCAGCGCTGCTCATCGACCCAAGTTCGTCGAGTTACCGACCTTCAGTGGCGCTCATCAGGAATGGCTACCCTTCCGCGCCGCCTACTACGAAACAGAAGCGATGTTCAGCACAGTTGAAAATACGAACCGACTCAGAAGAAACCTGAAAGGAAAGGCCAAAGAAGCGGTGGAAGGCCTACTAATGACCAACGCGCACCCAGCTGAAGTAATGAAGACATTGGAGTCAAGATTCGGAAGACCAGAGTCAATAGCCATGCTGGAGATGGAGACGCTTCGAGGTCTACCACGTCTTACTGAGTCACCAAGGGACATCTGCATATTCGCCACTAAAGTCTCCAACGTAGTAGCAACATTGAAGACTTTGGGTTGTTTCAATTACATGTACAACCCTGAACTCGCGAAGACAATAGTGGACAAGCTGACGCCGACTCTAAGATATAGATACTACGACTTCTCAGCCACGCAGCCACGTGAAGATCCTTGCCTCATCAAGATAGAAAAGTTCTTCAAAAGGGAAGCAGAATTGTGCGGACCTTACGCACTGCCTGAACAAGTGACAGCACCTACTACAAGCACACTACAGAAGAAGATGCAAAGGGTCAACAACATGACTGAGAAGACGCAATCAACAAAGTGCTTCATATGTGACGATACGGGGCACACCAACGCAACAGAATGCGAACAGTTCAAGAAGTTGGATGCAAACGCAAGATGGGACATGGCCAAGTCCAAGCGCCTCTGCTTCAGGTGTCTTCGTTACAGAAGCAAGACACACAACTGCCGACCCAAGCCATGCGGTGTCAGCGGTTGCAAGTACTCGCATAACAAGATGCTGCATTACGACAAGAAGACAGAGAAGGCAGAAGGGAAAGAAGAAGCAACAGAAGTCATCAACTCAACTTGGACAATCAAGAAGCAATCCTACCTTAAGATCATTCCGATCCAGGTGAAGGGACCGAAAGGTGCGGTCAATACTTTCGCGCTGATGGACGACGGGTCAACAGTCACACTTGTCGACGACAGCTTAGCAACTAGCGTCGGAGCAACGGGACCCATAGATCCACTGAAGATAGAAACTATTAATGACTTGAAGGCATCAGAGTCAACATCTAGAAGAGTCACCATCGAGCTGAAGGGGCTCAACGATCACGAAGAGCAAATACAAGCACGAACAGTGAAGAATCTGCATGTGTCTTCTCAACAGGTTCCACGAGAGTTAGTGGAAGGGTGTCAACACTTATTCGGCATCCGAGAACATCTCACATATGTCAACGCGAAGCCACGGGTACTGATCGGTCAAGACAACTGGCATCTTCTGCTGACGACAGAAGTAAGAAGAGGTGACAATAACCACCCAGTGGCATCTCTCACGCCGCTAGGTTGGGTACTCCACGGTAGCCAAACGCGAACCTTCGGTCGAAAGATCGACTTCGTGTCACACATCACAGAAGATCCAGAAGAGAAATTAGAAGACCTCGTGAAGCAATACTTCGAGATGGACACACTCTGCATCAACCCCAAGAGGCCGAAGACCGATCCAGAAGAACGAGCACTTCGTATTCTGGATAAGACTACAACGAAGACAGACGAAGGAAGATTCCAGACAGGTCTTCTCTGGCGACAAGAAGATGTCAAGTTTCCTGATAACTATGAAAACTCATTGAAAAGGCTCATTAACATAGAAAAGAAACTCGATCGTGATCCCACATTAAAAAAGAAGTACGTCGAACAGATGGACGCCCTCATCGCAAAGGGATACGCCGAACCTGCCCCACCACAGAAAACGGTTGACAAGACCTGGTACCTTCCACACTTCGCAGTGGTCAACCCGATGAAGCCAGATAAACTTCGTGTAGTACACGACGCCGCGGCCAAGACCAAAGGGGTGGCACTCAATGACATGCTACTTAAAGGTCCTGATCTACTACAGTCACTACCAGGCGTCGTCATGCGGTTCCGACAACACATGGTTGCAGTCACGGCAGACATCAAGGAGATGTTCATGCAAGTTAAGCTGCGAACAGAAGACAGAGATGCACTGCGGTACCTATGGCGCGGGGATCGACGAGACGACCGACCTCCAGAAGAGTACAGAATGAAATCGTTAATCTTCGGAGCATCGAGTTCACCTTCGACAGCAATCTATGTCAAGAACCTGAACGCCAAACATCATGAGGAAACTCACCCAGAAGCCGCAGCGGCCATAGTACAGAAGCATTACGTCGACGACTATTTGGACAGCTTCAGAAGCCTCGAAGACGCCAAACGCATCACGAAGAGTGTACGAGAAGTACACATGAAAGCCAGCTTTGAGTTGAAACAGTGGAAATCGAACTCAACGTCGCTCCTAGAATCACTTGGAGAAGACAGCCATACAGAAGACAGAGAACTCTACAGAACAGAAGAAAAGACTGAACGAGTCTTAGGGGTCGTCTGGAAGATCAACTCCGATGAATTCACCTTCAACCTCAACTTAACCAGATTACCTCCCGCACTCATAGAAGGAAAACAGCCGACGAAAAGGGAAGCGTTGAAAATAATAATAAAAAATAAAAAAAAAAATAATAAAAAAATAATACAATCAGGGCGAAGCAGCTACTCCAGGAAGTCTGGCGCAGAGGAACAACGTGGGACGATAAGATCGACGAAGACCTGGCCGAACAGTGGGACATATGGATGGGGCATCTGAAGAATCTCCACGAAGTAACAATCCCGCGACAATACCTCCACTACAGCGAAGCCGTCACTCTAGAACTCCACGTCTTCAGCGATGCCAGCGAGTCAGCATACTCTACGGTCCTCTTCTGGAGAGCAGTAACAATAGACGGCGAGGTAGGCTTGTCCTTCATCATGGCCAAAGCAAAGGTGGCACCATTAAAGTTAACGTCGATCCCGAGGTTGGAGCTACAGGCAGCGGTCATGGGCACTAGGCTCGCAGAGACAGTGATCGAAGAACACGAAAGAAAGCCCGACCGCAAAGTATTTTGGACAGACAGCAAAACCGTGTTAACATGGATAAGAACAGGGTCACGTTCATACAAACCCTACGTGGCTCATCGTCTAGCAGCAATAGAAGAGGGTTCCAAAGTCAACGACTGGCGATGGGTTCCGACGAAGCTAAACGTGGCGGACGACGCCACACGAGACGTACCAGCAGCTTTCAACAGAGATCATCGATGGTTCAAAGGGCCGGACTTCTTATACCAAACAGAAGACTCCTGGCCAACTGAAACCGTTAAGACAACAACAGAAGAACCTTCCGATGAAGAGAAGACACATCACGTGAGCGACAAGAGAAGACTGAGGCTTGCAGAGGGTCTGCCTGATCCAACGAAGTTCTCCAACTGGGACCGACTTCGATACTCAACAGCACGTGTTCTGCAGTTCATTCAACTCTGTAGAACCACCAAACAGATCGTAAATTACAGAAGAACGAAGAAGAATAAAGAAACGGATCCGACTTGGAAGAAGAACAAGACTACAGTGAATCAGCAGACGCCCGCAAAGAAGAAGAAGCCATTACAAGAAAATAGACTGCTACCAGTAACAGCCGAGCTGCTCAAAACAGCTGAAAAACTCCTGATGAGGTCGTCTCAAGAAGAATCTTTTACGGAAGAAATAGATAGTCTGAACAGCGGGAAACCGATCAACAAAGGAAGTCGCGTCCATAAACGGCACAATTCGACTCAGAAGTCGTATTCGAGCGATCCAAGACATACAGGAAGGAATCAAAAACCCGCTAGTAATCGAGGCTGATCATCCTACAGTCAAGCTCTGGGTACAAGCTATACATCGACAACTCCATCATGCCGGTGTAGAAGCCACAGTCAACGAGTGTAGACAACAGTATTGGGTATTAAGACTACGCCCTATAACACGCACAATACTGCGAAGATGCCTGTTCTGCAGAATGAAGACACAAGTACCACCGTATCCGAGAACCGGGGATCTGCCAGCGTGTCGCTTAGCTCATCACAAGCGACCCTTCACCTTCACCGGAGTCGATTACTTCGGACCTCTCTCGGTGACCGTCGGACGAACTCGACAGAAGAGATATGTGGCCATATTTACATGTCTCACGACGAGAGCCATACACCTAGAAGTCGCCGGCTCACTCAGCGCCGACTCAGCAGTGATGGCAGTGAGGAGAATGATCGCACGACGCGGCTGCCCGACTGAAATATGGTCGGATAACGGCACCAACTTAAAGGCCGCCGACAAAGAACTACGACAGGCGATCGACGCAGCGACTGCAGAGGAAGCAGCAAAGAGGACCATCTCCTGGCGCTACATACCGCCTGGAGCTCCATTTATGGGCGGAGCTTGGGAGCGAATGGTTCGTTCCGTCAAAACAGCTCTCACCGCGACGTTACACGAACGTCATCCGACAGAGGAGGTCCTCACTACTCTATTAGCAGAAGTAGAGTACACCGTAAACAGTCGCCCGCTGACTCACGTATCAGTCAGCCCAGAAGATCCAGAGGCCCTCACACCCAACCACTTCTTGCTGGGAGGCCCGGGGCGCGTGCCGCAGCCAGGCACCTTCATCGAGCAAGACACCATCTCACGGTCCAGCTGGCGAGCCGCACAAAGACTGGCGGACATCTTCTGGCTACGCTGGGTAAAGGAGTACCTCCCTGAACTCCAACACCGGCGGGAGCCACATGGACGAGGCCAAGAAGCACGTGTCAACGACCTCGTACAGATTGTCGACCCGAACCTACCCCGTAACGTGTGGATACGAGGAAGAATCATCGCTACGTATCCAGGCCCCGACAACATCGTGCGGACGGTGGACGTGCTGACCAAGGGAGGTGTTCTGCGCCGGCCAGTGAGGAAGCTAGTGATCCTGCCTCTGCCTACGGACGTCGAGCCCGCACCCGGAGTTGATGCGACGCGGTCGCACGGCGGGAGTGATGTGCGGGACAGTGATATAATTGATGAACACAAATAAACAGTTTAAGTGAACAAGTGCACACGTGAATAGATAGTAGAATAGTTTAGTAAGAAATAGGTTATAGAAATAAATATAGGTTTAAGCAGTAGGTAGTTTAGTTTCCTAATTAAGTCTGTTTTATATAATGTTATTTAATAAACAATCAATAACAAATAGAACCCAAAAAATGTAATATTGTAACACGGGCCTCATTACGGTAAAGTTTCGTTGTAGCTAAGCTAAATTGTCAAGCGGTCCTCGTTACGGTATAGTTTCGTCGTACTTAAGCTAAAATGTACCAAAATCCTGCCTCGCTCTGATTGGTTAATGTAAAATGTGATTTATTGTGATTAGTCGGCTAGTTCTCGAGGCAAAAATTGTATAAAAATAGGAACAAAATGCCCGTTCGAGACTGTATCCCTATAGACCCACCTCCTCTCTTCTCCCATCTGGAGACCTCTATCTGTCGGCTCGGCATGACCGGCCACCAACCGATCACCATCATCTCCGCTTATATCCCACCCGACAATGGTCCGGAGGATCCCATCTCGCTCCAAAATGACTTCACTGCCCTCTTCGGTATGAGTGACTCCGTCATCTTGGCGGGGGATCTTAATGCCAAGCACCCGGCGTGGAATAGTAGCACCACCTCAACCAGAGGTAGGTTAGTTTTCAAGTTAGGCGAATCCCTTAACTTTGACGTCATCGCTCCAATGAGCCCGACTCACTTCCCAGGTAATCCTAATCACCTTCCCGATGTTCTCGATGTAGCGCTGCTCAAGAATGTGAACCTCCGTTTGCAATCGATTGAGACGTTCCACGAGCTAAATTCTGACCACCGCCCTGTAGTCATGCATCTTGCACCCTACTCGGGCCCGATCGACCCCAACCGCCCCCCTCAGACCCAGACGATAACCGACTGGAGGAAAGTAAGCGAAAGACTGAAATCCACCACGTCGCCTCACTTAGACACCATCCCCGATCACTTAGTGTCAGTCGCCGACACGACGGCCGCAATCGACTCGTTTACAGAGCACGTACAATCCGTATTGACGGATTGTTCACGGGAAGTTCCGGTGATGGAAGACCATCGCTGGAAACTACCTGCTGACGTACGTGACCTGATAACCGAGAAGAACGCGGCCATCCGTGCCTACGACTCCTTCCCTTGTGACGCGAACAAAGCCCACATGCGCCATTTACAGCGTGCTGTAAAGAAACGCATAGGGGAGGTTCGCTCTGAGGGCTGGAACAAGATGCTCAGCGAACTCGAGCCCACTCATCAAGCCTTCTGGCAATTACAGAGGAAATTGCGTTCCTCAGAAGAGGTCTCTATGCCTCCTCTCATCCGCCCCGACAATAGTGTCGCTTTCGACAGTCCCGATAAGGCTGAATGTCTTGCCGACAGCCTAGAGTCCCAATGTTCTCCCAGCTCCCAACCAGTAGACCAAGCTCACCTGAACAAGGTCGACGCTGAAGTCGAACGTAGAGCCTCCCTCCCTCCCGTCGAAGACCCTGATGATCCTCTGCCTCCCGTCACTCCAGACGAAGTGCACGACATCATTAAAGGGCTCCACGCTCGTAAGGCCCCCGGTTCGGATGGTATTACCAATAAGGTATACAAACTCCTTCCTGCCCCGCTAATAATGCTTATGACCGCCATCTTCAATGGCGCCCTGAGCAACAACATCTTCCCACAAGCATGGAAAGAAGCCACCGTCATCGGTATCCCAAAGCCAGGCAAGCCAAAGTCTGAGCCCTCCAGCTACCGCCCTATTAGCTTACTCAATGTCCTCGGCAAAATCTACGAGAGGCTTATTTATAAGCGTCTCAAAGACTACGCCGAAGCAAAGAGCCTCATACCCAACGAGCAGTTTGGATTCCGTAGCCAACACTCGGGCACCCAACAGGTCCACCGTATCGTAGAGCACTTATGCGCTGGTCTGCAGCGTAACGCGACGACGGGTGTGCTATTCTTCGACATAGCGAAAGCCTTCGACAAAGTCTGGCACAACGGCTTGATATACAAGCTCTACCAACTAGGAGTGCCTGATCGTCTCGTGCTCATCTTACGAGACTTTTTGTCGAACCGGACCTTTCGCTATCGCGTCGAGGGAGCACTCTCGTCCCCTCATCCTATTCGCGCCGGTGTCCCTCAGGGTTCCGTACTATCTCCTCTCGCCTTCACGCTGTTCACTAGCGATATCCCAAAAAGTAAAAAGGCTCAGTTGGCTCTCTTCGCCGACGACACTGCCGTTTACTATACCGGTCACTGTCCCAACGCTATAGCTCGTACTCTCCAAACCTCCGCAAACGTCTTAGGCGCTTGGTTTCGGAAATGGAGAATCGAGGTCAACCCCGATAAGAGTCAGGCGGTTCTCTTCTCGAGACGTCGTCGACTCCCTCCCCCACTTCCCAGCCCGATCACTATGTACGGCAAGCCAATCCCTTGGGAGAAGCAAGCCAAATACCTAGGCGTGATCCTCGATGAGAACCTTACCTTTAAGGCTCATATTAAGGCGGTTCGCGCGCGCGCCTCCTTCGCTCTTAGCAGGCTGCAATTCGTACTGACAGCCCGTAGTAAACTGTCCCTCAAATGCAAGCTCCGCATCTATACCGCAGTCATCCGTCCCATCATGACCTATGCCTGCGTTGTATTTGCGCACGCTCACCCACGTCATCTCCATAAGATGCAGACCCTCCAAAACCGTTTCCTCAGAAGGGTCACGGGTGCCCCCTTCTATGTCCGTAATATCGATCTTCACGTCGACCTCAAAATGCCAACCATAAAACAGTTCATGAAACGCTTATCAAAGCGTTTCTTCGACTGCGGCATCAAACATTCTAACCCCCTGATTACAGCGGCCGCCCGCTACACTCCCTCTCGCATTAGCAGTATTCGCCGACCAAGGCATACTTTAATCGACCCCGACGACGCCACTACCCTCCTCCAGGAGAGTAGTAAGGCCACTAGCACGCTACATAAGCCCAAAACCCGATCGCCGTCCTACCGCCCTCGCCGCCGAGGCCCGCCGCGACGCCCAAATCGACGCCCCTCCCGACCCTTGCTCGAGCCAGCCCGCGCCGCTGAGCCTGTAGCTTTAAATTCGTCCATAAATAATATCAATCCTGATCCAGCTAGTCATTTGCTGCCCTCTTCCAGCGACGCCCTAAGCCGAGGTTCGTACCCCACAGGGGGTGCCCTTAGCGTTTGTCGCTTACTTTTAGTTAGTATATAAGTTTAAGTCCTGGCTGGAGGCCTTAATTTATTAGGGAATCCACAGGCAAGTCCGCTTAAGCAGACGACAACCGCATAGGTTGACCTGCGAGATGCCAAACAAACAAACAAACAAAAAACCCGTTCGAGACAGTCGGCGGCAAGCTCTCTAGAAGAAACACTCAATATAGAAGCAAGAAGAAAAAGTGGTTTCATTTCTCACCAAACCCAGCATAGCAAGTGAGGCTGTACGCCACATTTTTACTACTGGTATCATGAAGCGAGTTGCGTGCACTTGAACTCAGTTTGATGAAGTCCTTTTCATATTGAATAAAATCAATCTCCATATTTAGTTTGTAGGTAATTAAATCTAATTTTGATAGCCTCTTATGATAACTTACATCCAACTCATTTACTTCAATAAACTTACAATTCCCAAAGTTTTTTGTGAACAGTTTTAGTTCATAATTTAGTTTTTTAACATTAAGGTGCCTATTTTCTGAAACATTCAAAATCAATATCATACAATTACTTAGACTACACAGAGTTCTACAAAGATTAGTTACCAACATATAGGGATTTGTATCATGTTTGCCAACCGAGAGAATAACAATATCATTATCAGACAGATTACGTGATAAATTTTCAGGATTTTGTAGGATCTCGCATGATGAAGCATATGGTTGAACTTTACCCTCGATGTTGTAATTGTCATTCCATTTACCTGCCTTTGTTTGTATTAGTTGTGCCGATAGACCTCTTACTTTTTCGTCTCCAATAATATAGATATTCCTTTTGGTGTTTTGTTTTAATTGAGTTGTATGCTTTAATTTTTCATGTCGTTGTTCATTTCGAGAGTTCATCGATATCTTTTCAGTAATTTTGTTGTTAATTTCCTGGTCTGCATCCTGACAATGTACACCCTGCACGTCGCCACCTGTTTGCGAGCGTTGTGCGTTTGGACCAATAAATTGCTCGGAGAAGTCTAGTTTAGTTTGGATAGGACCTTTGCTCCTTTTCTTTTGTGATGCGCTTTTGGGCGTGGATTTACAAATATCTTTTAACTGATTAATTTGAGTGCTGCACATAGACATTTGTTTTTTAAGACAGCAGTTTTCCGATAATAGATTAGCTATCTCATTTTCAGCTATCTCTAAGTTCTTCGCCAAAACAGAAACTTTATTTTCTAATTCTTCTATTATATCGAAATTGTTGGATCTAATATTAGGGCAGCTTCTACATAGTTGTGGATCTCTTTTCAATGTATGAGACAAAACATCGATATCTTCATCCAACGGCAAAGATTCGAAAGAGTTTTCGGTAGATATGTTTGCCTCAAATTGGTTGTAATTGTCTGTACGCGGCACAACTACTGGGTTGGCCGGTATTTGAGAAGTATTCTCACTTAAAACCACATTTTGCATGGGAATCATCTTTTTTTGAGGCGAAGAAGGTTTAGTTGAAGAATGTTGTTTCTTCCGAAGTGTTATATTAGATGCAGTGACATCAAGATTTGAATCCGTTTTGTTTTTTAAGCATATTTTGCATTTCCATTTCATTCTTGCTTCGATGTCTTTTAAGCGATATGTTGCTTCTGGATAACCCACACAATCAAACTCGTATCTCTTTTTACAGATTGAACAAAGAGCAGTGTTTTTTATGTTGACATATTTTTTGCAAATATTACAAGTGACTTGTTGTACTGACGTCTTACGATCACTGCCTGCCTTATTATTCAAACTGGATGACATTTTTCAAATTATTTAATTCACAAAAAGAAACTTGTTGCTTTTGGGCTCGAACTCGGGACACTTGTCACGACTTTCAACTTGGTGTTAATACCGCTGGACCAGATCGGCTATGAGTAGAGCTCTGAAATTGGTGATTTCAATGTAAGTTTACCCGACCGTCGCGATGTGTCGCCGTTATAATCGAGTTTGAATTATTTCACTACAACCCTCCCAAATAAATTTATGTTTTTATGTTCACTTTTTAAAATTTAATTTGTTATATTTACTTAATAATATTATATTATATTATATTATATTTTATTTGCACTGAACTACTGAGTACTAGGTTCTGTGAGATAAAATTGTTTTTAGTTGAACTATTTTAGTTTTTTTCTCACACACTTTTCACTATTTATTGTTATATTTTCACTTATCTTGTATATAGCTCTGGGATAACACTTGTACTGGTTTATTGGGTTATTCTAGTAACACTTTTCGGTTAGTCGTGTATTAAACATTGAGTTTTGTATTTTTAAACAATGTGTTTGTTTTGTATTTTTAAATTATTTCACACGGAACATATGTTGCTTGCACGGTGCGCAATCTCACTCCCTATGGTCTGGTGTGCCCTGGTGTGGTCGACCTAGAGTGAACGAAGTTTTAGAACGCTTTAAGTTTAATGAGAGGAAACAGCAGCAGGACGAAAAGTTCTATAATTTTTTAACTGATTGTAAAAGATTAATCAGTACTTGCAATTACAATAGCACAATGGAGACCATTGAGGATCAACTGCTAAGAGACAAAATAATTCACGGTATATCTGACAAAAACTTGCAAGAACATTTACTCAGACAAGAAAGTTTGACTCTAAACAAAGCTGCAGATTTAAGCAGAACTGCAGAACAAAGTAAAGAACAGGTGAAGATAATGAATCCAGCTCATAGTTATGAAATCGACAGAGTAAAAACCAAAAGTAATAATAAAAATGCAAGTTACAAAGAAGAGAAGAAGTTTAATTGCAATCGTTGTCAAACAACACATGGACCTAGACAATGTCCAGCATATGGGAAAAAGTGTAGTAAATGTGGAAATTTAAATCATTTTGCAGTGTCATGCAGAGTCAGAAGAGTGCATAATATTCAGGAACATTATGAAGATTCTTCGCCAGAGTCGTCATTATTCTGCGGTATGGTCAATAATGGTCAGTGGACCGAGAATATAATAATTGAAAATGCCAATGTGAAGTGTCGTCTTGATACTGGTGCAGATGTTAGTGTTATGCCATGGAAAGTTTTTAAAAGTCTTAATACTAAATTGCAAGTAACTCCGGTTCAAACTGAATTAGAAGGATTCCAAGGTACTAAAATAAAACCATTAGGTATGGTTAATTGGGATGATGACTTCGATTAAAACTGATCGTAAAAATGATGTAATTTCAAAGAAGGCATAGTAAATATGAGATAATCGAAAAAATCCGTTAAATCGATGTAAAAATGAAGAAGATAAACGCTTTAAAAGTTTTTGGAGAGGATTATTCCTGTCCTTGTCGCGCGGTACGGACAATGTACGGCGCTAGTATGAAGTTGCGTAGTCGTGACGTCACTTCTACGATAGTGCTGTCCTAGTCTAACACTTACTTTAAAACGTTTATAACTTGGCAGTTTTTTAAGCTTTTACACTTTTTGTAATACTATTTGCACTATTTGGAAATAAACATTTTCATGAGATAAAAATAAAAAAATAGTCATCATCCCCATTTAAGGTGTAAGTATAAAAATATTGAATGTTGTGAAAATTTTATGCTTGTTGAAAGCCAAAATATGTTATTAGGGTTACCTGCACCCTAATTGCGTAATACACAATCAATCGGAATCTGAATCGTTTTGAAACAGATTGCTAATCCATTGCTTCTTAGGTTCGATAAAAATTCTGCTCAACAATTTAAAGAACGCAATGAATGTTCTTGAACCGTCAAAATCAAACAGATTAGTCGTAATCGTTTACGAAAATGTGTTACGCAATTAGGGTGCTGGTTGTATTAAATTGAATCTATTAAAAAGGGTACAAAAAGTGTCAGTAGTAGCAGTAATGTTAATGACAATAAGTCTAAGTTTGTATCTGAATTGATGAGTATTTAATGGACATGGTAGATTTCCAAATTAATGTAATATTCCTACAATTCCACATGAACCTATTTGTAATCCACCAGTTAAGGTTCCCTTAGCTTTGTCTGAACCCTTGAAATGTGAGTTAGACAGGTTAGTTAACCGAGGTGCTATAAAGAAAGTTGAGGAAATTGATTCTGAAGCTTTTATTAATAGAATTGTGATTATTGAAAAACAAAATAAGAAGTTAAGATTGTGTTTAGACCCTACAGATTTAAATAGATATGTTATAAGAAAACCAAAACATATGTCTACTGTTGATGAAGTGGCTTCAAAGTTAAGAGGCATGGAAGTATTTTCGGTTTTTGATCTATCAGAAGGATTCCATCATTGCCCGCTTACCCAGGAGGCTTCATGAAAATGTTGTTTTGCTACACCGTTTGGAGTGTATAGATATTTGGTTCTTCCCTACGGTGTAACCAATGCACGTGAAGTTTTCCAAGATCAGATGGAATTTTACTTTGGTTCTATACCTAATGTGCTATGTTGGTTCGATGATATTGTAGTTATGGGGAAAAACGAGTTTGAACATGATAAATCTGTTGATGAATTGTTAAAAAGAGCCAAAGAAATAGGAGCAGTTTTTAACAAAGATAAAATACAGTACAAGCAAAGAAAAGTTAAGTATATTGGTCAAATATTCAGTAAGGAAGGCATGAGAGTAGATGGTGATAGAGTAGAATCTTTATTACAGTTAAAGTCACCTAGTTCTAAGGAAGAATTACCTGAGATGGCAGAATTAATGTCACCCTTATGTAAACTTTTAAAAAAAGATGTAGAATTTCAGTGGTTGCCACATCATGAGAAAATGTTAGGTCATTTCTCAGGCACCAGCTTTGAGCCCATTTTGTACTGATTAAAGACATAATTTTGCAGTGTGATGCTTCTAAAAATGGTATTGGGTGCTGTATGTTTCAAAAAGATGATAAAAATATTTTAAGATTAGTTGCCTGTGTTTCCAGAATTATGAATAGTGCTGAAATTAATTATAGCCAAACTGAGAAGGAGCTTTTAGCCATTTATTATGGAACACAAAAATTTCATAAGTATGATTGTCTGTACTTAAGACACAGATTTTAATGCGTTTCGTACCATTTTTCTGTATCTCAGCCTTCTCTGTTTGTTTTTTAATTGTTGTGCTTTGTTTGCTTTTTCAGGGTTCTTGTTGTCCAGAGCACAAGTTTGAGACTGCTTCTTGCCTTGTTTGTTCGTGTTAATGCTCTTTTGCGTAGTAGGTTGATTAATTTTAGGTGAACTATATTTAATTGTTTCAAACGTGTCATTACTTTTTTCCCGGTCTTTATTAGAACTCCTCAAGTTATTATTTTCTAAGGAAAGGACCGCGATTTCCTCACGAGCGGTCTGCAATTGTGTTGTGAGATTCATGACTTGTTCACGCAAGTCTTTTATAAGTCTTAAGTCTTCGTTATCCGATAATTCTGGGACACTGTTTCCAGTTTCATTCAAGACTGTGTCGCTGTCGTTTAGTATTGAATCTGACTTGGATCTAGTACGACGGAAGGTAATATTTTCTAGGAAATTCATCTTAAATATTTCCTCACAAGTTTCCTTCGAAGTATTCTAAAGTTATTTATTTTCTACCAATTTTTATTTTTATGTGCTATCCCCAATCGGTGGTTTTGCGCCCACTAGCGTCAAGTAGCGGTACTATATTGGTTCATCTATTCGGCGCGCGGTGGTTTGATGGCACTAGTTGTCGAATATTCATTAGAGTCCAAAGGTCAATATTTCTTTTTTCCTCCTAACCGTTTTAATATTGTCGTCTTTTGTAATTATTACACTACTTTTAATTTAAAACTGCACTCATCTTCACTATTTGATACAAACTAGGATGATGTAGAAATTTGGTGCTATACACTGTATTATTGTTCGTAAAGTGTTTTGTACCGTCACTTAATATTGTTGATTTATTTTATAAATGCACTTGTCGATAACAGTCACCAACAACGTCACTTGTAAATTATAGTTATTGCACTGAGTTTCACTACTTTTTAGTAATTTAAGAATGTATTTTATATCAAATTACAATTTTTAAATACGCGGTTCTAGTAAACATTGCTAGTGTTGCCGGCTAGGTCGACGAACGTCTGTTATTGTATGCCATGCAGATTCACTTACCACACAATGATCTAGCCACCTTTTGCAACCATGTACCTCACTAACAAATGTATGTGTGACAGAAGAGCCACCAAGTGTTTTTACATCTGCGCATACCCACTGACTTTCAGTACAAAAATTAAGCAATTCGTCATAAAAAGGAGCTGCCGGATGAGCAATTATAATCAACCAAGATAAATACCGTTTCGATGTCACTGTCTTCTATTATTGCATTTAATTCCCCCAAGCATTGGTTATACGCCGGTAAATTATCAGGCTGATCAGTAGGCATATACACGCACATTATTAAAATATCGCGTACGTCAACGGTTACCACTTTTATTGCAACGATTCTCTCACTAGTGCACTATTGACACGTCTCGAAACACTTATTTCGCCACAGTAGTGCCACTCCGCCGTGGGGTCTGCCGCGTAGCACACCGATAGATCCACCGCTGACTTTCCTGTGTAGCTAAAATCCTGATCAATATCCGCCAGGAACACTAAATCGTGTGGCAGGAGCCAGGTTTCTTGCAGCACCACAATATCCACAATGACCTAAAACAATTTATGCTTCGCTTGACATTTTTACAATTAAAACTGATTAAATTACTGAGTTTTCTTTGGTCCATCATTCTTTGCATAATTATGATTTGCTCGGTTTTGACCGCGTATCCACTACTGGAGATATCCTTGATGGTGAACGCATCCGAAAGTGTACAAATCGCCTGAATTTGATTCCCTCCTGCCACAGCTCATCGTTTAGATATTCGTCTAGTTTGTTCTTAGACACAAATATTTTGAAAGCATTATATGGCCGATCCTTTTTCATATTAATCTGTTCCATAGAAATTATCTCTTTTGTCTTAGCTTGTATATAGTCGCAAATGTCTGTCTCAGACGTGTTCTTGTTTACGTTTGATATAAACAGTGGAACCTTGGTATCGGCTGCTGTAAATCTACTTTGAGATTCAGTGACAGCTGTACCAGTTTTCCTAATAAAGCGATTTCTTAACTTTTTCCGTTGATACAATTGCCATTCTTAACTTGGCGAACTATTTTGTATCCATTCACCTTCTGTTCTTACGACATCCGCAAAACTTGCTCGCTGAGAATCCATTACCGTTGTTTGTCGCGTCGACGCCATTGTCTTATGAGCAGGAGCGAGAGAGACAACGTGATTGTCAGGAACACTGTTGCCGTTGTCACCCGAGTGCGAGAAGGTTGGCACACACTCTCTCTCACTCGCACCGCCACCGTTATCGTCTCGGCTGTCTCCGTTACAATTTGAATCAGCTGATGTACAATTACCCTCCGTGTTTTTTAAATTTATTGACGGTGATAACCCAATTGGACCACTATCGAGCAGATAAGCGCCTCTTTTCCGCTTATTTACGTTGTCTTTATTCATAATAGGTAATAATGTCATATCGGTCCATTTCTTTTGCATTTCTTGTAGTTGAGTAACAGTTGCGCAGTTTTATTTAATGTTAGACACCTTATTTCTGATCTTTATCACATCTTTTAACAACGTAACTACATCAACATGGTCAATCGACACCGGGGGCAACTTCAATAGATCGCGGGCAACAAAAACAGGAATTGTTTCGGGATACACTTCTTAAAAAAGATTGATAATATCTTCAACATTTCGCTTCGTTTTTCCCTCTTTTCGTCTTACTACCTTCCTTTGTTTTGTGGGTAAGGATTCAAATAGCAGTAACTTCGCTTCTTCAATCTCTTTTTCGGAGAACGCCGATTCACAGATTTTAACAAGGGTTTCATTGTCCATAACATCGTGTTTGTATTGTTTGTACGGCAATACCTCACATTTCACTATATTACACCCGTTACATTTTATCGTATTTAACGCCATCTTCAACACATCAACGCACCCGACCGTTAGCGCTGTGCGAGCGAGATTGACTGTACGAGACGAGACATAATAAGTTGGAATTTTATATTTAAATTATTGTAAGTAAAATCTTTGTGTCCGTGTGAATTTAGTTTTAAAAGTTGTGTAGGCCGAAACTTGACATTGTCCTTTACAATTATTATATGTTAGTTGGTGACTATTATCCATAATGTAATATAATTAAACTTTAACTTAACAATCGCCTTGTTTCGGCCCAAACATAAAATGTACGAACCGACGAAACGTAATGCCATAAGGCCAAAAGTCGTCATTCATAAACAAATGTAAATTACTCTTTGAAACAAATAACTTATAAGCGTCATATTTTCTATTTGTTTTTATTTTTATCATTTTCAATGACACCACGTCGCCGGTCTTATCTTTTATGTAGCTAACAATATCCTGCTCACAAGAATCATTAGAGACATTAGACATAGACAAAGGGGCTTTTATGTCGGCAGCTTTAAACTTGCCGTCCAGCGCTGTAGCCGCCCGGCCTTTTTGACCGATAAGTTTATATTTCCTGGCATGTTTTGACTGAACAACTTGCCATTCAGAATTCTCTTTAGCTACCTGTGAGCAGTCCTTAGCAACCTGACTTACATTTTTATTTAATAACAAAGAAGGCGAAACAGTAGTAACATCTGTTTTCGAATTTATGCTAGGTAATATCACTGATTTGTTGACCGAAGCGCGCGCGCTGACGTGTTCACTTTCCGGTGCATTCGAAACCGCGGTACATTGTGGCTGGGCCTCACCGCCCGATGCTGTCCCGCTCTTGCCGCCGCACCACGGATTGGACCTCTCGCTGCTTTCACTCGCACCTCTCGCTTTGTTCGGAACCCCCGTCCGGGCCTGCACGAGTCTGCTAATGTTTGTCTCTGTTTCATTCGATTGCTCGCGTAGAAAAGAGACATGCTGCGTGCTTGCGGGCGATGAATCATTCTTAGTTGGCGTCGAGTGATGTTCGCTCCGGACGACGACGATGACAAAGCATTATTAGCTTTAATAAGAACGTATTACAAGCCAACCGGGCCGCTGCACAGTTCATAGTAGCTTTCCTGCATACACGCTCCTCTCTTTTTATTGACAAAATGATCTTGATAAAGCCCGATTTATTATTTTAGTGTTTATTTTAAAAAAATCTATGAAACAAAAAATTTCACCTCCGTGGGCGTCCCGCAAGACCCAGCGCGAGCCGATAAAAGCCGATTTATGATTTCAGTTTTTATTTTAAAAATATCTATGAAACTCAAAATTCCAACCGTTTAATACACACTCCTTAATACACCTCATCAATGGTATTATTTGGTGCTGTAATTAGGAAATGGTTTTAAATCGATCATTTTTTTTTTTTTTGAGCAAATTACAACCTATCTTGTTTTGAACCGTTAATTTCGAACACATTCTGAATAATAAAGTTTGTCATTAGGAGGTGTTCAAAACTAAGAGGTCGTTTTGAAAACCTTATAATGACAAACTAAGGGAGTTTTGGAGGGTGCTAAAATTTGTACGGCTGTTTGGTTACCTCGAATAACGGTACTAAAACTTTTGACAGAAAATCTACAGCTACAAGTTTTTGGGTTTTTCGAAAATAGACCAGCAAAACTAACTTAAGTGTTCTTGGCAAGATTTCACTGGGTGTCTGGATTTAGCCAAAGGAAGTGAAATTATTGTAATCATAAATATTCCGTAACTACCGGTTAATAGGGGTGGGGGCTACATTTCGTAGGACATAATACTAAATCCACGCTGACTAAGTCGCGGGCGAAGTGCTAGTGATTTGATTAATCACCCTTTTGACTTAAACTACGATAAACGTAAAATATATTTCACCAGTGTGTACATAAACATGTTCCGTTAAATTACTGTTGGAACAGAACTACGTTGAAATACATAACACTTATCAAGGTAATCTTATTAATAAAACAACGTTGGCATACATCACACTTATGAGGTTAATTACCGGTATGTTGACGAATATGTTATGTTAAATATACCTTTCGACTAAATCTACGTTGACATACATCACACTTAAAAGGTTTTTCAGCAGTGTGTGTACGAATATGTTGTGTTAAATTTACCTTAAGACTAAAACTACGTAGACATACAACACATTTAAAAGGTTTATCACCAGTATTATGATCTGTTAAATTACTCTTTTGTCTAAAACTACGCTGACATACATCACACTTATAAGGTTTTTCACCTGTGTGTTGACAACCATGTCTTGTTAAAATAATTTTATTAACAAAACAACGTTGACATACATCACACTTTTAGAGATATGAGAAACAGGGTGTAAAGTTCACTCATACTCTTGGAAAAGGGAGGATCCTCCGACCAGATGGATGTCGTATCTGGTGGGCAACTGCCCGATGATTGTTGTCGGGAAGTTGTATATATGCTATATGCGCGGTAAACTCTGCTTGCGCGATGCAGGATTGATGCGTTTGTTCGCATGTGGCGGGGTAGATGCCGGCTCATCACTCCCCTCCGAAGACCGGAGGTCGATAGTGGACTAATTCTTGTATCTTGCGATGCTTGCCAATGCCAGTTGGGTTCCAGTGGGTTGGAACCGGGTGTCGCATAGTTCGCGGTGAGTCGGAACTGTCTGCGAAGATGCCCCAGTGAGTCGGGGTGGCTGACTGCTGATGTCGACCAGGAGAGGGATTAAGCACTCTGCTTGTGGACCGGCCGTATGTGCAGTGTGCTGTGCCAAGATTGCTGATGGGGCTGAAGGTGATGACCAGGTATGCGCTTGCGCTGCATGCTGATGGTCAGGACAACGGTTCAAGCCGTTGTTGCTGGCTGGCTGTGTGACTTGCGGGAGTGATGATGATGACGTCACGCTGAAGTAGTTGCACGAAGGCTGCGCTGACGTTCATACTCGGGGTCACCAGTGAAGAGATATGATGTTCATACTCGGGATCACGTCGGGGTCACCAGTTTAGAGATATGAGGAACAGGGTGTAAAGTTCACTCATACTCTTGGAAAAGGGAAGATCCTCCGACCAGATGGATGTCGTATCTGGTGGGCAACTGCCCGATGATTGTTGTCGGGAAAATGTATATATGCTATCTGCGCGGTAAACTCTGCTTGCGCGATGCAGGATTGATGCGTTTGTTCGCATGTGGCGGTGTAGATGCCGCCACACACTTATGAGGATTTTTAGTGTGATGACGAATATGAGTTGTTAAAGTTTCCTTTCGACTAAAACTACGCGATCATACATCACACTTATATGGTTTTTCACCTGTGTGTTGACGAATATGTTGTGTTAAATTTACCTTAAGATTAAAACTACGTTGACACACATCACACTTATAAGGTTTTTCACCAGTGTGTGTACGAATATGACTTGTTAAATTACCCCATGTTCTAAAATTACGCTGACATAAATCACATTTAAAAGGTTTTTCACCAGTGTGAAGACGAATGTGAGTTGTTAAACTACCCTTTCGAGAAAAACTACGCTGACATACATCACACTTATATGGTTTTTCACCTGTGTGTTGACGAATATGTTGTGTTAAATTTACCTTAAGATTAAAACTACGTTGACATTCATCACACTTAAAAGGTTTTTCACCAGTGTGTGTACGAATATGACTTGTTAAATTACCCGATGTACTAAAATTACGCTGACATAAATCACACTTATAAGGTTTTTCACCCGTGTGTTTACAAACATGTCTTGTTAAAATAATTTTATTAACAAAACAACGTTGACATACATCACACTTATGAGGATTTTTAGTGTGATGACGAATATGAGTTGTTAGAGTTTCGTTTCGACTAAAACTACGCTGACATACATCACATTTAAAAGGTTTTTCACCAGTATGTGTACGAATATGATTTGTTAATTTCTGCTTTCTAGTAAAACTCCGCTGACATTCATCACACTTATATGGTTTTTCACCTGTGTGTTGACGAATATGTTCTGTTAAATATATCTTTCGACTAAAACTACGTTGACATACATCACACTTAAAAGGTTTTTCACCAGTGTGTGTACGAATATGTCTTGTTAAAACTATTTTGTGATTAAAACGACGTTCACATACATCACACTTGTAAGGTTTTTCACCTGTGTGTGTACGAATATGACTTGTTAAACCACCCGTTGTACTAAAATTACGCTGACATAAATCACACTTAAAAGGTTTTTCACCAGTGTGTGTACGTATATGTCCTTTTAAGTATACCTTTTCACTAAAACTACGTAGACATACATCACATTTAAAAGGTTTTTCACCAGTGTGTGTACGAATATGTCTTGTTAAAACTATTTTGTGATTAAAACGACGTTCACATACATCACACTTGTAAGGTTTTTCACCTGTGTGTGTACGAATATGACTTGTTAAACCACCCGTTGTACTAAAATTACGCTGACATAAATCACACTTAAAAGGTTTTTCACCAGTGTGTGTACGTATATGTCCTTTTAAGTATACCTTTTCACTAAAACTACGTAGACATACATCACATTTAAAAGGTTTTTCACCAGTGTGTGTACGAATATGATTTGTTAATTTACTCTTTTGACTAAAACACCGCTGACATTCATCACACTTAAAAAGCTTTTCACCAGCGTGTACACGAATATGTTTAGTTGAATCACCCTTATTACTAAAACTTAGTTGACATATATCACAATCGGATTTTTCACATTTTTTTTTACGATCACATTTGTAAGGCGCTTTTGTCCGGATAACTTTCGAGGCTGACTTTTCCTTATTCGTTTGCTCCGCTATTGCATCTTCGAGTGTTATTCTTGGAGTGGCCAGTTTTGGTTTCTTCGCAACGGTCGTGCCTGTGATTATAAATCTGGTAAGTATGTTGGAAGAAGATTGACATACACTTGAGTCAAAATAATAGCCCTTTGCATTATTCAATCTAAGACCAAAAAAAGAATTTCTGGTGACATTGAATAACACACTCAATCACCAGAGACATGAAGTACAAAATATTGTACTAACGTTCAAACGAAGTACGACGGTCTGTTTCAAAACTATCTGATCTAAGATTAAACAACGCAATGCATTCATATGTATTTTAGAAGGTTTCAACTTTATACACCACGATAAAATGGCTATTTAAATGTGTTATTCAAGCTAACATTATTATTGTGTAAATATGTGCTTTCTACCACAATTTTATTGAGATTGAAAAAACAGCGACCAAAATCGAGGAAATAAAATAACATCATTGTCAAATGAAAAACAGCTTTAAAATGTTTTCAAATTGGACTTTCAGGTTTAAAATTCAAATAATCAAATCAAGCATTCAATTTTCAGGCGGCGCAGCAAATTGGCATCCACACTACACAGGTATGTTTTCTGATCCATTTATTTACAGTTTCATCAGATACTTTTAGAATAAGCTGTAGACATCACACAGCCACCTCACTAGCGTTCTGGAATATCAACGCGCGTCCTGGGCGTTCTATGGCATGAGGCGTCATAAGTCACGCTCTCAAGGTTTATTCCGATAGGATCCTACTTTGTGGGATTCTTTAGAAATGTGGATAAAATGAATATTTTGTTCTGAACCGATCTCACTATGGTGATTTCGTGAGGAACGTGGATAGAATTAATATTTTGATCGCTGCTGTGAAACGATAAATGAAAATGCCAGAATACTATTTGATTTATTATTATTACTTAAACCAATCTAGACACGCGGCAGCATGTCAAGCCACGTTCAAGGAAAAAATAACGGGTAACGCAGCAACAATCTTTTTGCTAAATTAATCATTAGGTATCTACTTCGTACTGGCCACTTGTAATGCATATTTTTTTTTTACGGAATGTCAATTTCTGTTTACCTTCCTCCTCAACAAGTTTCTATTACATTTATTTATTTTGTCACAGGCTTTTCACAGTTCTTATAATTAGCATTTTTTTGTATCGCTGTAACATAACCATGGGGTTTATAATATTTATACGAGTATGTATGTCAAGTCAATATCATTGGCTATGTCAAAAATAAATATTTTTATTTAACATGGAGAAAGTTTATGTATGGGCAAACCATATCCGTCGGTACAGGCGAAGAGTGGATCGGTACAGTCAGAACCGCATGTTCCAGATTTATGCAAGGTGGGTTTACAAAGCTTGAAAGAGGCCTATTCCCTCCCAAGGTGTGACTGACGCGCGTCCACCGGATAATGATACAGTGAGTGCTTTTTAGCGAAGCAATCACCTTCAGTGACAGAAACAAACATTTGGTCGGTTTCTGTCACTGAAGGTGATTGTATGCGTGTTGTTGAGCAGGCGTGTGATTAAATACCAGACATGGAGGCCATTGTTATTAGTTCTCTGGATGTGGCCCGTGCTGTCCGTCCTTTACCAAACTGGTAATCTCCAGAACCGGATGGACTGCAAAATTTCTGGATTAAATGGCTTCAAACGTCACACGCTTGCTTAGCCACGCAATTTCAGTCTTCTTTAGAGACGAGGTCGCTACCACTGTTCTTTACGACAGGAGTTACCCACCTGCTCCATAAATCGTTTCGTTCTGCGGAACCTAAGAACTATAGACCACTTACATGTTTACCGACTGTCCATTAAGTTCTTACATCTATTCTTAAAGCAAGAATTGCACACCACATTGAAAATAGCTCAATTATGTTTGTGTCTCAGAATGGATGTAAGAAAGGGCGGGATCCTTTCTTCGGTACTAAGGAGCTGCTCCATATAGATATGGCCATAAGTCAACAGGTTAGTAGATCCCGGAAGGATTCGTCTACATGTTTGATAGATTATAAGGCCTTTGAATCGGTGCCACATACTTGGCTCATTAAGGTGCTGGAGTTATATGTAAAATAAACGCAACACTACGCACTTTTTTGATGTCGTGTATGGGGCAATGGAGGACTGTCCTTCATAATCCAGGATGACAACGGATCCGGGGGATCGATGAATCGATCAGGATTGAGCGCGGAATATTTCAGGGCGATAGTTTGAGTCCACATTGGTTTTGCGTAGCCTTGAATCCTCTTAGCACACTGGGGATTCAGGTCTAGGCTATCGGTTGAGAAGAGGTGGTCAGATGATATCACATCTTTTTTACATGGATGATTTGAAGCTCTGCCTCCAACAATTAACACCTGATGGAGCTACTGAAGGTAACAGAAACGTTCAGTAGCGCCATCAGGATTGCGTTTGGTGTGGATGGATAAATGTGTAGTCATGCATGTAAAGTGAGGGGGGATAATGATATCCGTGGGAACCCAACTTACGGATGCTTTACACCTTAGATACCTCTCCTCAACCGAAACCTACTAGTATTTGGGTATGTCAGAAGCATTATGCATCAATCTTGCCGACATGAAAGAATCGTTGAAGGAGCGCTTCTTGTGTGTTACACCGTCTTTTATCAGGCGGAAAGAAGGTTCGTGCCTTTAACGGTTGGGTCATACCGGTTTTGATATACTCTTTCGGCATACTTAAATGGCTCCGACCTAACTCGACGTCCTGGATAGGGGGGTCCATACACTATTGACTGCAAACCTGATACAACACCCACGATCATCGGTAATGAGACTGTACATCCCGCGGAAGTGCGGGGGTCGAGGCTTTCTAAATGCAAAGTCCCTCCACAACCGCGAGAATGGCAGTCTCAGGGAATATTTCCTTGAAACTGATACGTGGTCGCAGTGGACCAGGGCCTCACCCCACTATACTTGGCAAAAGAGAACTGGCGCAAACCTGTAGTACTAGATACTAACGATCGTAAGGAAGTATGGCAAGACAAAGAACGTCACAGAAGCTTTTGCCGGGCCCTCCATGGTCCTGATGTAGATTTTTGGCGTCTGTATCCTGACTGCGTTTCGGCGACCTCTTCGGGGAAACCGAAGGATTTGTCTGTGCGATTATGGATGAAGTTATCAGGACGAATAATTATCGGAAATACATTGTCAAGGCGGACGGAACGGTTGACATCTGTCGGACATGCCATCGTCCCAGTGAATCAATTCGACATATTGTTTCCAGTTGATCTCGTCTTGCTAAGGGCGAATACTTGCACAGACAATCTAGTGGCTAGGATTATCCACCAGCAACTTGCCTTGCAGTACAACCATGTGCAGTCGGAATTACCCGAATCAGTTCTCGAGAATAGTCACGCCACATTGTACTGGGATCGATCTACGAGTATCATCACTGACAGGTCTATTGTAGCCAATTAGCCGGATACTGTGGTGAAAGATCGACGAGAGCGCCGTGCAATAATTGTTGATATCGCTGCCCCTCATGACGAGAATCTCGTGAAAGCTGAGATGTAATATAGATAGAAAAAAAGTATCTTGACTTAGCACACGCGATTGTCGACATGTGGGTCGTGGACTATGCAATCATTGTACCCATAATTGTTACGGTAAACGGCCTAATAGCGGAGAGCCTCAACCAACACCTCAGGAGGCTCTCATTGCGCGGCTGGGTCAAGGGCTTGATCAGAGAGCAATACTTCTGGACACGGCACGCATATTGAAGACGTTCCTCTCTCTGTCGGTGGGCCACTATTTTTATATTTTTAAATGTTATGTTTATGTTTTTTATAAAAATATTTAAAAATGTAATTAACATGTATGTTAATATAATAAAGAGTTGTAAAAGAGATGTTTTAAAGAGATTATTAATAATACGATTACACTCATAATTGTTGGTGGTTATTATCTAAAGTACTGTTTTAGTCAACCTCAATTTATATTCATTAATATAATTACTACGGGCATACAATTTACGTTTCATAAGTCAAAAAATAATGAAAGATAAGTTTAACATATCAATTTTTAGTCAACCTCATCTTACATTCGTTAATAGACATAGTTATAACAGTCATGCAATTTACATGAAATAAGTCAAAAACCATTTTAGTCAATAACATTAGGTAATTAAGAAATCAGTAACTGAATAATAGGTTTCACGAAAAAAAAACGTGATTAGATATTCTAACACAGCTTGGGAATCAGTTATAGAATTTAAAATACCAAATACACTCAATGCCCTTAAGTTAAGTTTTGTGTCTTGCACTTCTCAACGTATCATGCTCTTGATGAGCATGATACGTTGAGAAGTGCGTTTTAACATCATTGCCGCTTCAAATATGTACAGAGAGTTGGCTCAAAAGCACAAAAAAGTGTATGTCAACACGCATCAATCTGGCTAAGTCCAAATATGCTTAGCTTTTGAGCCAACTCTCTGTTGGTTGAATTACCCCAGAATAGGATACCATATTTTAGTATGGAGTCTACTTAAGCATGGTAAACAGTTAGTAAAGAAAGTACTCTGTAACTTTTCTTAATATCTAAATACGAAAACTGATTAATTTTTTTGCAAACATGACCAGGTTGACCAACGTGTATGTTCCAGTTTGGTTCAGAGTCAATATGTATGCCACGAAATTTGATGTTTTTTACTTCTTTTACTGTGTGATAACAAAAGTGGACCAAGAATACTTCCTTGAGGCACCCCGTACTAAGCCGTTTTAGGCTTAGACTGAAACGCTTGTTCTTATTTTGTTTCATTTGATATTTTTGTTATTTGAGTTATTTGAAGCCTATTTTTGAGGTATTGTTCTAGTTTATTCAGATGTTTTTTTTATTTTCATAAGCAATGCAGGCGGGGGCGGTAGCCACTGGCCCGTGCACACGAAAATCGCCATAATGGGGGTCATGCAAAAAAGGAGTCGATAGTACATTATTAAAGGTAGCCGTGTGCAAAATTTCACTTTCCTATTGCCAGCAGTTTCGGCTGTGCATTGATATGCCAGTCATACAGACAGTTTCATCTCACATGTCATTTATTTCATAACCAAATACATTGTGTTTAAAATATTACATTGATGATAAATAAAATAATAATAATAAATGAACATTAACAAGGTACATTTAAATTTAAAATTCATTACTAACAATATCACGAATATAATTATCCCTATATATTTTGTATACCCCATAGGCCCCCAGGGCCTATCATTAACTCTTATTGCAAGTCAATTTTAGACGAAAAATAACCTGACGTGCTAGTTTTTACCATGAGCGCGCCAAGTAGCAGGCGAGCCAGCGATCACGTGACCTGAGCCGGTGCGTGACTACGTCACAGGATTTCAGCACACTGACCTGCAACTTATCCTTACCATCAAGTCTTTTTTGACATTTAAACCTTCGTCAATTTAACTGCCCTGCCAACATAATTTACAGCCTTGTGAAACTAACTTTTATTGACCTGATTCAATTACATTTTAATACGACGTTTGAGGAAAGAACCATACAGATTCGAGTGGACTTGTTCAGTCAGTGCACGCATTTATCATTAATCGTGTGGCTCAGAAATTAAGGAGCTCGAACAATACCAAAGAAAGGACGTTTTAAGTACTCAAACTGCCAGAAAAAAAAACTAAGATAGACCAAATATAACCCACTTAGTCTTCACATAATAATTAAAATAATAATAATATTATACTTCGCAAAGTAAATATTCATGTCATTGTGTATATAATAATCATGAAATGTCAAAGTGTATATAAAATAAAAATAAAGTAACCAAACAAAAACCCACATTCAGTATGCAAAAAGTGAAGTACGTCAGTCCCAAGCCTTTTTGTCCTCAATATAATTTTAAACGGTATAAAAAGTTTTCTGGCACAACTTACGTTTAATAAATGCTTAGATCTTGAACGTAGCTTGTTTATTATAAATGCGAATACATTGACATCTGAACGAGGCAACTATTTTCTAGAGCCTTGGTGTAGGTACAACAAATTTGTGTTTGTTCCTAGTTTTTATATTAAGGATAACACTGTAGTTTTTAAACAATTTCGTTTTTATGGGCTTATAAAAGGTTTTCAAAAATATACTGAGAAGGCACAGTCATTACTTTCATTTCCTTAAATTTCTCTCTGAGTGTCTCGTACTTAATTTATAAATTGATCTAGCAGCTCTTTTTTGAAAAACAAATATAGTCCGAATATCGGCGGCATATTCCCACACCAGAGTCCCGTACGACATTAAATTATCAAAACAGCTAAAGTACACTAAACGGGCTGGGTCTATGTCAGTTAAGTTACGATTTTTTTCTAGCAGCGTATACTGCGGAGCTTAGCTTTTTTGACAATTTATCAATATGTGGGACCCACCGAAGCTTAGCATCCAAAGTTAAGCCTAAGAATACTGTGCTTTCTTCAGGTTTCAATTCTTCGCCTTCAACGTGAGGTAGCGTAAACTTAATGCATTTGGTCTTCTTTTCATTAAGAAGTCAATTATTAACATTGAACCAGTGAACTATTTTTGAGATCGCGTTACTTACATCGTTAGGAACCAGCTGCCGACGTTTAAGTTTAAACAAAAGTGAAGTATCATCCGCAAACAACACTATATCATGATAGTAGGTGTGTATTGGGGTACCTGGATCAAGCGATCCAGGTACCCCAATACACAATTCAAAATGATTGTTGTATTCAAAATCTTCTGTTCAAAATGAAGGTGGTAAGTAATTCAGAATCCTCTATTCAAAATGAGTGTTGTATTCAAAATCCTCTTTTCAAAATGAGTGTTGTATTCTGAATCCTCTATTCAAAATGTGTGTTGTATTCAAAATCTTCTATTCATAATGACTGCTGATATTAAAAAAAAAAATTACCTTGTGAGGTGAAGTAAACTGTGTTTTTTATTACTTTATCAACATTCAATTTTCATTTAGGTATGTATGATGCAGTGACGTGTAGGTATTTATATGGATGTGGTCTCGCAGAAAATACTGAATACCTATATCGTTTAAAATCGCATCTAGAATCAGTTGTTAGGTATGAGTGCTTGTTTACATAACTAACACTTTGCCATTCCCGTAAAGGAAACTGATCGCATTCTTTTCTACCCATCTTGTGCCTCACAGCTATTAAGCTTTAGTTATTATTTTACGTCAGAAATCAGTATGATAGTATTACGATCAAACCAATATACCACATGCCAAATGTTTACCTATGATAAATATAGAGGTTTACATAATGAGTACCGACATGAATAATAAGAAGTACCTACATGCGTATAAAAATGTGAGTGTTCCCCTATAATAATGAAGTTTTAACTAATTTTTCCTAGGTAATTAAATTCAATATAATTTGACTATTGGTGTATGCATAGTTGTATGTTTGCTAAATGTAACTATGAGTATGATGTGTAGGTAGGTGACTTTTTAGCAGAAGCGATGAAAATAAAACAACTGAAATGGAATTGCTGGTTTATTCACATCTTTTTATGCAATTTGCTTACAATATCCTTAACACATTTATAGATATCATCATTAAATACATTCCCCACAACATGTTGGACACAGATATTGGCACTACAATCACATGGCGAATTTATGAATTCTTCGGCGTCAAAAACTCGTATTCGTATTATTTTACTGCGATGACCCGTTGATGGTTTCTGTATGTATGAGTATACGTGATTTCGTCGTCTTTTATTACTATGTCCTTTATTTATTTTTATACTTATTTTGCTACATTTTTAAATATTTTTATAAAACAACTTAATTAAGAAAACATATAAAAATATAAAAAATAGTGATCCGCCGGTAGCGGGAGCAGAGTCCAAGCTACCGGTGGTTAGGGCTCCAGAGACAGGAACCTCCTCACAATGCGAGCCGTATCGAGGAGTACTGCTTTCTGAATCAGGCCCTTGATCCAACCGCCTAACGAAAGCCTCGAGAGATGTTGGTCGAGGCTTTTTGCCATCAGGCCATTGGCCGATACGACAATACGACAATCGGCACAATGACAGCCGAGTTCACATTCCACATGTCAACAACCTCGTGTGCTAAGTCGAGATATTTAATTTGTTTCTCTTTCTCAGCTTTTACGAGGTTCTCGTCATGTGGAATGGTAACATCGATTATCATTGTGCGGCGTGCTAATCGATCTATCACTACTATGTCAGACTTATTAGCGATAATAGTCCTGTCAGTAATGATAGACCGATCCCAGTACAACGTGACAAGGTCATTTTCGAGAACTGGGTCGGGCACATACTTGTAATACGGTACGGTACCTCAGAATCCACAAGTTTATATTTCAAAGCAAGTTGCTGGTGAACAATCCTGGCTACTGTGCAAGTACTCGCCGTTAGCCATACGAGAACAACCAGAGATAATATGTCTGATGGACTCACCTGGACGGTGGCATGCCCGACACACGTCAACCGTCCCGTCCTTCATAATATGTCTCCGGTAGTTATTCGTCAAGATAACTTCGTCCATAATTGCACAGACGAAACCTTCAGTTTCCCCGAAAAGGTCACCAAAACGTAGCCAGGATACGGACGCTAGGAAATCTACACCAGGCTCATGAAGAGCCCGATAGAAGCGCCCGTGAAGCTCCTTGCTTTGCCATACCGCCCTGCGGTCATCGGTAGTAAGTACTACAGGTTTGTGCCAGCTCTCTTTAGCCATGGAGAGCGGGGTGAGCCCCTTGTCCACTGCGACCACATCACGGTGCATACCCACTTCGGCTTTTAAAAAATATTCCCCGAGACTGCACACCTCGCGATTGTGGAGGGTCTTCGCATTTAAAAAGCCTCGAACCCCGCACTTTCGCGGGATGTACAGTCTCATCACCGATGATCGTGGGTGATGCATCCGATTTGCGGTCAGAAGTGTACGGACCCGCCTATCCAGGGCGTCAAGTTCGGTTTGGGTCCATTTGAGTATGCCGAAAGAGTACATCAAAATCGGCATGACCCAACCGTTGAAGGCGCGCACCTTGTTTCCGCCCGAAAGAAGACTAGTTAATACCTTCTTCAGGCGGCCAAAGAAGCGCTCCTTCAACGATTACTTCATGTTAATAACGTTGATGCCTAACGCTTCCGACATACCCAAATACTTATAGCTTTCGGATGAAGAGAGGGATCTAAGGTGTATGGAATCCGAATGTTGAATACCTTCGGATTCCATAATCTCACCACGCTTAACATGCATGATTGCACATTTGTCTACACCAAATTTCATCCTGATGGCATGACCTTCAGTAGCTCCATCTGTTGCAATTTGTTGGGGGCAAAGATTTTCAAGTCATCCATGAACAGAAGGTGAGATATGAATGACCTCACCACCTCTCTTCAACCGATAGCCTAGACCTGAATCCTCCAGCAGTGTGCTTAGAAGATTCAGAGCCAAGCAGAACCAAAGTGGACTCAAACTGTCGCCATGAAATATTCCCCGTTTAATCCAGACAGGCTCGTCATTCCCCTGGATCTGTTGACTGTCAATGTGTGTATTAATTTTTACTCTCAAAATGGATGTAAGAAGTTTATAGATCGTCGACAAACACGTGATCGGTCTATAATTCTTGGGTTCCGTGGGACTACCTGACTTATGGAGCAGGTGGGTAACGCCTGTTGATAGAAACTGCGGTAGCGACCCAGACTCTAAGGATGACTGGAACTGAGATGCCAGGCAAGTATGCGAACTAATTAGCCATTTCGACCAAAAGTTGTGCAATCCATCCGGCCCTGGCGATTTCCAGTTCGGTAACCGACGGACTGCTCTGGCAACGTCTGCTGGCGTAATTAGGACTGTTTCCATTTCTGGTATAGTTTCACACACTCGCTCGACATTCTGCATCCAGTCAGCCTCAGTGTCTCAGACGGGTACTGACCAGATGCTGCGCCAGAATGCACTTGTGGCGGTAACATCTGGGCGGCACACGTCCGTCAAATTTTGTTCAGGTCGCTCCCAAGCTCTATATACCCACCTTTCAGCGCTCTGGAACATGCGATTCTGCGAGTATCGATCAACCCGCCGCTTATACCGCCGAATACGGCTCGCCCATGCACAAATTTTCTACTTCAGGAAGTCGATGCGCTCTGTGACACGGGACATGTATTCTCGAGGGCTTATTTCAGTCCCCGAAAATGCCCGCCTCACAAAGCGCATCACTCGTGGTCTCGTATTGCCCTCCCTGAAACAGTATAGTTTGCCTAAGAGTACCCTGGCCCCATCGATACGTCGCTCGATCCTGCATTGCCAGGCTGGTACGGTTGGTTTTTGTCGAGCAGCTCCGTCACAGTTTGGAAACTTGACGTTAGCTAAACGACATGCCGCAACAGCCGCGCACAGGATCAAGTGTGTATCAACGAGATTCTCGCTGTTCTCGAACAAGTTCTTAAGTTGCGAGTCCAGGGCACACACCAGCGCCCTATTTTTTTTGTGCATAGGTAGGCGTGGTAATCTCGGTCTAAGTTCGGTCGGAGTGGATCTATACTCGCGAAACGCATCCTCCAGTGCGCTCCTCAATCGGTCGTTGCATTGGCTACTTACTGTGGTAACCCTACCGTCTTCTTCTTCAACACCATGATTGGACCGCGGTAGATCAATGGTTGACGCTTGTACCGCGGTTTGTGCCGGAGTCGAGACGATAAAGTTGCTCAGTATCTCTGAGCGCATGAGCGATGACCCGCACCTGATCCGACAGTCGTTGGGCCGAGACGCTGACGGTTGGTTCTAGTTCCTGAAAAAGAGACAGCATCCTATCACGGTACACAGTGAGGTGAGTTCCCCCCTCTGTAGACCCATAATATGCGCGCATCGCGTTCTCGTTCATAGACTGAGTCCATCTCATGCGCTGCACACAACCACCGGCAGCGGGGACCCGGCTCGGGGCCGGATGGCACCTAAGTCCCAAGCTCCTCGGTGGCCGGCCTCTCCCCTGCCGACGAACAGGTGTTGGCGACGTCGGCGGGGAAAAATACTCGTCGCTCGAGCTCGACGCAACTACCGCGGCCGGTGTCGTCACAGCACTCACGGTGGGGCTGGATACCGGCGGCGGCGAGGTGGAGCTGGGCGAAGAGTCCGGAGTCAACATTTTTTAATTTTCGGTTTCATATTTTGGTTTATTGATGTTTTACCGGAGGTGACATCTGTCATGTCACCTCCGATGCGGTAGTTTTTGGTTTAATAACATTATGTTGTAGTTTGATGTCTTTTTTTTAATTTTCTGTAGTTTTGCAGGTTTCAGGTTTACTCCAAAATAAAATTTTCTTGTTATATTGGGTCCAAAAACTTTTAACAATTTAAATTACGGAGATGAGAAAACGAGACGTTTTGTTGACACGGTGTTGCCAGCTTGATCATTCCACCAAAATTATTATTATTGTTACTGTTGTTACTATTGCTGCATGGTGGCGTGTCTTCAAATTAGAATGGTTGAAATGGTATTTCTCTCTCCAAATAGTTGGCAACTTTTTGACGTAAGGTTTGTTCAGCAGGAATAGGTGAGTATGAAGAATTAGTAGGGAAATTGTCGCTGGATATCTGAAACAAATAATTACATATTATTAATTAAATAAGACTAGAATTACAAGTTCATGAAGACAACAAACTATCCTAGAATATATCCTGTAAATATTGAAAATTAAATTATAATATGCATTACTTATTTATATTTTAATTAATAATTTAAAATACTTTTTGATAATAATATTTACTTACCGACATCGTAGAGCAGTATGACCACTTGAATGTATTTTTTTGGTATCTTGGCTGGTTTATACATATACTAGTTATCCATTCTTTTTTTGTAATTAAGGTTCAATTTAATTTCGTTTTATGTTTGTAATGTAATTCAAAACTTAAGGCTCTCTATATGGCTAGAAATTTATGACACGTGTACAAATATGCACTACATTCTATATACGAGCGTTATACCCGCAGCGTTTGTCCCTCTAACACCTTCAATATTAAAAAAGAACTTTTAATTAATTTATATATGTACGTTTTCATTTAATTTATACCTAAAGAATGGCATATGAGACACAATTGATATTCTTATTAAGCGTTTAAAACTCTGCGGTTAGAACGCTCGTCTACAGATTTTGGTCGATGTATAAATGCTGTGCTTGCAATCTTTATGATGAACTTAATTTTGCATTTATGCATTTTTACATATTTGGTTATGCATGACGCGTTTTTTCACCTATATAAACGGGATGAGGGCTACAGTTCGCTACCAAACCATCAGCGGAAGGACTCGGTGCTCCTCATTTTCTACAAGAACATAAGTACATCGAGCAAAACTCAGCAGACTTTGAAATGTAAGTAATTTATTATGTTTTCAATCAGTTCTCTGATGATTAATTTCATCTATTCACTCAATTTATCTATTCAACCGTTTCATTTATTCATCGATTTAATCATTTCATCCATTTACTCATTTCATTTATTCATCAAATTATTTAATAATCGATTAATCTATTTTGTCCAAATAATTAATCTACTTTTTCTTATACGTTTAATCTATTCTCTCAATTAAAGCAATATAATGTAATCATGTACTGAACTGTGCCTTGCGCAATGTTTTCTTTGTTGTCTAATTCTTAAATAAAACTAATAAATATATATTGTTGCAGGTAAAAACAAACAGCTACCCAACTTTTCTCTTCCGATGATGAAGCCGAGCATCAGCAGCAGCAGCTGTTGAAAAAACCGAAGGACTCTAGAGCGTCATCTTCGTTACTGACTGGCAAGAGGTTGGCGGAGGAAGAATCGTTGAACACCGAGATTAAGAAGAAGAAGAAGAATAAGACCACAATCAAACCCATCAGCACCAGCATGAGAGCCACATCGCACGATCTATTCGGGACCGACAGCGACGACGAGCAGGAAGTGGAGACCGTTGGAAGCACCTTGGGTAACAAAATAGCACCATTGCATTCGTATTACACCCGTAGAGTAGCCAAGGGTATAAGTAAACAGACACATGAAAGCAAAAAAGGCAATTTTTTTGTAGAAGTAAAGATCTATGATCACAGTGAGGTACAGCGTATATCGCCTATAAATAGATGGAGGCACGCAATCATTAGTGTTAAAAATCGTACTAATGATGACACGCCAGCATGGAAGCATTTAAAAGATTTTATTAATTAAAGAAACTCATAAGGAGTTCAAGCACTGTCCCATAGATTACGTCAGTAGTTATTTTTAGTATTTATTATTTCCCCCTCAATTATGATATGTTACTTACTCACTTACTTCTTTTTAATCATTATAATAATCAATTTCCTAATTACTTTAATTTTAGTATCTTATATTATATTAATATAGTAGTTAAAGGGTACTTGTATACATAAAATATTCATAGGGCTGATAAATCATAATAAAATGAAATGTAACGTAACTATAATTTTATCTTTTTGTTTTATTTACAGTACAAACCCCGTCTACTCACCAAATGCAATATACAAATAATCTAGAATATAAAGAATGTAAAACATGTTTCATGAAATTACCGATGAATGAATTCAAATATCGTTTGAAAACCAATATTCACAAGTCTAATAGTTTATTGCAAAGCGAATTTGAAAATATTTATATAATTGCAAGTGCTTTCAAAAACAGAATCATAACATATCGTTTAAATCCTGCACAAGATGCTGAATACCACACACCGGAGGCATTCTTGTGTAAGAATAAAAATGAAATCCTGAAACTTATACATACATCTTTAATGAAAAATACTTGTCTCAAGATTAATTTCGAATTGTTTGCCCACTTTGTCTTACCAAAAACGAGTGAGCAACAACTTAAGTCATTCAATACGAAATATGAAATTATTTGTAATAACACGGATATTGATGAATTGTATTCGAAAGTGATCCAACTTTTAAAATGTAAAATGTCTGAATTTGAGCACAAACTCTGGATGGTCTTACCATTCTGTAAGTCATCTAGAAATCAATGTGAATATATATTGTCCAATGAGAGGTGGCATATTTAGATTTACCAACAAAAATTAAGAATTCTAAAAGTTGTATTAATATACAAAATAATGACAATCATTGCTTTTTATGGAGCGTGGTAGCTGCTTTGTTTCCTGCTAAGATTAACGTAAGCAGGACTCATTCGTACCCGCACTAGGTACACTTCTGAATTAAATATTGATGGAATTTCTTTTCCTGTCTCATATCAAGATATAAAACTATTTGAAATAAACAACAACATAAGTATTAATATTTATGGAGTAGATAATACGACCCAAAACGTGACTGGTCCCCCATATTTAACAAATAACAGAAAATCTGTACATGTGAATTTGCTATATTTAGAAAGAAAAGGATTAAGTCATTACTGTCTTATTAAAAATCATCCGATTAGTAAGACGACAAGTGACATGTCATAAAGGTATTTTTTTACTGTGTGAATCATGTTTACAATTCTATAGCAGTGAAAACAAATATAGATCTCATATCTGTTCAAAAGTTTTATCAATTTTACCTGGAAAGAATAGTAAACTCGGTTTTAAGAATTTTGAAAGGAAACAAAAAATAAATTATGTCATTTATGCAGACTTTGAAAGCCTATTGCAGAGTTGTTTCGAAACAAAATGTGAAAAAACACATAATTTCAAAAAACATTGGCCCTCATGTTTTGGATACTATATATGTTGTTCACGCGATCCAAGCCAAAATAAAAATGTTACATATAGGGGTCCTGACTGTGTTGAAGTATTTGTTACTAGATTAATAGAAGATGTGAAGAAAATAAATGAAATATTATCGATAACATAACCAATGATACCTTTAACAAATAAGAGCAAATCAGTTATAACAATGCTAGTATTTGTCATATTTGCGATCAGTTATTATTTCATGATAAGGTGCGTGACCACGATCATGTGACAGGAAAGTATAGAGGACCTGCACATGTTCAATGTAACTTAATGTTTAGAGTATGTCCATTCATACCAGTATTTTTTCATAATTTATCGAATTACGACACCCATCTCTTTATACAAGAATTAGTGAGACGTGAAGGTGATATAAAAATTATACCTAAGACTAAGGAAAAGTATTTAACTATTACCAAATATATAGATAACGAGAATGGAGGCAATTCTATTCAAATAAAATTCATAGATTCGTTTAAATTTTTAAGCTCTAGTCTAGATGCACTAAGTAAAAGTTTATCAGCAGAATTCAATGATGAAAATTTAAACTTATTAAAAAGGAAAGGTATTTATCCTTACGATTATATTAACACATGGGACATGTACGAAGAAACAACACTCCCTCGAAAAAAATACTTTTATAACACTTTGAAAATGGAACACATTAGCGATAAAGAATATGAACACGCGAAAACTGTGTGGAATGCATTTAATATCAATAGTATTGGCGAGTATACTGATTTATATTTAAAATGTGATGTTTTATTACTGTGTGATATATTTGAAAATTTTCGTTAAATAAGCTTAAAATATTATAAGTTAGACCCTGGGTACTATGTAACGGCACCAAGTTTAAGCTGGGATGCTATGTTGCTATACACGCGTGTTGAGCTAGACTTGATTGATTACTTAGAAATATATCAAATGTTAGAAAAGGGCATCCGTGGTGGGCTGGCTCAATGCTCACTACGTCATGCAAAAGCAAATAATCCTTATCTAACAGAATACAATGATCTAGAACCGTCTAACTATTTGATTTATCTCGATTGCAACAATTTGTACGGATATGCAATGACAAAAAAAATCCCAATGTCAGAATTTAGACTTTTAAATCAGAAGGAAATAAGCTGTTTCGATATAATGAGTGTACCTGATGATAGCGAATATGGATGCATTTTAGAAGTAGATCTCGAATATCCTGAATCAGTACATGATTTTCATAGTGATTTACCTTTTGCTCCAGAGAAATTCACACCCCCTGGAGGAAAGACAGCTAAACTCATAGCTAATTTAGATGATACATTTTACTATGTAATTCATTATATTCACTTAAAGCAGTTTTTAAAATCCGGTTCTAAGAAAAATTCACCGAGTTCTTACTTTCCGACAAGAAGAATATTTAAAAAAAAAATTGATTTAAATACTACCCTGCGTCAAGCATCTACAACTGCATTTGAGAAAGACTTTTTCAAGCTTTTAAATAATTAAATTTTTGGTAAAACTATAGAAAACAAACGTAAACAGGTAGACATTAAACTAGCTACAAAATGGATGGACAAAGGAAATGTGACAAATAAACACCTCTGTGCTGAAAAACTAATTTGTAAACCTAATTTAAAATATGTATCGATATTTTCAGAAAACTTTGTAGCTGTGCAACTAAAACCCGAGAGAATTGTTTTGGACAGACCGATATAGTTTTACTGTTTTAGAATATGCTTAGTTACACCTTATCAATATCATTCTTACGAGTATATTATACTATTAAAAATTCTTCAATCTTCATCATTATACTATTAAAAAAAAAAAATGAATAATGTCAGGCTATGTTACACAGACACCGACAGTCTCCTTTATTTATTTTACACAGAAGATATTTACCAAGATATAAAAAATAATATAAAGAATTTTGATAAAAGTGATTTTGATTTAGATAACCCATATGTAATACCTCGGTTAAATGCCAAAGTACCTGGTCTATTCAAAGATGAATTAGGTGGAGACGTGATCAACGAATTTACTGGTTTAAGAGCAAAGCTTTACTGTTTATCGGCCTCTAAAACTGAAATAAAAAAAGCGAAAGGTATTTCAAACTCTGTTACTAACAGGCTAGAGATGATGCATTACAATAAATCATTATTTGATGATGAAAGTATATCATGTAAGATGAACATGATTAAGTCAATCAAGCATGTTTTGTATTCGCAACAAGTAAATAAACTGGTAATGAATAGAAATGACGATAAAAGATATATACTTCCAAATCAGATCGAAACATTACCTTGGGGTCACTATACCGTTGTATTATAGTTTATATCTTACATTAAACTCAAGCTATTAATTTTTAGCATTAAGTACCTATTATGATATTGGTTAATAAACGGATAAGTAACAACATCGAACTTTGTTTTATTTTTTGATCCCTATATAAATATATATATACACAGGTCATTTACATTTATCTTACATTTCAAAATAAAGTTCAACAAGCAAGCACATACTTTCGAAAATTCGAAAATCAATCATGTAAAGTGAAACATAGTGCACTCTTACCCAATACTATTAGATGTATAATATGTGGTCCATCTAACTGTGGAAAAACTAACATAATGCTTAATTTAATATTACATGAAAATGGTCTCAAGTTTAAGCATTTATACTTGTACTCGAAGACGGATTTCCAGCCAAAATATTGTTTTTTAAAACAAGGTATGAGGTACATACCAGGTGCCAACTTCTTTGTCTTCAGTGATAACAAAGAAGTCATACACCCTTTTTTTTTTGGGTGGGAAATCATCAAATAACTTCTCCCGCTCTGAGTGGAGCGGGAGGGCGTGTCAGACTTTTACTGACTAAAACCCACCCGTGTTCCTTCAGTTGCCTGTGCCAGGGCCACGGTTTTCTCTTTAGAATGACCCGCGACCCTGAGGCGTCGGCCCTATCGGACCCCGTCAATTTGTGCTGACATCTCTTTGAGGCGCGCGTGGAACACAACGCGCCGTCGACCCGGGCCTGGTTCTTACCGGACGGCCAGCTACCCATTGCTCGCCGTCCGCAAGCCCGCGCCTACGGTGGCCGGGAATCTGCAGGCGACTCCCGACGCCCAGGGCGTCTCCTGCGGCGGCTAGTGGGGGCGTGAGGGCGCAAGTCTCTCCCCCTTACGCGCTCCGCCTCCTCCTTCGCGAGCATTACTGCTTCGCAGGAGTTGACGGCTTTTCATTCCCTCTCGCTCCGTACCATGGCCTGGACCAGGGCCGGACGCGAGAGATCGCCACCGCCAATCGCCTCCGCGAGGACACTGCGGTGCTCCGCCCAAGCTGGGCATACCTCCACCGTATGCTCCACCGTGTCGTTCGCCTTATGCGAAACAGGAACCTCCCGAAACAACCGTGTCCGGTGAGGACCTGTGTCAGGCGGAAGGTGAGGACGCCGTGGCGCCTCTCCAACCACTCCTCAAAGAGGGGACTTACCGCCGCTATTGTGGCGTGCCCAGCACTGGGTTGCGACAATCGCACCCTCCATGTCGCCATGAGATCCCGCCGGAGCTCTGTCCGCTGTACCGTGATTTCTCGCGGCAGCGGAGTTACACCCCGGCGTTTTGCCTCCTCGCGCCACTCCCATACGTGCGCGAGGGCTTTTGCCTCCAGATCCCATGGCGGCAAGGAGGCAAGTCATACACCCTAATGATGCTTTAACTAATTCCGTTATGATTTTTAATGATGTAGCATGCGAAATTGATTTGATAAATATCCGTAATTACTTTGCAATGGGGAGACATAAGCAGATTGATTGTTTTTACTTATCACAAACCTATTCTAAAATACCTAAACAACTTATACGAGGTAATGTCAATCTTTTGATTATCTTCAAACAAGACGACGTAAACTTAAAAAACATATAAAATGAGCACGTGAATACAGATATCGAATGGATTGAATTTAAAAAACTTTGCCCTGCTATTTGGAAAGACCGCTTTGACTTTTTCTTAATTAATAAAGATCTTCCCCTTAATGAAGGTAGATACAGACAAGGCTTTGAAATATTTATATACTTCTAAAAGTACATATATATATAACCTCATTACAGAAAATAAATCAATCGAAATCTGATATCTGTAAATAACGGATGGATCATACCTAATTAAAAAACATTATGCAGTTTTGATAAAATCAGTAGATAGTATAAAAAATAAAATTAACACAATACAAAATGAAGAAGAAACAGCACATTTAAAATTTAAAAAGGTCTTCAAACCAATAACAGATCCACTAGAAACATTAATTAAAGCGAATGATAAAATGAATCCAAAATTAGACACTTCAAGAGATGAAACGCTTAGAAGATTCAGCTCATCAAGAGATTATGCTGCTGATTATGAAAGTTTTAAAGAATGTATTAAATTAGATTCAAATGATGATTCTGAGTGTGACGTTCTTACAAGAAATCCTTTTACAGATTCTGATGATACACTGATTTCATTCAATAAAGAAGATATGATGGAAATCTATGATAACATGAATGTCCCATTTGGGATACGTAGTGAAGATAAAAAACTGATGATGGGGAATAGCAAGGTTTCGATTTCTAATGCAAATAAGAGCAGTAATTCACCCAAAACCCATATAGTCACTATTGATAAAAGGCCCTATGAATTAACACCCGGCTTAAAGGAACTTTTGGTACGCAGTAAACCTGACCTTAGTTTGGTTACCGAACTAGATAAAATTGTTTATAAAGATATGCTTCATAATACGCAAGCCCACAAAAGGGACTTTCATCCTAATGGTCAGATAAAAGGTGATAAAAGTTTAAATATCGCCCAAATTATTGAACCTTTGTTTTCGCAAAATAGTTATGTTCAAGATGAAGGACAGATAAAGAGAACAAAAAGCGGTGGTTTTTTGCCTAAATTAAAAAAATATAAAAGTAATACTGATTATGTTTACTGAGATGACCCTAATGAACTAATTGAAAGGTTGAAACTTCTAATTGCCTCGAAAAATGCTGGTAATACATTAGTATTTCCAGAAAGAGTTAAAGAATTTCATTGTCATGATTACATGACAATGAAATTCTTTCAATTAATTTATTAGAAGAGTTAAAAGAAGCTAATGCTATAAAAGACTAAAAAGCTTTGAAATGCTCTCAGTTATTAAAGTATTTTACAACATGAATGAACATAAAAATGTTAATTGTGTTCGTACAAATAAAACCTCAGTCATAACTGAAAGTAATATAAGAGTAGACTGTGTTGAGATAAAAAAATACAATAAAAGAAACTGAATCGGGTAAAAATATTAAAGTTAATATTTGCATGCAAATAGAGGAATAAGAAATCTTGAAAAAAAAACTGCATTGAATAAAATTGCAGGAAAATTAAATAAGCATTATGAGCAAAGTAGATGTCATAACTGAAATTCATAAATGTGCTAGAGTTAACTTTCCAAGAAGACAGGTCATACTTAAAGATATCGACGATCTCTGGCAAGCAGATTTAATGGGCATGCAAGCAATTTCAAAAGTGAATGGTGGTTACAAATATATACTAGCAATCATAGATACTTTTTCAAAATATGCTTGGACAATTCCCTTAAAACAAAAAAATAAGAAACTGGTGTCACATGCATTTGAAAGTCTACTGCTTAAAGGACGTGTCCCAAAAAATTTGCAAACTGATCTGGGAAAAGAGTTTTATAATGAGAAATTCAAAAATATTGTTACAAAGTATAAACTAATATAATATATTGGTACTAAAGGAAGAAATCCTCCAGTTTTTGGTGCTGGTATAATCCTAGGTAATTTAATTGGTGTATCTGATACAAATTCTTTTGCTGCTGCGTATGCTAATTCCATCAATGCTTTCTTACATGATGGTTTTAATTTTGTAATGTGCTTTTTAGTATGGCTAACAATCTTTCTAAGAGTTTTGTTTAAACCAGCTCCTGGTTTTACTTTATTGATGTTTTTGTTGAATGCTGATGAAACTGTTTTTTTGTTGTCTGGAATACCTCGTATTGTTTTCATTGCTATTCCTTTATTTTTCTTCAGATTAATAGATTCAAATACAAGTCTTTTTTTTGTTTTAAGAACAAATACGTAATGAATAGAAAAAAAATATATGTATTAGCTTAAATACATATTTGAATAAATTTTACTTTGGCCTACTAAAATACATTTGTTTTATCTATCCAGCTGTTCTCGCTAGTAGGAAGACCGAGCCACTTTACATATACTTGATTCCCTTTTCTTTGTTGGTTTTTTGAAGTTCTTGAGCATAAAACGCACCTAGTATTGGTCGACATCTAGCATCTTCTAACAAGTAAGTTAACGGATAAGTTGCTTGTATTGTTTTCATCTTAAAAAATTCTGTTGACCGATTAGGGTAATAGCCTTTAACAAAACATCCTTTGTATTTACTTATTCTTACAAAATCACCAACACTAAGCTTTCTACACTTGTCGCTTTTCTTACGTTTAGCCATTTGAATATATCTTTGCATTATATTTGTTTTATTGTTATGATTTACAGAAGCAGGAGGTTGTCCCACAGTTCTGTGAGTAATATTATTGTATTCATTTACAATTTTGTTGAGCGTTCCATTCGTCCACTTGTAACTACCGTTAAGACTAAACTCTTTGTATAATTTGTTTTTTAATGTTCTTATTAATCTTTCTACAATAGAGGCTTTTTTAGTAGAATACGTTGAATAATGATTAATATTGCTGGATTATCTGCTGCTGGTAGTATAGCAGGAGGTGCTGCTGGTATTGCGAAAGCAATTAACGCATACAAAACAGCTCAGAAGCAATTGTGTGAAGCAGAACGACACAACAAGGAAATGGAGGCGATATTCATTGGAAGAGGATTACATCTCAAGCATTACAAAGATGGTTTAGGTATTTACTTAACAGAAAAAAAAAATTGAAATCTCGGCTAACCCAATAGAGCTTTTACCAATATTGGCATAATCAAACACTCGAATAATGTACCATTCTTCCGAGGTGTGTTTATGAGAGATAAATTACCAGAAAAAGTTTTACCGATAGAATGTGGAGTGATCAATTACTACTCTCTGGGTACTCATTGGGTCGCCTATGGTAAAATAAATGAATACATTGAATATTTTGACAGTTATGGTAACTTAAAACCTCCAAAAGAATTTATGAAGTATGTAGGAAATAACATCCAGTATAATTATGAAAACTTGCAGCGTGATCATTTGTATAATTGTGGACACTTATGTTTAAAATTTCTTAAGTCATTCTGGAAAAATAATAAAGTAGCCTAATATATTGTTTATTTTTATTTTTTTATTAATATAGATAGATGTCCTTGTAACGTAAACAGAAGTAGTTATAAAAGTTTATATCCTGATACACTACTCACATTTTTAGATTGCATGTGACGATAATCACTAATCGCATAGTTAACAGTAATTGAGCTAAATTTAATTTAATAATAGTAATACTACCTATTTTGTTTATACATGGAAACAACATGCTAGTTTTAAATAAAACGCCTACCGTGAGAAGAAAATGTAATATTTCACTCCCTGTTTCCAAAGAAGTCAGACGTATCAACACTATTAACATAAAAAGACAAATTAAAATTACAAAAGAGAATAAAAGATTTCTCAGAGATATTGGATTAAAATTAAAATAATAACAACATGCTTCAAATAACAGATTTAACGCAACAAGACAACTCTATCGAAAGTTATGAGATTCATAGCTACAATCCGTATAATTCTAGTTTTAAAGAAAATGATGAAATCAGGATACCCATTCATCATCAAGATTTGTATGTATTGCCCTGCAGCAGTTCCATTTTTATAGAAGGGCATGCAAGTGTATCTACTAAAGATCACCTGACTTAAACGCATATGCACCAGGGAAAAATAATAAAAAAAGATGTGGATTTCATAAACAACCCAATCTTATATTTCTTTCAAGATATTAGATACGAAATAAATGGCGTTAAAAATGCTGGTATCACAACAACTTTAAAATCGTATGTCTCCATGAATGAAGGTGAAAGTAAAGCTGCAGCAATTTGGGGGTGGAACTTAAATGGTTCCAAAATAGGAAAACGACATTTTAGCGTTATTGTACCACTGAATAGAATATTAGGATTTGCAGAAGATTATAACAAAATAATAATTAATTGTAAACATGAACAAATTTTACAAAGAAGCAGCTCGTCATTGAACAGTGTGCTTATGGAGAAAAATGATTCGGAGGTTCAAGGTTATAAGAAAGGTCTCGCCTTCGCGTCGCTTCAACGCCATCTAACGATAAACTGATCCCGAAGCGATAACTAGTACCCATACCATCTTGTTACTCAGCAACTGTTTCTCGATGGTTCGTAGTATGTCTGGTAGAGGGCGTGATTCTTCTCACTCACACAACTAATCATTTTACGTTTTTAGTCACTTCTGTTTATCCTACAAATACTGTTGTTTGTTGTGTAAGTTTTTGTCAATACGCGGGAATAATTTATCATAGAGAATCATCGATCACTAATAAAGAACTAGATACACAATCAGCGACAAAAAGTGTCCTCACCAAACGCGCACCCATTTGAACATTCGGGTGCGCTTTTAATCTAGTGGAATTCGAACGCTCGAACGGTAAACACGCCTCATTGCTCGTATAAAAACTGTAAAAATAACACATCTAGAACGCTAAAAAAGGATGGAGTTTTATATTTTCGGTAAGTATTAATATTATCATTATATTATTGTTATCACTTTATTGTAAATATTGATATTTTGTCAAGAAATCATCGTAAAACATTTTTTTTAAATTAAATCCTAATAAACAGCACGAGTTATAAAGCATCTTAATTGTAAAGACTCTTAGTTAACGTATTTACTCGTACTATCGCACGCCCACTTAAATTGTTCGGGTTACGTGCGTTGACTCTGTTCCATTAATGGAGACGCTATTATTTCTTTTTTTATTTTATTATTAAAGAATGATTGTTTTGTTTTTTGTATTATGAGACTACTTTACTGCTTCTATAAATATTATAGTATTATTTCATAGATTTTTATTTTTGTCTTTTTTGCTTTCCACGAGAACCAGTGAGGTGTGGAGAATGGATATCAGTCTTAAAGCCGACCCAAGGAAGCGTTGTATGTTCGAGGATTTTTTTAGAAAGTGATGACGAGTGATGGTGAGTGTGACTACGAAAAAAATGACAAGGCTATACAATACACGGAAAACATAAAAATCTATCGAAAAGACGATTATATAAAAAACTCATTTCATTTCATGAAAAATAATAACATAGGTTAATTACCTATGTAAGTCAGTTGTAGCTGTATTTTCTTTTTAAATCTGAATATTAGGTCAACAATTTCTTTTTGATTTTACAAGAACTTTCTGTACCTACTTTTTATATTAAGTAACTATTGAATTTTGATATAAGTTGTTTGTCAAGCAATACCTTTATTATTTTATCACAAATTAAAGAAAAAATTAAATAATATAATTTTTAGTTTAATTATTAATTTAATGTGGTGCCCTATCCAAAACCATCAATCAATCAATCAACTTTATTTTTTCTCACCACAATATACATAAATTATTTTACATTGGTCAGATTCGAGAAAGATACATAATTCTGGTAAGTATATATATTGTGGGAGACTGGTGCCTAAGCTAGGCTCGTGGCCTGTGTTTCAGGACACCAGGATCCCACCCCTTTACATTTTCTTTTTATAAATGATGTACTAAGCGCCATACGTATATGTACAAAACCATATTTAGTTTTCAGGTAAATTATAATCATTACACTTATGCAACATAGACTAAGATATGCTTTATTACCTACAACAACTTTTTGATGCATTGACAAAAAAAAAACCATTTATCATTACAAACTAAAAAAAAAAAAATTGAACAGTTCAACTCCACTCACTCCTTGTCCTAGCGTCGACCCGCGGTCGTAAAGTTTTATTGCTTTCATTTGGCACATTGTATTTCCGACTTTGAAACATGCTTGTAAGGTTGAATTTGTTTTGATGTATGTTGACCAGCGAGTATCGCTCGTAAAAAATTATTGCTTTTTGTACATAGCTTTGTGAATACAACTTTGAGCGTAGCGTTTAAGGTTGAATTTCCATTACGTATATTTATTTCAACTAGAATTTCGTAAACATAATTGGGGACAGTTTTAAGAGAACTTTTGCATGGGATTGTGTATCTAGTTTTTTATTAGTGATCGATGTAGAGAATTCATATTATTGCTTTAATTCAGCAAAAATCGTTTATATATCGAGATTTCTTACCCGAAATTATGTATGGGGAAGTGCCACTACGCAATCACCTTATTGATTTGCCTTACCTCATAAAGGATAATCATGATATAGTGTTGTTTGCAGACGACAATTCACTTCACGACAGTGTAAATAGCGCCCTCGCTAAGGTAGTTAACTGGTTTAATGTTAATAACCTACTTCTTAACGAGAAAAAAACTAAATGTATTAAGTTTACGATACCTCATGTTCGACAAGTAGAAACTAGTGTTCTTTTAAAGGGTGAAGAGTTGAAACCCGAAAACTCCACAGATAGATAAATTGTCAAAAAAACTAAGCTCTGCAACATACGCCGTTAGAAAAATTCGTAATTTAACTGATTAGAGACAGCGCGTTTAGTTTACTTTAGTTATTTTCATAGTGTGATGTAGTACGGTACTACTTTGTGGGGAAATGCCGCCGATATTCAAACAATTTTTGTTTTACAAAAAAGGGCAATTCGTTCAATTTATAAATTAAGTCCCAGACACTCCCTCAGATACAAATTTAAAGAGATTAATATAATGACTGTGCCTTCTCATTCTCAGTATATTAATGAAAATCTTTTGCACATAAAAATATTAATCTGTTTAAAAATACAGTGATATCCATAACATAAATACTAGGGACAAACACAAATTTGTTGTTCCCACTACCAAGCTCAAGAAAATAGGTGGTATACGTTTTTATTATAAACTTCCTAGCCACATTGAAGAACTAAGCCTTAATAAATTTAAATCTTTTATAAAGCGGAAATTATGCCAGAAAGCCTATTATACTGTCAAGGACTATATTGAGGACAAGAAGGCTTGGGATTGAGCTGCTCCAATAAGTTTACACATACATAGTTGATGTTTAATTTGCTATTTTACTTTTTTTTCTTTTAATGTTTTTTTTCTATATACGTACCTTTTATCTAAACAATGGCATGTATATATTTACTGTATAAAGTATAATATTGTTTTAATTTTTGTGAATGTGAGGACTATGTGGGTCATTACTTTTTTTTTCTTCTTTTAATGAAGGTCTGTCTGTTTGAGTACTTTACGCGGCCTCCCCAAATGTCCTTTCTTTTGTATTGTTCGTCGAATCGTTGAGCTCATTAGTTCTGAGTTGAGCTGCACGATGATTGACAAATGCGTGCACTGACTGGACAGGTCCACTCAAATCCGTGTGGTTCTTTCTTCAAAAGACCATTTCAGACATCAATCCACATGGTCTTCCTATGATCTGACCAAGATTATGTCTGGACTTTAAACGAGACTGTGACCTCTGAGTTTGTTTCGGCGTTTCTTCTCAGAGTAGTCAGATAGGAAACGCCGATCTCACCTAGTTTTTAAAATATGTTTGACGTGTAAAAGTGTTTGTACAAACCTATTTACAAAAAAATAAATCATTTATCATTCAGTCCTTTCATTTTACAGCTGATAAAACCGTGTTCTACTTTTATGAATACCAAAGCCCAATCACTGAAAGATGCGTTATTTTTAACCTAGATAGTCTTGACAACCTCATTTGGGTATGGGAATAAGTAACCAGAGGCATGGCTACGTAGCCAGCGACGTCGCCATGGCGTCCCAGTGTGTGTTCCGAGCCCATAATGGCAAGTGGAACTGCCGAAAGGCACACTATTGGTGCTCCGTGAACCCTTGTCAAACCCAGAAAAAGCTCTTCCAGACACTGTGGAAACTGTGTGGGCAGGCATTATGGGAAACCAGATCCTGGGCCCCGTTTTCTTGCCACCCAGAATGATCGGACCTGCCTACCTCGACCTCATTAATGGCTACCTGACCGACCCGTTGGATGACATGCCACTGATCCAGTCGCGAGATGTGTGTTACCAGCACTACGGCGTGCCACCACACATCTTATGACCGGTTCGCGAGCAGCTGACGCAACTGTTCGGCGACCATTGGATTGGGCGGAAAGCACGCATGGCCTGCACGATCGCCAGATTTAACCGCTCTAGATTTCTTTTTGTGAGAGGACGTTCAAGGATAGGGTGTTCGACCGTCTCTGCGAAACCGCTGCTGAGATGCGTCGAAAAATCGTTGATGTTTTTCATGAACTCAAATAAAACGATTAAAAAACTAGACGTGCTAGCTCAATGAGTATATAAAATTATGCATCTTAAAGATTATTTACGTCAGCATTCTTAATAAAATGTGATGTCCGAAAAAAGGGGCTTCGTAAAACACTGTGCTACGGTTGCATTGTCGAGCAAAGATTCGTGTCGCGTTGTCGCAATAAAACTTCGTGTTATTATTGAGCATTCAACAATGCATATTGGCCTGTTTACTTACCTATAGAGTAACTAACAAATGCTTACTTTTTGTCTCCCTGGTTCTTTTTTTCTTCTTAGATACTTCTTCTGACTCTCCCACTTCAGTTTTAAACTCCATTAAAGGAACATTATCTTCTACATCTGATTCAGAATGGTTGGGTGGTGTGTCTGCTACATCTAGACAGCTATTGTCGATATTTCCCGGTTCTAGCTCTGTAAGTAAACAAAAACAGTGAAGAGTACTTGTTTATCTATAATAATGCTTACAGATTAGCGCATTAAAACACCCTCTGTGTTTTAATGCGCTAATCTGTGGAACCACCAGTCGGATTTGATAATTGTTTTTTAGGTTCTAGACAGCTAAACAGCACGCTATGACCCTAAAGAGCCGACCAAAATGAAGAAAAGTCACAAAGAACGCTAAGCGAAAACGTAGACAAAACGCGGGCAAGTGACGCCACGCGATGCGGTGGGTCGGGGGAACAAGAAATTTCCAGCGGACGAAGTCGCGGGCAGATGATAGTTATATTTCTTTTATTTTATTTCATATTTGTTTTATTTCTCAACATAAGAAGTACAGTGTTAACTCTTTTTAACAAAACTCAAAAGTCCATGCATTATTTCGTTAGAGAGCGTTATCATAGTTATGTGCAGTGAAGAAAGAGAAACAACCAAATACTAACCATCAATACTTTTAAATTGATGTGTCAATATGTTATCAAATGACTTTGCCTCACGTTTTTTGCTGTGCCAGCATTTGTTTTGTATTTTGTTTTGTCTTTTCGGGGCTAACATTTATAAACACAATGCAATCCAAGAGTAATGTCCCACGTGTTCTAGACGATCAACAATAACAAAAGCAAGGCGGCTGTTGACGAGTTAGTCGCCCCATCAGTCTGCTCAATGTCCTCGGAAAAATCTATGAGAGGCTTATTTATAAGCGTCTCAGAGACTACGCCGAGACAAAGGGCCTTATCCCCAACGAACAGTTTGGTTTTAGAACCCAACACTCGTGCGTACAACAGGGTCCACCGTATAGTCGAACACATCAACTTCGGTTTCCAACGAGGTTTGATGACCGGTGCTGTCTTCTTCGACATAGCGAAAGCGTTCGACAAAGTCTGGCACAACGGCTTATTATATAAGCTGTACCAACTCGGTGTGCCAGATCGTCTCGTGCTCATCTTACGGGAAGGAGCGCTATCCTCCCCCCACCCTATTCGCGCAGGAGTCCCTCAGGGCTCTGTGATCTCTCCTCTAGCTTTCACGCTATTCACCAGCGATATGCCCAAGTGCAGTAAGGCGCAGTTGGCCCTGTTCGCAGACGACACGGCCATCTACTACACCGGCCGTGTAGTAGATGGCCGTGTCGTGAAAATTCGATAGCTCGCATTCTCCAAACCCAAGTGAACAAGCTTGGCGCTTGGTTTAGAAAATGGCGAATCGAAGTCAATGCCGACAAGTCAAGCGGTTCTTTTCTCAAAGCCGCGTCGCAATCCCTGCCCCCCTCGACCGATCACCATGTTCGGCAAGCCGATCCCTTGGGAGAAGCGAGCCAAATATCTGGGTGTAGTGCTCGATGAGCACCTCTCTTTTTCAGAGCACATTAAGGCGGCTCGTTCGCGCGCCGCCTTCGCTCTAGGTAGACTTCACTTTGTCCTAAATGCACGTAGCAAATTGTCACTAAAGTGCAAAATGCATATCTACACAGCGTGCATCCGCCCGATCATGACATATGCTAGTGCAGTCTTTGCACACGCCAAGCCCTATCGCTTCAATAGAATGCAGACCCTCAAGAACAAGTTCCTCCGTAGGATTACAGGCTACCCCTGGTACGTTCGCAACGAGATCCTTCACGTTGACCTCAAGATTCCCACTATCCGCCAGTTCATGAAACGCATTTCAAAGCGTTTCTTCGAGACCGCCGCGAATCACCGCAACCCTCTGGTTGTCAAGGCCGCTAGCTATATTCCCTCCTCCATTAGCCATGTCCGCCGTCCCAAGCATGTCCTCACCGATCCCGATTACCACATAACTCTCATTCTCTCGTCTCGTCTGTTAGTCCAGGACAGCCTTCGAAGTACACCTTCAGGACACTCCATCAAATCTAGAGGTAAGGTCTCAACATAACTTACAAAATCAACCCAAACTCGGGACACCCAGCTCTGCTAGTCTATTAGTTCCACTACAAGTCTTTGAAGCACCTTCAGGTCACTCCATGAATTCCGAAACATAATATGAATTTATAATCCCTACTTCTAACAAAACAGAATCTTATCTCAGTTGCCCGTAGTCCGTACAGAATGTGTGAAGTATCAAGTTTAGGATGTCCTATATTTTGTATGCATACAGCGATCTTTTTCAACATGAGCTGCTGATTTCAAGTGACACAGCGTCCACTCACGACGGCGGCCGAGCGCAGACTAATATTTCATTACAATTTTTTGTGAAATAAATCAAGACAAGTGATCAGTAAAATAACCCTTAATTCAATCCATTAAGATTCTTGCGTTAAAGCTAAATAAGTGAAAAAATAGATCGGTTTTTATTTTTTTCTGAGACCATTTGCAACATTTTGATAGTTCTTTTTACCATTATTTTGAGTTAAGCATGTCTGCTTACATAACATATTTTTTTAATAAATCAGTTTATGTTATTAAATAGACGAAAAATGTACCAAAACTCGAAACTATATCGTCAATTTTGTGTGAAGAGGCAACGAAAATTATTTTTACCGATAATAAAAACCTGAATTTTCGAATAAAAAGTTACGATTTTTTAAAGATGAAGGAGTAATCTATCCGATGTAATTATTAGTTACATTTAGTTTACTTTTATTTAGCCGTAAAATGTACCGAAAAACAGCTTATTTTTGTCAGATTTGCATACGCACCCTTAATGTAAACCAACCAAATTTAACTAATTTCTATGATATAGGAAGTTAGGGTTATATTGAAATAAGTACATTATAAAGAGTTTCCACTGCAGTACAAAACATGTTTAGATCAATATTAAATAAATAGATTACTACTATCTTTATTTTATTTTTTTATTGATTGATTGTTTGTAAAAACATACCATCACTTTGATGTTCCTCCTTTGGCTCGGTAATATGTTCACAAACAGCTGGTAACTCTTCTTTGATAGCAATGGTTTCTGTTTGACATTCATCAACTATACTAATCTGCTCCATTGGAGATTTAGTTAAACCACTTAAAAACTCTTGGTGTTGGTTTATTAAAGATTTGGGCTGAAAAAGATGAGTATAGTATTATGCAGGTGATCACAGTCCAACAAGCACAAATCTTTAGTTATTATTTAGTAAAGTGAAAACATATTTGTGCTCACTTGTAGTCACTCATAAGAGCCCCACAAGTGAAGATACTTATGTAGGTCCAACATACCCTTGAGTCGGCCATGCTACCAACCTCAGTGACCACTGCACAAACTATTGTCGCATAGCTTGTGCTGACATGAGAGAGGACCATTATCAAGATGCCACATTCAAGTTTCAAACAAAAGTTGTAGCAGTATTATGTGTATAATAATTGTTAACACCTACATTTGACAAAAGCACACATCACCATTCAAAACAAAATGATATGGTTGGTGTGAAATCCAGACACAATAGATAAGCTTGAGAGGAATCACTTCCACATTATACCGAAATTAGAAACTCTAAGAATAAATGTCCATTAAAGAATACCTCACCTCATAATCCTCATTCATCATCTGAGCAAACAGCCCTTCAGCATTCAGACATTTTCTCAGGAATTGGTAGCATTGCTTCAGTTTGGTGCAGCAGAAAAAACAAGCGAGAATCGGTCTATTGTCTTCAGTTACAAACTGCAACAAAATACATGTACCTGTATCATTAATGCTTTTGATCTGTATCTTATAGAGAAGGCATGAGCATTTATCACCGTTGCTCAAGGCAGATTGGAAAAATAATATACATATTCATTTTAAGTCCAATATTCCTCACACAGTTTTTCTTCACCAATGTTAGTGATTTCCATTTCCTAAGACAACCCTCGGAACAAAAGTTCATGTATGATGTAATCTTCACGTCGGAGAGGCAAAAATATGCACTTTATTGTTATTAAAAATATCAACTTACTGGAATATCAGTCAGCTTCTCGTATAGTTCGTGCAAGTTCCTGTTGAACACTACATACATGCGAACTTTTTCTGCTAAACATATTCTACACATCGGCAGTTTTTCCATCTTTTATTTCAAAATGTATTACGTGTGCTATGTATATATTTCAACTTTACACATTAATTGTAAAAAAAACACAGTTGTGTAGCAAATAACGAGGGAGGCTTGTTTATTATCAATATGACTTCTTATTTATGTAGGTAGTCCAGATAATTCATACGAATTCGTTTATTAGTCCCTGAGCACCATCTACTACTTTTAGAACGGTTTAGTTCACGTGTATTTCGATAATTCTTCACAACAAAGCACCAGTACCACAAAAAACAAACTTACAAACAGTTATTTCAAAGTAGAGTAAGTAGTCTTGTCTTGATGAAAAAATATCGATACATTGCTGTATCGATATTTTTGATTCGATATATCGATATTTTTAGCCGATATATTTTGAACCGATATATCGATACAAACTATTCAATTTAGAAAATCGTTTCGAAAACGGTATTTTTTCAAATTTATTTTTTACCGTTCAAGACATTTATTTTCTCAAACGATTACAATAATCACTTACAGAGAAAATACAAGTAAAGAAAAATAACCGATTAGCGTTTTTAGTAGGGTAGATGTTAAAAATGTTAGTGGAGATTGTATTTTGTGTATTATATTATGTTGGATTACGGCCCATTCCCTCTCACAGAGAGGAGGCCTGTGTCCCAGCAGTGGGAACATAATAGGCTGATTATGTATATATGCATGTATTATATTCTGTTAATAACAACAGAATATTTTAATAGACATTCAAAGCCACATGACAGCGGAGCATGTGAAGAGCAGAATTTTTCTACTTTCACTACCGGACAAATAATAAATTAGTCTTAAAAATATTACAATATTGCTATTTAGCTTTCGATATTTTCTAATTTTGAATAATAATAAAGAATAATGAAAATGCCTTCGTTTTATTAAGATTCTCATACATTAATATATTGTGCAGTATGTATAAAAAACAATATTACCTCTTATTTAATCAGACTGAACTACATACATTATTATTCTGAAAATTTGCCCGATATATCGATTTTTTTTTCTCGATATATCGAGGTCGATATTGATGTTATGTTAAATATAGATACATCGATTTATCGATATATGTTTTCACTTCCGACATCTCTAAAGGCCGCATTCTGAGTTAGACCATAATCGCTGACAGCGCTCACATCGATTATTGGCGTTCCGATTTAGATAACAAGATGATGACAACTGACAATTCGCTCAGTGATAATTTGGCCGCATTCCGAATTGAGCTGTAATCGATTTGAGCGCGCTTACACCCGTTCCGAATTATCGTGAGCGCGATAACGATGTCCCGTGAATCGTCATAGATGACGTCATGACATGCGCCATCTTGCATCATAACGTCGACCGTCGACGATTATTGTCTAACTCGAAATGCGGCCTATTACTCCTAGAACTTGTTCTATCTATACTGGTGTTAAATGTAGGTATGCCAGTAAACATTTATATTTTTTTCTGTGATAAAAAAAGTTATTCTCCACAACATATCTCTTATGTTTACCTGATAACGGTTAAGTCGCGCTTGCCGCGGTCCGGTCGTTCCGCGGATGGGTGCAAAACTTTACATACCGTTACTCCTGTTTGTCATTCTTGGATCTTGGTACAAATTAATAGGTTCTGGGTTTATTTAGTGCTTTCTATTCACGCAAAAATGAATAGTTAAATAATTTTAAGACACATGTTTTTAGGTACGTACATAAATAACGGATGTAAGAAGAAAGTTAACAAAGCCCACAGAGTCACATAAACTCCCTACCGAGACATTAGGTTTTTTGTACTGAATGAACACAAATTACTGCATAACAAGGCATTTGATTGTGTTCTTCATGAAACATTAATCAGGAAACTGCATCACTACGGAATACGGAACGCCTCTCTGGATCTTCTTACTTAAGTGATAGGATTCAAAGAGTAGATGTTAACGGAAAAAGATCACCTGGATCTGCACCCTAATTGCGTAACACATTTTCGTAAACGATTACGACTAATCTGTTTGATTTTGACGGTTCAAGAACATTCATTGCGTTCTATATTTTGTTGAGCAGAATTTTTATCGAACTTAAGAAGCAATGGATTAGCAATCTGTTTCAAAACGATTCAGATTCCGATTGATTGTGTATTACGCAATTAGGGTGCTGTAGTTAGAATGGGGGTCCCCCAGGGCTCAATTCTTGGCCCATTTTTGTTTCTTATTTATATTAATGACTTGCCATACCTCATAAAGGATAGTGTTCTTTGCAGACGACACTACACTTTTATTTAAACTGAAACGTCAGCAGCTGGTTACTGACAATGTAAATAGCGCCCTCGCTAAGGTAGTTAACTGGTTTAATGTTAATAACCTACTTCTTAACGAGAAAAAAACTAAATGTATTAAGTTTACGATACCTCATGTTCTTTTAAAGGGTGAAGAGTCGAAACCCGAAAACTCCACAGTATTCTTAGGCATAACTTTGGATGCCAAGCTTCAATGGGGCCCCCATATAGATAAAATGTAAAAAAAACTAAGCTCTGCAGCATACGCCGTTAGAAAAATTCGTAATTTAACTGATTTAGAGACAGCGCGTTTAGTTTACTTTAGTTATTTTCATAGTGTGATGTCGTACGGGATTCTTTTGTGGGGAAATGCCGCCGATATTCAAACAGTTTTTATTTTACAAAAAAGGGCAATTCGTTCAATTTATAAATTAAGTCCCAGACACTCCCTCAGAGACTGGACTTTAAAAGAGACTGTGACCTCCGAGTTTGTTTCGGCGTTTCTTCTCAGAGCAGTCAGATAGGAAATGCCGACCTCACCTAGTTTTTAAAATATGATTGACTTGTAAAAGTGTTTGTACAAACCTATTTGCAGAAAATAAAATCATTTATCATTTAACCATACTTACAGGCTAATTGCGTAACACATTATCTTTTTGAAAATGAGCCCTAATTGTAGGAAATTCCACTCGCAATCGCTTGCCATATTTGGAATTGCGTAACACGCCGCATTACAAGAGGGCCATGCTCCCGTATCAAATAGGAATGAAAAAGTGATTTATCGAACTCGCGTAACTTGACGGAGAATGGCCATACAAGTTTGGTTCCGTAGTAAAAAATGAAGCCAACGGAAACCGGCGCGCATCCTCTAGTCCTGGCTGGAGGCCTTCATTTATTAGGACACCACAGGCAAGTCCGCTTAAGCAGACGACAACCTTACAGGTTGACCTGCGAGATGCCATACACAAAAAAAAAAAGCGCGCATCCTCTTTGGACGACAGACGTGCGCTCAAAAACAACTGCTTAGGAATTCGTGTCAATTAATTTGTTAAAATATTTTTGTAATTTTTATTAAATTTTAGTTTGATCTTGTCAGTTATTTTTTTAAATAAAATCATTTTAAATCTCTAAAATCAGAAGTGGGATTGAATGCCATAATAACCGCTTCAAGTCATTTCTGGTTCCATCGTAATGTCGAGCAGAAAACGTGCAGCACCGCGAGAGCGCGCGTCTTCGCCTAATTTAGGTAGCCGAGACGATGGAAGCAATCCTCAACCGCCTGACAACGCTAGAGCAGCGCGCCGAAGCGCTGCCCCGAGCGACACCAGGTGCTCAGCTATATCGACAACGGCTTCAACGGACATCACGGAGCGTCTTATAGACGCACTAAAATCCATAAATCCGGTGAGATCCAACCATTATTATGTGTCTGATTTTGATCCTAATATTCATGACGCCTATGCGCGGTGTGACGAAGTAGACCGTGCCTAATCGCAAAACCAGTGGGATGAAAAAGAGTGCCTAGCCCGTGTGGGACTATCCCTAAAGGGTGACGCACGCTCCTGGTTGCGCGAGTGGACTAGTAACAATCGTACTTGGTCAAATTTCAAATTAGAGCTCAAATCACTTTGTCCGCGACGTATTGACGTCGCAAATATTCTGTTTGATAGTCCGCTTAAGGCAGCCACAGGATAGTCCGGTTAAGTAGTCACGACCTCTCAAGGTCAACTACGCGATGCCATACCCAAAAAAAAAAAAAAAGCGCGCATCCTCTTTGGACGACAGACGTGCGCTCAAAAACAACTGCTTAGGAATTCGTGTCAAATAATTTGTTAAAATATTTTTGTAATTTTTATTAAATTTTAGTTTGATCTTGTCAGTTATTTTTTTTTTAATAAAATCATTTTAAATCTCTAAAACATGTTAAAAGATTAACGGTGGAGTTTCTTGCCCATTCTCTATACAAAACTACATTTTGAAATGGCGATTAGAATCAATTAAATTTTTACGTTCAAATGTGGCTTTTATTATTATCTCCTTTATTACATTTTAAAAACTAAAAAATTACATTTTTAAATATTTTACAAAAATCTGAAGAAAAAAAAAAGCATTTAAAAATATAAAATAGTATCCCACCGGTATCAGGATCAGAGTCGAAGCTACCGGCAGTCAGGGCTCCAGAGAGAGGAACCTCCTGAATTGTCAGGTGGTTCCTCGAACCATGTCCAGATGTACCGCTTTCTGAATCAAGCCCTTGATCCAGCTGCCCAACGAGAGCCTCCTCAGGTGTTTGTCGAGGCTCTTGGCTATTAAGCCATTGGCTGTCACGACTATCGGCACAATGATTGCTGAGTCCACATCCCACATGTCGACAACCTCGCGAGCCAAATCAAGATACTTGATTTCTTTAGCTTTTTCGGCTTTCACGAGGTTACCGTCATGAGGGACCGTTATGTCAACAATAAATTGTGCGCCGCTCTACTCGATCCACCACCACTATATCAGGCTTATTGGCAACAATAGTCCTGTCAGTGATTATGGATCGATCCCAGTACAATGTGATATTTCCATTTTCGAGAACTGGGTCGGGCACGTACCTGTAATACGGCACTTCCGATTCCACAAGGCTGTATTTCAGAGCAAGTTGCTGATGGATAATCCTGGCTACAAGGTTGTGTCTGTGCAAGTAGGTACTCTTCGTTAGCTAGACCATAGTGTCATCTTTCACAATAAATCTCCGGTTTGTTCATAATAACTTCGTCCATTTATTATTATTATTATCATTTATTTATTTAGACTACAAAAGAGGTCCATTGTGTTAGTAACAATCTTACTTAGCCTATGTTAGTACTTAATAACTAAAAGATTTAGTCCTATCGGCTAACGCCCACACAAGCGGACTATCTGCCCGGCGGCTATCGAGTGCAGAATGATGTTGGGACTGCCACGCAATCTGCGAAGTAACGAGGCAGATCTCTTGCGCCATACTGCATCAAAGCTGTTAGTGCGCGCGTCGGCAAAAATCGCCGACGCAGAGCATTGCAAGCCCTTTGGGTATATCTGAACCACAGTGCCCCCGAGTAGTGTTGTGCAATACGCCTTAAAAAGGGCTATTTTAACTGCGACTGTACATCGAAAGAACCTGCGGGCCAGCATGTTCCCCCGGACCGCCCGGACCGCTCTGCGCTCCCTCTCCAAATCTGAATCGTCTTTCAGGGAATCTGTTACCAGATGGCCCAAGTATTTAAATTTATACACTCTGTTTATTGGGTGACCTTTAAGTGACAAGGAAATTATGCCAGAATGCCTATTATACTGTCAAAGGCTATATTGAAGACAAGAAGGCTTGGGATTGAGCTGCTCCAATAAGTTTTTACACAGATATTGTTGATGTTTAATTTGCTGTTTAACTTTTATTTTTGATTTTTTAGATAAACAATGACATCTTTATATTTACTGTTTAAAGTATTAAAATTGTTTTAATTTTGAGAATGTGAGGACTATGTGAGTCATCGTATTTTTCTTTTTTTGTTCTTTCAGTTGTTTTAATCATGGTCTGGCTGTTTGAGTACTTTACGCGGCCTACCCAAATGTCCTTTCTTTTGTATTGTTCGTCGAATCGTTGAGCTCCTTAGTTCTGAGTTGAGCTGCACCATGATTGAAAAACGCGTGCACTCACTGGACAGGTCCACTCAAATCAGTTTGGTTCTTTCCTCAAAAGACCATTTCAGACACCAGTCTACAGAGTCATCATATGATCTGACCAAGTTTATTCTCGGATCTTTATACACTTTGACATACTATAGGTACAATGACATGAAAATTTACTTTTTAAAGTATTATAATATTGTAAGCAGAGTGAACAAGTTGGAGTTTAAAAAAAAGATAATGACAACAAAATAAATCTTATAATCCTTTAAACAAACAATTAACAAAAATAAATCCTAATTTAAACACAAGTAACCAAATACGCCTAGCTAAAACCCGTCCTAACACTCCAAGCGCCCCAAAATGAAATGACCGAGGAAATGCGCTCGCTGCTGCAGCTGTCCATCCGCCCCACTCTTGCACCTCGTGACTTCATTCAGCCGCCACGCCTATAAACGCAGGATTCTCCGCTAACACGGCCTCTCCTGACAGCGGCGCGTCCTCGCTCGCTTGATTTAGTGGTGGATTAGCCTGACTGGACCCTGGTGGTCCTGAAGTACCATCTTCACGACCATTTTCATTAGTGCCTGAAACATTAAACATTTAACATTTTCAGTCGTATAACTGAAGGAAACGGCCTCAGCGTGCTTCAGTACAGTAATACTCCACAATGCTCTTGGAAAGAAGAGCCGTACGGTAATTATGAGCCAATTATCAGAAACAGAGCCCTCGGGATGTTACTAACACACATAAAGTCCAAGTACTGATTACTGTGAACAATAAGACAGAGCCCTCGGGATGTTACTAACACACATAAAGTCCAAGTACTGATTACTGTGAACAATAAGACAGAGCCCTCGGGATGTCTAAATACTAAATGTCACCAAATCCTCAATCAGATGAGAATCTCAACTTGTCATCATTAAGGCAGAGCCCTCAGGATGCCAAAACCTTTTTGAAACTCACATGACAGAGGCCTCAGCATGTCTTTCAATTACCACAAGTATTTCAAGCATGAAACAGAGGTCGACATGTCCCAAACCAATAGGTAAACTACTAACTATAAAAAAATGCACCGCATACATCAGGCGTCCATTCTCCACGCCACAAAGTTATGTACTCTGCGGCCGCTTGCGTGGTTTTACCATACGAATCCGCTATAAGTTTCAGTTCATAACGTCCATGCGGCAATACTTTCATAATTTGATATGGGCCACGCATACATGCGTCTATCTTGCCCTTTGACTGGCTGCCCTTATGCACAAAAACGACGTCGTGAACAGTGAAACTGCTCGGGCGTCTTGTCGAACTCTGTTCTCGTCCAGTAGTTCGGAGGCGCGTTGTCTGGCCAGCTCACGTAGGGCCTCCCGATTGGGACTCGTCCCTTCCAGGGCCACATCGCGCACAATGGAGCGTAGGACGAGTGTCATAGCTTGGCTGCCGGATAATAATTTCATAGGTGAATATTGAGTAGATTTATGCTTTGTTATGTTCAGAGTTTGCTGTAATTTGCGTAATACATCTGACCACTTTTCATTTCTAAAGTTAACTTCAACTCTTATCATATTAAGAACGGTTCTACAATATCGCTCACCCTGACCATCACTTTGATGCATTTCAGGAGTTATTAAATATAATTCGCCCCCCAATTCACGTACCCAAGTTGCAAACGCTGAACTCTCGTACATTCGCCCACGGTCAGCGACAATCAATTTGGGCATACCAAACACTGATATTGCAGATTCAAATACGCGTTTAAGTTCATTTGCATCTTGTTTACGTATCGGGTACAATAGGCAGAATTTTGTAAAAACATCAACAATAATTACAACAAATTTAAATCCGTTAGAAACAGGGAGTGGTCCCAGAGAATCACTATGTATGCATTCAAACGGCATATTGGGCTTACTCCATGATTCTATAGGCTGGAATGGTTGTCTTGGAACTTTTTTATGGGATAAGCAGACAATACAATGCTGTACATATTTTTTTACAAATTTAGCAAGGCCAGGAAACCAAAAATGATTCAAAATTAGATCCATTGTTTTATCTGTGCCAATGTGATGATGTTCATCGTGAAAAATTCTTAAAAGGCTGAGGCGATGTCCCTTCGGTATATAACACAAATAACGTGGTTCTTCACCAGTTTTTACATATTTGTAGTAAACGACATCGTTTCGCTTGATATAACGATTAGAATCGAGTTCACCCTCATCTTAATGTTGCAACAGAGTACGCGTTTCTTCGTCCGCAAACTGTGCCAAATGAGCCCAATTATATGGTTTCTGTATTTCGCACACATTCACTGGATTACGACTCAGATAGTCAGCATGAGATAAATTGATACCTTTACGGTACTCTAAATTAAAGTCATAATCCTGTAAATACATCCACCCCCTAGCAACTCTCGGCAACAGATCTCGCTTTCTTTGTGTAAGTTTTAAAGCATTACAATCCGTTACCACTTTAAACTTTATACCAATAAGGTAGTGCCGGAAATGTTGTAGTGCTTTAACCACAGCCAACGTTTCCAACTCGTAAGAATGGTAACGTGGCTCTGCCCCCTGAGTTACTTTACTGAAATACTCGACAGGTCTTTTGCGTTTTATAATATCGGTCTGCAATAGCACCGCACCATATCCCACTGCAGAGGCGTCTGTGTGAACCTCTGTCGGGAAAGACGGATCAAATATTGCTAGAGCAGGCTCATTTGTTAAGCACTTTATTATGTCTTGACGAACGCACTCACGTTCATCATTCAATTCAAATGCCTTTGCGAAGGAGATGTGCAATGCAAGCAGTTCTGAGTGAATAATTAGGTACATATCGTCTAAAATATCCAGCCAGCCCTAGGAATTGCCTCACTTTTTTCACATTACCTGGGATTGGGGCATTGGTTAGTGCCACAACCTTATGACAGCTCGGTCTTACCTGACCGTTACTAATTAGTCTACCTAGATATTCTATCTCCTCAGACAGAAAAATACACTTTTTCAGGTTTATAGAGAACCCCGCTTGAGTCGTGTTTGTAGGACCTCTCTTAAATGTTGTAAACCTTCATCTACTGTCAACGAGGGTAATAATACGTCGTCAACGTACACTAGAACCTTGCCCGATTCAATAAACGTACGCAGAGTATGGCTTATAATACGTTGATAGACAACTGGCGCATTGGCCAAACCATATGACATCTTTAAATACTCATAGGGCCCTTCCGAAGTAACGAAGCCAGTTAACGGTATAGAGTCGCTATCCATCTTAATTTGAAGAAAGCCTGTAGCCATGTCAATACAGGTGAAGTATTTACCTAGGCGGTCTACATGATCATCGATCAGAGGCAATGGATAACGATCCTTACCAGTTATCGTATTTAGTGCGCGGTAGTCTACACACATTCTATCACTGCCATCCTTTTTCTTTACAAGCAATATTGGACTGGAATATTCAGATTCTGACTCCCTTATAATATTTTTGTCAAGTAGTTCCCGGATAATATCGCGCACTCGCAATTTTTCATCATGAGATAGTTTATACGGTCTGTAAACTACAGGTACACTGCTATTAACCTTGATATGCATAGAACCGGTATTTACAGTAGTCGTGGCTGTACCAGTAATAAAGAATTCTGAGAAGTCCGCGATAATTGAAAACAAATGCTCCTTTTCAATACCTACCAACGGTGTTTGAATCAGAGGCTTTACGCTCGATTTTATGGGTAATACCCGGTCCATTCGCATAAGACGCTGCTGGCCTTTCGACCTTACGTACGTAATTCCGTCTCTGTTCAGAACATCGGTACCGATAATGACAGGAGTACTCAAATATCTTTCGGCGATTATATAAAATTCAATTTCTAATGTTAATTCAACAAACTCAACGGTCAACACGGTGTAATGACTCGATTGTATTTTGTTTTCTCCTAACCCACAAAACATACGAAATGACGGTATTTGTTTGCATTGAAAATGCTTGGTAAGGCTATCTGAAATAAGAAATACTACCGAGCCACTATCTATTAATATGTCCACAGGTATACCTTGAATCACGGCTGTGGCTATATCGTTTTTCTTACAGTCACTCTCTGTATTACGACGAAAAATTAATGTTTGACTTCCCTCGTGACTCTGAACGTTGCTTTGTAAAACACTCTTCCATGCTATGACCCATTTTTTTGCAAAAGGAACATACTATAGATTTGTTGAAATCATTATTAGAAGTTGAATTGTTATTATTGGTACTCTCTGTATAAAAAAGTAAAGAAACACCCAGAGAATGAGACATATAAAACTACATACAAACGATACCGAAACTTTTGTTCGTCTTTATTAAAAAAGCTTAAAAGAGAATATGAGAAGCAACAATTCCAAGACGCAGGGAAAAATACTAAGAAAATTTGGAAAATAGTTAAAGAGATTACATACTCAACTAAACCTAAAGACATCCCGATTGAGCATATTAGCACCAATGATCCCCAAAATTCATCAATACTTTGCAAATGTTGGTAAAACGCTAGCTGAAAAAATCACTAAAATAATCTACAAACGGGACCTATCACCATTAACTCGTGTAGCCATTCTTTTTGTATGCTCCCTACGGATGAAGATGAGGTGAGGACTTTAATAACAGGGTTAAAGAGTGATTGTTCGGTGGGCCTTGATTTGATATCTAGTGGCATCTTAAAATCAAATATAGATGTTCTAACAATACCTATAACATACGTCTGTAATTTATCGCTCACAACCGGTATATTTCCGAAGATTTATAAGAAGTCAAGAGTTCACCCGATACATAAGAGTGGTGAGACAGACTGTGTCTGTAATTACAGGCCAATTTCAATACTCCCTACCCTATCAAACATTTTGGAACGCATCATTAACAAAAGACTTGTTAACTACTTGGAAAATAAAAATCTTCTCTCACAAGCACAATTTGGTTTCAGAGCCAAGAGATCCACCGCCGACGCTGTGTCAGAGCTGACAAATTATATAGTTAACAACATAGATTCAAAGGCGAAAACCATTGGAATATTCCTAGATTTAGCAAAGGCCTTCGATACAGTCTCTGTCCCTATTCTGTTAACAAAACTCGAAAGTCTGGGTATCCGGGAGCTTCAATTAAAACTGTTTAAAGATTACCTAACCGACAGAACACAATGTGTTAAAATCGGTAACATAACTAGTGAAGAGGTCCCAGTGACATTTGGAGTGCCACAGGGCAGTATTCTTGGACCGACGCTTTTCCTGGTCTATATAAATGATTTATGCCAGTTAATGTTTCCTGACTCGAAAATGTTTGCATTTGCTGATGATACGGCTTTACTTTTCAGTGGTAACTCCCGGCATGAAGTTTTTGTCAAAGCTCAGATTGGAATGAAAGCTGTGATCAGTTGGTTAAATAACAATTTACTTACATTAAATGTAGAAAGAACAACCTACATCACGTTTTCCATACAAACTAATGACAAACCAGATCCCTCTTTGAGTAGTCTCCCATTCGTGCCCAAATGCAAATGACACAGTTTGTCAGTGTCCCAAACTTACAAATACTGAAAATACAAAGTACTTAGGAGTAATTATTGACAGAAATCTAAAATTTCATGATCATATCAATCTTCTATCAGCGAGAGTGCGTAGACTTATAGTAATATTTAAAGCCTTAAGAAACACTGCAACTAAATCTATTATAAAGTCGGTTTACTTTGCTCTCTGCCAGTCTCAGCTTGAATACTGTATCACCACATGGGGTGGAACATGTAAAACTCATCTCCTAAAAGTTGAGAGAGCACAAAGAGCACTCCTAAAGGTTAGTTTGTTCCTACCTTTTTATTACCCAACTACTGATCTCTACTCGAAATGGGAGGTACTTACTGTGAGGCAGCTCTTCGTCCTAAAAACGGTTATGAAACAACATGCCCTAACTACTTTTGAACCAGAAAGAATCAGAAACAAGCGTCGCAAACATACAGTCTGTTCTTCATCGTCATTCAAAACTAAGTTTGCACATCGGTTTTTTTGCTACCAGGGTTCAAAATTATACAATAAGCTAAATCAAGCCTTAACGCTATATCCCTTGCCAAAAACCAAATGTAAGTCCTTGGTTCCGGACTGGTTAAAAAAATTTGATTATCATTCTACAGAAAGTCTACTTCATTCAAATTAAATAAGTACGACATAAGTTTATAACTTGCACCAAAACCCTCTCACGTACACGTCGGCACACCACACCTGACACGCAACACTACACACTGACATTATACACACTCATAGACACACACATACACACAGATACAGGCGCCGGTTAACTTTTTAATTTTTTGTTTGTTTCTTTTTAACTTCTACCCCCAAAATTTTAATAACTTAAGTTTTAGTCTCCATAACTATAACGTAAGATACCTATCATTTTTTTTATTTTGTTTTGTATTTTGTTTTTAAGTAAAACTTTCTGTTTTTCCGTGGGGTGAGGACCTGGTGATTTGTAATACAGGCATTTAACGCCTAACTCAGACACCAGCTCCTCAAATTGCTAATAAAAAGGGAAAAAAAAAACCAAATAATATCTGAAACCTAGAATAAGTTTGTAACTGTGAGGAGAAATAAACAACTTATTATTATTATTATTATCTCCTTTATTATATTTTACAAACTTATAAATTACATTTTTAAATATTTTTTAAAAAATCTGAAAAAAAATAATTAAAAAACATTTAAAAATATAAAAAATAGTATCCCACCGGTATCGGGAACAGGGTCCAAGCTACCGGCGGTCAGGGCTCCAGAGAGAGGAACCTCCTGACAATGCGAGCCGTGTCCAGAAGTACCGCTTTCTGAATCAAGCCCTTGATCCAGCTGCCCAACGAGAGCCTCCTCAGGTGTTTGTCGAGGCTCTTGGCTATTAAGCCATTGGCTGTCACGACTATCGGCACAATGATTGCTGAGTCCACATCCCACATGTCGACAACCTCGCGAGCCAAATCAAGATACTTGATTTCTTTATCTTTCTCGGCTTTCACGAGGTTACAGTCATGCGGGACCGTTATGTCAACAATCATTGTGCGCCGCTGTACTCGATCCACCACCACTATATCAGGCTTATTGGCAATAATAGTCCTGTCAGTGATGATGGATCGATCCCAGTACAATGTGATATTTCCATTTTCGAGAACTGGGTCGGGCACGTACCTGTAGTACGGCACTTCCGATTCCACAAGGCTGTATTTCAGAGCAAGTTGCTGATGGATAATCCTGGCTACAAGGTTGTGTCTATGCAAGTACTCTTCGTTAGCTAGACGAGAACACCCGGAGATAATGTGTCTTATTGATTCCCCCGGACGGTGACATGCCCGACAGATGTCAACCGTGCCGTCTTTCACAATAAATCTCCGGTAATTGTTCGTCATCATAACTTCGTCCATAATTGCACAAATAAAACCTTCGGTTTCTCCAAAGAGGTCACCGAAACGTAGCCAGGTCACGGACGCTAGAAGATCTACATCGGGTCCATGTAGGGCCCGGAAAAAGCGTCCGTGAAGCTCCTTACTCTGCCATACTTCCATGCGATCATTAGTGTCAAGCACTACAGGTTTGCGCCAGTTCTCTTTGGCCAAGGAGAGCGGGGTGAGGCCCTTGTCCACCGCGACCACATCACGATGCATCCCCACGTCGGCTTCTAGGAAATATTCCCTGAGACTGCATATCTCGCGATTGTGTAGGGTCTTAGCGTTTAAAAAGCCTCGACCTCCACACTTTCGCGGGATATACAGTCTCATTACCGATGATCATGGGTGATGCATTCGGTTTGCAGTCAGCAGTGTACGGACCCTCCTATCCAGGGCGTCGAGTTCGGTCTGAGTCCATTTGAGTATGCCGAAAGAGTGCATCAAAACTGGCATGACCCAACCGTTAAAGGCGCGCACCTTGTTTCCGCCTGACAGAAGACTATTTAACAGTTTCTTCAGGCGGCCAAAGAAGCGCTCCTTCAACGATTGCTTCATGTCAGTACCATTGATGCCCAACGCTTCCGACATACCCAAATACTTATAGGTTTCGGATGCGGACAGGGCTTTAAGGTTTATGGAATCCGAGAGTTGGGTTCCCACGGATTCCACAATCTCCCCTCGCTTTACATGCATGACCGCACATTTGTCCACACCAAAGTCCATCCTGATGGCGCTACTGAAAGTTTCAGTTACTTTCAGTAGCTCCATTAGTTGCAAATTGTTGGGGGCAAAGAGTTTTAGATCATCCATGTACAGAAGGTGAGATATAACCTGACCACCTCTCCTCAGCCGATAGCCTAGACCTGAATCCTACAGCAGTGTGCTTAGAGGATTCAAGGCTAAGCAGAACCAAAGCGGGCTCAAACTATCGCCCTGAAATATGCCTCGCTCGATCCTTATCGGCTCGCTATTCCTCAGGATATTCCGACATCCTGGATAGCGAAGGACCGTCCTCCATCGCCCCATACATGTCATCAAGAAGGTGCGCAGAGTTGCATCTACTTTATACAACTCCAGCACCCTCATGAGCCACGTATGTGGCACCGAGTCATAGGTCTTCTTGTAATCTATCCAACATGTCGACAGATCCTTTCGGGAACGTCGAACCTGTTGGCTAATGGCCATATCAATGAGGAGTAGCTCCTTAGTACCGCGGGACCCGTTCCTACATCCATTTTGAGAGGCAGACATGATGGAGTTGGTGTCTATATGTTTGTTAATTTTAGCTCTCAAAATGGATGTAAGCACTTTATAGACCGTCGGTAAACACGTGATCGGCCTATAATTTTTGGGTTCCGCGGTGCTACCTGATTTATGGAGCAGGTGGGTAACTCCTGTTGTTAGGAACTGGGGTAGCGAAGCAAACTCCAAAGCCGTCTGGTACTGGGCCGCCAAGCGAGCGTGCGATCTTGTAAACCATTTAATCCAAAAGTTCTGCAGCCCGTCCGGCCCTGGTGACTTTTACACACACACACAGTTAGGTAACGGACGGACTGCACGAGCTACATCTTGGGGGCAGATGGTAATAGCCCCCATTTCTGGTATTGGATTGCAGGCTCGCTCGACTTCCCGAGTCCAGTCACCTTCGGTGTGACTGACAGGCACCGACCAGATACTTCGCCAGAAAGAACACATGGCATCATCATCTGGCAGGCACGTGTCAGCCACACTTTGGTTCGGTCGCTCCCAACCCCTATAAACCCACCTTTCATCGCTCTGGAACGTGCGATTCTGAGTGTATCGCTCTACTCGCCGCTTATACCTACGACTACGGATAGCCCATGCATACACTTTCTGCTTCAGGAAGTCGATGCACTCTGTGACGCGGGACAGATAGTTCTGAGAGCTAATATCAGTCCCTGAGAACGCCCGCCTCACAAAGCGCATCACTCTTGGACGAGTATTGCCGTCTCTGAAGCAGATTAGTTTGCCGATGAGCGCTCTGGCCCCACCAATACGGTGCTCAATTCTGCACTGCCAAGCTGGTACGGTTGGTTTCGGTCGCGTAGCTCTACAGTCATTGGTAAATTTGACGTGAGCTACACGACATGCCGCTACAGCCGCGCAGTACAGAATTGAATGAGTATCGGTGAGGTCTTCGCAGTCATCAAAATAGTTTGATAACTGCGAATCCAGGAGCGCCACCAGCGCCCTATTTTTGTTATGCATGGGCAAACGAGGTAAGCGTGGTCTAAGTTCGGGCGACATGAACCGATATTCCCGAATCGCACACTCCAAAGCACTCCTCAATTCCTCATTGCACTGGGTACTTACGTTTGTAGCCCTATCATCACTTCCCTCGTCAGCTTGATTTGTGTTTATTTATTTATTTATTGGATCTCCAACAGAGGCTACACAATTACATGCAAGGATACATACATCAGGGACAAATACAAGTGTGCGCTTCCAATTATAGGAGACCACATCATTTGCTTATAATCTAGGTACATTAGGTTTGACAAGGCCATTTTAAAAATAAATCATAAAAACATAAGTTAACAAAGACAATTAAAAATAATGAAAATACAAATGAAATATAAGAAATAAAGAGCCATTAACCATTTATAATAAAACAACGGTCCAAAATAACAAAATATTACGAGTTCGAAACTATAACTATTATGTCCTTTTTGAAACTTGACAATTTGCTTGTAATATCTAATTCATTAAGCTTCGATATTTCGTTATACTGCCTACAGAGCCTTGGCAAAACGGCGAAGTGTCCGAGGTTTGTTTTGGATCCCGGCACATAGAAAAGGTTATAGTTACATTTCCGCGGCAAGCGAGATGGTGCACTTATCTGCAGCTTTGCAAGAAGCTCGCTACAATCAACAACCCCATTGAAAAGTTTGTGGAGAAATGTGAGATCTAGAACCCTTCTTCTATGTACCAACGAGGACATTTTATAATGTTGTAGTCTCAAGTCGTAGCTCCTGATTTTTTTTGCTAGACGATCTCTGTAGCAAAGATGGTATAGAAAACGTCTTTGAACACTCTCCAGGCGTTTAATGTAGATATCATAGTGAGGATTCCATACGGTGCTGTTGTATTCAAGCAGAGGGCGAACCAGTGCGTTATATAGTTGAATTCTAGTCGAAGCCTTACAAAATTCCTTACTATTACGCAATACAAATCCGAGCACCTTGAACGCTTTTGAGGTAACGTTTATTACATGCCTATCAAATCTCAGTTTTTTATCGAACACAATTCCCAGGTCACGAATTTCGTCTACCGCTTGTAGTGTTTGCTGATTCAGTGTGTAATTGTTGGTTTGCACTGTTTTATTACGAGAGAATTGCATACAGTGACATTTAGAGACATTAAGCGACATTTTGTTTATTCTACACCAATCCGCCATTCTATCGAGATCAGCCTGTAACAGTGCGGAATCTAAGTTGGTAGCTATTGGTTTCAGAATTTTGACGTCGTCGGCGAACAAGTAAAAACTTGAGTGCTTGAAACATAACGTAATGTCGTTAATAAAGATGTTGAAGAGGATAGGGCCTAAGTGCGAGCCTTGCGGGACTCCTGATGTTGCTGAAAAGGTGTCTGAATGGTGACCATTAATTACCACTTTTGAATTCCTGCCAACAAGGTAAGAATGGAACCATTCAAGCATTGTCCCCCCTATTCCCAACTGATTTAGTTTTTTCAGTAGTATATTGTGGTCAACCTTATCGAATGCCTTACTAAAGTCTGTGTATACAGTATCTACCGGGATTCTTTTATCAAGAGACTCTGATATGGCTGAGACATAACACATAAGGTTTGTAGAGGTTGACCTTGAACTGATAAAACCATGTTGGTGGGTAGTAATACATTGTTTAACATGTGCATTTAGGCGTGTGGTATTTTCAAGTATTTTGCCGAATATGTTTAAAATAGAGATGGGCCGATAGTTGGATACTTGGTGCTTTTCTCCTGATTTGAAAATAGGAACCACTAAAGCTTCCTTCCACCTCTCAGGAAATACACCAGCCACCATTGACTTGTTGAAAATAAGTTTCAGAGGTAAAGTTAGTGCTTTCGCACATCTCTTGATAAATACGAGAGGAATACCGTCACTTCCTGCACCTTTACGTTCATCCAAGGCTTTTAGGGATTGGAATATTTCCTCAGCACCAAATTCTAGTTTACAGAAACCGGACGGGGCAAGACAGCTGTCAACGTGGTTTGACACATTTACAGTCGACGAGGTATTGTAGACTTGTGCAAAGTTCTCGGCAAACAAGTTACAAATTTCGCGTCCACTTGATGCTGTCTTGTTCTTGTGGCACATTTCTGCTGGGTAAGTACTCTTATTTTTATTTTTATTTTTAATAAATGTCCAGAACATTTTCGGATCCTTTGCAAGTGATTCTTCCATTCTAACTATATAGTTCTTATAAGAGACATCCATAAGCCTACCACATGTTGCACGCAGTGTTTCAAATGAGATGATATCTAGGGGATTTTTGTATTTTTTAATTTTAACGCGATATTTATTTGTTTCTTTTAGATGCCGTATAAGATCTTTAGAATACCACTGTGGATATTTATTGCCCAATATTCTTTTCATCGGGACATTTTCTTTGATGACATCGTGCAGTACCTTGTAAAATGTATCAATCATTTTGTCAGTTGTTGGGTAAAGTTCCAGTTCTTTTTCCCAGTCTACTGAATTAAGTGACGTCATAATTCTATCGTAGTCAGCTTTAAAGAAGTCTGGTTTTGTTGTTGGCTTAGCTTGAAGATTGTTTGAGTTAATGGTAAGGGATATAGAGAATTCAAATGATGGGTGCAAGGGATCTTCTGAAATCAAGTGACAGGTGCAACGGCTAAGGTTATCTATCGTAGCGTTACAGAGGGCAAGATCTAATGTTTTAAATTTAGCATTTAAAGAAACAAAATCTAGGAAACATTTAATCACCTCGCTATTATTACTAGGATAAGGTTGGGCAAGACCTGTGTTTTGCTCATTGATTTTCCAAATTATATTACTGAGATTAAAGTCCCCTAAGATAAGTGTGTGATTATCGTGGTCAAGAGCACCCTGAGCAGAATTCAGAAATACCTGCATGATGTCATAGGTCACAGGCGGGGGCAGATAAACACCGCAAATACGGAATTTTTGTGTTTTTGTGCCACGCGGGGAGGTTTCAATATTTATCCACAAATCCTCACATGAACTTTCCAGGTGCGGCTGTCTACACGACTTTAACTTCCTAGAAACCGCTATCAAGACGCCACCACCATCCCTGCGCGCTCTATATCGACTAGATTCGCGATCTCGTCTGTAGATATCATACCTGTCATCAAATAATTCGGCGTCGTAAACACCACCGTTCAGCCAAGTCTCCGTAAGCACAATTATGTCATAATCTTGTAAGGACATATTATGGTAAAAAATATAAAGTTTCGTTTTAAGGCCGCGTACATTCTGATAATAAATCCGAAGTGAACTATCGAATGAGGCTAATAACTACAAAAACGTTCAAAAGTTTGCTTAATATTATCCCAACATATTTTTACGTTATAGACTTGAGTTGCTCTTGGTTCGTGACAACAATGCGCTCAGAATGTTCATTCTTCTTCATGAATATTCTTCCGTTCCGCACCCAAACAAACTTATACCCAAGCGCTTTGCCACGTATTCGGCTCGCCGCGTGTAATGCTTTATTCTCTGCCGACAAATGTTCCACCACGTAAATCGGAACTGGGTTCTCAGTGGCGATACCAAGGTGACTCGTATTTATCTTATTATTTGTGTTTTTCTTGTTGTAGTTGATAGTAGCAGCGAAGAATGTATCTCGTAGGCGTGGGCTATTGAATTTCACAAGAATAGATCTAGGTCGAGCAGTCTGGGTATCCTTTTTTGCGATCCTGGTACAGTGAGCGATGTCGGCTTCCACGATTTCGCTATTAGTGATGTCGCCAAGTTGTAACACCGTGGTGAGTAAGTTTTCTGAGCGGTTTTCGGGCACATTCTGAATTTCGAGGTTGGTCGCTCTAAAATTCTGTTCCATAAGGTTTAGGCGTCTACTTATATCCTGGATTGATGTTTGAAACTGTATGTTATCTTTCTCAAGTGCTTGAATTTTGGAAGATTTTTCTTCCAATGACAATTTCGTTTCTTCATACTTTTCGTTAAAAAAGTCAAGGGAAACCCGAAAACCTGCTATAAGGTCGCTTATTTGCTTAAACTGATCGGCTACAACATCTTTAAGCGCGATGGCGATCTCTTGCTTTATGATTTCTCTGAGGGAACCTTTTGAGATTTCTAAAATGGTGTCGTCATTAATTGGACTCTCCGGAGGGCTGATCTGTTTTACGTGCCTATTGCGTACAGTTATGTTGGATTCGGTAGGTGAGCTGTGAAGTTGCTGAGATGTGTCATTTTTCGAGCAATCGCCTCGTGCAGCTGGTCGGACTGGTGTATCCGTGTTATTAGTCTTCGGTAGTTTGCTCTGACAGTCAGGACATTTCCAAGTCGCCTTTTTGGCTATACTCATTGTTTTCAATTGCTTTTCGGGTACGTTCGAACACAGCAAGTCGTACCGTAATTTACAAATACAACATTGCAGGTAATCTTTACTTGCGATTGTATTCATACAACCAGCACATTCGTTGGCCATTATCGTTGTAATAATATCTTGTTCCTTAAAACTTGACAAATTACAAAAATCAAATCATAGCGCTGGGCTCGAACTCGGGTCACTATAGTATCTGTTAAATATCAATCGGTAAGTATCTCGCTACGCCGCTTGACCGTTTAAAGTTATGACAAAATTTGCCACCGTATTGCTCGGATTTTAAATTTCAAATATTGTGAACGTTAAAAGTTTGACTCATTTGTCACACATTCCACAAATTTTTTCACTGTTTACGATGATTATAGCTAGCTTTTTTGACACCGTTATTACGATTTTCTTGCAGATAATCGTTATGTTAATTTTATTTGGGATGTACTTTGTTGTTTTAGCACTTTTAAACGTTTCATTCGTAGTTCAACTGCACTTGGTCCTGCGATTTTAATTCCGATGGTTTCACAGATGCCCGTCACAGAGAGCTTGAATAACACTTTCACTTGATATTTGTCCTTGGACGATCACGTAAGTTACAAATTTAGTTGAAATTTCACAGTAATTATAATAATAGAAAAATAATTAACACGGAGCTTATCAAACTTAGATGTTCACCTAGTGGCGCCATCTAGCGTGTATCCCTTAGCGTAGCGTGTTGGACTGTGATAGTACCTCAACAGTCTGCGACGGAGGGGCGATGACATGGCTACTCTGCATTTCACTTCGCAGGTGATCAAGCACAGTGTCATCCAACATATGATTACGTTGGATGACCCGCACCTGATCCGACAGTCGTTGTGCCGAAACGTTGACAGCTGGCTCAAGCACCTGAAAAAGAGAGAGCATCCGAACACGGTACGCGGTCAGATTGTTGCCCCCCTCTGTAGCCCCATAGTATGAGCGCATGACGTTTTCATTGATGGATCGTGTCCATCTCATGCGCTGCACACTTCCGCCGGGAGCTGGGACCCTATCAGAGGCCGGTGGGCCTCGAGGTCCTAAGCCGTCCGGCGGCCGGCGTCCTCCTCGTCGACGAGCAGGTGGTGGCGTCGTGGGCGGGGAGAAATACTCGTCGCTCGAGCTCGACGCAACTACCGCGGCCGGTGTCGTCACAGCGCTCCCAGTAGCGCAGTACCGGCGGCGGCGAGGCGGAGCTGAGCGATGAGTCCGGAGGTGGTGGGCGTGCTCGACGTGCGGCTGATCTCGTCAACATTTCTTCATTTTTGGTTTCTTATTCAGTGATGTTTTACCGGAGGTGACATCTGTCATGTCACCTCCGATGCGGTAGTTTTTGGTTTCAAAATTACATTATGTTGTAGTTTGATGTCGTTATTGAATTTTCTTTGGTTTTGCAGGTTTCAGGTTTACTTCAGAATAAAAATATCTTGTTAAATTGGGTCAAAAAAAACTTATAAGAATTAAAATTACGTAAATGAGAAAACGAGACTTTTGTTGATACGGTGTTGCCAGCTTTTATTATTATTATTATTATTCTCACACATTAATATATTGTGCAATATTTATAAAAAATCCATATTACCTCTTATTGAACCAGACTCAACTACATACATTATTATTTTGAAACAGAAAATTTCTGAAAATTTGCCCGATGTATCGATATATCGATATTTTTTCCTCGATATATCGAGGTCGATATTGATATTTTATTAAATATCGATACATCGATATATCGATATATTTTTTCACTTCCGACATCCCTAACAATAATCGCTGACAGCGCTAACATCGATAATTTTCGTTCCGATTTAGATTATGACAACTAAGAGCTGTCAACGATTCGCTCACAGTGATATTTTATGGCATGGTCGACGTTATCGCAAGATGGCGCATGTCATGACAATGAGGGTTTTCTGAAATGATCTCCGATAGATGGCAGGACTGTAGCGGCAGGTCCAATGGACTGTCAAAATACATACGCGAATTGTAATTTTCTATATATTTTTTGGTTTATTTATTCTTAAAATCATTCCTTTCGGAATATCGTTGTTTAAAATGCCACAGGGTTGTGCAGTGCCTATGTGTGCAAATAAAACAGGAGGACATAAGTTCCCTACGAGAGATAAAACCCGATTAAAACAGTGGCTTGTAGCCATTCGCAGAGATAAATTTACTCCAACGAAAAATAATCCATAATAAAATCAATAACACTTCCAAATACAATAGAATTTCAATAATTTATGTTCAGTACCTACGACTCTGTGCTATTTGACAGCTGTTTGGACCTGACGCCTACTAAGCGCCGCCTAGTGGCAGAAATTTTTTCGAAAACCCTCATTCACGAGACATCGTTATCGCGCTCACGCTAACTCGGAACGGGTGCAAGCGCGCTCAAATCGATTACAGCCCAATTCGGAATGCGGCCTAAGTTTACAGTCTGCTTTTCTATTTTATATTGAATTGAGATTGAGAAGTAGCAGAGAACAACCCCCCCCCCCCCCCTTGCATTCGTTCAAGGATTTTCAAGACTATTTATGATGGATTTATATTGAGGGCTTGGAGGCATGGTCGACGGAGCCACTTTTGAATAGTTTAAAAATAACAAAGACCCGGCCATTCCTTTCGAACCTAACCTGTCCGAGCCGGGGTTCCCCGAGTCTCAAGCTTCTTTTAATTAACAAAACAGATTTTGACTTTTGGATAACTTTAGATTGTCACAAAATCAAAATTTTCGTACTTATTCACCCAAAAAAGCTTAAGATCTCTGTGAAATTGTTTATCTTAAATAAAATAAACGAAAAATAATGTGGATGTTCCGAAAACAAATGCGCGTCAAATAGTTTTTTTTTTGTTTTTGGTTGTGGCAAGCGGCCTTAGCCATTGTTGCCAGTGTCGAGTGTTGAAATAGTTATTTGCAAAATGAAAACGGACGAAAAAGGTTCAAAGAATAGCTCAGACTATATAGAGGTAAATAGAGAACGCCTGTTAAATTTCTAAATTACGTCTAAAATAAATAGTACTTTCATTAGAAAATAGTATTAAATATTATTAAAAAAAACGAAAGAGTCTACTAACTAAAAGTCCCATACATAACCGTCCCGTGTCACGCTGTGGCGTCGCGCCTATTGTGGGAGCCTTAAATCGATTACAGCGCAATGGGGATGGCAAGTTAAAGCTAATCTCAGATGGCGATGCGTGCGGTTGTTCTCAATGGCGTCAGTATGACATTTCTTGAATCGTGTAAACAAACCAAAAAAACAAACATTTTGGGCGATTAGTGTAGTTTATTTGTTAACATGGACGCGGCAATGTATTCTACTTAGAGCTTGCTTGAACTTAAAGGCGAGTTATAGAGAAGAGGGGCGTCTGTTAAAGGAAGACAAGCTGATTTAGTGGAAAGGTCGGACTCTTGAAAAAAATCTTTTTTGGAGCTGTTTGCATAGATCTAGGTCAACGTAGACCATTAAAATCAATACGCCAGTATACTATAGTGTACTCTGTGCAATACGCTTACAATGTTTGAACGAACAATATTATAATTAAATAACTTGTTAGTCGTTAATACGTATATTACATTTTTGTCGGCGTCACCGTTAGCGGTAGGTACAGCGGGCCGAGTTACTTCACTGCACTTCTCAAGCAACTTAATGTAAGCTAGTGCGCAGCGAAGAGGGGGATCATTCTTGTGGCAGGCTCGGCCCGGTGCGCCTGCTGTAGCGCCTAGAGCTATTATCGCGATCTTTTTAATTAATTAACAAACTCTCCGAATAAAAGAGTTGGTTACTGCTATATCTCATACTTTCATTTAATATGTCGGACCTCTGCCTTCAGGTTATTTCATTGTGATTATTTTATAAGAAATTGTGAGTGAAATAAAGTGATTGTGCTGTAACTAGTATCTCTATTTTCTTCGCCCGACAATCCACGCCTACTAACAAAGTGCAAGTGTAATATCGCTGGACATAGGCCTATCCCGATATCAGAATTGGGATTCGAAGGGCAAAAACCTGAAGAAAATAATGACGACAGTGAAGTGTGGGCCAACGTCTAATCTATTCAAAATATGGAGTTTTTGCTATCACGACTTACGGCAACCACTTAACCGCAAACGTCAAATTTCACCGCAACTGCGCGACTGATACGATACGGTTTGATCCTGATAATGACAATCGCTTCAATAGCACATGTTAAAGCACAACAGTCCAAAAATCAAGTGATTGAAGCAAGTGGCAGTACGAACCTTTGACCGAAGTGAAGAATTCGAATCGAGCACCAGCACCGAAGAGTCGTGTTACGAACCGTCTCACCTGCTACGTGTATGGACAACCACATCATCCGGTGAGCTCGTTCCTTTTCTTTTTAATAGATAATCTGGTAGTTAGTTTGTAGCTTTTGGCTTTGTCAAAAATTCCAGGGCACTATGCGCTGTGATTTAGTTTACCTTACAGGTATACCTGTGTAAAGAAAACGTTATTTATGAATCGCTGAGCCGGGGTGAAATTCAACACGTCGGTGTCCTTTTTGTTTCATGTTGTGCCTGTTAACTCAATTACAGAACCAGTTATTATAGGTAGGGATCTATTAGATAGTAGATCCATGTACGTACGGATATTGACAAAATTACATTCTATTTGGGGTAAGAAAGTTAACGTTACTGAAGAGTTTCATTATCATATACCACAACATCAACACTGACCTACATGGTGAAGATAAACTCGCATTAGTTCAGTGCGAAAGGATAATTGATTGTTTATTGGTGGTATGGGGTTTATGGTTAAAGAAATTTATTTCTCGATAAGAAATTACAAAGATTTCACTTACTTGAGAACGTTTTTAAACTTAAAATATAACTTGGACACACAAACTAAGCAGCTATTGTTTGAATTTATATTAAATCATCTAAGTTGTAATACCATTTCTTTTCGTACGCAAATAACATTATTAACTAACACAAAACTTAAAACTTTTCGATCCATCCGCTAAAGAAATAATTACCGTAGATAAGGAATGCGATCCCGGTGCCACAATAAAGCAATGCAGTAGTAGGGCAAGTCTGTTTAATGGAGTAGTGTTTGATCACTTAGAAAGTGATTAAAAAAAAATACCGAACGTTTAGTTTGCATTCTTTACTTCTACAGGTAGCTTATTAAATTGTTGCACTCCCGCAAAAATAATTGTTCTCTCGCCATTTACTGTCCACACTCGCGGTAGTAAAATGTTATCCTTCCTACTATTGCTGCGATTGTGTACCTGAACTACCTGATGTATTTTTGTGTGAATGAACTTACTTAGAATTTTTAAGTATTCTGGTGCAATATGCAGGAAGTTGTTTAATATTCATGAGTTTCGTTTCCCTGTAAATTTTAACTGTAGGTGTAAGGTAATCATAGTGAAATAATAGTTTAATAATTTTATTTTGAGCGATCTGTAGGTCCTTTAGATTAGTTTTTGGCGGTTTGCCCCATATTTCACGTGTTTTACGTTAAGAATCTTGAATCAAATTAAAAGGGCCTATCAAATGGACAGACGATTGGGCTTCGCAGGGAGTACAGACTTCCCTTTGTTGTGTGAGAATGCAAATATGGTCGTAAGCATTTTCGTACAATGCCCGGGGGAAGTGAGGGCTTGGTGCATTTAGCTACCACTTTGACTGGTGGCTTGAAGGAGGCCGAGGTGGCGGCAGTCCGCGATTGACGAATGGAGTGGGCGTCATCGGGTGGTTTTAGTGATGCTAAACGATTGTATGATGCCAGTGATCTTCGTGTTCTCACGCGTTGTCTCAATCGGGCATTTTCTCTTATTATATTTTGACTTTCTTCGCTTAAGTTCTGTGAATACACTTGTTGCTGGCTTGCATGTCTTGTGCGGCGGCCGATGTTCGCACGTCGTCCTCTAGGCATTTTGGACTATGGACAGAGTGGTGAATTTAACCTTAAATGCACGATCCACATAATTTACACAGTTCAACTTACCACCTTAAAGACAAATGCCTGCTGTTGAAATTCAATAAAAATTTGCACAATACACGTGATTGATTTGATGGTTTCCAATTGAAATGTTAAGAAACGAATAACTTATTTTTTTTACTTTTTTTCACAATTTCACATTGAACACAATACCGGTTTGTCACATGAAATTAACTGAGCAGAAAACAATGAGTAGCTGTCAAACAATGTATCACGCACCGGCGCCATCTACTTAAAATATTATTTTTTTAGTACATTCTATATGTATCAGAGATGGCGCTGTATGTTAAAAAAGATTTTCTGCTTTTCTGTTGAAATTTTTCCTGAATTTTCTTTGCTATAAACCTCACGGAGCCGGAGACCTTTCCAACGAATGCAAAACCTTGGAAATCGGTTCGTGCGTTCTGGAGTTATAGCGTCAGGAAGGAAAACCCGACTTATTTTTATATAGTAGATTTGCACAAAAAAAAAACGAAAGAGTCTACTAAAAGCCCCGTACATAAAAGACGAGCCCATAAAGTTAGTGAGTAATTACTTATTTAGCAACTTTAGTTTCCAAATGACTTAGCCTAAGTAACATCAGTGTTGTTATACAGGTACCGTACCTACCTTAGCTACTTTAAAATTAATTTAATAGGTACAAATTTAATTAACTACCTACATGAAAATTGAACTAATGAGCATATTTTTATTTCCCGGTATTAAACATATTATTACTACGTATACCCTTTTTGACAAATCAAACATAATGATCACACTGCTGTGTTTAAGAAGCCTCAGAAAACCAAATTACGAGAGGTTTTTTCATCGACCAGTAGTGTTGCAGATAATTTTATATGGATGGATATTTGTTTCCACTAAATGTAGATAAACAGATATTTGTATAAACTACCGATGTTTGTTGCCTCAATCATGGCAAATAAACTAAAACCCAAGGGTACCTAACCCAAACAAGAAATACACACAAGTGTCTAACTTGATATGACTTTAGCAGTTTAAGGTATTAAAAATTATTTGCGTCGCCGTAACGCCCAATTCGGTCGTGCGGTCGCTTAAGTAACGGTCCGCCCGGTCGAAATAGCGCGACTTCCCCGTGTTCAGTAAAACTACAATATCTCAGAAACTGTGCATCGTAGCTCGACAAACCCTACGTCTTGAAATGCTTATTAACTAAGCTATCTGATCATTTAGGGTTTTATATAGTTTTACCTTGTAATTTAAATAAAAATGTTCAACGCACATCACGCTAATAGGATGAACATACTACAATTAGCCAGTGAAACGAACAAAGGTGCGGTGCAAAAAATATATATAAAATATATAGATAGGAAACATAAAAATAAATAAATATATTTTACTGTACAGTTTTATGAGGATAGGAGGGGAAGCAGGGAAGGCACAAAGCTTGGTCACAACCAACACAGTATGTATGGACCTTTTTGCGACATACCATGCACAACCGCCGCCGGCGTTGGCGGTGCTTTACACTGTCCGAAAGTGGATACTCGCCGGCGTAGTGGAAGCGCACGGCATGACTGTCCAAAACCTGTGCTGGTATAGGACGGCGGGTGGGACAGGAGTGATTGGCAAGAAGGGATTTTACAAGAGACAAAAAAAGAGACTAAAAACAGAGACTAAAAAAAGAGACTAAAAAAAGAGATTAAAAAAAATAGACAAAAAGGAGACAAAAAGAGACCAAAAAAGAGAAAAAAAAAGCTGTATAAACTGGAGTGATCTTGAAGGGTCATTCATGACCGGACCAAGCAGTAACAATCCTGAAGGGTTTGTTATAACCGGACCAGATTGCTCAAGTTCTGAAGGCTCAATAACGAGCGGTCCAGAATTAGTGGTAAACTCTGCAGGGCTGAACCGGACCAGATTACTAGTATAAGTCCTGAAGGCTCAATATTGAGTGGTCCAGAGTTGGATGCACAGTCTGTAGGGATGACCTGGATTTTTCGCTAATCGAGATTGCTAGTCAGGATGAACGAACATTAATAATAACGTTATGTCTTTTTAGACAATGCTTGATGAGTCTACGCGTACGAGGACGTCCGCACGTCAGTATGGCCGTGTCGGCGTCACCGTTAGCGGTAGGTGCAGCGGGCCGAGTTACGCTGTGCAAAGTGGGACGTTCGCTTCCTCACTCTCCCCACTTCTCAAGCAACTTAATTTAAGCGAGTGCGCAGCGAAGAGGGGGATCATTCTTGTGGCAGGCTCGGCCCGGTGCGCCTGCTGTAGCGCTTAGAGCTATTATAGCGATCTATTTAACTAATTAACAAGCGGTTGGAATAAATAAGTTGGTTACTGCTATATTTCATACTTTCATTTAATATGTCGGACCTCTGCCTTCAGGTTATTTCATGGTGATTATTTTATAAGAAATTGTGAGTGAAATAAAGTGATTGTGCTTTAACTAGTATCGCTATTTTCTTCGCCCGACAATCCACGCCTACTTACAAAGTGCAAGTGTAATATCGCTGATGAGGGCCTATCCCGATATAAATATACTTTTGTATATAAACAAATAAAATACTTTGTGAATTTAATAGGAAGTTTTCAATAAAATGCGTGATGTTTTTTATTGGTATATTTAATTAAAAAAACATGTTTATGTTTGAATAACAAATCGGTCTTATAAATTTGCGACCGAAAAATATTTGCGCCTCGACTGAGACGTACGAAATGCTTTATTATTAAACTTTAAAGTATAAAAATCCGCATCCTTTTAAACAACAACACCCACCTATTCAACTTAAATGCAAGAAACAGCTGACGAGTAATTTTAATAACTTTTTATCTCAGCTTATAATTAGGTACCTACAACTCGCAACAACTCAAAACAAAAATTCTTTGGTCACCAATGCCAAGCTGAACAGCTGGCTACGAATTTTTTAAAATCACAACCCTCTCAAACATCTAAATATCCTGTGAATATTTCATGAGTCTAGCTATTGTTGTTGTTATTAATACCGAGAAAAAAACGGTTTCTAGTGGTATTATGTTGATATAGCAGCAGCAGAAATACGTAATCTGAGAAAATTTCAACTATCTAGTGTGAGGCAGACGGTTAAATTATTTTTTTCTAGTATTATTCATACACACAGTACAATAAACAACTATTGTTAATAATAAAATGTTTACTTTGTCTTTGTATTTACTTTGAATTATACAAACTAACAAAACCAAACACACATTCCTAAGGTTTTAACACAAGCGTACCTACCGTTTCCTGATTCATGAACCGCCTATAACTACCTATTTGACTCGTGTCAATCACTTTCCTTTACTCTATTCATCATCATCATCATCATCATAAAAAAAGTTATCTCTGGAACGCATCCAGACACCTTATTTAGATTATTATTGAAGAATTCATGCAACCATAAACAGCACAATATATCAAACTCGTCATATTAAATGTGTACTGAACTTAGTTTTAGTGAAAAAATCGCGCGGTTATTGTTAAAAAAACAACACACCGCCCGTTCGTCACTACGGCACAGTCGAGACTGTCTGCACACCGCGCTCGTGCCTTGAGCGAGGCGCGTAGGCATAGCTCGCGCTTCGTCCGTTTGTATGAAGTTGGAATACTGTATGATATTATTACCGTGCCTGAGTGATAGAACATGACGTACGAATATTCTAATGTAGAGTACCTAGCAATGGTGCGATTTTATATCCTGTCTGGTGAAAACTTATACGGTTCTAGGCGAATGTACGCAGAAGAAGAACACCTACAGTCGTTGCGAAGAAACGGTATCCCTGTTCCTCAAATTCCTAGCACTGCTCTAATATTACGGACGTATCAGCGATTACTTGATCATGGGCAGTTCCAGCTACCCAGTCATGCCAGAAGCAGGGGCCGGCCACCCTTGGCCAGACACACTGAAGACGCCATTTTGGATTATTTCCAAAGACACCCGAGAAGGAGCACTCGGCAAGCCGCTCGTCGATTCGGCGTAAGCCAGTATGTGGTGTGGAAGCTACTCCATTCAATGGATATGCATCCATACCATTTTTCACGAGTGCAAGCTTTGCATGCACCAGACCCCGGACCCCGCATGGAGTTTTGTCACTGGCTACAGAACCGTGCGGAGGCTAACATCTTGTGGAGCGACGAGTCCATATTTACCCGCGTTGGGATTTACAACGTGCACAACGAGCACTGGTGGAGCTTCCAAAACCCACACAAAGTTAAAGAACATGCACATCAAGTTCGCTTCAGTCTCAACATTTGGGCAGCAGGGCATAACCCACGATCGCATAATTGGTCCAGTTTGGATAGAAGGTCGTTTGACGGGAATAACGTATCTAAAAATGATACGTTCCGTCATTGATACCTTGCTGGATGCTGTTCCTGTGCTCTACCTGCGAGACATCTACTTCCAGCACGACGGATGTCCAGCTCACTACGAACGATCTGTACGTGCATATCTCGATAGTGAATTCGGTAATAAGTGGATAGGTCGCGATGGACCTGTGAACTGGCCGCCGAGGTCACCAGACCTAACACCCTTAGACTTTTATTTGTGGGCCGAACAAAAACGCTTAGTGTATACCGAAGAAGCTCAAGTGTTGATGATTTAAAACAGCGAATAATAGACGCTTTTAGTGTTTTAAATAGTGATAGAGACACGCTTCGAAGTTTAACAAACAATTTGCAAAGACGTGCTAGTGTATCTTTAGAAAGAAACGGTGGACATTTTGAACAATTACTGCGATATCGCTAAAAAGGTATATTTTTTTTTGCAAATAATAATATTTTTTTAATGAATAATTGTGAGTGTAATTTGTAAAATAAGTTGATTTCGATCTTTTAAATACGCCTAGAATATTGTATTATACGATTGACATAAAAAACTAATTAGAAATATTTTGTCAATTTACTACGAAAACAGTTAAAATTGTACGTAACTCTACGAAACTACAGCATATTAGACGGCCCACAAAAGTATGAAGGAATGATCGAAATCACAAAGTAATAATGTAAACAAACGGGTCACCTCGACCTTGGATGGTTCAGTTAGTGACGCATAGAGTACCTAGTCACCACGCACGGATAATCATTGTTTGTTTACATAACATTCGCACCGCGTCGCACAGTGGTCTCAAAATCGAGTTCCATACTCGTAGAAACTTAATATAAGGGATGCCAAAAAAAAGTCCTCCCTTTATATAATACTATAGTATGGAGGGTATGAGCAGCTCCGCGCGTGAGAAAAAAATGTTTATTTTTGAACTGAAAGGAACTGAAGGGCTGGTGCTCACATGAGCTATTGCACCTCACACGGTGATCAACATAACACACAATTCATGCACTTTTCGGTGCCGCTTTGTTTGTAAGAAATTTTAGACATTTATAATTTTCGGTGTATGTGATTTTTCCAATCTTTGACGTAATTAAATGAAGTTGATGACCTCTTTTCATATGTTTTATTTGGTAGCCTGTTAATGGCCTTTTTAATTACAATAATAGGAAATGATATTGATTACATACGTTTTTTTACAAATTGCATTCAAAGAACAAACTCATTTGGTAATCACGTTCATCATGTCATTTTGGTTCAGTTGTAATTAGATACTAATAACATCGAGCCCTAATGAGGGTAGTTACATATATAAATAGGACGTTTGAGCTTAATTCTCTCAGTAGCTTTTAGCAGTATTACGCGCGAACTATACTTATTAGGATCTATTTATTTTCGTGTTGTGATGGAAGGTTTTGGTACCAATTTGGACATTTTCATGTTTGTGGCAAACAATAGTTGTTTTTCACAGCCCAGTGTGTTATTAGAAGTTTTTGTAAATGCCGTTGATTTGTCAGAAAATGAAAAGAAAGAATTGAAACAATTCTGTCAGACTTATGTGTGTTCGTTGAGAAATAAATGGATTTCGTGTAATCGCACGAAATATACATTCATAAACAAGTATGAGACATGGCTGCAGGAAAACATAAAATGGCCTGAAGTCATCAGGGAAAAGATGACACCATTAGTAGCAATAGAGCAGCAACCTTGTTCTAGTTCTGACTTCGGTGTTAATGAGGATATATCAAAATCCCACAATCCAGAGACGTGCAGTGTTGGAACAACAACATCGGTTGTGAGTCAAAGAAAACCGTTCATGGAGCTAAGCCCGCTACAGAAGAGAAGGAGAGTGGAACAGCTCCTAACGTATAGCACTGAAAGCCTAGCTTATGCGACTGGTTTAAAAGCAGATAGCAAGAATGTGTGTGTATCTATAACTGATTTAGAGATAGGCCCCGTGAGTGAAGCCGAACGTAAGGCATTACTCGAATTATTAACCGAATATAATGACTGTTTCGAATGTGACACTAACGACCTAGGATGCACCAATTTAGTTCAGATGCAGATAAGGTTAAAGAGCGACCAACCTATTAACTACCGTCCCTATAGACTCTCCCACATCGTGCTGAAAACGGTCAAATCTAAAATTTCCGATTCTTTGATACCGGCGCCTATATAGGCCGGTATCACAGAATCTGAGTCCTGTTACGATTCACCAGTTATACTTGTCAGAAAGAAAATCGGAGACAGACGACTGTGTCGACTATCGCGCATGAAACGTTATTACAATACGCGAACGATTTCCCCTTCCTAACATTGGCGACCAATTATCCCAACTAGCAGGCAAACATTATTTTACCAGTTTAGATATGGCTCAAAGTTACTACCAAGTGCCTATAAGTCCAGAAGATACACATAAAACCGAATTCGTAACTCCACACGGCCATTACGAGTACACAAGAGTCCCTTTTGGTCTTGCTAATGCTCCATCAGTTTCTATGCGTTTAATCAATTTGGTAGTAGAGTCCATAGATTCGGTAGTACAGAGATTCTAGCATTCCTAGATGACTTATTGTTACCATCTGTTGACGTGCAAACAGGCATAGAGCTACTAAAGAAAGTACTTACAAAACTTCAAACTGAGAACTTTAAATGGGGAAGGCAAGTGAGTGAAAGTGGCGCTGTATACGATTGTTCCAAAGCAGCTGTCAAATTGTATAGCATCTTATAGAAAATGTTCACAAATAACAGAAATTACAAAGTGTGTGTTGTGTAATTGGGTGTTAAAACGTAGGCCAACACAAATTTCTAATAAATCATATTAAAAGAAGAAAGTGGATAGCTGCCGTAAGGATTAAAAACTTTGAGCCTACTAGGACGACGAGGTTATGTCGAGATCATTTTTATGAACTTGATTACCAAACATTAAGTGTGAGTACAGGTGGGTGTTATAAACGATAGTTCTTCTATTTAAGCTAGTATCTATATACCTAAATTGTTAACATTACATAAAATCTTTAAATATTTATCATTGTTCATCTTGTTTTAAGGTTTGCCCTGTGTACACATTTTTTTTAAGAAAGAAGCAGTACCAAGTCTCTCTTCATGAAACCAGAAAAGCATATCAGCCAGTGCTCGAAAGTGGAACGAAATGCTAAGAGAAACATTCAAAAGAATCTTTTTCAACATCTTTCAAGCAATCAAAACCCACATCCTTCTATTTCTCAGAATCCACAATATAATGGAATACGAAACATGCAAATGTTATGCAATTTCCGAGAGTGTATCGCAAATAAAACTCATGAATAACTTTTAGGTGTTTTTATTATATTATAATAATCTTTATACAGATAATTATTAATAATTACAGCCTTTATATCGTTATTGTAAAATGATCTAACTGTAATATGTTTTCTATGAACAACTCATTTTTTACAATATAAATAAATTACAGAATTTTCTGCCACACACACATTGTCCTTGTACCTACTTGAAAATCATTTATGCAGGTTCTTTTTAATAGTAATTCCCCATTTTGACTCTGTATATAAGGTACAGATTCAGGGCTAATAAGTCTGTTTCTGCTTACATGCCATACTACGCTATGCCACCCTGGTCATCTATCTTGATGTCAACTTGATAGTTGAGTTTTTTCATTGTCTTCTTGACAAATCCTTTTAAAAGTGACCATTGAAAATGCGGATCTTATCAATATGAGGAATCTGTCTTCATATAAATTTTCTGATGCATCTGTTTTTTGATGAATCTTCAAAATGACAGAAATATTTCGTATTAGTAAAATAGGAACTACCTACCATCACATAAAATAAAACCGATAAGAAATATTGACCTTTCAAAATAACCTAATACATTGTCTTTTAAGTGGTGGTTAAATAGAGTTAATACGAGTATTTATGTCATGGTACATCTCCAATGGTGGAAGTATAATAGAGGGTTCTGTTGGATTTGGAGAGACTTGTGGTGTACTAAAGTTGAAGTTTTTGTCATACAGCTCTTACCTGGAAAAATATAACCAACTCCAAAAGTAAAAAGAACTATTATTAATTATGCATCAGTTAAGCTGTTGTTAATATAATCCTGAATTAGTTTGATTCAATAATTTTAACTTATGTACACACACAACAATATTAAATTAAAAAATATATAATAAATATACATACGGCTCACAAGTTATTTAATTATAAAATTATTTTATAATTAAATAACTTGTGAGCCGTAAACAAAAACATTGTACGCGTATTGATTTCAAAGGTCTACGTTGACCTATGACGCCATAGTTGCCTGCCAATCCAACTCTGCCACGTCATCTAGTCAAGCCCAGAGTGGTGTGGTGTCACACGTCTGCTAAGATCATGTCCAGAATCAACGATCAACACGACTGTTGGCTTATAGCCACCACCCGCGTCACTCGCGTCACATTTAATTACCCTAATTTTAGTCATTGTACATTAACTGTGTTTAGTTATTGTCACGAATTGGTTTATTAATTTATTTATTTATTTATTTATTTATTTATAGTACATGGAGGATTTACAGCTAGTAAAAACAAACAAAAAAAAAAGGGGGCTATAGCCACCAGGAAGCCAATTACAAATCCTCACTTATAGACTTATAATAATAAAGTTCATTATGGCGTGAGCACAAAAAGAAAAAATATATCGCCTTATATAAATTAAAAAGCTATTTAGCTAAATACTTAATACTAGTTTTACAATTTAATTACTGAAATAAACGAGAAAACAATGAAAACAAAAACAAAACAATACAATCTACCGCTACTTAAAAAATTTGAGGCTTAAGCACCTTCTGGCCGAATTCAAGGTAACTGTGAATGGATCAAAATCAAATTCCTTGCAAATCTCATTAAAATTTCTGCTTGCGCGCACAATGTAACTGTTCTGCCTATAATTCGAAGATGTATGAGATACACGTATGGGTGGATTAAAGCGAAGTGCTTTACTTGGCACATTAAAATAAAATTTTGACAATAACTCAGGGTTATCAATATTGTTATTGAGGACTTTTAACAAGAATAAACAGTCTGCAATTTTACGACGATCTATCAGTGGTAGTAAATGATACTTCTTACAGAGTCCAAAATAACAGGTCGACTGGTACGGAATCTTTTGATGGAAGCAAAGATATTTTATGAACCGTCTTTGGATGTTTTCAATGCGGTCAATGTATTTATGATACCGTGGATTCCAAATCTGAGACGCATACTCTAGCTGACTTCTAACAAAAGTGCAATACAATATTTTTAGTGTCTTTGCATCACTAAAACACTTAGAGAGACGTATTATGAACCCAAGCATTTTAGAGGCTTTTTTGACAATTGCATCAATGTGTGTATCAAACACTAACTTACTATCATGATGGACGCCCAAGTCACGAATAGTATTGCACCTTGGCAAGATCTGGCCTGCCAAAGTATAAGTAGTGGCTAGGACTGCACGTTTCCTAGTGTAGGTGATCACCGAACACTTAGATGGGTTGAGATCAAGTTTATTAACCCTACAATACTCTTCAAGCCGATGCAAGTCAGCCTGAAGTGCTAGTCCATCATCGATCGTTGAAATAGTGGCAAAGATTTTCATGTCATCGGCAAAGCATAAAAGTTTGGATGAATAGAGGCACTGACCGATGTCGTTCACATAGACTACAAACAAAAGAGGACCGAGCAACGAACCCTGAGGCACTCCGCTGGGCACGTTTACCCAACTTGAAATATAATTATTGAGTACCACTGCTTGTGACCTGTTATCAATGTAAGAAGAGAACCACCTCAGGAGGTCCCCACGTATGCCCATGTAGCTAAGCTTCATTATCAAGGTATCGTGGTCGATCCGATCAAATGCTTTGCTATAATCTGTGTAAACCACATCGACCTGCTTACCATTATCCATAGCATCCGTAATGAAATCATTAAATAAAATTAAGTTAGAAGTGGTAGACCGCCCTTTTAAAAATCCATGCTGAAAGGAACTGAACGAGCTAGCAAGGGCGGAATATAATTGGTTGTAGACAATCCTCTCAAATATTTTAGCTAGAATGCACAGCTTGGATATAGGCCTATAATTAGTAATCTCGGTTTTAGACCCCTTCTTATATACGGGCGTAATAAAAGCAGATTTCCATACTTTGGGGACAACACCGAGAGTCAAAGACTTGGAAAACAGAATTGATATAGGTATGGCAATGGAAGGCGCGCATTTCATTAGAAATTTAGACGAAATGTTATCAGGGCCAGCACCTTTAGTTGGATCCAAGTTACGAATTAAACTAGACACGACATCTACATTCACTTCAATGTGACAAATGTCAGATGAAATTCTGTTAGTATCTAAAGAAAAAACAGGAGGTGGACTCGGAGTATTAGATGAAGTGGGGTTGAGGAAAGTCGACATGAAATAAGATGAAAAAGCTTCACAAATAGAATCACCGGTGAGTAATAATTCGTCGTGATAATATAATGTATTAGGTATAGTGTTAGAGTTGTAGCGATTTTTAACAAAAGTCCAAAAATGTTTAGGGTTAGTTCTAATAGATTTTTCAGTTTGATTGCACATTAATGTAGTTACACTTTAATAAACCATTTCGCGATACTGAGAAACATTTAATTTCACCTCACTATAGAACCTAAATCACGTCCCAACAAAAGTTCTATATTGGCGACCCCGACGTGATCTGAACACGATAGCCCGCCATCCTTTATTCTGGGCCTTTTTTCTTACTTCGAGTTAGACCATTGTTGGTGAGCGAGTGCTAAATTGTGAACATCCGTAATTGTGATCAGTTAATTAAAATAAAATTTTGTGTTTAAAAGTACGTTTAATTGTATAACCCTTACACGTGTTACAGAGAACTTTGTGATAGTTTATTTTGTTCTTGGATGTACAAAAATACTTTTGCTTTAGAAAAAAACAAACGGGATATTCATTCAAAGTGTAGGTCAAATGCGCTTTAAAATGCATCATTGAGTGCCCTACTTGGTACACCAGTCGGGGTTGCGGAAGAATCATATGTTCCCTCGACCCCGACGTAGGTGTGAGATGGAACACCGGGGGGTTTGTAGTCAGTAAGAGTCTGACAAACCCCTCCGCCCACCTCAGGGCGGAGGACATCCATGAGGATTTTCCACCCCGGAACAAAAAAAAAAGTTAGAACTGTGACGAAGTGCGTGCAGAAAACCTCGTGTGCCTGATGTGTGGCTTATCCCTTACCGTTCGAGGGGAAGAGCAAATGTCGCGCGGGTGCACCCTGGACAATATTCTTTTTTGAAAAAAGGCGTTGGGGGTTTTAGCGGAGAGTGTATTGTTTGTGGCGAATTTCTGCGGGCGGGGGGAGCAGTGTGCTCCATGATGTTCTTCCACGTGTCCCTCTGGTTAGCAAAGGGCACAGTGGAAGAACAAGGGAGATGGGTCGCTCCTGATCGATCGACTATCGTCGATTGACACTGGAGGCGACCCTGCCAGTGAGTGAGTGCTTCACCTGTAGAGCACCTGCCGCACTCTGCAGTATGTAGGCTCACCGGGCATCTAGGCTCTGCCCGGTGGATATTTAGAACCTATATCATCTATACCAGCGGAGGTGGCCTACAAGACTGCGGAGGCAGCAAAAAAGACAGCTGTGGTGGCCAACAAGCCTGACTAGGGCCAAAAAGCAAGCAAAGGGGGGGGGGGGGGGGGGTGAAAATTTCCCTCTAGAGGGATTCGCAGAACTTGCGACCGCAGCCGAGCTATCCGGGCCAGGCTCTGCGGCTGTAACAGTCGCTTTGCAGCCGCGGTCCTAGCGGAGGCAAATCAAGTTAAATTTGTCTCAACTTGGTATATCGTCCATCCGCTACAAAATTGCCGCCTCAGGAGCGCGGCTCATTGAGGTGGCGGGTGCTTCAAATGCCGAAAAGGTGAACGCCCTGGCTGCGACGAATGATATGTTGGCGACGCTAGACGGGGATCCGTGGGGGCGCCCTTATCGTGCAGTCCGAGGGAAACTTCGTGCCCCCACTCACTGAGTCTTCATCCTCAGCTGCTAGACGAAGTGGTCGCAACCCTCTTCCCTGCTAGAGAAGAGCATGTGCATCCGCCGATGGTATTGCCACAGTCGCAGAGTAGAGTCGGATGATGACATAATGGCGAGGGCCGGCGCGAGATGTCGTGTGGTGATCCTCAGGGCTCGGTCGTGGGTCCTCCCCTGTGGAACATCGACTGGGTGCTGAGGGGTGAGCTCCAACCAGGAGTGGACCTGACGTGTTAGACCAAGAGAAGACCGTGCGAAGCTGACACCGAGCTGCATCGGTCGCAGCTTCGCGAGGTCCTTGTGGCGGAGTTAGAACCTATATCATCTATACCAGCGGAGGTGGCCTACAAGACTGCGGAGGCAGCAAAAAAGACAGCTGTGGTGGCCAACAAGCCTGACTAGGGCCAAAAAGCAAGCAAAGGGGGGGGGGGGGGGTGAAAATTCCCCTCTAGAGGGATTCGCAGAACTTGCGACCGCAGCCGAGCTAACCGGGCCAGGCTCTGCGGCTGTAACAGTCGCTTTGCAGCCGCGGTCCTAGCGGAGGCAAACCAAGTTAAATTTGTCTCAACTTGGTATATCGTCCATCCGCTACAAAATTGCCGCCTCAGGAGCGCGGCTCATTGAGGTGGCGGGTGCTTCAAATGCCGAAAAGGTGAACGCCCTGGCTGCGACGAATGATATGTTGGCGACGCTAGACGGGGATCCGTGGGGGCGCCCTTATCGTGCAGTCCGAGGGAAACTTCGTGCCCCCACTCACTGAGTCTTCATCCTCAGCTGCTAGACGAAGTGGTCGCAACCCTCTTCCCTGCTAGAGAAGAGCATGTGCATCCGCCGATGGTATTGCCACAGTCGCAGAGTAGAGTCGGATGATGACATAATGGCGAGGGCCGGCGCGAGATGTCGTGTGGTGATCCTCAGGGCTCGGTCGTGGGTCCTCCCCTGTGGAACATCGACTGGGTGCTGAGGGGTGAGCTCCAACCAGGAGTGGACCTGACGTGTTAGACCAAGAGAAGACCGTGCGAAGCTGACACCGAGCTGCATCGGTCGCAGCTTCGCGAGGTCCTTGTGGCGGAGTTAGAACCTATATCATCTATACCAGCGGAGGTGGCCTACAAGACTGCGGAGGCAGCAAAAAAGACAGCTGTGGTGGCCAACAAGCCTGACTAGGGCCAAAAAGCAAGCAAAGGGGGGGGGGGGGTGGAAATTCCCCTCTAGAGGGATTCGCAGAACTTGCGACCGCAGCCGAGCTAACCGGGCCAGGCTCTGCGGCTGTAACAGTCGCTTTGCAGCCGCGGTCCTAGCGGAGGCAAACCAAGTTAAATTTGTCTCAACTTGGTATATCGTCCATCCGCTACAAAATTGCCGCCTCAGGAGCGCGGCTCATTGAGGTGGCGGGTGCTTCAAATGCCGAAAAGGTGAACGCCCTGGCTGCGACGAATGATATGTTGGCGACCCTAGACGGGGATCCGTGGGGGCGCCCTTATCGTGCAGTCCGAGGGAAACTTCGTGCCCCCACTCACTGAGTCTTCATCCTCAGCTGCTAGACGAAGTGGTCGCAACCCTCTTCCCTGCTAGAGAAGAGCATGTGCATCCGCCGATGGTATTGCCACAGTCGCAGAGTAGAGTCGGATGATGACATAATGGCGAGGGCCGGCGCGAGATGTCGTGTGGTGATCCTCAGGGCTCGGTCGTGGGTCCTCCCCTGTGGAACATCGACTGGGTGCTGAGGGGTGAGCTCCAACCAGGAGTGGACCTGACGTGTTAGACCAAGAGAAGACCGTGCGAAGCTGACACCGAGCTGCATCGGTCGCAGCTTCGCGAGGTCCTTGTGGCGGAGTGGCGGAATTGGCTTCTGCGCCCTTCCACCGGCTCGCTACCCTCGAGGCGATCCGACCAGTGCTCGACGAATGGCTCGGGAGGAGGCACGGCTACCTGTCGTTTCCGGCAACGCAGGTGCTCTCGGGGCATGGTTGCTTCGGGAAGTACCTGTGTCGCATAAACAGGGAGCCGGACGCCCAGTGTCACCACTGCGTCGACAGCCAGGAGGACACGGCGTGGCATACGGCAGCAGTATGCTACTTGGAATGCCGTGCCCTCATCTCAGAAGTAGGCAGTGACCTTTCGCCGCCGATCGTAGTAAAATCGCTGGTCGGCAGCGAGGAGTCCTGGGACGCGGTGGTTTCCTTCTGCGAAACAGTTATCTCGCAGAAGGAGGCTGTAGAAAGGGAGATAGAGATCTCGACCACTCTCCCGATCCGCAGCAGGCGCACCGGGAGTAGGCGGAGGGCGGACAACGCCCTCTTCCCCCTAAATGGGTCCAGGGACGGCGGACTCGGGGACGTCCGTCGCCCCCCATACATCAGGACCCGAGGTGGCTTCGCGTGGTGTTCCAAGCGCGCCCCTCTTAGACGTTGCGGGGGTAGTCAAACACCTATGTTCCCGCGACTCCGACGTGTGAATAGGAATTATGCATTTTACACCAGTGCACAGTGGTTTCATTAGTACAAGCTAGCTAGACAATATTATTTATTGGGGCATTTTGCTTCGAACGGCTTAATTGTGATGTTCTGATGGGGTTTTAACGCAACACATAAAAAAAAGGGTCACATGTACCAACGAAACAAAATATTACAATAGATATTACGTATAATGTTTTCGTGTATTGTGCTCCCGGAATCTTCTATAATCTTTATTGCGTGCTTCCTGAGCTTCCTCGGAAAGCTGCCCGATAGGTAGAAAAGCCGATTTCACAATATCTACACAGTGCACAAGAATTTTGTGCAGAGAAACAGGCATCTAATACCACGTGATAATGTGATAATGTTTATTTTTCCAAAAAAACAGTGCTATACAATTTCCTTATAGTCTACATTAATATGTAGTTAAATTCAAAATAAAAATACACAGTAATACATAAGACGCAAAGGAAGCATTTTGCTTATGAACTCCACACTAGGTCGAGCCTGTCTCGTGGAGTCCATGGGTGGTATTACCATATAGTGAAAATGTACATTACATTGATACTGATGGATTGTTTCAGTCAAGAAGCACATGCAAAAGTGATATTATACAGGTATAAGAAAATTAAAACATTGTCTAGATCTAAAACAGTGAAATTAAAACAATATTATTAGGTTTTTAGGTTTAGGTTTAGTAGGTAATTAGGTTAAAGAAATATTTAGAACGCAATGTGCACTATTTGTGAGAGGGTGCGTGCTCGAGAGGGTGTATGTGTGTTCGTGAGAGAGAAAGAGAAGGAGTTTGTTTTTGTGAGGGTGCGTATGTTCGTGTGTGTGTGTGTAGGTATGTGTGGATGTGTTACGAAATAACCTTTAAGAGAGATTCGGATTCACTGGATGATTGGTCTAGCAGCCATTTGCGAACAATCTTTTTGACTTGGCTTGTTCTGGAGTTACTTATGCTACACATTCTTACGGCTTTATTGTATAAGTGACTGAGCAAGAATTCTTGCATGTGTTGTGCGAAAGTTGTACGTGTTCTAATCGAAGTGCACTATTTGTGAGAGGGTGCGTGCTCGAGAGGGTGTATTTGTGTTCGTGAGAGAGAAAGAGAAGGAGTTTGTTTTTGTGAGGGTGCGTATGTTCGCGTGTGTGTGTGTGTGTGTGTAGGTATGTGTGGATGTGTTACGAAATAACCTTTAAGAGAGATTCGGATTCACTGGATGATTGGTCTAGCAGCCATTTGCGAACAATCTTTTTGACTTGGCTTGTTCTGGAGTTACTTATGCTACACATTCTTACGGCTTTATTGTATAAGTGACTGAGCAAGAATTCTTGCATGTGTTGTGCGAAAGTTGTACGTGTCCTAATCGAAGCACACTTGAAAACTCGACGTTTGAGAAGCTGCGAGTATTCCGGAGTTTGTGTTATGATTTTATGCTGTTTCAGTACCATTTTAAAGATATATAACTGTCGGACATTGAGTAATGCGGCTTCTTTGTACAGAAGGGCTGTCGGGTATCTGAAAGGTTTTTTGAGCATGACTTTAAAAACCGATCGCTGGGCTCGTTCGCTTTGGATCATGGTGGTGATTCCAACTCCACCCCATACTGTTATACAGTAACACAGAATTGACTCACATAATGCCACATATACCATGTTTAGAGTTTTTTTATTGGCGGAGTTACGCAAGAGTTTCATTATGTGAATCAATTTTCTGGTGCGCTTTGCCACCAAGTCCCCAGATCGCCAGAAGTTCCAGAATTTTTGAGAAGATTCCCAAAAACGATATAGGTCTATAGTTCGCAGGGTTTTGTTTTGATCCATTCTTGTGTATAGGGGTGACTCTAGCTTCTTTCCATTTATCGGGGAATATACCTGAACTTAGACTAAGGTTGATGATGTAGGTTAGTGGACTTAAAATTTCGCTTCTAATCTCTTTAACAACTTTTGGTGTAAGACCATCAACACCGGCAGCGCTGTCACTATTAAGGTTAACAATCAGTTTGTTAATCTCAAAAATATCTGTAGGTTGCATAAAGAAAGTAATCCCTTGTGGTTCTCCTAGTTTTTGTTTAGAAACCACTGACTCCTGGGTTTCATTCATGTCAGTGAGAATTTGGCTTGCCAAATGTGTGCCAACAGAAGAGAAATATTCGTTGCAGTAGTCAACTGAATCTTGTGCCGTGGATTTACATTTTAGTAAGTCGCTAGGACTGCTTCTGTTACTGTGATGTTCAGTGATTGTTTTTATAGTATTCCACAATCCTTTATTATTAAATTTGTTTTCTTCTAACTTTTTACTGTCGTGATCCTGTTTTAACTTGTGCACCAGATTAGTAAAGAAGTTTCTATAACGAGTGTAAACAAGTTTTTTTGTTTGGTCTTTTGGATGTTTATTTGACTCTTTATGTAGTTTATCCCTGTGATTCATACATTTTATAAGTCCGGGTGTGATCCAGGGCTTCCAAATGTATTTGGAACGGCTAATTGTTTTTTCAATTGTGTGTTTTTTTATTGCATCTGCCAGAAGTCTGTGAAATTCATCGGTTGCTGTATTAACGTCTACATCAGTCACTACTTCATTCCAGTCTATGTTATGAAGGTCTTCTATTAACGCGGGAAAGTTAATTTTTTTAAGTGCGCGTTGTTGGCATTTGCTACCAGTTGGAGTAACCGTATTGTACCCCATCATTACCAATTTGTGATCGGTAATATCAGCTTCACAGATAATACCTAAAACATTCTGATGTCTTGATTTCATAAATATGTGGTCAAGGCACGCATCCAGTCTAGTTGGCTTAGATATTACTTGCTTCAGACCATGTTCAGACATAAGGCAAGCAAATTCTGACGAAGATTTATCAGACATAGACAGAAGGTATATGTTGATATCACCGGTCACTATAATAGTTTGGTAATTATTAATTGAATTAAGAATTTTATCAAGAGAGGAAGTAAAGTTGTCAACCTGTCTATGTGAGGGAGATCGGTATATAGCGATTAAACAAATCTCCTTAGAAATCTGGAGTAAGAGAGATTCAGCGTCTTGAAGATCAGGCTCCGTAACGGAAGCGCTCCAGCAGTTTCTGACGTATGTTACAACCCCTCCGCATTGGTTGAGATTATTTACAGTAGAGTATGACGTGTAACCCTGAATCTGATCAACCACTGGACAACTTTTCAGCCAACATTCAGTGAGAATAATAACATCGTAAACGATGTTAAGTCGTTTTAATGCAATGCAGAAAGTATTGAAGTTGTGCCTTAAACTGCGTACGTTGAATGTCAATATTTTAAAGTTATAATTAGAAGTCAAAGAATTCTGGCAAACTTCAAGCCTATCCAGTTCTTGACACTCCAGGTTAGTACTATCATCTAGTTCATTAACTAAAAAAATTGCCATTTGTATTTCAAGTTACAGTACGGTTGATATAAGGAGTAAAGATGTTTGGCGTCAAGAACTCTGTGATGGAAATTGAAGGTATGTAACGACATTGCGCAAGTAAGCAACCGGTATGCTTTTATTACATTAAAAAAGCCAGTGTCTATTTTCTTTAAAAGCGCGCAGGTAAGTGTACTCATTGACGTTTTAGTTGTTACAGTATAAAGGTGATTAATTTGATAATCAAGTGTAATTAGTGTGGCTGGTGGTGTGGTGTTTGTATTTTGTTTGGGTATTCGGGAAAGAAAAGTGTATTCTCTTACTGTGCAATTCATGTAACAAAGGAGGCGTGAACTTAGGTTTGTGGGATTTGCTTGCTTGTATAGATTATGGTTATGTGTATGTATGTGCATTGAACACAATTGCGTTTCGTATGGGTTAATTAGTTTGAAAACATAAAAAGTACTCCTTTGTGGGGATAATAGCAATAAGAGCAATGGGGAAAAATCGTTCTTATAATTATTGGTCATCCAGCGCCTATACCGGTGATATTCCGCGGTCTGGATCGGCAGCATCCCTCGCTTGGGAGGGGCCAACCTTCTCGTCCAGGTCGGTCGGTGTCCGGATGGGAATAGATGGTTGCTTCTCAGCTTTCCGTACGTTGATAGTGCCATTTCGTACCCAGCAGTAACGGAAACCGTGTACTTGTGCACGTGTCCGAGCCTCACGAAACAACAACCTGTTGCTGGCAGTCAGGCGTTCGTTAATGTAGATTTTATTGGAGGTCCCCTTTACTATATCGTCAGAGGTTAGTGGTCGTCGATCTTTCGCAGCTTTTAGAATCTGTGTGCGTGTAGCTCGGCGCGTAAGTCTTAAAACAATGGACCTCGGTTTGCCCGTCAGGTTAGTGCGTCGCGGGCCCGCGCGGTAGGCCTCGTCTATGTCAGCCTCTGAAAGATGGTAACCGATTTTCTTTGCTGTCAACATAGTAATATGTACGAGATTTTCATTATTTTCTTCTACTATTCCGATTATTTCGAGTTCATTTCTCATGTTACTTTGTTCGTAGGTATTTATCTTGTGATGCATTTCGTTTATGGAGTTTTTAAGCAATATTATTTCCTTATCTCGTGCCTCTATTTTTCCATTAAAATCTTCAAGTTTCTGATTGATGGCTTCGGAAACATTAGCCAGTTTCAGACCGATATCCGTATTTTGTTTTTTGAGATCAGATACCTGTTGTCTCAATAAACGTATTTCAGAGAGGAGTAGTGACGACTCTGTCTCTGTGGTTGGCTTTGCTCTCGACTCCAGTACGTCTTCAGTGACAATATTCACATGCTCGGTATCGTCGGTATCAGGTGAAAGATCCATCCTCGGACGCTTCTGGCGCAGAGATACGTTAGAGGTATCTGGTGTGCTCTGAAGTGCTCTTTGTATGTCCGGTTCAGATTGAACATGTACAATATTTGCTGCGTCTGTTGACTTCGGTGGCGTGCGTCCTAAACGCGGCATAGTGCAATTTTAACCCAGGCAGAATGTTAAACAAAACACAAAAAGTCAGTAAAAAACACAAAAAGACAACTTGTGTTAACCCAGGATCGAATACACGGACACGAGTTACGGCGTGGCGCCTCTAGAGCCAATGCGCCACGGTAACAATAGTAATTATCATTGAAATAGTCTATCGTTTGCAATTATGAGTACGTCTCAATAACTCAACGTTGATAGGTTCAAAGTCCAGTTCTTTGTTTGCCAGACAGTGGGTCGTTAGAGTACGTTTGAATTTGTACTACTTTTTGATCACATTTTAAAGTTTTAGCACTTAATAACACAATAGCTTCAGCAGTTTGCACACAATTAGACAGGGTGTATATTAAAGAGTAATTTGGTATGCAATAGTCACTATTATGATCACTTTTTTACCACTTCTTGAATAAAATTTGCGGAGCTACTGAGTAACACGTATGACTTGCAGAATTGGAATTGGAATGATTGAATTGGAATTGAACCACGAATAGAGACTAAGATAAAAAAAAATTGTGTCCTGTGTAAAAGAATTAAATTTAACAACATCAATATCGTAACCCGATGCCAAAGTTCTAAGAATATGTAGTTCCAAAAATCTTGATTAGTGTCACATCTAACTCTGTAATATCTGAAGCCTGTTCAGGATTCTCAAAAAATCGACGAGCAGTGTTCCCATCATTCGTATTCCCGAACCCTGGTTTTCGTTTGTCTACAATTAAACCCATTTCAACCTTAAACCTTTCTCGGATAAGAAGCGTACGTTGCTTTACATTTTCTTTGTCACTTTCGTCTCGAAGTTGCCATTTTTTAACTTCAAGACGATAACTTATATGAAGCAAACATTCAAAAGAACGTCTTTGTTTACTACAAATTCCCTAGACTCATAATTCATAAATTTAGGAGTAGCTCCAACAAATGAAACATTTTTGTGCTGATGAAGTTTTACACCCGTATAAAACAAGTAATTACTTGCTGTTAAGTAATTTCTTAATGAAGTCATTACTTAAGATTAGAATTCTTCATAATAATATCTTATTCTATAGTCAAGTAATGTACGTTACTTACTTGAGTAAATACTGGCAACACTCAGTTAATGCGTTTTGTTAAATTATACGGAACGCTTGTTATGTAGATTATTTTACGTAACCATATAGAATATGACTTAAATATTATTTAACTTTTTAATTCTGATAAAATTATCTGCAAAAAACTAGTTTTAATTAATGAATATACTTTTTTCATTTAAATAATTCTAAAGAAAAGAAGTAACTGTTTTTATTTTAATTGTGTATTGGCTGTTTTGTGTTTGAACTTTTGACGTATCTCAATTCATGTTTTCGGCGAGTTCAATATCTGTTCTATTCTGTTGTTTTATTTGAAAACAAACAAAAATTATAATGAAGTAGATAGGAAAAAAGCCTTTCTCGGGTCTGGAAAACGATTTATTTTTAAATATAATTAAAAATATATGATGCGTTTTTAACCTCCAAACAAACCAACGCTACGAGTGCTTTGAAGAAGAAACATTCTTGGGAGAAAATTAAAGAGGAATTTAATGAGGCCTCTATTGTTAGTCAAAGGGTAATGTATTTGTATACCTAATTTAGGTACCTATGCTTCGTTACAATTTCATTGTCTAGCATGGTCTTTTTACACGACTTCCCAAAATGAAGTGTTATGTTTTTATCATGTGTTATTTTTCTATGTATCTAATATTAAGTTCGTTTTCAGGCATCTACAAAACAATTAATTAAATTATGGTATAACATGAAAGCCAAAGCGAGGGAGTCCAAAACCAAAGTAAATGTTCGCCACTTAACTGGTGGTGGGCCACCTATCATGGACATGGATCCTATTGATGCCAAGGTGATGGATATTGATAAAAATATCCTTACTAATTTTGTGGTGGATATAGCGACATTGATGGTAAGAGATTATCCTATAAATTACTTTATCATACCTAAATAAAGTCTCTTGTCAAAGTTTCTTGTGTTTCTTATCAAACCAAATTATAAATACGTAGTTTAAAGAATTACATTTCACAAGTATTTTCATATTAGGGGACACTAACAATGATGCATCGTGTAAAGGAAGAGATGAAAATAAGCCAGTCCCACAAGAGAAAAAACAAGAAGAAGAAAACAATTACATGGAGTACACAACTCCCATCAAAAAGAGTGAATATCACATAAAAACAAATAAAATTTATTTACTGAAATGTAAAATATTGGAGGAAACACTGGAATTTTAAAAAAAGCTGCATGAAGAACTTAAAATTAAAGTGTTATAAAGGGAATACAAAGAAAATTTGTGTAAACTAGAATTACCTGGTGCAAGGATATCCTCCATCTGCAAGTAATATCCGATCAATTTTGTTATTGCATAACCTCATATTTAATCGTGACTTTCGAAATATTCGGCTATCATGAGTACTGCCAGCCCAACGCACTACTATATCATATATCATTAAATTAGGGCCACCAACTACTTGGACGTTTAATGAAAAATATCCTTTTCTGTTACGGTACTGTTCTGTATGCACAATACCTCTGGGTTTGGTGATTTTAATATGGGTGCAATCGATTGCCCCTACAATATTTTTCAGTCCAGGTGCTCTTCCTATACAGCGAAGGTTTTCGAAGTCCTTCTTTGTTTTAAGTAAATTTACTGGAAACTTAATGAAATCATGCATTAGCAAGGCCAATGCTCGAGTAACTCTCTTCACTATATGACACACTGTCTATTGTGAAATATGCATGATGTCTCCAAATACAATCTGAAAGCTACCAGTGGCACAAAAACGTAATGCAGTAACTGGCACAGTGGACTTACAGGAAGCCCTCTTTGTGTCTCCAATTGTAAAGTCATGAATTCTCAATAAAATCACATTCATCACAACACTTTTGGCAAAACGAAATCTCGTTACTTGAGTAATTACTTTTACTCAAGTAATTACTTTTATTTGTTTATAAATACGGGTGTTAGTCATAGCGTTACACAATTTACCGTCAATCATCGTGAAAAGTAATTCGTGTTTGAAAGATACCTCTTTACCATCTACATTACGTAATGCAGATGACCAATTGGTTTATTTCCTCCAAAATCTTATCAGTTTCGGTGACAGTAGAATCTGTAGTTTCTTTGGAGAAAATAAACTTAATCGGTCGACAATACATAGTAGAAGATGGTCTATTATTCTGCCAAACAACGTTACCACTATTGTCACGTAATTGAAGGGGTAAGAATGAGAAAGCAAACAAAAGCTCATTTGTGTTTTCACGGTTTGTGAATTTTTGTTTATAAATGTTATGACCGGAACTTCCATCGCACCCCCACTTGCTTATAAGGGAGAGGGATGAGCCAGGAGTAACAGATTTTAAAACTTTTTCCACTTGCTTCAGTATAATCCACTGATGAGCGCCCAGGGATTATAGCCTTGCTTGTTGATGGTACTGAGTGGTCGATGTAAACGTTTTTAGTTCAATCCCCAGACAACCACTCAGAATTATTTGACAAGAAGCGATAGCAGCGCTTTCCACATTTTTCCCATTTTTCTGCGTACTTGGATGACAATCCTGCAATTTTCATTTTGATATCCCTCGCAAAAGGTTCCGTGATACTTGCAAGGTAATTTTTATCGACAGAAAATCATAAAGCCTACTGTTACGATTCTCCTTGAGGTGTTTCTGCCATTCATAAAAAAACTCAATTTTTGAGACAGCGAATTCGTATTCTGAAAAACAGACAAAATTACCAAGTTGCACTAAAGTGCGCGGGCAAAAATTGCTAAAATCTAAAAACTAATACATATGTCTATAAAACAATTTAATTTTTAGCCCGGGTACATGAGGATACAAGTACTTTCTAGTCGGATGAATCCAGAAAATCGTCAAAAATCTTTTTCTTTTTTTTTTACTCGGCGTAATAAACTTAAGTGTGGTTACAACTAACACTTTCAAAAACCTTAAAAGACACTGACATATAATTTTACTTCAGTAAGCGCAAAAATTCAATAATTATGTAAATGATTAACCCCTTCTTTTATACTCGTCTGATTACCATATCAGCAGTAGACACTGGTGCCATAAAATCGTTAGTATTGGGACAGGTGCTCAGGTAATAAATTCCAGGATATTCAGTAGAGACTTTTGTCTAGCTAGGTTGTTTTGATGAAAACACTGTGCGTGTATACGAATATGTCTTAGTAAATCATCCTTTCGGCTAAAACTACGTTGACATACATCACACTAGAAAGGTTTTTCAACAGTGTGTGTACGAATATGGGTTGTTAAATATGCCTTGTGACTAAAACTACTTTGACATACATCACACTTAAAAGGTTTATCACCTGTGTGTATCCGAGTATGTCTTAGTAATTCACCATTTCGGCTAAAACTACGTTGACATACATCACACTTAAAAGGTTTTTCACCAGTGTGTGTACGAATATGAGTTGTTAAATGTGTTTTGTGATTAAAACGACGTTCACATACATCACACTTGTAAGGTTTTTCACCTGTGTGTGTACGAATATGATTTGTTAAATTACCCATTGCACTAAAATTACGCTGACATACATCACACTTGTAAGGTTTTTCACCAGTGTGTGTACGAATATGATCTCTTAAATGTGCCTTTAGACTAAAACAACGTTGACAAACACCACATTTAAAAGGTTTTTCACCTGTGTGTATACGAGTATGTCTTAGTAATTCACCATTTCGGCTAAAACTACGTTGACATACATCACACTTAAAAGCTTTTTCACCAGTGTGTGTACGAAAATGAGTTGTTAAATGTGTTTTGTGATTAAAACGACGTTCACATACATCACACTTGTAAGGTTTTTCACCTGTGTGTGTACGAATATGATTTTTTAAATTACCCATTGTACTAAAATTACGCTGACATACATCACACTTGTAAGGTTTTTCACCAGTGTGTGTACGAATATGAGTTATTAAATATGCCTTGTGACTAAAACTACTTTGACATACATCACACTTAAAAGGTTTATCACCTGAGTGTATACGACTATGTTTTGTTAAATTACCCATTGTACTAAAATTACGCTGACATACATCACATTTAAAAGGTTTTTCGCCAGTGTGTATACGAGTATGTCTTAGTAATTCACCATTTCGGCTAAAACTCCGTTGACATACATCACACTTAAAAGGTTTGTCACCAATTTGTGTACGAGTATATTCTATATCCTTTTTTAATTGATTAACACTACTTTGATCACATTTGTAAGGCTCTTTGAAATAGGTGTCAGCTTTGGACGTACGTTTTTGAGTTGTCCGGATAACTTTCGAGTCTGATTTGTCTTTTTCCGTATCCTCGGCTGTTACTGCATCTTCAAGTTTTGTTTTTCGAGTATCTAGGTTTGGTTTCTTCGCAACGGTCGCCCCTGTGATCATAAAGCTGGTAAGTAAATGTTAAAAGCAGATTTACATGCACACGAATCAAAATTATTGCATGATGCATCTGAAATACCTTTTTCGAAGGAATTTCTGGGGACAGTCATTTTTTACGTTTTATCTTACATCGACGTAATTAATACAGTCTGTAAGGGGAGAATTTTTAGAATTGCTCTTTGAGCGCGCTCTAGAGAGAGTACAAATGTTTTTGCAGCACCACCCCAAGAAGTTATGCAATAGGTGAGAATTGACTGACACAAAGCTAAATAAAATTGTTTAGCAAACCTTGTTCAGCAAAAGCAAAGTATAAGAAATAGTGTCGAAGGCGTTAGCAATGTCTAGAAAGATCCCAATTGTGTGCAAACCATTATCTAAAATGCAAGTAATATAATTATTTAATTTGTGTACTGCCTGGTTAGTTGATCTTTTGAGCCTAAAATCAAATTGACTCTCTGAAAGTAGTTAATGATTTTTTCTAAAAAATTTGAGTGGCCTGTTAACACTGAGATGGGTCTGTAGTTATTCACACAGTTTTTGTTACCAGACTTGAATGCAGGAGTGACTACAGCTTTTTTAAGCTATTTAGGAATATATAAATATTATTTAATATTTAAGGTATCTATTCATACACGAAATATTTGAAGAGGTGCATCTATAGGTAGAACAGAAGCTATAAAATGAAAAAGATTTTTTTATCTAAGCATCTAATTTTAAAAATTTAATAATTTAATATTACCTAACACATAAAAATACTGGTTCTTTCATATTTTTTAACATCCATTACGCTAGTTTCTGCGAAAATACTACGTAGAAACTACTTTCATTGAAGCGGGCGAGGTCTTCGCGGCGCACACAGATGTCGCGTGGCTTTTATGAATGATCAAAAGAGACCCGACCCGCGGCGCCGCCGCCGGCGCCGCGCACGTGTGTTGATTCAGTTGCCTCGCCCCACGCCCGCCACGCCGTCCGCCGCCGTGTTCAGTCTCGCGCGAACTGCATGTTGCACTGCACGCGGCTTAACTAACGTGGAACGCATCGCGCTTCGCGCAACAAACGCAACAATGCCGAAATATTCCAACTAGGAGTACCAGAACATGGTGGACTGCTACAAAGAGGGTGGACTTAAATTTGCTCCCAGCACAAGCCCCCTTCCTAGGGATCCTAGAAGCTCGACAGCGGCAACGGGACTACGGGGTCTACATGCCCCCAGCTGCAGACGGAGGCAGGCCTGATCTTACGCCGTTGGACTTCCATGTGTGGGGTAGGGATAGACCTGATTTATGGTAATGACGGCCAGACCATTTCTTGTGCGGAACAACAAAACGTGAATTGTGAACGCTTGTTTACGCAGTGATGGCTAGAGATAGAGACATTGTTAAAAGTGCAACGACACTTTATTTAACGTGCAACTGCAGGGTGAGTATGTACATCAACTTTGGTGTAAATAGTGTAAATAAAACTACGTTGTTATGACATTTTAAATCGTTCGCGCTATGGACTTCTTAGTTTAAATTTGTACAAATAGGTAGGTACACAACCTATCAATCAGCTGACAAATACGACTCGACGCACAGTTCGTAACCTAACAGAAGTCATTACCTTATGCGAATTCGCGTTGCGTCAGCTGTTTATTTTTCTATTATAATTATCTAAAAGATGTGTAACACTGTAGAATATGAATGTTTTAATCGAATCTAGGATCCTTTTCGTAAAAAAAATAAGAAAATGATTGAAACGTTTCGATGCTCGCTCTTACAAGTCGTGACCCCACAGAGGTCTGAATCTTTGATGAAATATTAATCGGATGACATACCAAGAAACGACCTAAATCTAAGTAGTTACAATATTGAATTCCCTCCTCGAAGTTATACAAACACAGTACCTTCTGTAAACTAGGTACTTAAATCTGAATAAGCAGCTAATGACCTCTGTGGGGTCACGACTTTTAAGAGGGAGCATCGAAACGTTTTAATCATTTTCTTATTTTTTAGTAGTCGTACCAGTATTTTTATGTGTGTTAGGTAATATTAAATGATTAAATTTTAAAAATTAGATGCTTAGACAAAAAAAAACTATTTCATTTAATAGCTTCTGTTCGACCTATAGATGCACCTCTTCAAATATTTCGTGTATGAATAGATTCACCTTATATATATTGTTAGATGACAACACTGGACAATCCCCACGCAGCGACGATCCAGGGCCGCCACGCATATAAATAGACGAAGCCTGCATAGACTCGTCCCCTTTCGCTATCGCATCCAGGGAGCACTCTCGTCCCCTCATCCTATTCGCGCCGGTGTCCCTCAGGGTTCCGTACTATCTCCTCTCGTCTTCACGCTGTTCACTAGCGATATCCCAAAAAGTAAAAAGGCTCAGTTGGCTCTCTTCGCCGACGACACTGCCGTTTACTATACCGGTCACTGTCCCAACGCTATAGCTCGTACTCTCCAAACCTCCGCAAACGTCTTAGGCGCTTGGGAAATGGAGAATCGAGGTCAACCCCGAAAAGAGTCAGGCGGTACTCTTCTCGAGACGTCGTCGACTCCCTCCCCCACTTCCCAGCCCGATCACTATGTACGGTAAGCCGATCCCCTGGGAGAAGCAAGCCAAATACCTAGGCGTGATCCTCGATGAAAACCTTACCTTTAAGGCTCATATTAAGGCGGTTCGCGCGCGCGCCTTCTTCGCTCTTAGCAGGCTCCACTTTGTACTGACAGCCCGTTGTAAACTGTCCCTTAAATGCAAGCTCCGCATTTATACCGCAGCCATCCGTCCCATCATGACCTATGCCTGCGTTGTATTTGCGCACGCTCACCCACGTCATATCCATAAAATGCAGACCCCCCAAAACCGTTTCCTGAGAAGGGTTACGGGTGCCCCTTACTATGTCCGAAACATAGATCTTCACGTCGACCTTAAAATGACAACCATAAAACAGTTCATGAAACGCTTATCAAAGCGTTTCTTCGACTGTGGCATGAAACATTCTAACCCCCTGATTACAGCGGCCGCCCGCTACACTCCCTCTCGCATTAGTATTCGCCGACCGAGGCATACTTTAATCGCCTCCGACGACGCCACTACTCTCCTCCAGGAGAGTAGTAAGGCCACCAGCACGCTACATAAGCCCAAAACCCGATCGACGTCCTACCGTCCTCGCCGCCGAGGCCCGCCGCGACGCCCAAATCCACGCCCCTCCCGACCCTTGCTCGAGCCAGCCCGCGCCGCTGAGCCTGTAGCTTTAAATTCGTCCCAAAATAACATCAATCCTGATCCAGCTAGTCATTTGCTACCCTCTTCCAGCGACGCCCTAAGCCGAGGTTCGTACCCCACAGGGGGTGCCCTTAGCGTTGTCGCTTAATTTTTGTTAGTATTTAAGTTTAAGTCCTGGCTGGAGGACTTAATTTATTAGGGCAACCACAGACAAGTCCGCTTAAGCAGACGACAACCTCATAGGTTGACCTGCGAGATGCCAAACAAACAAACATAGACTCGTCCATTTTGTCATTGATCGTTGACCTATCAACATTGTTCCTCTGCCCATATTTTTTTCGTGATTAATTGTTTAATATTTTAAAATTGCCATGTAATATTGCAGTTTGGTATTAAATTTATTTTTTAATGTTTTACTGTTTAATTTATAAGATCAGAAGTGGGATATGAAGGCCTTACCGCTAGAATACCATATCTGATTTTGTAGATTTGAAGCAGTTTCGTTTATCGTGTTCTACAGTAGTAGTTTTTGAGGTTAAGTTGGGCAGAGACGCAATGCCTTCCGATCGCAATAGGAAAGGGAGACGTCATGTACGAGATTTTAAAGAGACTTCAGGATCTGGAGGAACGGACCCGTGGGAATGAGAGGCGGCCTGCTTTGTTGGCGAGCCCAGGATCCTACCACGCTCTGGCCATGCCAAGCACACCGCTGCCAGACGTGGAGCCCGCCACAACACCTGCCTGCGCACCCCCAGCGTCTACCGCTCCGACGCAAGAGTTTGCTGCCACACCGTTGCCGTCTGAGAGCGACGCCAAAAGCATAGCTGAACGCTTTCTAGACGCCATGATGACCCTCCCGGTGAGATCAAACCAATATTTTGTCTCTGATTTTGATCCGAGTGTTCATGATGTCGACACGTGGTGCATTGAAGTTGATAAAGCCCGATCGTTTAATCGTTGGGAGGATAGTGAATGTCTTGCACGCGTAGGTCGTTGCCTTAAGGGGGAAGCTCGTACCTTGCTTAGTGAGTGGACTAGCACTACGCGTACGTGGTCTAATTTCAAATCGGAGTTAAAAACGTTGTGCCCACGGTCTGTCGATATTGCGAACATTCTGTATAATGTTATGTGTACTGAATCGGACAAGTATTCTACCTATGCTGAATACGCTCGTAAATCTTTATTGAAATTACATATCGTTAAAGCATTGAGCAGTGAATTACTAACTGCAATTATTATACGCGGTATACTGGCTCGCAGGTTCGTGCATCCGCAAGGAATGCTAAACTAAATCCCGAAAGCATAGTTGATTATTTGTCGAGTTTTGTAAAATCTAGTGCGTCTAATTTATACAAGAAATCCAATGCTCATAGTGCTCCTAATCGTAACGGTAATAGTCAGTTCAAACGTAAACCTTTCGATATGTCCAAAGTCCGTTGTTTTCAGTGTGGCGAAGTAGGTCATAAACGCTAACATTGTACGAAACGACCTAAATCAGATTCACAAAGCAATAATTCTGAGAATAATGCGAATCTCTTCAAAAGCTCTTCAACGAAACCTTATCCCGACAAGTGCGGGTTTTGCAAAAAAATAGGTCATACCGAAAGTAGGTGTTTTGCTAACGAACGTGTTCGAAATAATAGCTCCGTTAACTTTTATCGCGAAAATGAGGGTAAACGTAAAAATTCCGATGTCATTACGACCGTTATATCGAACATACCCGTCGATGTACTTATTGACAGCGGTTCAGGCGTTTCTTTAATAATTTCCGACTTAATTAAGTACTTTTCGGTTCAGGTAAAACCGACTCACCAATTATTACGAGGGTTAGGTGGAATGGAAGTTATAGCAAAGTTTATGATTACATTACCGATACAGTTAAATGATATTACGTTAGAAGTTGATTTTTATGTTGTAGATAGAAGTCATTTAAACGTGCCCGTAATTATTGGTACCGACGTCTTAAATAGGAAAGGTGTCGTGTACATTCGTACCGGTGATTCGCAACGTATCGTTCATAGTAGTGTTTTCGTGAATAATATTACGCAGATAGATGCATCATCGGTCTTCAAAAATATATCGACGCACGCTACCGGGCAAGATAGGGAACAGTTATTAAACGTGTTGAACAAATATTCTGGTTACTTTTTAACTGGTACTGCTACCACTACTGTTAAGGATAGCGAAAAGCAGATTAAGTTGACTAGTGACATTCCGATATATTACCGACCTTACAAATTGTCTTATGACGAGAAGATACGCGTTCGAGCTATAGTTAAAGATTTATTGGAGATGGGCATAATCCGTGAATCAGAATCTGAATATGCTGGCCCGATCTTGCTCGTCAAAAAGAAAGACGGTTCAGATAGCATGGTAGTCGATTATCGAGCTCTAAATCAAGTTACAGTCAAACTAAGACACCTACTTCCGCTAATTAATGACCATATAGACATGCTTGGTAAAACTAAATGACTCAGTGCACTTGATATGGTCTCAGGCTTCCATCAATTGAGGGTCAGTGAGGACTCCATTCACAAGACTGCCTTTAATACCCCTGAATGACATTACGAATACTGTAAAATGCCTTACGGTCTTGCCAATGCACCTGTTTTTTACCAGAAAAACCATCAGTAAAACCTTGAAATCTTTTATTGAATCGGGGAAAGTACTTGTGTACGTCGACGATGTCTTGTTACTATCCGATACAATCGGCGAGAACCTTATTTTGCTAAACGCAGTCCTAGAAACTTTGACAGAAGCCGGCTTTTCTATAAACTTAAGGAAGTATAGTTTCCTAACTAGTGAAATAGAATACGTAGGTAGAATAATCAGTCAGGGTCAAGTTAGACCGAGCAAATATAAAGTCGAAGCCTTGGTTAGGTCGCCAAGGCCAAATAACGTTAAGCAATTTCGCCAATTCCTGGGCCTGGCTGGGTATTTCCGGCGGTATATCCCTAATTACGCAATTAAAACTGCCTGCATGGCCGCGTTAACTTGAAAGTGTGTTGTTTTTAACTGGAGCAATGAACAAGAAAAAGCTAGGCAGGAAATTATTTCGTTTTTAACTAGCGAGCCTCTATTAGCGATATTCGATCCCGATCTACCCACACAGTTACATACTGACGCGAGTGCGATAGGTGACGGCGGTATTTTGATGCAAATACACGCTTGCGACCGGTAGGAACGGAATCGAAGTATCATAGTTATGAGCTCGAAACCCTAGCTGTTGTAAAATCATTGCAGCATTTTCGTCAATATCTTGTTGGTAAGCATTTTTACGATAATCACCGACTGTAACGCGTTAAAAATGACCCAACACAAGAAAGATCTTCAGCCTAGAGTAGCACGTTGGTGGATCTATATGCAGGACTTCGACTTTACGTTAGAATACCGCAAGGGTTGTTTAATGTCTCATGTAGATTATTTGAGCCGAAATCGGGTTAATGTCATAAATGCCGTTCAGAAACCACTTAATTGGGCACAGATAGCTCAGGCGGGAGACGAAGAAACTTTGTCACTATTAGAAAAATTAAAAAACGGTGCGTTAGATTCAAGTCGCTATGTAAAACGTAACGATCTTTTGTATTGTAAGTACTGTGTTGAGGGCGAGCAATGGCGTTACCTATGTTATGTTTCTAAAGCGTTTCGTCTAAGCTTGTTACGTGTATTCCACGACGAACACGAACACTTGGGTATAGACAAAACTATTGATTTGATTCTCAAACACTTTTGGTTCCCGGGTTTGAGACGATTCGTTCACAAGTACATTACACACTGCGTCGTTTGTATATCGCATAAACAAGTACCCCGTGCCCCCTTACCACCGATATCCTCTTGGCAAAAGAATCCAATACCGTTTGATACAGTACATGCTGATGTACTCGGTCCGCTTAGAGAAAGTAACGGATTTAAGTACGTATTGATCATAGTTGATGCGTATACAAAGTATTGTTTGTTGTACAGCCTGTACAGACAGGATTGTGACGAGTTAAAGCGAGTGATAACTCAAACAATTTCTTTGTTCGGTACTTTCAAGCGATTGGGGTGCGACCGCAGTCGGATGTTTGATAACCACAATTTTGTACACTGGTTAACTGACTATGGTATTGAAGTCCACTTCATTACGCCTGAGATGCATCGGGATAACGGTCAGGTTGGACGATACTGCCGTACTGTGCTAAATATGGTCAGGATCGAAGTTAATAATAACGATAACAATTGGCCGAACGTCTTGTGGAAATTACAGCTCTTATTAAACATTACCAAACATAAGCCCACACAATATTCCGCGTTAAATCTATTAATTACAACGACCATAAAACCCATAAACGCCCAACGCTTGATCTAACGCAACAAAACAATTCTGTCAACTAGCTGAGGTATGAGGAAGCGGGGTACTGCGTTCTGATTGGCCCTTCCAAGGTCATTACGTATCACTAGGGATGGGACAGGTATAAATAAAACACGCAGGTATCGACATTTGTTTGTTCATAATTATTGAAATGTTAAATTACCCTATCCTTAATTGGCTTTTTTACCTTTCTATTTATTAATATTATTTCAACATGTAATTAATATACATAAAGTAATACCAGGCCACTCAGAAAGTATTGCGAAAAAACGTTTTTGTGTATGAGAGACTGGCCAGTAAGTCTATTTTGAAAATATGATTATGTGTAATTAAAAATAAGTACGATCCAATTTATTAATTTACCTCCACATTCTTTGCAAGCGAATTTAAATTATCGTGTGTGTAAAAAAAGAGGCAAACACATTGTTGGTAAGTACTGCCGAACTTACTAGCAGGCGACGGTTTTTCATAGAATAATCAATAAAAAAATATATATTAATCATAAAACAATCTTCAGTAAAATGCCGTTAACATATTACACTATGTGCAATAATCCATTTGTTTTTAAAATCAGTATCTTGTGCGGACCTAAAATTAATAACCGTTTCACAATTAACAAAAAAAGATCTTCAAATTTCGTATAAATAGTATAGGTTTTTGCTTTGTCAATAACTTTGGTCATACGATTTGGTGCATCACTATTATTCGTAAGGTATGTTTAGCAAATAGTAGAGGAAAAGAGATAGCAAAAATCTTACTTTCAGAAGAAAGGGACGCAAACATGAAAGACATCAACGAGAGTCGGTGCACCTTTTCCACCTACAAGTTTGACCAGTATAAGATGAACTCCGATTAATAATATCAGAAAATAAATCTAATTATGTTTATTTGTAACTATTAAGTTACCGATGAAATGTTATACCATCTTTTTGTAAACTCGAAGTCTGGCTGTTGTTACCACATCAACGTATTGTGCAAGGGACCATAATAATATTTATTTTCACCAATTTTTATCAACTAACGCGGAAGTGTTTACAGCTCACAGAAGTGGTCGAAACTAAATCAAAATTGTTGAGTTGCGACCTACATAAGATCTATAAGTCTGATGTGTTGACAGACATCGGTCGCCTGGTATTAGGCGTCTATGGGCTGTATGGTCGTTGAATAATTGGCACGGAATCGACAACGCCAGTAATTAACTCTTTAATTAGAGATGTTACGTTTGAGGGCTCAAATCCTAACCGCGAAGCGATCCGCGAGTTACGTAGGCAACGCGCAGATGAATTAATAAATAAAAACAAATCAAATCAAGACGCGTATGTCAATAAAAATAGAGGCCCTCCTAAGAAGTCCAATGTTAATGACAGAGTCTTCGTCATTAAGAGATCACAAAGTACTGGCAAGTTAGATTGTGGTATGCGAGGCCCGTACAGGGTTGAGAGCGTCCTACCTATCGACAGGTACGAATTAAAATTGCTAGCTGGTTCATAAAACAAACGCAACCAGTAATTGTTTGGTACACATAGTTTAAAGTGTAAGCAAAAGCTGGGTGCATACAACAAAAATAAACAGTGAAAGTTCTCAACTAACTTTCAAAGAAACCAGCGCATGTGTTCGGGGGTCCACTCGCCACGCCACAACACCAAGAACCCAGCAGCTGCTTGACTGGTTTTACCTTATTTCTGCAGACTAGAGTAGTCTGGTCCACCACCGAGCGGGTTGTTTTTGGTGCCGAATCTCATGTTGTGTAGTACATGGTTTTGGGTGGCACAGACTATGGACTGTACTATTGAGTGCAGCTCATGGTGAAGGTATCGAGGTTGATGTCGGTGGGGCCCATGCTGACTATAGACTGAGTGTAAATCCTGAAGTAGGTCTTATGGTTGACCTGCTGTAACTGATGTAAATCCTGATGCGCGCATGGTATTTGGTGTGGGAATATGACCTGAGTAAACCCTACTTGTGATATGAAAAGTCGTTGTGTACGACTGTTTGATTTTTGCGCAAAGTGACTGTGTTGTTCGGTACATAAAGTCACTGTTATTTGAATTAAAACTCATTTGCTAACTTGTGTGATAACTTTGAGTGTGTGATCTTAACGTACGTGCACTGTGGTTTCAGGTTGCGATGAAGATCAAGCAATTAATCATGAGGACGATGGTGCTGGTCCATCGTCAAGAACTGAAGGCCAGCAAGGACGCTGCCATGTCAGGAGAGGCCGTGTTAGATGACAACACTGGACAATCCCCACGCAGCGACGATCCAGCGCCGCCACGCTTATAAATAGACGAAGCCTACATAGACTCGTCCATCCATAAGATGCAGACCCTCCAGAACCGTTTCCTCAGAAGGGTAACGGGTGCCCCTTACTATGTCCGAAACATAGATCTTCACGTCGACCTTAAAATGCCAACCATAAACCAGTTCATGAAACGCGTATCTAAGCGTTTCTTCGACTGTAGCATCAAACATTCAAACCCCCCGCATTAGTAGTATTCGCCGACCAAAGCATATCTTAGTCGCCCCCGATGACGCCACTACCCTCCTCCAGGAGAGTAGTAAGGCCACCAGCACCCTAATTAAGCCCAAAACCCGATCGCCGTCCTACCGACCTCGGCGCCCAGGCCCGCCGCGACGCCCAAATCCACGCCCCTCCCGACCCTTGCTCGAGCCAGCCTGCGTCGCTGAGCCTGTAGCTTTAAATTCGTCCCAAAATAACATCAATCCTGATCCAGCTAGTAATTTGCTGCCCTCTTCCAGCGACGCCCTAAGCCGATGTTCGTACCCCACAGGGAGTGCCCTTAGCGTGTAGTCGCTTAGTTTTTAGTTAGTATTTAAGTTTAAGTCCTGGCTGGAGGCCTTAATTTATTAGGGCAACCACAGGCAAGTCCGCTTAAGCAGACGACAACCCCATAGGTTGACCTGCAAATGCCAAACAAACAAACAAACATAGACTCGTCCATTTTGTCATTGATCGTTGACCTATCAACATTGTTCCTCTGCCCATATTTTTTTCGTGATTAATTGTTTAATATTTTAAAATTGTCATGTAATATTGCAGTTTGGTATTAAATTTATTTTTTTAATGTTTTACTGTTTGATTTATAAGATCAGAAGTGGGATATGAAGGCCTTAACCGCTAGAATACCTCCGTTCGGTGGTGGAGGCCATTTTGGGCCACTTGCGCGCATGGGTGACGCCCCTTTTCCGTGTTTTGGCGGGAAAATGGCGCGTGTGATTAAAACCGCGATAACTCCTAAGTTATACACGGGAGCTGTATAAAGTTACGTCGTTGTAATCGTTATTAAATAAGCTAACGTGTTATGTATAGATTAGCCCAGTTTTGCCTAGTAATTTATTAGTAATTCTCATTTGAAATCTGTGTGAGGGAATATTTCCCAGTTTCTTGTGTAAGGGTCATTGTAATTCAAAAAATAAACCATTATTTCATAAAGTTTTTGTTTAATTTACATAAATATAAACTGTTTCACAATAATCCATTCAAAGTACACACCTTCCCATACATTTTTTACAAGCTACAAGCTTTACAAAAACATGACGTCATCTGGACGTGTCGAGTGACGGCGCAAAAAAAAGGTCTGTTCATTGTTCGATTCTCAGAACACTAATGGCTAAGTGGCTTGGGTTGTTATCTTACATTAACAAATGGTCCACATACTTATCGCAGACAGAGTCTCAGCCGTTAGAAGTGTTTAGATTAACAGTATCGACTAACCAAAACAAACTTTGAAACCAAGCGCAAAAAACATCCACTCAAACTTTGCATCATAGTTTAAATTGTGTTGTATTTATTTTAAATGTAAATTGATATTCTACATTTTGAAGATATTTACAAATCGATAAACACAATAAATAGGCATGCTGCCTTACAAAAACATTGCAGAAATCAACAACCAAAATTAACAATTTCGCAACAAATTTGCACAAATACCTCAACAAGAATTACAAAAAAATTACAAAAAAAGGATAGGAAATTAAGATACAGCTAAGTTCAAAATTCAACGTATGGTATTTGGATGACGGAACCCTAGGAGGTGATGTAGACACAGTCATAAAAGACTTAACTTTTTTAAAAGAAAAATTCAGTGTTATTGGCCTAGACCTTAACTTTTCAAAATGTGAAATTTATCTTCCCGAAACCACTGACAGACAGACTACCTTAGCAAAATTTTGTACCGTAGCACCAAATATCAAAATTACGGAAAGAGACTCTCTTCACCTCCTAGGGTCCCCAATTTTTGACGAATCCTTTCCAACGTTCGTTGAAGAAAAAATAAAAAAATTCAATGATGTCTCGGAAAGACTTTTCAAAATTAACATTCATTCGGCCTTCACACTCATTCGATACTGCTGTTTTGGACCAAAATTTACATATAATCTTCGCTCCTCCCATCTGTGGAAACATCCACAACTTTTAGAAAAAGTAGACCAAGTTATTAGAAACACACTAACTTCGATCCTAAATGTGGCCCTGGACGACCGAGCGTGGCAGCAAGCCACACTTCCCATTCGCCTAGGTGGTCTCGGCGTCCGCAAAATTTCAAGTATAAGTTTACCGGCCTTCCTCTCCTCGGTCCACAGTACTGATAAATTAACCAGGAATATTTTATCTTCTTCACTGGTCGATTTTGAAGTACCGTGTTTGACCGATGCGTTGAACGCTTGGAAAATGGCTTGTCCCAATACGGTTTTCCCCGACAACCCGTCCTCCCAGAGACGGTGGGACGTGCCGCTCTGCAGTATTCTACGGAATACCCTGATAAACACGTCACCTAATACTGTTGAGCGTGCCCGTCTGCTGGCTGTGGGAGAATGGGAGTCAGGCTTGTGGCTTCAGGCGCTCCCGTCATCCACCATAGGCACTATGATGGATGACTCTTCGTTTCGGCTCGCTACATGTCTCCGCTTGGGTGCACCTTGTGTTGCTCCGCATCGGTGTCACTGCGGTGAAGCTGTAGACAGTCTTGGGCACCATGGCCTGTCCTGTTACAGGAGCGCAGGTCGCATAGCACGGCACGCTAGCATCAACGATATTATTCGTCGAGCCCTTGTCACCGCCGGCGTACCTGCGGTTTTAGAACCAAACGGCTTGGTACGTGACGATGGAAAGAGACCAGACGGTATGACGTTGTTGCCTTGGAAGGTGGGTAGGCCTCTGGTGTGGGACGCAACCTGTGTCGATACCCTTGCTCCATCTCATGTTCCTAGCACGGCGAACTGTGCTGGCGCTGCTGCTGCGGCTGCTGAGACCCTCAAGCGGCGCAAATACTGTAACCTTATGGGTAACTACAGTTTTGAGCTTTATACAGTATACAGATGCGACCGGGATCGCGAGGCTACAAAAAAAAAGCATGGCGGTGGGACCCTTGTTGCAGTTTTGAAGGGACTGTAGCGTCACTGTTATAATGTATATACACTCTAAATAAGTTTACATAAGCTTAACAATAACATTGAAGTATAATAACATTATGAGGTTTACAATGTCACGGACGTACAGATTTTATTATTAGTAAGTAGATCGTATGTGAATAACAAGCGCGTGAGTCAAGAACCGCGCGCAACGGGCGGCCGCGCAGCGAGCGAGCGGGACCCCTCCCGCTTCCTCGCGCCTCACCGGCTCGCCAGTCCGTTGGATGCCACCGGGCTGACCCCACGTTTTTTCTCTGCTTTCGCAAAACTACCATTTGCATCTCGCGCGCTTGTTACCAACGCTTTTGTGTATACTTTGCCTAGCTGCCTGCTACTTGTGCTTTCATAACCTAACTGTGCTTCTCTGTGTGTGACTTTCTCCTTCTGTTCTTCGAACTTTATATGTGTACCTACGAGTGTGGACTTTGAACATTATACCCCGTTCTGGAACATTCCGGCTTTCATTCATCGCCCGTACGTACCTACTTCATTGGTGACCCCGGAAGAACACCATGAGCCAGCCACAAGGAAGCGATGCAAAAGGTCAAAGCTTGGACTTACCGAGCTACGATGTATATCGCGTCGGTGTGCGGGTACCTCCATTTTATCCGGAGAAACCGGCGTTATGGTTTGCGCAGCTAGAGAGCCAGTTCGTACTCGCGAATATCACGGCCGATGCCACGAAATTCCACCATGCCATTGGAAGCCTAGACCCCATATACGCATCCGAGGTAGAGGACATCATCACGGCACCTTCAGCGCCGAACAAGTACGAGCGGCTAAAAAGTGAGTTGGTGAAGAGATTATCTGCGTCGAGAGAGAAGAAGGTGCAGCAGCTCCTGACTCATGAAGAGCTTGGCGACCGCAAGCCCTCGCAGTTTTTGCGACACTTGCGCCACCTGGCGGGACCAAGCGTACCGGAGGAGTTTCTTCGAACCATCTGGACCAGCCGTCTGCCAAGCAGTACGCAGACAATTATCGCCTCGCAAGCTAAGGCGGGCCTAGAGGAAGTGGCGGAGCTGGCTGACCGCATACAAGATGTAGTGCCAGCAACCCCGCAGGTAGCAGCGACAACCAGTCAGATGGCGACACCGGGGAGCAGCGTGGACCACATGAGTGGTCAAATCGCCGAACTCACACTGCAAGTGCAGGCCCTCACGTCGCAGGTCGACAGGTTATCCCGGTCGAGGCAAAGGTCCAGCAGAAGTGACAGTCGGGGACGTTCACCTTCTAGAAGGTCGAACTCAAACTACAGGAAATTCCCTAACTGCTGGTACCATTATAAGTTCGGCGATAAAGCAACAAAGTGCGTAAAACCCTGTGACCAATCGGGAAAAGCAACAGGCAGTCGATAATGGCGACCGGCGACTGTCGTAGCACTGGTCGCTTATTTGTTACGGACCATAACACCAAAATGCAGTTCCTCGTCGACACCGGTAGTGACGTCTGTGTTTACCCAAGGACATCAGTGAAAGAGCGCCGTAATAAAACGAACTACGAACTATGTGCGGCTAACGGTAGTGCGATAAACACCTACGGTTACGCGTACTTAAAATTAAATATAGGTTTGCGCCGTGACTATGCTTGGCGATTTATAGTAGCGGACGTGACAAAACCAATTATAGGTGTCGACTTTTTATCACACTACAACTTAATTGTAGATGTACGAATGCAGCGCCTAATCGACGCTGATACTACGCTTGCGACCCCTGCTTTGCCTGCTCGTCCTTCTGATGTTGTTTCTTCGGTTAAGGTAAGAACTGGTGACACTACATATCACGACATACTCCGGGAGTTTCCAGACATAACCCGGCCGTCGGGTATACAACGTACACCTACACACAACACCTTACACTATATACGTACAACACCAGGACCACCCGTATCGTGCACACCGCGCCGGTTAGCGCCAGACAAATTGAAAATTGCTAAGGAGGAGTTTGAATCTATGCTTTCGAACGGCACAGCCAGACCCTCCGACTCACCTTGGGCTTCACCCTTGCACCTGGCACCTAAGAAGGATAATGGATGGCGCCCATGTGGTGATTTCAGGATGCTCAACGCAAGAACGATACCCGATAGGTACCCTATTCGCCACATCCATGACTTCGCTCACAACCTTTCTGGATGTAAGGTATTCTCGACGATAGACCTGGTCAAAGCATATAACCAGATAAGCGTCAATCCCGAGGATATACCGAAGACAGCCATCACCACACCGTTCGGGCTTTACGAGTTTCCTTACATGACGTTTGGACTACGCAACGCAGGGCAAACTTTTCAACGTTTTGTCGATGGAATGCTGAGAGGCCTGGACTTCTGTTTCGGGTATTTAGACGATTTTTTGGTCTATTCAAAAGACCAGAAAGAACATGAAGACCACCTACGACAGCTCTTCTCCAGGTTGCAAGAAAATGGGATGGTGATAAACACAGCCAAATGCGTGTTCGGAGTCGCACAGGTGCAATTTTTAGGCTACCAAATTACATCAGCTGGCACAAGGCCATTGCCTGAAAAGGTGGAAGCGATCAACAGCTTCCCAACACCGAAAACAGTACGAGAACTGAGGAGGTTCCTAGGGATGGTAAACTTTTATAGGCGGTTCATCCCAGAAGCGGCTCAACATCAGGCACCACTGAACAAGCTTTTAGAAGGCTCAGTAAAAGGCTCGCATCCCGTCAAGTTCACGGAAAAGGAAGACGAAGCATATACAGCTTGCAAAACAGGTCTCTGCAAAGCAGCAATGTTAGCGCATCCTGACTGCGGAGCAAAACTAGCCTTAGTGACGGACGCCTCCGATACGGCCATGGGCGCAGTCCTTCAGCAGTTAAAGGATGAGGAATGGCAACCCTTAGCTTTCTTTTCGCATAAGCTAAGCTCAAGTCAAAGAAAGTACTCACCTTATGACCGTGAACTGCTGGCCATTTATGAAGCGATTAAGTATTTCCGACATATGGTCGAGGCCAGAGAGTTCGTTATCTACACAGATCACAAGCCCATCTGTTTCGCGTTTCATACACGAAAGGAAAATTGCTCACCACGACAGTTTAGACACCTGGATTTTATCTCGCAGTTTACACAGACATCAGGCACATTTCGGGCAAGGATAACGTTGACAAGGTAAGGTGACTTCTTTGATCCAGAACCGGTTTGCAACACGGATATGATCGACTATATTTCAAGGTTACGCATGTTTGCCAGGAATATCGCGACATTCTAATACTAGGGCCATATTCGTATTTAAGGACCTCGCCACCACAACGCACGTCTTCTTAAGAGACAACGCGTCATCAGGGTCATTCCAACCAGCATACACTGGGCCACATAAAGTAGTAGAGAGAGGTGACAAAGTATTCAAACTCCTCCTTAAAGGTAAAGCAGTCTCAGTATCAGTAGACCGAGTGAAGCCGGCCTACATACTTCACGACTCACACACCACAATATCACACAGCAACACTAATCATAACGAACACGAACAGACACAAACTTCACAGGATACACCAGTCATCAATCCAACGCCGACGGCCGAAGACGACAATATCAAAAGAACACGGTCAGGCCGTAGGGTGCGTTTCCCTGACTACTATCGCCCTTGACGGTCTCAAGAGGGGGGTGGTGTAGCGTCACTGTTATAATGTATATACACTCTAAATAAGTTTACATAAGCTTAACAATAACATTGAAGTATAATAACATTATGAGGTTTACAATGTCACGGACGTACAGATTTTATTATTAGTAAGTAGATCGTATGTGAATAACAAGCGCGTGAGTCAAGAACCGCGCGCAACGGGCGGCCGCGCAGTGAGCGAGCGGGACCCCTCCCACTTCCTCGCGCCTCACCGGCCCGCCAGTCCGTTGGATGCCACCGGGCTGACCCCACGTTTTTTCTCTGCTTTCGCAAAACTACCATTTGCATCTCGCGCGCTTGTTACCAACGCTTTTGTGTATACTTTGACTAGCTGCCTGCTACTTGTGCTTTCATAACCTAACTGTGCTTCTCTGTGTGTGACTTTCTCCTTCTGTTCTTCGAACTTTATATGTGTACCTACGAGTGTGGACTTTGAACATTATACCCCGTTCTGGAACATTCCGGCTTTCATTCATCGCCCGTACGTACCTACTTCAGGACTAAGATCCAGTACAGTTGAACCCTTTGTGGCCTTTAAAAAAAGCATTGAACATGTCATCCTACGCTTGCCTAGCGCAACGAGAGGAAAATATGATATAATATGTTCAGCATATATCCCACCTAAAACACCCGACTGTATATATGTTGTTTACTTAAGAGTCCCTGCAAACCATGATGGAGGACAGGAGCGTTCAAAACTTTTATTTACTTGGAGATTATAATCTTTCGGATATTGGATGGCTCGCTGGTAGCAACACGTTTCGTATCATCGAACTATTACGCAATTTACAGGTAGCAACACGGCTGCCACGCAACAAATGTGTGTTGGTAGTTCCCCTGTTTGCAGGTACTAGAGTATTTTGTGTCTGTGCTCAATGCCTATCAGTACAATAATATTGCAAACTCTAGCGGAAAGATTTTGGATTTAGTAATAAGTAATTCCGACTGTTCTGTTTTGACACCCACTGATGTATTGTTAAAACCAGATCTCTATCACCCACCGTTGTATATTTTAGTCTCCAGTAAATTGCGTAATAGTTCGATGATACGAAAGACGGTTCAAAAGCACAATTATTTGAAAGCAAATTATGAATTTATTAATCGCGATTTACTCAAAATAAACTGGGATGATGAACTTCACGGGCAGTCTGCAGAAGACGCGCTGAATACGTTTTACGAAATTGTTTACCAAATTATTAAAGATCATGTTCCTCTAAAGACACTTAGGTCTACCAAATTTCCTTTGTGGTTTCCCCCCTCTTTAATACACATTTAAAAAAAAAATTAAGGCATGGGATAAATGGAAGACCTATCAAAACATATCTGACTATGAACAGTTTTCACTTTATAGGTCAAGATTCCAAACTGAATCCAAGAACTGTTACCGTCTGTACCTAAATTCAGTAGAAGATAGTATTAAAGTAAACACCAAATATTTCTGGACTTATGTTTCTAATCGGCAATCTAGGGCTCCAATCCCTTCAACAATGCACTATAAAAATCAAACGTCAACTGATCCCGAGGAGATTTGTAATCTCTTTGCAAACTTTTTCAACTCGGTGTACGAACCCTCCACTCTCGCAAATATTCAAACCCACGACATTGAATATGCTGAGAATTGTTCTCCTGTAAGTAGCCTTGTGCTTAGTACTGGCCAAGTACTCAGTGCCCTCAAATCTTTAGATTGTACTAAAGGACCAGGACCAGACGGTATTCCACCAATTTTCCTTAATAAGTCGGCTCATGCGTTATGTGCACCTTTGCGTATTACGAGTATTTATAATAAATGTTTATGTCAGGGAACTTTTCCCGAAGTCTTGAAGCGAGCAAATATTACTCCCGTTCATAAAAGTGGTCCAAAACAGGATGTTGAAAACTATCGGCCCATTTCTATATTGTCGGCCTTGTCGAAGCTTTTCGAGAGGCTTGTTCACAATCAGTTGTATCCGATTGTCCATGACAAGATATTACAGCACCAGCATGGGTTAGTAAAAAAGATCTACAACAACTAATATGATAGCATTCACTGATTATTTGTTTAATAGTATGGACTCTCGTGTGCAAGTTGACGCTGTATACACTGACTTTCGAAAAGCCTTCGACAAGGTTCATCATAAATTGCTTTTGAAGAAGCTGGCATTTAACGGTATCCGTGATTTTTTACGTTGGTTCATTTCTTATGTGTCAAATAGAACACAAAGAGTAGCTGTCAATGGTTTCTATTCTACCACCATAACCGCAACGTCAGGAGTGCCTCAGGGCTCAATTTTCGGACCTCTGTTATTTGTAATTTTTATTAACGATATCGATATGAGTTTTCTTAACTCTAAGTTCCTACTCTATGCGGACGATCTTAAAATTTTTAGACCCATTAGATCAATACAAGACTGTCATTTACTCCAACTAGATTTTAATCGCTTAGGAGAATATTGTATTAAAAACAAACGACTACTTAGTATTCCCAAATGTTGCTTTATCAGATTTACTAAAAATAAAAACCAATTCAAACATCCCCATGCACTACAAAGTGAAATCTTAGCCTGAGTTAACACAATTCGTGACCTGGGAATACTGCTCGATGATAAATTGCACCTGGACGCACATGTTGATAAAATCTTGAGTCAGGCTTATCGTATGTATGGATTCGTAATAAGATCAGCCACGGAATTCGTCCACCCGAGCACATATTTGCATTTGTAACGATCATTAATCCGGTCTCAACTAGAGTACTATTATAATAAATATACTGACTGTATCGAGCGTGTACAACGTATGTTCTTGAAAACGATGCATTACCGTTGTTCTAGAAGTCGTATTTATTACCCCTATATCGACTTATTGAAAGAATACAACTTGCTCTCTTTGAAGTCTAGACGTACTTTTCTAGAAACTATGTTTTTATACGATCTGTGTAACAACTCGTACGATTGTGTGGATATTCGTAACAAGTTGTGCTATGTTGTCCCTAGAACCATTCAGGGACGTGAGGTGCGCGCACGACCTGTTTTCGCCGTTACTGCTAGTCGTACGAATGCAGGTTTGCGTTCGCCTTTACGTCGCCTCACAAGCAATTTCAATAAGTATTTCTCTAACTTGGATCTATTTGCCTTATCCGCTGGAAAATTTAGAACCCTATTGCTTGACAGACTCAAAAAATCATGTGAAAAATATAAATTCTCTATAATGTTCCTTATCAGTAGCTGTAATTTATGTGTATTTTCTGTCATGTACTTATCTATTCTGTCCCACTTTTACTTTACCAACATTGTCTTTGTCTTTTTGTGTATCTGTGGAGAGCGTTGTTGGTTGCACATTTGTATAACTCCTAATTTTCTACTTCTTTGTAATATATAATGTGTAATTGTTTGTTCTTCCAAATAAATAAAATAAAATAAAACTATAGACCCATCTCAGTGTTAACAGGCCACTCAAATTTTGTAGAAAAAACAATTAACTACTTTCAGAGAGTCAATTTGATTTTAGGCTCAAAAGATGAACTAGCTAGGCAGTACACAAATTAAGTAATTATATTACCTACTTGCAATCTAGATAATGGTTTGCACACAATTGGGATCTTTCTAGACCTTGCCAACGCCTTCGACACTATTTCTTGTACTTTGCTTTTGCTGAACAAGGTTTGCTAAACAAGTTTATTTAGCTTTGTGTCAGTCAATTCTCACCTATTGCATAACTTCTTGGGGTGGTGCTGCAAAAACATTTGTACTCTCTCTAGAGCGCGCTCAAAGAGCAATTCTAAAAATTCCCCCCTTACAGACTGTATTATTTACGTCGATGTAAGATCTTGTTTTAGTTTCTATAGCTTCTATTCGACCTATAGAGGTCCCTCTTTAAACATTTCGTGTATAAATGTTATCGGAGGGGCAAGTAGATATTTAAATCTTTGATTAAATGTTAATCGGATAAGATACCTAAGTATGTCATCCGATTAACATTTAATCCGTTTATTAAACTTACTACTTCGTTTACGTCGATATCTAATAAAACAAAAGAGTTTAGTGTAGAAGATATCGTAGTCTGGTTTTGACGGAAAAAATATACTAGAATTTTAGGATTTTTCAGCCAGGTTTTTACCAACGTCGACAAAAAAGTTGTTTACTTTATTCATTGCTTCTGATGGGTTTAACTTTGTTGATAGTAAATCAAGCGGAGGTTCGGGGTTTTTCGCTAAATGTATTAGATGTAAAAAACTTTTACTATTGTTCCCCGCCTTCTGTAATAAATTTTTATCGTACAGATTTTTTAGTTTCTTCAAAAGATTATTACAGAAGTTTCGATACATTTTCTATGCAACAGAAAGTATTACGTTTTCAGGTGAGAGTCTCAATTTTCTGTGAAGTTTGTCTCTATGTCTTATACAACGAACGAGACCATGGTGTGATCCAGGGTTTGATACAACTATACTTTCTAGTCATTGTCCTAGTGACTGTGTTTTTCCTTATTGTAGCGAATTTATGAAATACTTTAAAGAAATATTGAAGGAGCAGTGGTGGCCCGTTGGTTTTGGCCCCGACTTACGAGTTGTAGGTCGTGAGTTCGAACCCAGGCTGGCACTTTACTTTGTGTATTTAATTTCAACAGCTATCATTCTTATAAATGCTAAGGTAAGTTAATTTGTGTGGTACGTTGTTACGACGCAACGGCAGAATGGATTTGGATGAGATTTTGCACACAGATAGACCATGACCTAAGTAAGCATATAGCCACCAAAAACAGAATACATTTTCATTACATCTTTGATCAATATAAAATAAATAGATTATAATATCATAAATTGTTATAATATTATGTTCTTAAAACATACCATCACTTTGATGTTCCTCTTTTGGCTCAATAATGTCACCTTGTCCCTCACAAACAGCTGGTAACTCTTCTTTGATAGCAATGCTACCTGTTTGACAGTCATCTTCTATACTTATGTGCTCTATTGGAGATTTAACAAACCCAGTGAAAGTCGCTAAGTGGTCATGGTATATTAAACGATTGGGCTGTAAAAAGATGGTTATTATTAGAGAAATATGCTGGTGATGACAGACTGAAAGCACAAACCTTTTTTCGTTACACTTAAGTCATTTAAAAGAGGTTCACAAATAAGGATACTGCACAAGCTATTGTTGCATAGCTGGCTGACATGAAAGAGGACTGTTTTCAAACTCATTCTAGTTTATCTATATAAGTTTATCTATATAAACTCATTTCAGTATTATGTGGAACATTTAACATGTAATCATTTTAAACACCTATATTTGTCGAAAGCTTACATATCACCATTCAATACTTGATGGTACACTTGGCTCAAAATACAAACACTAATGGTATCAGCTTGAGGGGAATGACTTCCACATTATATTGAAATTAGAAATTATAAGAATAAATGGCTGTGAAGAATATCTCACCTCATAATCCTCATTCATCATCTGAGCGAACAGCTCCTCGGCTTCCAGACATTGTCTCAGTAATCGAAAGCATTGCTTCAGTTTAGTGCAGCAGAAGAAACAAGCAAGAATCGGTCTACTGTCTTTAGTTACAAACTGCAATGAAATGTGTCTTACACTATTTTGGTTTTATGAAGAAATTACTTCTATAATGCTGCCCAAGCCAACAGTGGGTGGTTCTTAATGCTCTCTGTGCATGTCTTACACAGAGAAGGCATTAGCATTGATCGCCACTCTTGCTCAAGGCAGACTGGCGACTTAATATGCTTATTTATTTTAAGTCAAGGTTTCTTCAAACTTCATACGGGTAGTATGAAGTTTGTCTTCTTGTGGGATGCATATATCCTAATAAATAGTTTACTTATACCTTATTACATATATCAACTTACTGGAACATCAGTTAGCTTCTCATAAAGATTGTGCAGATTCCTGTTGACCACAATATACATGCGGACATTCTCCGCTAAACACAACCTACACATTGGCAGTTTTTCCATCTTTAGACTCAAATAGAACTTTATAGAAGCAAACAAAATCAAACACTGGTGCGTTGCGTACTAATTACAAGCTAGTGGCTAAAAGCTAGTGTTTTAGTCACGTTTGCAGAGTAGCAGGTGGCGTCCTATACTTTCTGCCTACGCCCATGGGAAGAAGGCGTAAGTTAATGTATGAGTGTTTCACAAAAAGCAGGAAAACACGTAAAAATTTGGACAAAACAATATGAATGAAATAAATAAAAAGCTACTTGAGTCAAGTAACTTGACTGACACTGACACACACTTGACAGCTTTGAGCTTGCTTGACAGTGACAGATAAAGAAAGATTTTAGTTTTTTATGGGAAACGTCGGGCTGCTGGGCATTTAGGGCTGTCTTGTTAGACTTGCATATATATACTTGACTTAAGTGCGTTAAAACTTTGCATCCAGGTGACGCATTTTGAAGCTGTTTTCAGCGTTTTTGATCCTGACTAGGCTCCGTCCTACTATCTAACTGTTTTAAATTGACATAGACGCGAAAAAATTTTTTCGTTCATCGACTTGTAAAAATTTCAACATATTTTTCTTCAAGAAAAACTAATTTAATTTTCATTTCAACATTTTTTCAAAATCTACTTTGGTCTTAATTTTAATAGCTACTTACCTGCCTTACCTGTATTCTGGTGCGCGTTCCGCGTATTAGAGTCCTGTTTGGTAGTCGTAATTCCAGGTTTTTACTCATTTTTCAGTCGAAAAACACGTTTTTTTACCAAATTTCAAAATTTTTGTTCAGGAAAAATGTCAGTAACACCGCGGATAGCTAGCTCGCGCGGAGACGCGTCTTTTGACACCTCGCACGTGCGCCTAGCCCTTATAGAACATCAAAAAATTGCCCCTCCACCCTCCCTGTCCTCACTGGCCAGGTAAACTTCTCAGTTTTTGTCAAAAAATATTTTTAGATTTTCAGCTCTCCCAGCTGCATCTTTACCTTTCGGTGATAGAAAATAAGAGAATTGACGGTCGTGAAGACATATTATCGTCACCTCAAAGCAAATTGACTTATTATTAATTGACCTGACTGAGTCCTTGCTATAATATTTATTTTATTGCTTATTATGCTCATTTTATTTTATATATTTTCATTTTGTTTATACTTTTAATTATATTTTACTGACTGATCCCCCCTTTACAGGGATTTGGTATAGATTCTCGTGTCCCCACATAACTGAGTCGTTCCGCAGTTCCTTTTTGTAATCTCACCATGATGTCCGGAATCAGGACACCCGACGGACCGCAATCTGGAGAGCCTCTCAAAACACCAACGCCTCCGAAGAAGACCCCGTTATCTACAACCCCCCCCCCCCCCCCCAAACTAAAGTCCAAAGCAACGATCGCCCACCAGAACAAGTTGGATGGAGCGAAGCAGCCGCAGGGGACTGAAGAGAGCTCACCGCGAGAAGTACAGCCCGTGAGGTACATCAATCGAACCACGGAGGCAAAAGCTTGTCTACAAAAGGCGAAGATGCAACTTCTAAGCTCTAGAAATCTCAAAAAAGAGATTAAGGACGAGATAACGAAAGCGGTTGAGCGACTTTACCAGCTGGTAAAAGAGGCAGAAGGTGAAAAAGGAAGAGCAGCCGACGAGGGAGAGAAAGTGGCAACCATAAAGGAGCTCAGGCCGACCACGGATGAACCGACGGAGCTCATGAAGTGTCTAGTGGAAGACCTTAAAGAGCACAAACAGGCATTGCAGGAATGCCAACAACATACTCGGGCTCTGTCGGAGCATCTCCAGCAGGCCCCTCGCTACGTCGCAGGTCAAAGCCCAACTTTCGCAGAGATGGCCGCCGGCCCGAAGCACCACGTCCAGGGACCTCTTCACTCGGTGCTCGTATCATCCGTCAATGATCAGGACACTGGTGAAGAGGTTCTTGAGAAGCTCAGGACGGCGGTCGATGCCAGAAACGAAGGCACTAGGGTGGAACGGCTGCGCAAGGCGAGGGACCAGAAGGTGGTGGTCGGCTTTAGGTCGAGGGAAGAGCTAACGAAGGTGACCGAACGGATTGGAAAACAGGTGGTTTGGTCGTAGAGGAGGTTAGAAACAAGGACCCGCTTGTTATAATTAAGGACGTCCTCTCTTGCCACTCTGATGTGGAGGTTACCCAGGCCCTGCAACGACAGAACACCCACCTGATCGGGGACGTACCTGCGGAGGATTTGAGGTTGGGGGTGAAGTACCGTCGTAGGACGAGGAACCCCCACATGTGCCACGTCATTCTGCAGGTGTCCCCTACAGTATGGCAGAGGCTTACTATCGCGGGTCGCCTGCACATTGACCTACAGCGAGTACGAGTGCAGGACCAGTCTCCACTGGTGCAGTGTACTCGCTGTCTGCGCTTCGGCCACAGCCGAAAATTGTGCACGCAGCCCGCCGACCTCTGCATCCACTGCGGTGACCCCCACATGAGAACGGATTGCCCGTCACGGCTGGCAGAGGAGGCACCTAAGTGTCACAACTGCTTATCGGCGAAGCTGGACAGGACCGACCACAACGCCTTCGACAGTGAGTGCCCGGTACGCGTGAAATGGGACGCATTGGCGCGCCAGTCAGTGGCGTATTGCTAAAATGCAATTAGCCACGCCCAGACATAGGAACGGTAGCAGTATGGCTATAACCGGCCCTTACGCCAGTGCAGTATATGAGATGAATGCGGAAGGAAACACGAGCTCGGACTACGTCTTCAAAATTAAAACTCAAAAAACCAAAAAGACATTTACTATTAGAATCGAAGTTTACAACATAAAAAAAGCGAATTGCAGCCAATTTCATAAAAAATTGGCACAATTAATAGCAGAAACGTATGTAAATTTTATAGCACATAAATTACATTAATTTGGAATTAACCATTACATTTAGGTAGTAGTAAAACAGAAAACATTAGTATTGATAACACAACCTTAGTAAATTACATACCCATGATAATGAGATAGTCAAACGAGCTCGGTGATGTAAATAGGAAGGTTAACACCAGGAGACGCCGCAATCAAAGCGCTGCACCAGTCAAGCAGTACCTGAAACAAAAACAAGCACAGGTTAAGAGCCAGAAATGCCTCAGTAAGGAGCAGGACAAATCACCAGTCATAAATCGGTTGAGAAAAACAGCTGTGAGACTGCCAGGAATTATAAAAAGTCAACAAAAACATCATTGTTTAAAATTAGAAGTAAAAATTTATAGATTAAATATAAAAGTAGAAAAATAAAATATGTCTATATGATATATTGTATATATATTAGGATAGCCATAGCATTTATTTTATTTATTTATTTATTCAAGTAACAATAGACTCATACAAATTATTATTTAAACACAATTTCAATTGCAATTTCATACAGACACACAAAACATTAAATGCAACTCATTCATTCACAAAATATTATTATTATTGGTCAGTAAAATTAAATTAAATTAATCAATAATTATAATTTCCTAACCGGCATTGGAACAGCAACATGCCTGCCACAGCAATGCCGGACATAAGGGCAGTCCAGCCTGTCGGCGATCATTGCCAGGATAGCATTGGGGCTGGCATGCACCCGCAGCACCAGGGACGCACTCCGCTTGCGCATAGAAGCTTGGAAACAATCAGTGCGTGCCATTGCGAACATCCCTGATGCGCTACAGAAACGGGGCAGCCCCAACACCGCCCGGAACGCGTTATTGTACTGTATGCGGAGGGCACTGTATGCCTTTTCAGTATAGTTAACCCACAGGCTGCACGTGTACAGGGATGTGCAGTACGCTCTAAAAAGCGTGACCTTAACGCCAGTAGTACAACGTGAAAACCTGCGGGCGATCATGTTGGCTCGCACTGACAGCGCCCTCCGCTCCCGGTCGATGTCAGCATGGTCTTTAAGGTCCTCGGTGAGCAGATGTCCTAAATACTTAAATTGGTTCACTCGGTCTATTGGAAAACCATCGAGACTAATATTTGGAGTGTTCAAAGGGCTCGACACACCGATGGCCTGAAACACCATGTATTGGCTCTTCTTCCCATTATATTTTAACCCATGCCCACTCGCGTATTCCGTACACGTACTGAGTAGTCTCCTCAGCCCACAGATCGACGCGCTCAGTAACACCATATCGTCCGCATAACTCATATTGTTGACACAAACTCCGTATAAATAGCATCCGACATGTTGACTGCTGAGGGAGACGATCAGTTCGTTCATATAAAGGTTGAACAATGTAGGCGAGGTCAGACCGCCCTGCCTTACGCCACATTCGTTAGTGTAAATGTCCGACGTTGCACCCGCCCACCGAACACTGTTGACCTGGTGCCCGTACCAGTATCGGAGTATGCTGATGAGTTCCCACGGTACGTCCGTGCTCTCCAGCTTCCCCCAGAGGATGTCGTACGAGACGAGGTCAAATGCCTTAGATAAATCGAGGAAGCAAGCGTATACTGGGGTCCTTCTCTTCGTGTAATATTTAACGGTGTGCTTTAAACACAGTATTGCACTCTCTGTGGACAGTTTAGGTCGAAATCCAAACTGGTTATCATGAAGTGTTACGTATCTATTTAACTGTGTATTAAGCACATCGTCAAATACCTTCGCCACTACAGTTGCAAGCGAAATAGGCCTGTAGTTATTTTTATCAGCAATATCACCAGTTTTATTTTTTATCACCGGTACTACAACTGTCCTCATGAAGTCCGCAGGCAGGTAGGAGTGGCACACACACAGCGAGAAGAACATTGCAAGAACTCTTGCCAAGTGCGGTCCGGCGTGCTGCAGGTGCTCAATGCTGAGTGCGTCGTGCCCAGGGGACTTTCCCCTCTCAATCTGGCTTATAGCTTTCGCAATATCTTTCGCGAGGAAACTTATTCCTAAAATTCTACTGTTCGGGTCAGCCTTTAGCACCCTACTCGCCGGACCGAGCGGCGACCGGACCGCAAACTGTTCTCTGAAAACGTTCGCAATGCTCTTAGGATCACTTAAGCCATCGATGCTCCCAGGAAGGCCAGGCCGCGAGTTAAATTTTCTCGTTTTTCGCCAAAAGCCACAGAAGTCACCTTTCGAGTGTTGTTCAGCGAGGGCGTCCATCCGAATCTGGTCCTGATTGTTCTGGCACCACTTTAACCTGGACTTAAACACTTTTCTACTCTCTCGCATCTCCTCATACACACAACCGGACTTAGGTCTACCACACAGTACCCACTCGTTAAGCCTCAGCCTGGCCACCCTGTGAGCCTCGCCCACATGCCTGTTCCATCCCGCCAAGCGTGCACCATGCCCACACTTTCGCGCGCCTCCGCCATTAACCATTGCCGCGCCCTGAAGGGCAGACACAATGTCGGAGTATAGTCTATCTAGGACACGCTCATGGTCATGGTTACTACATAAATAATCCGCACATTGTGTACATTCTGAGGGAAAATCAATTAATTTTAATCTCCTATGACACTCACAGGATTAAAATATAGTAACAGATAAAAATATTATTGTAATAAGCATAAGTAGACTTACAACAAGAAAGAACATAAAAAGCAAAATACAAAAATAATATAGAGAAATAAGTTTACTAATTGACGCAGTATGTTGACTGCTTCCAGGAACTGTTCACATCCTACAACAGGACTGCCCAAAATAAAAATAAACAAAAAAAAGAAGGACTACAATCACAACACATTGTAAAATAAGGGCTCTGATCATGTCAGAGGGACACTGAGCAAAGGCAGGAGTGGGTTTTAGCCGGTAAGAGTCCGGCACTGCCCAGACTGGCAGACGAGTGAGGCAGTCTGGCCGTCCATGAGGATTTCCCACTCCTGCCAAATAAAAAAAACTTCTAAGTGCGCCATCTTGCTTAGAACGCTGACCACACCATAAATGAATATCACTGTAAACGCTGCCAAAAACGATAGTCTTTCTGGTGCCAGGTTTGGAGTCATGCTAAGTTACCCGTCTAATTATAGTACTCTTTGTGCTAAGTTTTGACGTTGAGCGAGCACTGTGAGAGCGTTCACGAGCATTCTTAATGGTTTTCAGCTGTCATAATCGTGTTAATTTAATCGGAACGCAAATTAATGATGCAGCGCTGAGAGCTATGGTCTAACTAGGAATGTACCCTTAGCGGAGCTTAGAAGTGAGTAGAAGTGGTACTGGGGTTCTGTGCTGGTGCGTTGTTATCATATTGTTTTGAAGAATTATCAAAATAAATTTATTGATTAATTTTAAAATTATTTGATTAGCCCCGTATCACCATCTAATACATATGTATTAGATGGTGATACGGGGCTAATCAAATAATTTCTATGAATAACCTGGATTGTCTGGACTGCTTAAAAGAGATATAATAAGCCGTAGGTATTATTAACATAAAAGCTTTCTGCCTTCTTTGTTATTTGTATGCAATACAACTGTGCTTTACTACAATCTAAGTGTTAAGTTGAAATAAGTACCTAACACAAGTAATACATATCGTCGCCTAAGAGTGCTAATCTGCTAACTCCTCTTTTACCGTAACTATTTTTTTGTTACCAATGGAAAGAGCAAGCTAAATTCTACAAAATCGTTAAACTTGATAACAGCGTCTGATACACAACAAACCTCTTTCCGCGACTCAATCCTGTCAAAACTGCCAACTCCACGGTTGTCAAATTTCCCGCGTAAAACTTGCTAACTCGCACATTCCGCGCCATTTTCTTTGAAAGTGAGCTGGTCGTACCAACGCGGCGTGATAATTAACTATTTTCTGAAGAATTCTGCAGTTTTTGGTTCATGTGTGGTGTAATTATTAAGGGTGATTTTTTTACCATCTCGAAAAAAATAGGGTGTATTAGGTGAGGAACAGAAGCCGATGGCATAGTTTTTTTTTAATTTTTTTTTTCAATAAAATAAAAAGAAATTGATGTATCAATAAATACTACACATTTGAAGTAAACTTTTCATACCAGAACAATGGGGAAGGCAACTGTCAAAATGGCGCTGTCGTAGCTAGTTCCCAACACAAGCTAATAATACAAGGCGAGTTCGAATACTACGAAATTGAAGTCCACAATTTCCCGTAAGCCCCTAAAATTATGAGATTGTGGTTTAAAGCTCTTTGTAGAGATTTTTTTGAGTTCGAGTTTATGTCGGAAACATTTTGAAGAAAGTGATTACGAGGAAATATTCAAGGTTTAAAATTCTGACCCTTTCCATTTCAAGTACTTGATTTAAAATACTGAAATCACCGAAAATAACGAAATAGTGAAATAAAATCAAACTCATGAATGAACAGAAAATGAAATGAATGAACGAAATGTCAAATTTATTGTAGGCCGCAGGGACCTAGCTATGGTCAGGCCATCTCCGACCTTCCCCATTAAAAGAGAAACTAAAAAAAAAAAAGGAAAAAATATCGAAATTCAAATCATACGCACCCTACTAAATGCGCGGAATTTATCAATGAAATCCTAGCGCGATCCTATTTCTTGAAGCCGGCCGGTAGGTAGGTATACTCGCCGCACATGCCGTCGGCCTCTTTGATAATACGAGTAATATCCTTTCGCAAGCGCACGAGTGCCCGCCCGCACCCCGCGCTCTCTCAATTTAATTATTATAATTCTCTTTCTCTCCAGTCATCTGCGATTAGTCACGGTGTGACGACGCATTATTTACGTTTCCGCGTGTGCATCATCTGAGTGATAGAACATGTAAATATCGGAGCGCACAGTGTCTGTGTACGGTCGAGCTATCGCTGACAATCATAGTGTGCGTTGAAGCGGGAACAAATAATGTCCGTAACCGCTATTATCATCACACCATAATTTTTACTTACTTGGTTCCGTAATACAGGATGGATGTTATTGTGATTATGACGTATTACGTTTAGGTACCTTACACGGCGTACGTATGGCTTTAACTATAGGAAAAACAAACTATAAAGTGTTACCAGCGCTTAAAAGGTACCTTCGTCTGAAACTGGTTACACGTGTTGTATTGTACTCCTCTACTATTTACCTACCACAGAACGCCGCCGTGTAGGTCTGTGGATAACGGTGCGCTTCGAGACTCCTGTGTGCCTTGATTTCCTTTGCTATAAAGAAGAAAGAAGAAGAAGAAGAACTGACTATTAGGACTCGCACAGGAATACACAATATGCAGTACGTTGTGTGATACCCAGTATCACAAACTGAACCACCACACCACTATTAGACCACAGACTGCAGATGAGAGTATAGTATAGCGAGGCCAACTTGTCGTATAATATACAAGCAAATAAATGTATCTGAATACATGGTTGAAAAAACGAGTGGGACATGCAGTTACTGCCCGCGGTTTTGCCCGCGTGTATGTCGGAAATTATGACACCGGAACGTGCTACCGGAAAAAGTTGCCTATTTCCTTATCCAGCATGCCACCTATCTACTAGTCAAATATTGAAATCTGTTCAGTGGTTAAGCCGTGAAAAGGTAACATACAGACATAGTTACTTTCTAATTTATAATATTAGTGTGGATTTCATTCAAAAGAAACAATCTTATTAAAATTTAAAATATCCTGTAATTATGTTCTTCATGTCAGGTGCAGCAGCGTGAAAAAAAATACAAGACACTTTTCAGTTTATTTATTATAACAGCAGCCTAATTGCGTAATACATTTTCGTAAACGATTACGACTAATCTGTTTGATTTTGACAGTTCAGCAACATTCATTGCGTTATTTACATTGATAAGCAGAATTTTTTATCGAACTTATGAAGCAATGTATTAGCAATCTGTTTCAAAACGATTCAGATTTCGATTGATTGTGTATTACGCAATTAGGGTGCAGGTATCTATGAGTTTAGTACGGGTCGACTTTATTTCGATTTTACCTTCAAACTCAAACTCAAATCATTTATTTCAAATAAACCAATTACAGGCACTTTTGAATTGTCAAGGGGTCGGTCAGTCAGAATTATGAAGCTAGTTGCCCATTCCAAAGCGAAAGTAGGTACCTATGGAGAAGAACGGGCAAGAAACTCCATGGACACTCTTTTAAATATTATGGATACAGAAAAATTTGTTACATCAGTCTTGTTGAAATTATACATGTGAGAACGATGTAGAAAGACCCGTAATAAAAACATAAAAAATCGGATATAAAAATAAAAATAAGCCGTGGCTGCCAAGAGATGACCAGTCCCCACTGACGGCGCCCGTTCACGAACATGACGTATGGATCAGCACCATTCAGCTCAACCATTTTGAAGGGAACTTAATGATCCAACACACACGCCACCACCAGCGAGACATTTGAGTGAGCGTGACATACTCTCAGCCGCCAGGGCACATTCAAGTAAATGACAGACGTGCCCGGTATAGGGTAGCTTTATAGTAGGTACTACATAGTGCTCACACGTGTGCTTTGCAATTATACAATACTAACAGATTGAATTTATACAGTGCAAAGACAGTTTTTAGAATCTTCAGCAGCTCCAACAATATTTCCGAATGCTAATCAATTGTTTAGGCGCCCTTGTGGAGCAGGACCAGCATTAAGCCAGGCATTTTTGTCAGTGATGTAATCCTCCAACTTATAATATGCTTGGCTGCATAGTGTGCGTTTGATACAAGTTTTGAACTTCGTTTCATTCAGCTGGAGTATGTGGGGCGGTATTTTATTTTATCATTTTAAGCAGTACCCCATGAAGGATGGACCTACTTTAGCCAGCCTGAAACCCGGTTGAACCAATTGGTCCCTATTTCTAGTCCCATAGTTGTGTCTTTCACCTCTTTTACTAAAAAGATTTAAGTTTTTCCTTACGTACATGATGTTTTCATATATATATTGACAAGGTACGGTAATGATGTTAATATCTTTAAACAGTTCCCTTAAAGAATCGCGCCTGCGGAGGCCATATATTGCTCTAAGGGCTCTTTTTTGCAGAATAAAAATAGACTCGATGTCTGCAGCGCGTCCCCATAATAATATACCGTAAGACATGATACTATGAAAGTAACTGCAGTAGACTAGCCTCGCGGTATCAACATTAGTAAACTGACGGATTTTTCTTACAGCATATGCTGCTGAACTTAGCCGTCCTGCAAGAGATGTTAAATGGGGACCCCATTGCAGCCTTGAGTCGAGCGTGATCCCCAAGAAAACCGTTTTATCAACGAATTCTAGTTTCTCTTGATTCAATACTATGTCACAATCCAGTACTTTTAACATTCGGCAAAGCAAATCTAATGCATTTTGTTTTTTTCCCATTTAATACTAAATTATTAGCAGTAAACCAATTTTGTACCTGCAGCAGTGCGTTATTTACGTCGTCAAAATTTGATGAACGTCTACTTATCTTAAAAATTAAAGATTAAATTAAATCTTAAAAATTTAAGGATATTAACATCATGACGGTACCTTGTCAATACATCTATGAAAACATCATAAACGTAAGAAAAAAAATACATCTTAACAGTAAAAGAGGTGAAAGACATAATTATAGTACTAGAAATCGGGACCTATTAGTTCAACCAGTACCCTAATTGCGTAATACACAATCAATCGGAATCTGAATCGTTTTGAAACAGATTGCTTATCCATTGCTTCATAAGTTCGATAAAAAATCTTCTCAACAATGTAAAAAAACGCAATGAATGTTGTAGAACTGTCAAACTAAAAAAGGATTAGTCGTAATCGTTCACGAAAATGTGTTACGCAATTAGGATGCAGGTTTCAGACTGGCTAAAGTAGAAATATTCAAGTTATAAAATTCTTACACTTTCCATTTCAAGTAGTTGATTTAAAATACTGATATCACCGAAAATAACGAAATAGTGAAATAAAGTCAAACTTATGAATGAACACGAAATGTCAAACTTATTGTAGGCCGTAGGGACCTAGCTACGGTCACACCATCTCCAATTAGCTTTGCAGAAAGACCAGCACCCTAATTGCGTAACACATTTTCGTAAACGATTACGACTAATCTGTTTGATTTTGACGGTTCAAGAACATTCATTGCGTTCTATATATTGTTGAGCAGAATTTTTATCGAACTTAAGAAGCAATGGATTAGCAATCTGTTTCAAAACGATTCAGATTCCGATTGATTGTGTATTACGCAATTAGGGTGCCGGTCTCACCATGACACGAGCGATTTTATGATAAGAATAAAAAAAAGCAAACGTTGATGATCTACTTTACTCGCGAGCTCCTCTCGGATATCTATCCGAGGCTTTCGTAACGATTATTCGTGATCTAGCCCGAATATGCGACTGGGCTAAGAGATACGGGCTTATGGTTAACCCCATAAAGACGCAGGTTGTGGTAGTAGGCAGTTCAAGGACTGTCTCAAGGATCGACTGGACGACTCTTCCTCAAGTTTCATTTGACAACTCAGTTGTTCCCTTCAGTGAGAAAGTTAAAAACTTAGGGATATTCATTGATAAAAACTTCTCTTGGACTGCCCAGCTACAGGAAGTTAGCCGCAAGCTATTTGCATCCGCTGCATCTTTGAAGAGATTGCGTAATTTTCTGCCGACTGCTACCAAGATTGCGCTTGCACAATCGCTTCTTTTACCCATCCTTGACTATGCTGGTGCCAGCTATCTTGACCTTACCCAAGACCAACTCGATAAACTTGAGCGGCTTCAAAATTTTTGTAGATTTATATTTGGCTTGCGCAAATATGACCATGTTTCCGAATTTCGTGTGAAGCTCAAGTGGTTACCAATGGGGAAGGCAACTGTCAAAATGGCGCTGTCGTAGCTAGTTCCCAACACAAGCTAAAAATACAAGGCGTGATGTGGTTTTATTTTATTTTAGCGAAAGTTGACTCGTTGTTGTGTTCCTAGATACTCCGAAATTGGAGTCCGAATTTCTCGTAAGCCCCTAAAATTAGAAGATTGTGCTCTAAAGCTATTAGTACAGATTTTTTTGAGTTCGAATTTATGTCGTGAACATTATGAAGAATGAGATTACGAGGAAATATTCAAGGTTTAAAATTCTGACACTTTCCATGTCAAGTACTTGATTTAAAATACGGAAATCACCGAAAATAACGAAATAGTGAAATAAAATCAAACTCATGAATGAACATAAAATGAAATGAATTAACGAAATGTCAAAAAATTTGTAGGCCGTACGGACCTAGCTATGGTCACGCCATCTACAATTAGCTTTGCCCGACCTTCCCCATTCGCCTTCGCCGTAATGCTCACATTCTTTCCCTTCCGTTCGTCTGTGGAATGCACTGCAGTCGAAATAAAACGCGCGCAGTCGTTGTTTGCGTTTAAAAGACTCGTGAAGGATCATTACTTGTCGTTGTGATCTTGCTTTCGTAAAGTGTAATTATCATTTATATGTTTCTTATATTTCGTATGTATTTATGTATCTATTCCTTAGGATATGTTAATATTAATATGTATACATCTGTGTTTCTATTTTAGTTTAATGTATATTTATTTCTTGCACCACTGACAGCCCCATTGTATGTCCAGACAAATCACTGTCCATTTTATGGTTGCCTGTAAGAGATCGCAGAAAGCGATAAGGCCGCCCATTGTATGTTTTTTAGTATGTTTTTTTTTTTGTTATGTCATTTTGTGGTGTACAATAAAGTAAGGTATTTAAAAATAAATAAATAAACAAACGTCACTATCATTCAATCTGTCAATGTCAAGCTGTCAACGCCAACACGATTTTTTTGTTGGTAAATAAGTACTACGTGCTGGTGCTTTCGCTTTGTTCATTGTTGTTACGACTAATCGAAAATAATCGAAATAAACGTGAACGTGCACTACTTGTGAACCGGTTTAAGTGATGAAGAGATGATGGTGCATAAGGACTAATTAAACTATTTCCTATGAATTACGTTGATTATCTGGACTACATATGGGAGATTTAATAAGTCTGTATAATAATGTACAAGCCTTTTATGTTACGCAACTAAACTTTGATTTCCTACAATATATGTGTAAACTTGAACTTAGTTAAGTAATACATTTTGAGTTTAACGATGGAAAAACTGCCAATGTGTAGGATATGTTTAGCAGAAAATGTTTGCATGTATATAGTGGTCAACAGGAACTTGCACGAACTATATGAGAGGCTGACGGATATTCCAGTAAGTTGATAAGTTTAATATGAATTAAGTCAATTACCTATTAGGTATTTTTGCCTCTCCGACTTTTGGTCTGAGGGTTGTCTTAAGGGAAAATAAAAATCACTGACATTGGTTAAGGCAAATTGTTTGACTTAAAACTATTAAGTATATGTTGGCTATCTGCCTTGAGCAAAAGTGGCGATCAATGCTCATCCCTTGTCTGTATGATACGCACAGAAAGCATTAATGATATATATGTATAGGTGTTTGTCATAAAAACAAAATAGTGTGATACAAATTTTCTTGCAGTTTGTTACTGAAGACAGTAGACCGATTCTTGCTTGTTTCTTTTGCTGCACCAAACTAAAGCATTGCTACCGAATACTGAAACAATGTTTGAAAGCGGAGGAGCTGTTTGCTCAGATTATGAATGAAGATTATGAGGTGAGGCTTCAACAGCCAGTTATTCTCAGAATTTCTAATTTCAGTGTAATGTGGAAAGGATTCCTTTCATAACATCAAGTGTTGAATCATGCTATTTTTTTACTAAATACTGCACATTATGGTGCTACAACTTGTAAAGAATCTTGAATGCGGCAGTTTGTTAACCGTCTGCTCTTGTGTCGGCACAAGCTCTGTGACAATAGCTTGTGCAGTGGCCAGTGAGGTTGGTAGCATGGCCAATCACTGAGAACATTGGACCTACACTATCATCACTTGTGGGTCTTTTTTGAGTGATTTTAGTTTAATGCAGAATGGATGGAGCTTGTGAGACTATGGTCACTAGCATGTTTTCCTAATACTAGAATAATCTTTTTACAGCCCAATTCTTTAGATAACCAAAACCACTTAGAGGTTCAAGGGTTAAGTGGTTTGATTAAATCTCCAATAGAGCACATAAGTATAGTGGATGAATGTCAAACAGAAAGCATTGCTATCAAGGCAGAGTTACCAGCTGTTTGTGAGGAACTAGATGACATTATTGAGCCAAAAGAGGAACATCAAAGTGATGGTAATTGAAGATACAATCTATTAATTTTATGTTGATAATAAAACAGTAATACACTTCATAGTTTCTGTTTACTTACAGAGCTGGAACCGGAAAATTTAAACACCATGCCTCCACACCATTCTGAGTCAGATTTGGAAGATGATGTACCTTTAATGGAGCTTAAAACTGAAGTGGAAGAAGAACAAGTAGTATCTAAGAAGAAACGAAGAGCCAGGGAAACGAAAAGTAAGTATTAGTTAGTTAATCTAAAGGTAAGCAAACAGGCCAATGGCTCCCCTGATAGGAAGTGGTTAGCGTTACCTAAACAGTGTACCCGCTTACATGTGTAATGTGGAACTCTATCCATAAGCACTGTATCTCCGAAGTCACAAATGATAAAATATGAAAACGGATTGTATACTAGTTAAATCAATAAACATTTATTTTTGGCAACAATAACAGTTATATGGCCAGGCGGACGACCAGTCACCACAAGCAGCACTCATTCACGAGCATAACGCTAAGATCAGCCATTAACCCCGACGCTACCGCCTTTAGTGACAACTAGTGAGCATGACAAACTTGCTGCCAGTTGCTCAGACATGAATAATTAGTACAATCACGAATGCGGGAGCAAATCCGCATGACACTTAAATACCCCCAAACATACTAGAACTGATTAACCCAAAGTTTAAGCATCACGTTTCGTGTCACCCTCAGGGTCAGAGGTGTGTAGTATGTATGTACATGTAGAGGCAGCCCTGGTCATATGCCACTTTGCCCTGAGGCTTATGGTACAACGGCTTTAATATTTGTGAAGGATTAAACCATTCCAAACACAAATCCTAGGTGTCCATATGCTTTTTTGTATTCCTTAACTATAATTATCACGAAACGTGAGTCCAGTGGTGAAACGAACTCCCAAGTCCCTAACTTCAGTGACCCTATCCATCGGCACCCCGTCCACGGTGGACGGGGAGCCATAAGTATATGTGATGGATGTGTGTGCGCGCGAGAAACTTATGGTCACACACTTAGATGTGTTAAACTGCAGGATATTACTCTTGCTCTTGCTCCATACTAACTTTTACACCCTCCAAACCCCCTTTTGGGGGTGGTTGAGAAAAACTCAAAATGACAATCTTAAAAATTTACTGAGATATGTATATGTGCCAAGTTTCAAGTTTATAAACTTAAGGAATAAGATATTTCATACAAACAAAATCCTCCTTTCACCCCCTTAAATGTCGAGTTTCCAAAAACCCCTTCATAGTAATAAATAATAAATAAATAAATAATTAAATTTCCAAAAGTAATGAACAAAGTAGATACGCGTAGCATTTTCTGCATAGGACTTACAAGTGCACAGAGATTTGATCGATGACCCCCATGCTAGGTGTTCCAGTGTGTTACAGGGGTCATCCATCCGTCCATTATACATGATTACAGGTAAGTAAGTAGTATACAACTTTATTAGGAAATCATTTATTTGCATTCCACAATGTGTACTTAGGTGGGAGGTTAAATTTATTTTGAAGAGTGAAGAGTGTAGGGGCATCTGTGCTATTTTCCCAAAGGGTACGTAGCTCAGCCATGCATAAGCATACGCATAGTAGGTGGTGAGCGCTGTTTGAAGTTCGGTGGTTTTTTATTATTTCACGGAGAGCATACGAATATCTTGAAATTATGATCTTAGTTTTGTGTGTTTTCCAGTTTAAATGTGTGTCTAAATCTAGTCCAAGTAAGGTAAAAAAAATAATTTCAAGTTGTGTGTTATTATTTAGCGGTGGTTTCTGATGGGGATGGAAGGTAATTAGTTTAGTTTTGGAGTAGATTATTTCGAGGTTGTGTGCGTTCATCCAGGTAACGGTTTTGGTAAGTATTGAATTTAATTACATAAATATATTAAAAACAAATAAGTCAAACAATGCGAAAACAAACGTTATGTTTAAGACGATACTGCCAGCTTCTTGCGAATGTGCTCTCAAACTTTAACTTTAAAGGATAATCGGTTGGTTGCCACCCTGATTTCTTGGGGGAATGCATTCCGCAGAGAGATAGACTGAACGAAGAAGGAAGAGTGAATGAAGTCTATGCGGTGAGTGGGACATAGAAGAAGACGATTTTTTTTATTTTTTTTGAGTGGCATCTCGCAGTTCAACCTATGAGGTTGTCGTCTGCTTAAACGGACTTGCCTGTGGTTGCCCTAATAAATTAAGGCCTCCAGCCAGGACTTAAACTTAAATACTAACTAAAACTAAGCGACAACGCTAAGGGCACCCCCTGTGGGGTACGGACCTCGGCTTAGGGCGTCGCTGGAAGAGGGCAGCAAGGGACTAGCTGGATCAGGATTGATATTAATTAGGGACGAATTTAAAGCTACAGGCTCAGCGGCGCGGGCTGGCTCGAGCAAGGGTCGGGAGGGGCTAGAAGAAGACGATTGTGTGATGAACGATTTATATTGTGGTTGGCGCAAATGTACTGAAAGTGGGGGGCTAGATAACCAAAGGGGGAGGTAGAAATAATAAATGAAGACAAGGTGGTCAGCGCCCTTTGATCTCTGCGATGGGCAACCACTTTAGAAGCGACCGATTAGCAGATACATGGTCATATTTTCGCAGAGAAGATGGTCAAGTTTGTCGAGGAGATCTGCATTCAGGTCATAGTAGCACACATCACCATAATCGATGATAGGGAAAATTAAGGACTGCATAAGCGTTGACTTCGTACTCGATGGTGATAAATTTTTCAATCGGTACAGAGCCCGAAACGTTCCGGTAACCTTCTGGCTTACCCGGGCGACTTGGGATTTCCGTTAAGGTTCTTGGAGATATTATTGACACAATTGCCTGTCTTATCAGGCATATTTAATCAATTTTTAAACAGCGGTACGTTTCCTGATTTAATGAAACATAGTAAAGTAGTACCAATTTTCAAATCGGGTAGTAAGAGTGATCCCTCTAATTATAGACCTATATCTGTGCTACCAGCATTGAGTAAAATCTATGAAAAAATCAAGCCAGACCAAATGTAAAACATTTTAATTCAAATGGAATCAAGAATGGTTCTCTTTCAGGTAAATTAAGTTCAGCTGCATATGCAGTAACAAAAATAAGGCAGTTGACCGATATAGCCACAGCTAGGTTAGTATACTTTGCCTATTTCCACAGTATTATGTCTTATGGCGTTCTGCTGTGGGGATCAGCAGCTGACATAGATGCAATTTTCATTTTACAAAAGAGGTCAATCAGCGCGATCTATGAAAAATGGGTCCTCGCGATCTATGAATAAATAGGTCCTCTTAGAAACAAATTCATTGAAATTGATATACTGACTCTGCCTTCTCTTTATATCTTAGAAAGTATTTTGTATGTTCGCAAAAACTTAGGACTTTTTAAAATAAGAAGCGATTTCCATAATATAAATACACGTAGTAAAAATGAAACTGTTAGAGTCTGGCCAGTGAGTCGTGTCACAAGGAAATGGCGGGAAATTAAAAAAATCTTTAGGTGGCAACATCAAATATAGTCTGAAAAAAACGCTTTGATACTTTTGTATTTTTTATGTTTATTTAGCTTGTATTTGTCCTGCTTATTGATATTTTATTTTATCCTCGAACTAGAACAGTGATTATCGCAATATCCAATGCTAATGTTCCTCAAAAGGGCCATTGCTACTGATATAGGGCCTTACTAAAACTTACACCCATATTCTCAGTCTTTCAGTTGCAATTTCGAAAGCTATTTAATTCACAACTCTGTCGAGCCGTGTCTCGGATGATCCTCAAAATCGGGATTATTCCTCCTAGATTAATTATTGATTATTTATCTTATTCTTCAAGGTAAGGAAATTATGAGGTTTCGAATGAGTGCGTACATGACGAATATGTCAATATTCAATAAACTCTTCAAAAGACTAGGGACATCTGATAAAATACGCTTGTTTTAGTTAAAACTTCCTTGTTCAATAAGGAAAACTTCTGAGGAAACTGACATGAAGAGAAAAATTGCAACTATGAATATCAAACCGCCTAAGTGAGGTTGAGTCAAGTCGAGGAAATCATGAGGTTTTAATTTAGAATATGGGTGTTTTTCTACAAAAAATCAATAATAAAAATCAGACTTTCTTTGTACACACCAATTTAAAAATAACAAGTAAGTATTATTTTATTCGGAATTATAATCAAAATCAGAATCAAGGAATTCAACGCCTGACAATGAATCATCACTTTCATCATCACGGACCTGGATAATAAATGGTTCCAGTTCAATGTCAGAAATCCTGTCTCTAGTTTTATATTTATTTTCAACATTAATTATGTGGTCAGTACACTTTTTCCAATCTTCTGAGGTTACACTAGCAAAAAATTCTTTGATGAGATGTTGTGTCTGTGAACCATGCACTCCCAAATTTTTGCTGGCCACTTTTCTTTTAACCAAGCTCCATATTAATTCGATAGCATTTAGATCACAGTGGTATGGAGGTAATTTTATAACTTCCTGCCCATATTGTTTCAACAGCTCTTCTGCTTCATATAGAGAAGTAGATTTCTTTTCATTAACAAGACAAATCAGCTCGGCCTTTGTAAAGTATTCCTCGAATGGTATATAATTTTCAGTGAGCCATTTTCTGATATCAGCTTTTAAGTTCTGCATTGTAGGTGGCTTGTTTATTTGTGTAACATGGTTTCTTGCGTTGTCCATAACAATCACACTAGGCTCAGTTAAATTTGGTATTAGCATCTGACCTAACCACTTCATAAAGTTATCTCTATTCATATCATCATGATAATCTGCCATTTTTGACTTTGTGCTAAATACTAATAATGCATTAGATACAAAACCTTTTTTTGATCCAACATGCACTAAAATGTGTTTTTCCTGAGGAAATTTTATCCAGTACTTGTAGAAGGTCCTTGCCACGACTTCTTTACCTTGTAATTTTGGTGCACCTAGGTGTCATCAAGGTAAACTATTAGCTTTCCTTGTTGCCGCTTTTCGTGAATTGTTCTTAAATACTTATGTCTCCAAGCTGATATTTCATAGTTTTATATGAGCATAGATCTCTCATTTTTATTTTTTTTGAACTAAAACCCATTTCTATGTAATATTTGTCTCAAAGTTTCACGGCACCCTGAGAATTCAATAGATCCTCTAAGTTCATGAAGTAAATTTCTAATTGTTAGTACTTGTTTTTTAACACAGTAAAATTCATTAATTTTATTGCATAAAGATGATATGTCAAAATTGTCCATGTTCGATGCAGTTAGTTGGCGGGGACGTTTTTTTCCTGGTGTATTCCATTCACCGTGATTTAAAGAACCTTCCTTTTTATTTCTTCTTAATGTTCTAACACTCACTTCTGCAAAAATTGAAAAATAAGTTAACCATGCACAATCAATTCTTTAACACTTTTTATTTCATTTTATATTGTTTATAATACCACCTGACATAGTCGAAAGTTTCGTCAGATATTCTGATTCCGAGTTGATGTCATTTATTTCATTGTTTTTGAGCTTTTTTATTACATATTTATATTTTCGACATCCAAGTCATCTAGAAACAAGTAAACGTTATGTATGACTGAAAAACAAAAAATTAACGAACTAAGTAGGAAAACAGAAGAGAGATTATGAGTATTCTATTCTATTCTAGTATGCATAGTGTTTTTTGCATCGTTTATTATGTTAAGCGAAATAAAAACATATGAACGAAATTCCCTAAGATTTTTTAAAATAAAGTATCAAAATGTTTTGGTAAGACTTACCCAATGCTGAAACGATTTCATCTAAAAGTCGTAGTTTTTCCTTTATTATTGCATATCATTATTTGACATTATAAACCTACAATTTTAATTTCAGCTCTCCATAGTATATTTGTTAAACATATGGTACTTGTTGACAGGCCTACACTGTCTTCCCATACCTTTTAACACTGTAATGTAAAAAAATTGTAAAAGACAAATCTTTTTAAAAGAGTAATCATGGAGTTTCTTGCCGGCTCTTCTCCATAGGAAACGACCAATTGGAACCGTGCACCTAGATTCTGAAGTTTCATAATTGCCCATGTAGGTTTATGTGAAATAAAATATTTTGATTTTCATTTTGAGTGCTAAAAGGAACGATCGTACCATTGAAGTGTATTTTTCGAGAGGGTGAAACCTACGTCTGTTTTATCAAGCAAGTGTGAGAGTGAAACGAGTGCCATGCAAAACCACAGAAGACTTAGAGCGTCTTCTTAAAAAAATCCACGTTTTATACAGATTGGTTCAGTAGCTACAGTCGAGGAGTCGAGGGGTGAATTTTATATAGATTAAGGACGTGTACCAACTGTGCGGAACTGAGTCGAAAGCCTTTTGGTAATCAATAAACATTGTGCATCCTTCCTGATTTTAACTGTTGATACTAATCGCTTCTATGGTCAGTTGCTTTTTACATCCTTGGGTATTCTTACGACATCCCTTTTGTTGTTCTGCTAGAATGTTATTTTTAGTTAAATGTGCGTATTGTTGTTCAATCTTGGAATAAGGACACAGATATTTTTATTAAACTTTATTAAAGTACAACGTAACTTGCAGAATTAAAACAATGAGCTTCCGCCATTACACATCCAGAGTATCAGTGTCATAGATACAACATCGACACTGATCATAGACTAAAAACAAGTGTTGCTAGAATATCTTATTGCTACATTCACGTCTCCCCTCAATAAATATCCAAACAAATTTATATTTCCCAAACAGACCTCCCCTTAACATAAACTTTCCCATAGCAAAAACTAAACTAAATTTCCCTTTAAACTTAACTTTTAAACTCACCCTTAATAAAAACTTTCCCAACAGCTATACAAAACAAGAATTAATCGTTAAGCAAACTATCGCAAATTAAAAAAAATATATTCCCCCTAATGCCTTCGTTAGGATGTCTGCAACTTACTCACTGGTATTCACATATTTTAATTTAATAACTTTTTTTCTCATTTTCTTTTACAACATACATACATATATACATAAACTCACACCTTCTTCTCATGGGGGTAGGCAGAAGCCACAGAACGTCACCTGCTACGATCTTTACATAATCCTTTTGCCTCGTTTACGTTCATTCATCTGGTCATACACGAGTGCCGGTTGCGAGTACTACGCACCTGACCTTTCTGAAGAACATCACCAATAAGGTCACTGTATGTCTTCCTAGGGCGTCCCCTCCCGGCGTTTCCACTCACATCTGCCTTGTAAATACCTTTTGTTAGTCTCCTTTCATTCATCCGCTCAACATGACCAAACCATCAAAGCATACTCTTTTCAATTTTTGTCACTCACTCACACCTTTTTAAACAACACCGTTGCCTTATCACATCATTCCTATCATTCAAGCCATTGCTCCGCAAGGAACGCATTTCCACAGCATTTATTCTGCTTTCATGCTTCTTTTGCCACACCCAACATTCAATTCCATACATAAGCGTAGGCACCAGCACACTATTGTGAACAGCCAGTCGTGCCTTCTTGGACATCAACTGGTTGGTCACAATTGCAATAAAGTGAATGGTGCTACATTCACTTTATTTCCAGCATTCACTCTCCTTTCCACATCTCCATCAATCTTTCCATCCCTTGTAAACAGACTCCCCAAATATACGAACTCACTAACTTGCTCCACACTCTTATCATTTATTTTCACATCACACACCGATACATTCTCTTCTATTTCAAACACCATGACTTTCGTCTTATTTAAATTTATATTCATTCCTTTCATCTTATATGCTTCATCCATCACAGTCACCATGTCTTGCAACTGTTCTGCTGACTATGCAAGTAGCACTTGATCATCTGCATAGATAAGGCATTTGACAGGCAACTCGTTCATCGTTAATCCACATTCACCCTCTTTCAAATCCTTCAGACAATTATCCATGTACAGGTTGAACAGCCACGGTGATGCTACACAACCCTGTCTAACACCCCTCGAGATGGAGAACCAGTTCCTGTATGCCCCATTTATCCTAACACAAGCACTGGAATCCTTGTATAAGGATTGCAGTGCCCGTACCAAGCGCCAGTCCACACCGTACAAGGATAGTGCCCACTGTTCTTCCCTCCACACACTGTCAAAGGCCTTCTCCAAGTCCACGAAAGTACAGTAGACTTTCTTGTGCTTGCCAGATGTTTTTCGGCTATGCATCTTAAGGAGAAGATTTAGTCCATACAGCCCATTTCCTCTATAAATCCTGCCTGCGCATCCCATATTTTCTCATCTGTCATAGTGTTGTCGGCAAACTGTATGCGAAGGTTTTGATAAACAGAGTGATAACACTCTGTTTATCAAAACCTTCGCATACAGTTTGCCGACAACACTAAAAAGACTAATGCCGCGGTAGTTTTAACACTCCTGGTGGGAGCCTTTTCCCTTATATAGTGGTACGATTACAGCCTTACACCAATCATCCGGTACACGGCCATATCTCCAACACATATTAAAGATTAGGCACAGCAGGCTTGCCACCACCCCGTCACCGACCTTAAGCATTTCAGAAGACACTGTGTCGTACCCTGCAGCTTTCCCGACTTTCATCCCTTTCAGCGCTCTTACTCTACTTCTGAGCTTGGGGTCTTTAAAACTGGCGTCTGACTAGTTACCCATTCCTTGCACACTATCCTGACAACCAAACAAACTGTCAAAGTATCCCTTCCAGCGTTCCAAGACCTTACTTTCTTCGCTCAGTATACATCCATCTTCTGCCCCGTATAACATTCATACTCGATGTTCCTGTCACTTCGCGAGCCAATCTTACCTGTTTCCAGAACAGCTTAACATTGCTCTCTGAAGTTATCAGAGAACTTCCTGTTATACTTTTCTTCCCTTTCATCCTTTTTCATTTTTACCATCTCTTTCACTCTCGTTTTCATTTCGGAGTATTTCTTCTTCACTCTTTCCAAATCATCGGTCACATTTGTTGCCTGATTCATCCTATTTTGGGCCTTACAGGCTAACACATTAAGCCAGACCTCTTTCTTCTTCCTCACAACCTCTTTTACTTCACCATCTACCCAAGAATCATTCGTTCTACTACCACACTTCCTCTGCACCAGACTACATATTTTTGTGGCAACTTGCACCATACTATCTTTTATAGCTGTGCTGCTGAGGAGTTTGTTGCGCCACTTCTTCCCAGCTAAAGCACTAGGAAGTGGTGAAGGGCGGGCGTTTTGGGGGACTGTCTTATGTAATTTTGACGTTCGAAAAGTGCTGATTCTCAGCCTAATTTGAAGAAATGACTTTTGATTTTCATTTTTCATTTTTTGCTATCTCCTATACTTCTTCTAGACTGTAATCATTGGTATCATCAAATATTTTATCCGTCTTCACTTTTAATTCCCTATTATATTCCTCTTTTACTTTCTATTCCTGCAGTGTGTCTACCTTTATTCTGTCTAGAGCAGTCACAGGAACTCGAACTCGGTGACGCACATGCCTGAACAGACCATCCTCCCGACACATAACCAGATAATGATCAGTCCCTACATAAACACCCCGATATGCTCTAGTATCTGTGACTTTACTCTTCAATCTTTCATCCACAATCACAAAATCGGTCATGCTTCTACTGTCTTGCCTTTCCCACGTATACGTGTGAACCTTTCTATGATTAAACATAGTGTTCATAACTGACAAATTCTTCTCTACACATATCTCTAGTCAATTCATCCCGTTCTCATTCACTCTATAATCCCCAAATGCACCTAATACTTTTTCGTACCCATTCCTTTTCACACCAACCCAACCATTAAAGTCTCCAAGCATAACAATCTTCTCGTTTGACCTATATTCATTCACTAAATCCCTGATACTGCCCCAAAATTCGTCCTTCTCCGAAGGTGGGCTTCCCATATCGGGTGCATAAACGCATGAAATAAAGATAGGGTTTAGGCCCACCTTTGTTCTTACCCATAGAATCCTGGGACTCACACAAACATAATCTTTCATTCGCGCAGAGGTTCGATTGCCAGTACCTGAACCATTGCTGTCTGGTTCACATACTGACCAATCGAGATTTGTAGTATGTTTGTGTTGTATGTTTCAGTGTATGTCATTTTTTTTTATTTTTGTAATTTTTATGCTTATGACCCTTTGTTGGTGGAAATAAAAGTTTTTCATATTTCATGTCATCATCCGCTCGGAGAGGACAACCCCCACACCCTGACAGGCCCCATGTGTCTCTTGAACACACAATTTCTTTTCGTCTCATTCACACATAGCACATCTATCCTTTTATCCTTGACCATCTCACACACCTCATCCAACTTATCTTTTATACCTCTCTGTACATTCAGCGTAGCTAAGCTACATTACGCCGCTCGCTTTTCGCCCCGTGAAAACAACTGACGTGGTGTGTGGCGAGCATCACCGCCGCCTCTGAGTTGATTATTAGCATTTAAATAACTCATTTAGTTCCCACGAAAAGCAGAGGAAAAAAACTGTCACCCTACAGAGCCCCGCATGTAGAGATAAGGCTTGTTAGTGCCTGGGAGCGCCCGACCCCAGACAACAGGCACGCTTGCAACTAGGCCTAACCTAACCCTAGCCGCGCAGCTCTCGGCACGGCTACCTTAGCTGGGGTTCTTTTACAAAAGATTGTTTAATCTCCAAATGTTTCACTCTTGAATTACCAGTGGTCATATTTAATCTTAATAGGTTATCCTCATATAAAATTATATTATTTTCAAAACCAAATGTATTCAAAATGTCTTTCAACCAGCAAGCTTCACTAGTGGCTGAGCATAAGGCAATGTACTCCGCTTCTGTCGAAGACAAAGCTACCGTCTGTTGTTTCTTTGAAAACCAAATTACAGAACTCCCGAACACTTATAAAATACACCCTGACGTTGATTTTCTATCATTACAACCACCCCAGTCACTATCAACATAGCCTTTTACATCGTTATTGCAGTCTCTATAGTACAATTAACATAAATCAAGTGTCATCAAATCATCCCCTAAATATGCTAGGCTGCATAGAATGCGTTTTATACAAGATTTAAATTTGGTTTCATTTAGTTGATGTATCTTAAAACATTCAACAGTTTGTATATAAGTTCAGAAGCACAGCTCTGATACCTACTTAATATGTTAACCACTGCACAAATATCTAGCCTTGTTCCTATAGAAGCATACATCAAACTCCCAACTAACTTTGTACAATTATTTTCTTTAGATGTACTCACTAACATTTCCCTCTTAAGAATATGGAAGTTATACTCGTAGTTTTTATCACTTGATAATTGTAAAGTTTTACAGTCAGACATATTATACGTTAATAACATATTTTCTAAGTATTTTTTTTGAGAAATAGTACTGACTCCCTTATCTATGTTTTGATCAACCTCTATCCCCAGATATTTACTTATTACTCCCATATCTTTCATTTTAAATGTTTTATTTATATAATACTTCCCTTAAATTATACATTTCTTCTTTATCACTTCCAAAATATATTATGTCGTCTACATACGATAGCAAATATGAAATTTAGAATACAAAAAACAATCCTTATCCGATTTTGCATAACCCAAAGATAGCATAACAGATTTGAAATGATCATTCCAGTATTTTGGAGACTTTTTAAACCATAAATGTATTTGTTAAGTTTAACATACTCATACTCAACATACTCGGTTCCTTCAGGTAAAATTAAGTACATTTCTTCTTCAAGTTTTGCATTTAAAAAGCTCCACATGCATCCATTTGTTTAATCTCTAACCCAAGTTTAGTAGCTACTGACAAAAAAATACGAAAAGTACTAAGTTTCGCTACTGGTGCACACACATTATCTACATAATCTTGTTTAAATCTCCTTGCCACTAATCTAGCTTTGTAACCATCTTCTTTTCTTTTCAGGACCCATTTTGAGCTTATCACTTCTTTGCATTCGGGTATTTTATCTACTTTTGTCCAAGTATTTTTTTCTTTTAGTTGATCAAGCTCCTTTTTGATGACTTCCTTTCAGTTTTCAGCATCTGATGACATCATTGCCTCCATGTAATTCTTTGGTTCTACAGCACATAGGTATTCTGTTTTTTTATATTATTTTTCACTTCTCTTCTTACTTGTCCTGTATCTAAATTTTCATTAACATTTCCAACTTCCTGTTCGCTTTGTTCTTCTCCGGTCTCTTCATTTTCATTATTTATTTCATAAAACTCTTCTTCACTCTAACGGTCATGCTCATCATTCTCCTGTGGCATATCCAGTAGAATCACACTCTCCATTTCCTGTACATTTGTTGATTCCTGTTCTTTATTAATCATCTGATCTAAGAATATAATATCTCTCTTGGTATGTACTTCCTTTCTGTCTTCATAATAAAGTCTGTATCCTTTAGAATCATCAAATCTAACTAATATTGCCTTCTATCCCGTGACATCCCACTTTAACCTCTTTTCTTTTGGGATGTGGGCATATACCTCCTGTCCGAATATTCCACACGGAGGTTGCACATCAAATTTACGATTATTAAAAGTTTCATAGGGTGACTGACCTTCTTTACAACTTTTGGATGTCCTATTCAAAACATAAATCACAGTATTCACTGCCTCAGCCCATAGTTCGTCCTAGTCCTTTGACAAGTTGGTACCTATCATGGACCGAGCTGCCTCTACTTGGTGCGCATATCCCTCTCTGCCTTGCCATTCTGCTGGGGCGTGTAAGGTACAGTAGTTTGGTGTTGGATGCCCTTTTCTTCAACAAAGTCTTGCAAATATTTATTGACAAAACTTCATTGTCGGTACGAATAAACAATAAATAGGGACTTGGTAGCCATAAAAACCTGGGCTGACAGATTTGGTGTAGCAGTAAACCCTACGAAGTGTCAGGCGATAATCATTGGCAGTTCTCGTGGCATTAGTAAGGTGGATGGTACAATATTGCCACCAGTACTCTTCAATGGTACGATAGTTCCTTTTAGCACTGACGTGAAGGACTTAGGCTTGCACATTGATAATACCCTGAACTGGCGTACTCAGGTTACTCGGGTAAGCCAGAAGGTTACCGGAACGTTGCGGGCTCTGTACCGATTGAAAAATCTATTACCATCGAGTACGAAGACAATGCTTGTGCAGTCCTTAATTTTCCCCATCCTCGATTATGGTGATGTGTGCTACTATGACCTGAATGCAGATCTCCTCGACAAACTTGACCGTCTCCTCAATAATTGCATTCGATTCGTTTTCAATCTGCGTAAATATGACCATGTCTCGGCACATCGGTCGCTTCTAAAGTGGTTGCCCATACGTCAGCGCAGAGAGCAAAGGGCGCTGACCACCTTGTTTTCATTTCTTGACTCTACCTCTTCCCCTGGTTATCTAGCCCCCCACTTTCAGTACATTTGCGCCAACCACAATAGAAATCTTCGTTCATCACACAATCGTATTCTTCAATGTCCTACTCACCGCACAGACTTGATTCACTCTTCCTTCTTCGTTCAGTCTATCTCTCTGTGGAATGCACTCCCCCAAGAAATCAGGATGGCAACCAATGGAGGACGGCAGTATCATCATAACGGTATAGTTTTCTAATTGTTTGTCTTATTTGTTTTTAGTATATTCATTTATTTATGTTTAGTTATTTGTGTTTATATTTATTTATGTAAATATATGTTTAGGTATATATATGTATTATATATATAGTTTAGGTATCTTTATATTTAAATATTTATTCCTAAATGTTTTTTATAAATTGCACCTACCAATGTTTGTCTCTGCATCACCCAAAGGTTGACTGGTAGAAAATGCCTAAGGCATTAAGTCCGCCTCTGTACATGCTTGTGCGAAAGTATTAAATAAATAAATAAATAAATCACTTTCACTTTATTCCGTTTGTGTTTCTGCCTAAGCGACAATCTGCTTTATTTGAGAAACAGTATACCCTTTCTTCTTTAGAAAATATACTACTCGATAATTTGAGTAGTCATCACTCAATAATAAAAAAATATGTTGAATTACCAACCCTCTCAACCTCCATCTGGCCGCATACATTAGCGTGCACAGTTTCTCATGTTTTTGTGGTGTGCCGTACTTTTCTTGAAAAAGGTAACCTGTGTGATTTACCTTGCAAACATTATTCACATTGGAAGCTGATGTTTTTATACTGAATGTTATTATAGTTTAGCACCCTTTTGACATACTCAACATTTTGGTGGCATAGTCTTTCATGCCAAGTTGATAATGTTGAAACAGCTGCAGCATGTACTTCATACAACACATCTACGAGGGCGGCACTGAACATTTCGGGAATCAAGGAAGTGACACAATTTATTGCTTTTCGAAGTATTCTCCGCGAAATTTGACACATTTTTCCATACTATGGAACCAATCATTGAAGCAACCATTCCATTCGGAAGTTGGGGTCTCCAAAATGGCCGTTTTGTAGACGTCCACAGCTTCTTCAGGAGATGAAAATCTCTGTCCACGCAGTTTATTCTTTATTTTAGGGAAAGTATAGAAATCATTAGGGCTAAGGTCGGGGCTGTACGGCGGATGGTCTATTAATTCTATGTTTTCTTGCTCTAAAAACTCTTTTGTTCTGTGTGCGGTGTGAGAACTCGCATTGTCGTGATGGAGGATGATGCGGCGGTTGCAGTTCTCTTTACGGAGTTCAGAAGCGACCTGTGGCAAACAAATGCTAGCATACCATTCTGCATTAACCGTTATTTGTCCCTCAAGAGGAATAGTCGTAACATGGCCGGTTTTGGATACAAACGTGGCAACCATTTTTTTTGCAACACTCCGTGAACGAACAATTTTTGTTGGCTTTAACTCATTTTCGAATACCCAAACTCGTGACTGGTTTTTTGTTTCGGGTTCGTACGCGTATATCCAGGATTCGTCACCTGATACGATGTTGTTTACAGCATTTGAGGATCCTGCGTGGAATCTTTCGAGAGTTCTGATGCACCAAGTAACGCGAGCCGCTTTTTGCTCTTCACAGAGCGAATGCGGTATCCATCGGGAAAACAACTTTTTTACACCTAATTGTTCATGCAAGATTATTTGTATTTGACTCATGCCAATGTCTAAAGTTGCCTGAATTTCGCGGTATGTCACATGTCGATCTTCCTCAATCAGCTTACGCACAGCATCAATGTTTTCTTGGGTGACTGCAGTTTTTGGACGACCTTGACGGGGATCATCACTGAGCTTGACACGTCCACGTTGAAATTCAGCAAACCAGCGATAAATTGTGGTTTTGGATGGGGCTTCATCACCAAATGCAGAAATCATCCGGTCAACACACTGCTCTTGTGTTAAACCACTTCGAAAGTCATAATAAATCATCGCTCTTGAATTTTCTCGAGTCAATTCCATTTTAAATAAATAAATGATATTCGATTTTTAAAACCAAGGAGTTTTCAATTAAAAAGATTTTAATATGACAGGAACAGTGGAAATATTCCATTCCCGATACTTTTAGTGCAGCCCTCGTAGTACGTATGACTTCTCGCGTAGAATCTCGCACAGCTCATTATCTTTGTAAATGATACATTGTTCAGACAACATCTTGACTTCATAACCTCTTCTCGTTATACATGGTACCGAGATTAAATTAATATGCATATCTGGCACATGTAGCACATTATATAGTGTTGATTTAGTATAGCAATCCTCATCGTATATTTGTAGTTTGATTTCACCAACGCCAAGTACGCGCAAACGCCGACCGTCGCCCACAATAACAAATCTGTTTGACACTGATTGATAGTTTATGAACAAAGATCGTTCACTACTCATATGTTCACTCGCACCACTGTCTATAAACCATCTTTGACCGACTGATTGTCTATTTTTACTCAAAACGTCAATGCCACTCATGTTACTGTTCACGTCACTTTGACAGTTGGATGTCATCGCTGTCATCGTAAATGCATGACCCTTTTTTGTTGATAATTTTTCAGGTTCTCTTGTGCTATTTTTATTGTTGTTTCGATACTTAGGACATTCATATTTTAGGTGCCCTGTCTTGTTGCACTCGAAACATTTACGTTTTTTAGACTCACTTGCACATTGTTGTGCAAAATGTCCACCCCTTCCACACTTATAACATCTCTTTATAAATTGTTTCTTATTTTGATGTGCATAGAAAGCTGTACGAGTATTTTTTCCCTTTTGTATTTTACATCTTGCCTTCAGTGTCTCTTCCTCTACTAGAAATCTAGCAACCAATACATCATAATTTTGTTTATTACTCTCCACTGATTCCCATGCTCCGATGAAATGACTGTAACTGTCTGGTAACGACATCAGCACTTTAGTGGTAAGGAACTTCTCTGATACCTCCTCACCAGCTTGTTTTAGTTGACAAACCATTTCTTGTAGTTTTGATAAGTGCATTAACAAGTCCCCGTCTTCATACTTGTATTGAAAAAACCGCTGTTGTAGCATCAAGGTGCTTGTTGCTGAGCTCACTTCATAAACACTATCGAGCTTTTTCCACATTGCCTCCGCCGTCTCGCATGTCAGCACATGGACCATTGCTGATTTACTCAGCCTGGACACAATGATAGTTTGTGAACTTGCATCTTTTGACGCCCAAGTCTTTGCATTGTCGGCTTGCTTTTCCTCGCCACTACTGTGAACAAGTCAGCAACGTTTAAGTTCTGGAATAGTTTATCCTGCATATTTAATTATAAAAAAATTGAGGTTTACTTTCAATCTTCTTTTCTTAAAGAAAATAAATACTTAAGCTATCCTCAACATGTAACCTATATTCACTAAAGCCGAAATGTGAAATACTTCATGTAAACAAATTGCCTTACATAACCACTTATTAAAATCACTTATTTTGGAAATTCATGATCGAAGCTAAATGTCTAAGGTGAAATAAATGTACTTATATATTTTTTTATATCTGACATGTTGAAATAAAACGAAAAAGATCATTTTAAATTTGGCTAAAGAAGTTATTATAAATAATCGTAGCGGTTATCTTTTTTTTAAATATTATATGAAATAAATATGTTTTCATTTTTGTTATCACTTGTAATGCATTTTTTATTCTAAACCCTTTATTGCAATAACAACTAAAATAAAAAAACAGCAATTTTTTTTAATATTGTTATTATTGCAAACCAAAATAAAAAATTGCCGATAAAACTGCGCTGAATCTTATGATAAATGATTTTTTTTCTGTAAGTGGGCTTGTACAAACACTTTTACACGTCAAACATTTTTTTTTTAAACTAGATGAGGTCGGCGTTTCCTATCTGACTACTCTGAGAAGAAAAGCCGAAACAAACTCAGAGGTCACAGTCTCTTTTAAAGTCCAGACATAATCTTGGTCAGATCATGTTAAGACCATGTGGATTGATGTCTGAAATGGTCTTTTGAGGAAAGATCCACACAGATTGAGTGGACCTGTCCAGTCAGTGCACGCATTTGTCAGTAATCGTACAGCTCAACTCAAAACATAAGGAGCTCAACGATTCGACGAACAATACCAAAGAAAGGACATTGGATAGGCCGCATAATTACTCAAACCGCCAGACCAAGTTACGATTAAAATTAACTGAGATAATAAAATATAAAAAAACAAAAGTAAAAAATAAAATGACCCACATAGTCTTAACATTCACAATAATAACAATAAAATAATACCTTGGTAAGTATTCATGTCATTGTTTATTTTACAGATCATATGAGGACCATGTAGGTAGGTGTCTGAAATGGTCTTTTGAGGAAAGAACCATACAGATTTGAGTGGGCCTGTCCAGTCAGTGCACGCATTTGTCATTAATCGTGCAGCTCAACTCAACACGTAAGGAGCTCAACGATTCGACGAACAATACCAAAGAAAGGACATTTGGGTAGGCCGCTTTAAGTACTCAAACTGCCAGATATAAAAAAATTATGAAATAACTGAGATAGACAAAATATATAGAAATAATACCCACTAAGTCCTCACACGAAATTAAAATAATAATATTATTATACAAAGTAAATATTCATGTCATAATCATGAAATTTCAAAGTGTATATAAAATAAAACAAAAGTTACGTACCAAACAAAAAAAAAAAAAACACACTCAGTATGCAAAAATTGGAGCAGGTCAGTCCCAAGCCTTTTTGTCCTCAATATAGTCTTTGACTGTATAAAAAGCTTTCTGGCACAACTTACGTTTAATAAATGATTTGAATTTATTAAGGCTTAGATCTTGAACCGATCGGAACCTAAGCCGCCTGCTTCTCAGTCCAACGCTTGGCGCCTACTGCTACCAGCTCATATTAGATTAAATCGAATTTTAGCAATGCTACTATAAAATAATAAAAAATAAAATTCATTTATTTCAGGTCCTTGACCCATATAAGATATAAAAAACAACACAATTCAATTTTGACAATATTGTAACGTTAAAATTAGGTGACTGATGAGATGACACGACAAAAGTGAATGAAATGATGTAAATAAATAACAGATAAACAATATATAAATGTCAGATCAAATCAAATCACTATACCTAATCCGGCCAGGTCACAAGCATGATGCGTGTCTAACAAAAGTGACGGAACTGTATTTTTGTTTCGTGCAATGCGATGCGAGTACGCGACTTTACGTCAGTGTCTGCCGTGCAAAACTGCGATCTTAGTGGTGTGTGTCGTTTAAACATAAACAGTCGTACCGCGAGTTCACAGCAATACGATTCTTAACGTGCCTATCCACTTTTGAACGCTTACTGTACGTTAGTACAATATTTTGTACTTCATGTCTCTGGTAATTAAGTGTATTATTCAATGTCACCAGAAATTCCTCATTTTCGGTCTCAGTTTGAATAGCGCAAAGCGCATTTGTTTTGATTCGTATACATGTCAATCTTTTTCCAACATTGTACTTACCAGATTTATAAACACAGGGACGACCGTTGCGAAGAAACCAAAACTGGACACTCGGAGAACAAAACTCGAAGCTGCAATAACAGCAGTGCAAACGAATAAGGAAAAGTTAGCCTCAAAAGTTTCAACAACTCTAAAACGTACGTCTAAACCTGACACTTGCTTAAAAGAGCCTACCAAATGTGATCAGCCTAGTTTTAACCGAGTAGTAAAGATTCAAGAAGAAAATTCTCGTAAACAAATTGGTGAAAAACCTTATAGTTGTAATGTATGTCAACGTAGTTTTAGTAAAAAAGGTCATTTAACAGATCATATTCGTATACACACTGGTGAAAACCCTTATAAGTGTGATGTATGTCAACGTAGTTTTATTCAAAAGATTAATTTAGTATCTCATATTCGTCTACACACAGGTGAAAAACCTTATAAGTGTTATATATGCCAACGTAGTTTTACTCAAAAAGGTCATTTAACAGATCATATTCGTATACACACTGGTGAAAACCCTTTTATGTGTGATATATGTCAGCGTACTTTTAGTCAAAAGAGTAGTTTAACAACTCATCTTCGGCAACACACAGGTGAAAAACCTTATAAGTGTGATGTTTGTCAACGTAGTTTTACTCAAAAGATACATTTAACAACTCATATTCGTCTACACACAGGTGAAAAACCTTATAAGTGTAATGTATGTCAACGTAGTTTTAGTCAAAAGACTTGTTTTACAATACACATGCGTTTACACACAGGCGATAAGCCTTTTAAGTGTGATCTATGTCAGCGTAGTTTTACTCTTAAAAGTCGTTTATCAAGTCATATTCGTGTACACACAGGTAAAAAACCTTATAAGTGTAATTTATGTCAATGTAGTTTTAGTGTTAAAGGTCATTTAACAGACCATATTCGTATACACACTGGTGAAAAACCTTATAAATGTGATATATGTCAGCGTACTTTTAGTCAAAGGAGTAGTTTAAGAACTCATCTTCGGCTACACACAGGTGAAAAACCTTATAAGTGTGATAGATGTCAGCGTGCTTTTAGTCAAAAGAGTAGTTTAACAACTCATCTTCGGCAACACACAGGTGAAAAACCTTATAAGTGTAATTTATGTCAACGTAGTTTTAGTGTTAAAGGTCATTTAACAGACCATATTCGTATACACACTGGTGAAAAACCTTATAAATGTGATATATGTCAGCGTACTTTTAGTCATAAGAGTAGTTTAACAACTCATCTTCGGCAACACACAGGTGAAAAACCTTATAAGTGTGATATATGTCAGCGTACTTTTAGTCATAAGAGTAATTTAACTACTCATATTCGTCAACACAAGTGAAAAACTTTATTTACTATAAAAAGATTAATCATACCATAGTAGTAACATGTCATATAGAAGATCAGCGAAAGCAAACCATATTGGAAACCTTTTACTAGCAAGAACTTCAAAAATCTTACTATACTGGTATTTATTTGATAGAAAGGGTTTTAAAATGAAAAGGATCAAAAATGTTTGTGAAATCAATTTAAGTTTTACATTTGCGAGTGAATTAAAAAAAAAACTAGGTGACCAATGTCACTAATTTTGTATTTAAAAGTACTCTTAAATAATACACATTGAAATAAAATTAAAATTCAGAGTTATACGTTATTACGCCATACATTTTTTTAATTTGTATTTGAATGTAAAATGTGGGTCTTTTTTTAGTAAAACAATAAAAAGCCGATAAAAATCCACAGGGCATGAGGGGTGTTATGGGGTCTGAAAAGCTAGCAGATGACCCCTTCAGTAGACCATTTCAATTTGGCACACGATGCACCAAACACCCTGTATAACAATTACTTTTGGATTATTTCTTTCATTACACTTTGGATAATGCAAGGGGGTGAACTTGTTACGTTCATTAATAATTTACCGTTCGAACTTCATTCAAAGTCAAAGCATTTATTTCAAATAGGCCCATAAAAAGGCACCTTTGAACGTCAAAATTTACATTAAAATAGAACTGATTCTAGGCGCCACTTCCAAAAAGTAGTTTCGTATGGAGAAGAAGTGGCAAGAAACTCCACCGTTACTCTTTTAAAATGTTTTACAATATTTTGTATACATTAATTATATTTCTATATGTGAAGACGATGCACCAAGAATAAAAATACTATACCACTATTGGTACAAAAAAATTAAAAATAAAGCAAAGGTATATAAATTAATCACGTGATAGGTACATTGTGCTCACATATTTACAAACAATTGTAAAAACAAAAGATTTTCCTAAAATATTAACTTGTAATAAGTCAGTGTGTGAGTAAAGTAAAAATAACCAAATATACAATACAATAAGCAAATAGTATGATTTTGTCTAGCCTCTAGATTGTCCTATGGAGCAGGACCAGCATGTTTCCAAGCATTCTTATCAAGGATATAATCTTCTAATTATGCTTGATTACACAGTGTTTTTTTAACATGAGTTTTAAACTTTCTTTCATTTAATTGCAATATTTCACCAGGTATTTTGTTGTAGCATTTAACACAGTACCCCATAAAAGATCTATGTACTTTAGATAGTCTGAAAAATGGTTGATCTATTTTATTTTTATTTCTAGTGTTAATATTATGTCTATCACTTATTTTATTAAATAGATGCAGATTTTTTCTAACATACATAATATTTTAATAAATGAACTGGCAAGGTACAGTCATTATATTAATCTTCCTAAATAGTTCCCTAAGAGATTCGCGGCGACGTAGATTGTAAATGGCTCTGACAGCTCTCTTTTGCAAAATAAAAATGGATTCAATGTCAGCAGCCCGACCCCACAGTAAAATGCCGTATGACATAATGCTGTGGAAGTAGCTAAAATAAACCAAACGCGCGGTTTCAACGTCTGTTAACTGTCTTATCTTTCTAACAGCATACGCTGCCGAGCTTAGTCGCCCCGCGAGAGATGTTATATGGGGTCCCCATTGTAACTTCTCGTCTAGCGTGATTCCTAGGAAAACCGTCTGATTACTAAATTCCAGTTTTTCTCCGTTCAATATGATGTCACATTCGCTACTTCTAACATTAGGTAATTTAAATCGAATGCATTTGGTTTTTTTCTCATTTAGTACCAAATTATTTACCGTAAACCAATCTTGGACCTGAAGAATAGAGTTGTTCACGTCGTCAAGATTTTGTGACCTTCGATCTATTTTAAAGATCAATGAAGTGTCATCTGCAAACAACACCATATTCGGTTGATTTTGAAGTAACTGGGGTAAATCATTAATGTAGACTAAAAAGAGGAATGGACCCAATATCGAACCTTGAGGAACGCCCATTGATATTTCAGACCCCAATGAGTTTGTGCCGTTTATTTGTACTTTAACCTTTCTGTCTTTCAAGTATGATCTTAGCAAATCAAGAGCTTCATTCCTAATCCCATAGTGCTCCAGTTTCAGCAGAATTGTCTCATGGTTTACGCAATCAAACGCCTTAGAGAGATCGCAAAAGATTCCAATGGCATCTTGTGATTCCTCCCAGGCGCTAAAAATGTTCTTTATTAGGGTGACACCGGCGTCAGTGGTACAACGTCCTTTAGTGAAACCGTACTGATGTTCATGCAAGATGGAGTTTTTATTAAAGTGACGTAACATTTGATTGAGCATCAACTTTTCAAACACCTTACTGAGAACTGGCAGAATTGACACGGGCCTATAATTATTGAGCTCTTTACTATCACCGGATTTGAACAATGGGATCACTTTACTATGTTTCATAAGATCCGGAAAGACTCCTTGGTCTACACTGGTGTTAAATATGAAAGCTAAATAGGGCGCAAGGGTTTCGATGAGAGATCTACAGACTTTTACAGACATTCCCCAGAGATCTTCTGTTGATTTAATTTTAAGATCTTTAAAAGCTTTTATAACAGCTTGGGGGTTTGTATGCTGAAACCTAAACGCCAAAGGGCATGGGTTTACATTATTGTTAAGTAAGGCAGCAGAAAGCGCGGGTGAGGAATTTAAATCTTCAGTAGTTTTAAGTGGAACATTAACAAAAAAGTTTTCAAATTCCTGAGATATATCTACATTTGAGTTGATGGGGCCACGTGCAGTCACTAAATTAAATTCAATATTACGCTGTTTTTTCCTACCTGTTTCATTATTTATTATTTGCCAGGTAGTTTTTATTTTATCATCAGCTGATTTTATTTTATTACTAATATATAGAGCTTTAGCTATTTTGCACACATTTTTAAATAATTTTGAATATCTTGCAACATACTGATGAAAGCTTGTATGAGTCACATGTTGCTTTAGGCCATAAAGTTCAAATAGATTTTCTCTACTTTTACGAATGCCAGGAGTGGCCCAATCACTAAATTTACTGGGTTACAATTATTGCGGTCCGGTAACAAAACTTCAGAAACGTTTACGAGGTGATCGAGGTGTGAATAAGCTAGACGAAGCTTGCATGCATCACGAAATTGCATATGCAAACCATACAGACTTACCCAATCGTCACAAAGCTGATTTACAACTACTAAATATCGCTAAACAAATACTTACATCGAAAGGGAAAGGGGAAAAACTTAGTTCATGGTTAGTGAGCAAAGTTATGAAAGCCAAACTGAAATCTGGTTCCGACGTTGAAACGTTTAAAATTTTCGTGTCAAAAATAAGAGCAAAAATAAATAAACTGAAACCAGAGAACAGTGAAACTTTAATTAACGCTGCTTACTCAACAGCAAAAAAAACCAAACATTCAGAAAAATCGAGTACCGCGAGTGATAACCTAACCAAAGGCTTGAGATATTCCGCCTTTAATCCCAATTTTTGCAGGCTTATCAGCTATAGGAACTTTAGCTGGTGGTGCGGCTGGTATTGCAAAAACTGTCAACGATTACAAAGCTGGTCTGCAAAATTTTCGAGAAACAGAACGACATAATAAGGCTTTGCAACCTTGTAAAGTTAGGCCAGGGTTTATACATTAACACCTGCCACATCTTAATAATACCATGAATAAGTTAAAAGTTTATTATCAGGATACGCGCGGACTTAGGACTAAACTACCTGTTTTTTACCGTAATATTGAATCGCATGATTTGGATATTTGAACACAGAAATATGTGATGGTCGTTATGATGTATTTAGATACGATCGCCCTAGCGGTAAGAAGGATGGCGGGGTTATGATATGTATTAAACGTGATTACTGTGCCACAGCGAGGTCAGACATTCACATTGTATGCGCGGAATGTATTTGGGTAACAGTTAAGAATAATGTTTTTTCTAAGTCATCACAGAAAGGCGACCTACACTTAGCCGCAGTTTATATATCCCCCAACAATAATTCACCAAAAATGTTAAAAGAGTGTAAGGACTCTCTTCTTCATTCCTACAATTTAAGCCCCGATGATATGTACCTAGTGGTAGGCGATTTTAACTTACCCTTTATAACTTGGTCTTCAGACGGATACGGTTGGAAAACTAAAACTAACTCTGATTTATTTGAATCGCAACTGAATTTGTTAATTCTTTAGATTTTATGAATATGTCTCAATACAATTTGAAACCATATTGCTGTGGCAATGTTCTCGACCTTGTTAGGAGTGTTTGAGGAACACTCCAAAGATACATTAGCGATAAGTATCGCTGGTGGATATTGACAAGTATCACGTCCCGCTGGAACTTTGCTGTTACAGACCTATTCGCTCCCAACCTAGAATTATAAAAAAAGTTTATAAAGCTAATTTTGAGAAAATTAATTCGGAGCTTATTAGCGTAGACTGGAATAACCATTTCGAACAGCGTAATGTGGATGAGTTTGTCGACATTCTTTACGTAACATTAAACTCACTTATAGAAGCACACGTTCCAATAGTAAAAGTATCAGGGCGTTTCCGTTACCCGAAATGGTACCCTCCAGCACTAATAAACGCTATAAAAGAAAAAATATACGCCCACAAACGGTGGAAAAAATTCAAATCCCAAACGGACAACGCCAAATTCGCCTTGTTAAGAACTCGAGTAAAAATTCTCCATGAGGAGTCCTACGCTAAATATACTGCCAGATGCGAGAAGCAATTAATAAAGTCGCCTGAAGAATTTTGGAAGTACGTAAATAATAAAAGAAAATCCTCTGGATACCCTCGCAATATGGTTTATCAAGGAGTAACATATTCGAACGGTGAGGATATTTGTAATACATTTCATAATTTTTTTCAAAGCCTCTTTAGTCCTACCAGCAGTAGCAGTGTTAAGAGTTGCGATGACTGCCCTATGTCAAACGTTGCCCATTCCATTGTCATCACTCCCGAATCGCTAAGAACAGTTTTTAGGACTTTAGACATTAAGAATCCGCTAATTATATGGCGACCTTTTTACAATCCAACGCAAATATATCAAGTACCTAAATTACAAAACTAAAGTTGATATTCCAAATTACCCGGACTCCTGTCGACACCTCGAATTTAATACTCTGGGAGATCGACGACAGTTATGATGTTATTGTACGACATACTTAACAATTTTGACTGTCCACAACTGCTCAGCAGAATACACTTTAACGTTCCACTCAGACGTACCAGACATACCTCTATGCTATCTGTACCACTGGCCTCTACTAATTATCTAAAGATGTCACCATTTTTGCATTTTTGTCCCCAATTCTCACTTTTGGACCCCTTTTCTACCACACGTAACAAACTTAAAAAGGAGATTATCCAAATCCTCCATCGAACGCCGGATATTCAGCTTACCAAGTAGTGCCAGTTTAGTCATACTTCCATAGACATAGACATATCATCACACATTTACACCACCTACACCGCACAGATACACGCACTCACATAATAATATTATAAATAGTCACTCTCTATATTTCATATTTTTCTGTGCACTTCGTAATTGGCGTAATGTTTAAAAGAATACTTATGTTATATTTACTGTCAGCTGTGAAGTTACCATATATAAATAAATTAAGTCACATAAAAATGGTAAAGGTTTATTTGTAAAATCTTCAAAAAACTGAAAAATAAGCGAACTAATCGTCCTCTTAGTAATGTAGACATCCAAAGACATGTACGCGACATCCCTCACTTTCGAGGAGTCTACATGAAGGATCAGTTACCAAGAACGCCAAAACGGATGGAATGTGGTATCGTTAACTTGGACGATTATAAGAACGAAGGAATGCATTCGGTAGCTTATGTTAAAGTATGCAATTATTGTGAATATTTTGATAGCTTTGGAGATCTGAAACCTCCCGTAAAGTTAATGCGATATTTTAAGAATAGTAATGTTTTTTTATAATCATACAACATATCAGAAATTCAACATAGAAAATTGTGGACACACTTTAGAATTTAGAATATCTGCGTGCTATATGGGAATAAACGAATAACATTTATGATTCTCTTTTATTTCAATAATTTGCAAAATGTCACTCACATTATCGATAACTGGAAGCTCATCAACTATCCTAACACGTTGCAACTATATGGACATTATTTATTTATTTATTAAAACTTTATGCACAAGTAAAAAAAAATACTGTACAAAGGCGGACTTAATGTCTGAGGCATTTTCTACCAGTCAACCTTAGGGTGATGCAGAGACAAAACATGGCAGGTGCAACAAAGGGGATAGATAACTCGAAAAAGAATACACTACTAAAACATAAATACTTAAATACATACATATAAACTGATTAAACTTTGTCAGGAGAAATAACGATAGGTAGATGAGAAAACGAATCCAGCAAATCAGCGTTGAGATGATTTAACATACTTCTCACGAATATGTTCACGAGCCTTCACTTTGAAAGATAACCGACTGGTTGCCATCCTGATGTTCAGAGGGAGCGCATTCCAAAGAAAGACCGCCTGGACAAAGAAAGAAGAGTGAATAAAATCAGAGCGGTGAGAAGCACATCGTAGAAGACGATTGTTGGTGGAACGAAGATTTTTACTATGAGCAGAGCATAAGTATTGAACATGGGGGGTCAGATAAGAAGGAGAAGTAGGTTTGTAAAGTATAGAATATAACATAGACAGAGCCCTCAACTCTCTACGCTGACGTATGGGTAACCATTTTAAAAGCAATCGGTGCGCAGACACATGATCATACTTACGTAGATTGAAGACAAATCGAATGCAGTTATTTAGAAGGCGGTCAAGTTTATTGAGGAGATCTGCATTCAGGTCATAGTAACACACATCGCCATAGTCTATAATGGGAAAGATTAGGGACTGTACAAGCATACTCTTTATGTGTGATGGGAGGAGGTTTTTCAACCGGTAGAGCGCCCGCAACGTTCCGGTGACTTTTTTACTAACAGTCGTGACCTGCTTTCGTCAGTCAAGACATGTGTCGACATGCAGACCAAGATCCTTAACATCGGAGCTAAACGGGATGACGGAGTTATCAAACATTACAGGTGGTACAGTAACGCCTTTCAGTTTCCTCATACTGTAGGGGCTCCCTACAATGATAGCCTGTCACTTCGTAGGATTAACCGCCACGCCAAATCGATCAGACCAGTTTTTAACTACACCTAAATCCCGGTTAAGCTGCTCAATCGCATGGGATATGTTGTCCACACTTGCCTGGTAGTAAAGCTGCAAATCGTCAGCATAAAGATGATACGCAACCCGAAGTTCGGTGGTAATAAGATTAACAAAAATGGAGAACAAAAGAGGAGATAATATACCGCCTTGAGGGACGCCAGCTGCAAGATCACACCAACTCGACGAAGAGTCTCTAGCACGAACTGACTGCTGGCGCCCCTGAAGATAAGAAGAAAACCATTCCAAACCCTCCCGAGAGACCATAAGATAGGAAAGGTTAGATAAAAGGACTTCGTGACTGACGGTATTAAAAGCATTGGAGAAGTCAATTAACACTAAGACTGTAACTTTAGTATCTTCCATGCCCCGCCTGATATCGTCAGTCACTTTAAGGAGGGCTGATACGGTACTGTGCCCGGGCCTAAAACCGGATTGAAATGGACTGATGAGGGAGTTGTGGTGAATGAATTGGGAGAATTGTTAATGAACACTGGCCTCGAGCACTTTAGATAGAAAGGGAAGGATGGAAATTGGGCGAAAGTGACTAGGAAGAGAGGGATTGGGTATCTTAGGCAGGGGCCGAACAAGGGCTTTACGCCACAGGGAAGGGAAAACACCGGTGTAGAGGGAGAAGTTTATGATGTGGGAGATAGCAGGGAGGAGTTGATCAAGAGCCGCTACGATCATACGGCGGCTGACATTATCGCAGCCCACAGCTTTGGATTTAATGGAAAGGATAATTTTTTTGATCTCTTCCGGGACGACTGGGGTGAAGACAAAGGGGTTAATGTTGGGACGCGTCAGACCAGCAAGGTAGTCGAGGGTTTGACATTCCATTTGCCTATCTAGAGTGGGAATAGTGGAGAAATGGCGATTTAGATCGTCCAAACCAATTGTGTTAGGAAGGTCAGAATGTCGCGATTTGCCGATACCCAAAGTTCCAAGGAACTTCCAAATATCGGCAGGAGAAGAAGAATTAATATTATTTAGGATGTGGCGGCGTTTAGCGTTGCGTATCATCTGATTACACCGATTCCTAGCAGCCTTAAAAAAGTCCCAATTGTCATCCGAGCGATCCCTTTTAAATTTCCGAAACGCGCGGTCCCTCCGTCGCATTGCCATCCGAACACCCCTGTTCATCCAAGGTGCAGGCGGACGCTTCAACTTGATTTTCTTGATAGGGGCATGGGCGTCAAATAGTTTTACCACAACATCGTTGAACAATCCGACTTTTTCATCAATTGAAGCAGCTGCTTCCAGGGATGACCAGTCAATATTAGACGCATCTTGTTGAAGCCTCTCGCTATTCACACGTGCAAAGGCACGCCGGTACTGGAACGTTGGTTTAGGTTTAGGAGATTTAAGGACATAGGATAAGAAAATAAGGTCGTGATGGGAAAAGCCAGGAGCATCGTGTTGACCATGTGAGGAAACTAGGGAAGGATTAGAGGTAAGGATCAGGTCAAGCCAAGTATCATCACCGACTATATTGTGATGAGTGGGTTGGAGAGGCAAAACATGCAGACTAGCTGATTCAATTAGATGCAGGAGTTTATGGGACCGAGGGGAGTTGAGGGCAAGGAGGTTGGTATTAAGATCACCCATAACAATGTGATGTGTATACTCCGAACCCAAAGATTCAAGAACCGATTCGAATTCAGTGAAGTAATCAATGGAAGGGGGGCAATAGATGACACCAAGGACGGTTTTAACTCCCTTGACACAAACCTCGAGGAAAAGAAACTCTGAGGATTCATTGGAAGAAGAAGAAGCTAGAATTTTAAATTGAAAATCATCACGAAGGTAGATAGCTACTCCACCCCCCCTCTTACCGATCCGGTCATTACGAAGAAGAACGAAACCGGGGAGCGGGTAAGTGGTAGAAAGCAGGTCAGGTTTGAACCAAGTCTCGGAAATCAGGATGGCATGAACGTTATTGTCGGAAAAGGTGTCGTACAGTTCGTTGTAGTGACTGGGAATGCTCTGAGCATTAAGGTGGCATACATTCAAGAGCCGGCCAGAATTTTGGCTGAACTGTTGGCCCAAAAAAACACCTAACGTGTCAGTAAGAGAAGTGAAACTTTCATGGCTGGAAGAGGCAATAGATTCGTTGGCAGAATAAAATGATTCGTTATCAGATGTCATAAATTTAAGTAAATAAAATAAATATCAATAAATACATAAAACGCTAAAAACACTACACGAATAACTGGTTCGACGTTTGCATCTCTGCACCACCCGCCAGCTCACAACATCATCTAATTCTAAACACTAAAACATGAAAAGATACAAAACACACAGCAAAAGCATAATAAAAAAATTGTGTAAATATCGGAATAAAATAGTAACACGTAGTAACAAGGTTAAAATAAAAATAAAAACAACGATTTTTACAAAAAATACTGATAAAACAACATTAGTGAAACGTGAACGTATCCGATCATAAACACGTCAAATCTACAACGTCCACTCGACACTGGCAACAATGGCTAAGGCCGCTTGCCACAACCAAAAACAAAAAAAAAAAATCTACAACGTCAAAGGGACTTCAACTTTTGCATTTGACATTTGACGTTTACGTACTAAAAATTGAAAAGTTTCTGCGAAGTTGTTGAGGGTAAATATTAATATCTACCTACGGTGTGCCTACTTAAATTAACAAGAGACGAGGAAATAACATAAATAATAACAGAGGGACTACTAAGAACTTTAACAGTATTAAAGCGGTAAGTAATTCAGTAATATTAATTGCATGCGAATCACTAAGTAAACAAAAATAAACAATATAGATTAAAAGTATAAACAACATAAGACCATTATTGAACTTTGTTTTGCAGGCTATCTCCTGTGCTTTGGGCCTTTGCATCTTGGACCTTTGGCAACTTCGCAAGCAGAGGGTTGAGCTCATCCATTGAAGAAACTTTGTGTCTACTACCGTCAAAGGCCTTCAGAACGATAACACCATCCTGAGTCGAACACGACCGCATTCCGAAGTGTAGACGCGCCTTCCCAAAGATGGATTGCCGGACCCTTGTCAAGAACTCCTTGACTGAGATGGATGTTCCCTTCAAGCGAGTCTTAGCTTTCCAGACTACTGATTTGTCATTGTAGCTGGCAAACCAAATCAGTATGGGCCTGTGATGTTCATTACTGGCAGTGCCGAGTCTGTGACAAACCTTTATGGAAGAAGCAGAGAAGTCCTTCAGGGCAAGCCTATTGGTGATGATATCCAGGATGACTGCAGTGCTGTCTTCGCTGTCAACTTCCGCAACACCTTGAAAAATCAGTGCTTTCCGCCTGTGTCTTGTCTCCAATCCATCAACCTGCTTAGCACACTCACTGATCTGAGTCCGGAGCAAGCCGAGCATGCTGAAAATAAGCTCTCTGAAGGTACGGAATTCCTCAGCCACCCTTGCCACGGTATCCTTGGTAGGTCCAGCGCACTGAATCTGAGCTTCCAGTGCTTCCATCTTCCGTGAAAAGTTCTCTTCAAGACACTTTTGTGCAGTCAATATTTCAGCAAGTTGGGACATAGTGATTTGTTAGTGTCAATGTAAAAGTTTAGTGACTGTTCAGATGATGGGCTGGCAGGTGGTGTACTTGTACTTCTTGAGTCACATAACGTGAGTACCCGTGTAATGAAAGAAATACACTTATAATTTTCAAAAAAATAGGCAAAAAACTGTATATTTCTAATTTAAATATAAATTAAAAATCAGAGACACGTCTATCGTTTACATTATGAGTGTTACAACATTTAATTCTATTTCAAACATTGACAAATCGAATAATAAGTAATATTATGGTTCCAACTGAGTTATTGAAATACCAGGCGGCACATTTGCAAGATATTAATGATTACTTAAAATGTAAAATGGAAGATGTATCAATCCAAATACAGTGCAATAACAATACTTTAAAAATTACTGCATATTGCACAAAAGACATAATTTTTTATAAAGAAAACACTTTCACGAATTTGTTAGGGTTCGATAAGCAGATCTTGAATGCAAATAAATGGCATGTGTCACAGTTTCCAGTCAACATTTTACCTACAACAGTGATAAGGATCGAATGTGATATTGTAAGCGACTCGTACATTAACGGAGAACAGAGTCACATTATCCACGAATTTGCACCCAACGTGCCTCCCGGATATAGGATTATAGAAGTCCCAAAAAACGCAATATAACGTATATTTACGTTTTCAAAATCAATCAAAACAACATTAACTGCATTCATATTAGGCTGTTAGATATAAATAACCGCTAATAAATTTGCGCGGTGAAGAAGTGCAGCTGTATTTGCATCTCAGAAGAAAAAAATATTGACTACAATAAATATGTGCATCAAAAATTTCAGTTCGGCTCAAGCTTCCAACCAAATAAGAACTCGCACTAAGAAGAAAATAGAATTAACTATAGACAATCAAGCATTTATCAAAGCGATCGGTTTGCTACAATGAAATATCTTAGACATTTTATCCGCTCCGACTTACGACCACACTGTTGAAGGAATCGAATTTAATTCTTACAAAGCCTACATAACTACTATAGTTTCAATAGAAACGATGAAATACGTATACCTATTAACCAACAGGACTTTTAAATACTTCCGTCAGCTAGTACCTTGTATTTAGAAGGAACTGTTATCGTTACTAAAAAGGATATGAAAGAGAAAGCCACTAGTATTCATTTTACGAATAACGCTCTACTCTACCTGTTCCAAGATATAAGATACTAGCACTTCGCCCGCGACGTCGACCGCGTGGATTTCGAAAAAAAAGAAGTAGCCTATGTTCATCAGACATAATTTCGGCTTCTAATATAATTCAATTTTTCAAATCGGTCCAGTAGTTTCGGAGCCTATTCAATCCAAAAAAAAAACAAATCTTTCCTCTTTTTATTATTAGTGTAGACGAGCTAAATGGAGTGGAAATTGATATAATAAAACATGCGGGCCTATCTACCACAATCAAATCGTTAATATCAATGAATGAAAGTGAATCAAAGATATCTAATGTATGGGGGCTGGAATATCGATGTTAAAAAAACAGATCTAATTTTAATTGTAATAAACATCTAAAGCATTGTGCTCTTAATAATAATAAATAAAAAGCTGGCAACACCGTGTCAATAAAACGTCTCGTTTTCTCATCTCCGTAATTTTAATTTTTTAAAGTTTTTTGACCCAATTTAACAAGAAATTTTTATTTTGTAGTAAACCTGAAACCTGCAAAACTACAGAAAATTCAAAAAAGCCATCAAACTACAACATAATGTAATTAAACCGTCACCTCCGGTAAAACAACAAATAACCAGAATGTGAAACCGAAGATAATAAAATGTTGACGAGATCAGCCGCACGTCAAGCACGCCCACCACCTCCGGACTCTTCGCCCAGCTCCGCCTCGCCGCCGCCGGTATCCAGCCCCACTGTGAGTGCTGTGACGACACCGGCCGCGGTAGTTGCGTCGAGCTCGAGCGACGAGTATTTTTCCCCGCCGACGTCGCCAACTCCTGTTCGTCGGCAGGGGAGAGGCCGGCCACCGAGGAGCTTGGGACTTAGGGGCCATCCGGCCCCGAGCCGGGTCCCCGCTGCCGGTGGTTGTGTGCAGCGCATGAGATGGACTCAGTCTATGAACGAGAACGTCATGCGCGCATATTATGGGTCTACAGAGGTGGGAACTCACCTCACTGCGTCCGTGATAGGATGCTGTCTCTCTTTCGGGAACTAGAACCAACCGTCAGCGTCTCGGCCCAACGACTGTCGGATCAGGTGCGGGTCATCCAACGCAATCATAGGTTGGACGATGCCGCACTTGATAGGCTGCGCTCAGAGATACTGAGCAACCTTATCGTCTCGACTCCGGCACAAACCGCGGTACAAACATCAACCATTGATCTACCGCGGCCCAAACATGGTGTTGAAGAAGAAGATGATAGGGTTACAACAGTAAGTAGCCAATGCAACGACCGATTGAGGAGCGCACTGGAGGATGCGTTTGCGGATGCGTTTCGCGAGTATAGGTCCACTCCGACCGAACTTAGACCGAGATTACCACGCCTACCTATGCACAAAAAAAAATAGGGCGCTGGTGTGTGCCCTGGACTCGCAACTTAAGAATGTGTTCGAGAGCAGCGAGGATCTCGTTGATACACACTCGATCCTGTATTGCGCGGCTGTTGCGGCATGTCGTTTAGCTAACGTCAAGTTTCCAAACTGTGACGGAGCTGCTCGACCAAAACCATCCGTACCAGCCTGGCAATGCAGGATCGACGTATCGATGGGGCCAGGGTACTCATAGGCAAACTATACTGTTTCAGGGAGGGCAATACAAGACCACGAGTGATGCGCTTTGTAAGGCGGGCATTTTCGGGGACTGAAATAAGCCCTCGAGAATACATGTCCCGTGTCACAGAGCGCATCGACTTTCTGAAGCAGAAAGTTTGTGCATGGGCGAGCCGTATTCGGCGATATAAGCGGCGGATTGATCGATACACGCAGAATCGCATGTTCCAGAGCGATGAAAGGTGGGTATATAGAGCTTGGGAGTGACCTGAACAAAATTTGACAGACGTGTGCCGCCCAGATGCTACTCAGCAAATGTTTGCATTTTAATAATAATGAAGATATGTGTGGGCTAGAACTGGATAGCTCCGAGGCACGCTTGTTTAAGATACAGCCAATATTGTCACATCTAAACTCGAAATTCCAGGAACTGTACGCTCCAACGCAAAACATTGCACTAGACGAGAGTCTTTTGACGTGGAAAGGCTGGCTGCAAATCAGCCAGCTTATTCCAAATAAAGCTGCAAATAAAGGCATCAAGACTTACGAGATTTGTGAACCTCAAACCGGCTACCTATGGCGGTTTGAGGTTCACGCTCATAACAAGAACCGCTCTCCACCGCAGCAGTACGAAGACCCACTAGCGGCGCCGACACCGTCAATGGTGTTGCGACTAGCACAAGGCCTGGAGCACAAGGGATACACATTGTAGATGGACAATTACTACAATTCGCCATGTCTCGCTCGACGACTTAAGTACAAAGTGAGTTTTTGAAAGTCATGCATCCGTTGTTTTCGTACTTATGCTATTATAATGATCTTCTAAATAGGTATAAGCTACATAATCTTAAAGCCAGGCGTATTATTTTAGAGACAATGCTTTTATTTGATTTATGTTTATAACTAATAAGTTTAGCTACATAGTAACTAGAACAACCATAAGCCGTGGGGTGCGCGCACGGCCTATATTTGCCGTATCTTCTAGTCGTACGAACGCAGGCTTACGTTCACCCCTACGTCGCCTTACTGCTTAATATAACAATTTCTTTCAAAATATTGAAAACTTTGCCTACAACTGTTCAATTTAGAGGTCTTGTTCGAGAAACTAGTTTAGACATTACTCCGTAATATTTAACTTTTATACTGTATTTTTATACATTATTGTTTTAGTTATATTATAACATTATGTCACTTTATTGCACCTATCAATTGTAAGTGCACATCGCATTAATTTTACTACTTGTTAAACATACACATACATGTTCCACAAGTTATCATGTTTCAAAATGTTGCTTTTCAGTAGGTAATACCGTAATGTGATACTGTTTATTCTCCGAAATAAAAATAATAATAAAAATTGTGGTTTTCGTAAGGTTGAATGAAAACAGAAAACATTTTTTAACATTTTTGATCAATGTATCAAAAAAATTTATAATGTTTTGTTCTTAAAAACATACCATCATTTTGATGTTCCTTTTTTGGCTCAATAATGTCATCTAGTCCCTCACAAACAGCTGGCAACTCTTCTTTGATAGCAATGCTTCCCGATTGACAGTCATTATCAATACTTATGTGCTCTATTGGAGATTTAATATAACCACTGAAAGCCTCTAAGTGGTCAAGGTTTATTAAACAATTGGGCTGCAAAAAGATGATTTGCATAGCTCTCACTGACATGAAAGAGGACTGTTTTCAAACTCATTCTAGTTTCATACAGAAGTTGTAGCGGTATAATGTGGAGCATTTAAAATATAATCATTCTAAACACCTACATTTGTCAAAAGCTTACATTTCACTATTTAACACTTGATGGTACACTTGGCTCAAAATCCAGACTATAGGTATGAGCTTGAGAGGAATCACTTCCACATTATACTGAAATTATAAGAACAAATGGCCACCTCATAATCCTCATTTATCATCTGAAATTACTTCTATGGTGCTGTCCAAGCCAGTCCAACAGTTGGTGGTTCGTAATGTTTTCTGTGTGTGTCTTACACAGAGAAGGCATGAGCATTGATAGCCACTATATCAAGATTGGCGATTTAATATGCATATTTATATTAAGTCCAGGTTTCCTCACGCTGTGGTCCTACATGATGCCAGTCTTCATGTAAGTAGTATAAATATTCGTGGAAGGAGGCATATATCCTAATAAGTAGTTTACTTATGATATCAACTTACTGGAATATCAGTTAGCTTCTCATAAAGATTGTGCAGGTTCCTGTTTACCACTATACAATATGTAACAAAAACCCTGTCCGATCCAAAAAAGGTGTATTCCTGGTTTAACATATTTACTAGAAAAAAATAGTTAAAAAAATCTAACTCATAAAAACCAAAAGCTATTGATTTTTTTATTTTTAGTTACCATGCGAAATGTAACACTAAATATGGTAAATTTTCATAAGTTGACAACACTCCACCGGCCGGCGAAATCTTATATTTTTTGCCTATTTTATTTCAAAGGACACCGCCCTGTACTAGCCGCGCTGTAGGTACTCATAATGAGTCTTCGATCCTTTGATGTAGCTGACTGGTCGCTACTTGTTTGGACACTTCGCCAGTCTCACGTGGAGATGGCTTGCGATCGGATGTCCGTACGTATCACGTGCCGCTATCGTATCGCGAACAATGTCGTATACCAATCAGGAATATTTGAATATGTTAATTTTTATTTGTGAGTGAATGTGTGATCCGGAAATCGAAGTAACAGCTCGGATTGTGGAAGCTTTCGAGTCACTCAAATCGTACACATGTGCGCTGCGAAGAGTACGTGCAAATTTAATAAAAAGGTGTCGAATGTGTACTAATGTTCTAGATAGATAGAGGTATGTAACAAGTAAATGTTTTAATAAACTGATACCTACAGTGTGTACATTGCCAAAAGCACATCACATTAACTCAATAATAATTGTTTCTTGATAAACAGAAGGTCAGAAATCGGGGTCATTGTGCGTAAGCCTACAATAAAATATCAGCTGATACCTACGCGTAGGCAAAACGTAGATTCCTTTAGTCCTACGTTTCTTTGGCGGCAGGCGACAAAGGACCGCAACGCTCAGGCGGCTTCTTTGACACGAAACTGTAGGTGAACTCTGGTGAACCCTGTCGAGCGATCAGTGTTGCCTTTGGCATGATTATTTTTAATTTTTTAAATTAATTGTTTCATTGGGGAAAAATAATTATCTCGTATCCATTAAACGATTACGTATTTGTGTACGCACTACGATACCAAATAATACCCTTCAGGATCGGACAGGGTTTTCGTTACATGCTGTATACATGCGGACTTTCTCCGCTAAACACACCCTACACATTGGCAGTTTTTCCATCTTTAGACTGAAAAAGAACTTAATTTAAGCAAACACTGTTGACTTGGGTTCTAATAACGAAAAGGCTTGTTTGAGTCACGTTTGGAGCTTAGCAGGTGGCGTCCTATAGTTTCTGCCTATGCTCATGGGAAGGAGGCGTAAGTTTAACACAACGAAAACACGTAAAAATGTATGAATTAAGAAATGAAAAGCTACTTGACTGACTGATAGTACCTAATATATAAATATACTGATACACACACTTGACAGCTTGCTTGACATTAACAGATAAAGATAATTTCATGTCTGGCCGCCGGGCTTTTAAGTCAAAATGAATCTTTAGTTTTGTTTTTTTGGCTCTTAGTCACTTGAAAAACTTAAAACAGAATGCACTATTATTTCATTATCCTCTCTTGCATCGCGGCCATTTTGGCGAATAATTCGCTGCCACGCTGTTTCTCGGTGGTCGGGCGTGAAAACGGCGCGTCTGATTAAAACCACTTCGTCTTTAAGGACCCACTAAGCAGACCCACCGGTGGGTCTCCGAAAACTGATGTGTCTCCAAAGATCTACTAGTGGGTCCTCAGAGATTTTATTGTCTTCGAAGACCCACTAATAACAATATCGTTACTTAAATTCGCTTTTAGTACTGGCTGGTTGACATTAATAGACATAGATTCTTTCCTGTTTGTCATCGTCATATTTGTGTCTAACCACATAATATTTTATTTTAAAACGTAAGATCTATAATAAAGTGTATTTAAATGTAAAATGCTGTGTTGCAATAAAAATGAAAGTTCGTCTTTGGAATCACACGATTCCGTTCAGAACACGCTACTATTAAACAGAAGGGGTGGCAGAGTACTTTTACACGGAGGGTATCAATACCATAAAAAGAAAATTTATGAAAATGGATCCAGTATATGGCAGTGCAGTATACGAGGAAAAAATATAAATGTACTGGCTCAATAACAATACAGGTACGATGTCATTTCAGTTTACAAATATCCCACTTTTATTTTTTTTGTAAGTATTATTTTTATAGTCCCAACTTTTTCAGGATCCCCTTCGTGTTCTAAAAACTACTAAGCATATCACGTCGGACCCACAAAGGCCCTGCAATCCTGATTTTGGAAAAAATATAGTGGCTGAAACAATAGATGCGGCTAAGGATTATGTAAAGGTTTCGACAAGTCCCATTCCGAAAATTTTTAAAGACAAAATACATGTTCCTCTAAAAGACAAAGGGTTACATTTCGTCAGTAACACACCCTCATATGGAAATAAAAAAACACTTTTATACAATACAAGAAAACAATCACTGGGAATAAGCAAGTGTGTTTTCAACGATGTGAGGGAAGTAGAGATACCTAATAAATTTACATCTTTTTTGTTAGCTGACTACTGCAGCAATGAGAACCGGATTCTTATATTTTCCACGAAGGAGTCTAGAGAATTAATTCCGTCAATTAAAGAGGTGTTTGGCGATGGAACATTTTCAAGTTGTCCTCCTCCATTCTTCCAACTATTTACAATATTTGGTCATTTGGATGTATCTACAGTTAATGTAAATATGGTTCCGGGATGTTTTGCTTTATTAAACAACAAAAAAGAAGAAACATACTTTGCGCTTTTTGAAATTCCAAAATCGCAATTCCCAGATTGGAGGCCGACAAAATTTCATATTGATTTCGAAGCAGCATCCTCAAATGCAATACTTAAAGCATTTCCCAATATGACTATAAAGAAGTGTTACTTTCACATGACGCGTAGTATATGGAGGCGAGCTAAAAAAATTGGAATAAAACAAAAACTAGAAAAGCACATTGTGGCACTCTGTGCAGTCCTTCCGTTACTACCAGAGAGCATGATATCTGATGGACGGAAATACATTTTGGCCCTATTTCCAACTTCAGATAAACTAAAAAAGTTTCAAAAATACATGCAGACATATTGGCTAAAAGATGAAGGATTTATAAGTCAATGGTGTGTTTATAACGAAAGGCATAGAACGACCAACGTCCTCGAAACTTGGCACTCTAAGCTTAATAAAAACATAAACAAAAATTATGTCACTTTGCTTAAGTTACTAAGTTTTTTACAAAATGAAACAACAAGTTTTTCTAAACGACGTCACTGTTATATAGAAAGAGACCAATTTATATTAGATTGTCAGTTAGAGTTGATGCATAAGGAAATCACAGTGGGACACTTTCTTGAAAACTTAAGATAAATAGATTCAGTTAATTTTACGAAAACATAATGTACGTAAGAAATAATCTGCATGTTTTTAGTAAAAGAGGTGACAGACACAATTACAGTACTAGAAATAGGGACCAATTAGTTCAGCCAGGCTTCAGACTGGCTAAAGTAGACTCATCTTTCATGGGGTACTGTTTGAGATGCTTTAATAAAATTCCACAAAGTATTCTTGAACTCAATGAGACAAATTTTAACATAACATCACGCCTTGTTTCCCCGAAGGGTTGGGCAGAGGTGCACCTATAGTACACCCACATTTCGCCGGTTATGTTTAAGTCCCATGTAATAGGGGGCGAGCCTATTGCCATCTACCGGGCACAAATCCAGACTTCAGGCTGCTACTGAGAAATTCCAGATAGGTAAACCCAATAACACGTTGCCCGACCTGGGAATCGAACCCAGGACCTCATGCTCAGCAGTAGCGATTGCGACCACTAGACCAACGAGGCAGTCTAACAGACAAATTTTAAAACATGCATTAAACTCGCACTATGTAAGCAAGCATAACATGAATGATGTAACCATGGTTTTGTAACAATATGCTAATTTAAAAGAGTGCCCATGGAGTTTCTTGCCCGTTCTTCTCTATAGAGATCTACGTTAGGGAATGGGCAACTACAGTACTTTAACAGTTTTTTTTGCCTTGTGACTGGGACTGTAGCTACATTTCATTGTTATCTTTGTTTCGACAATTCAAAAATGCCTGTAACTGTCCTACTTGAATTAATTAAAAAAAATTGCCCTCTGAAGAAACTTCGTGTTTTTTAATACTTTAGAAAAATATTTTTAAGTTAATTTTATAAGCAGTAATTTTTATTACACCTTTAAGTTTGTACCGTTCAAAAAATAAAACATTCTGCTCTAATTGAAAGGGTAGATTTATGTTAATTTGTAATTGTTTTCTTTCGTACTTTTAAGTTCCTGGTGGGTCTCAGGGGACATAAAACTAAATAATCTCATAGGTCCTACCAGTCAGTGGGTCTTGGGAGACACATCAGTATTCGGAGACCCACCGGTGGGTCTGCTTGGTGGGTCCTTGAAGACGAAGTGATTAAAACGACGATATCTCCTAAGCTATGTATGAGAGCTGTTTAGGAGTTATGTCTTTGAAATTAACTAACAGAATATATATGGATTAGTCTAGTTTTATCTTGTAATATATATAAGTAATCCTAATTTGTAATCAGAGTGAGGGGATTTTCCCCAGTTTCTTGTGTAAAGGTCTGTATAATAAAATATTAAAAAAAACATTTTTTCAACAAGTGTTTGTTTTATTTACATGAATACACCTAATTTCTATCACACAAGCATAATAGCATGACGTCATTTAGCATGCCCCGCGTTCCGAAGAAAACAATGGGTAAACAACGCTTCTTTTCTGAAAACGCTTTAAACGGAGTGGCTTGGGATTGTAATTTTTAATAATGTTTGGTCCACTTAGCTAACACAGACAGAGTCTCAGCAGTTCGAAGCGTTTAGTTTAACAGTACCAGCTTACCAAAACAAACACTTGAAAACAAGTGTAAAAAACATCCTCTCAAACTTTGGATCACAGATTAAATTCTGTTGCTTAAGTGTTAGTTACAAATTCACATTCTACATTTTGTAGATATTTACAAATCGTAAGCGCAAAAGAAAGGCATGCTGCCTTACAAAAACATTACAGAAATCAATAACCAAAACTTACAATTTCACTACAAAATACACAAGTACATGCACGACAAAATGAAATGGATACGAAATTATGGATACAGCAAATATTGTCACATTTGAACTTCAAAAAATCAAAAACGAGAAACAAAATGTACTTGTACATTTTATTATGTATATTATATTGTTCATATGTCTGTTATCTTAAATATCATGTTAGTAAAAAAATAAATCGAAAAAAATTATAGTGAACATTGCAATACACAAGAATCTTTTGGAATAAAAAACTGCAAATAAGGCGTCACCGCCGCCTCCGCATCAGAGAGAAGAACCACTAGATAACACGCTACACCTTCATTTAGTTTGAATTTATAAAAAATATGTAAAAATACCCAATAAAAACCACAAAAAATTGCAAATAGGCACTGAAAATGCCTTTAGAAGTACAAGAAAAAAATGCAACAAAGGATACAAAGGTGGATGAACAATATCACTATTCGCACAGTCATAGAAATGAACAAGGGTGTACAATAAATAGATACTTATTTTTAAAAAAACATAATTTTATAAATACAAGTTATGAGTGGAGCAGGAGAAAGCAGGGTTCTTGACAGACAGTCTTCCCGCAACCAACGCAGCGCCAATGCGTTCTTTTTTTACATGCAACGCACGCCCGCCTCTTGCGTTGGCCATGGTTGCCCATTTCAGACATGCCGAGGCGGTGCGTGACGTTAAATGCGCGGTCTTGTGAGGGTGCGTTGATTACAGGAAGAGGTGAAGGGGTAGCATGTTTAGAAAGAAGAGATTTAATAAGTTGTATACGGAAATTGCGATGAGAAAGAGAAGAACGAGTAGTAAGAGTAGAAGTAGTATGGTGATGGATGATGTAGGAGTTGAATACGGAGACGTTGAGTAGTCTCCGGAACAAGTTTTTGTACCAGACCCGTGTTCGATTCCGCTCGACCGGATTCATGGCCAGCTGCTGGTCTTTTCTATCCAGCCCACCCATCACGATATTGTAATCAGATATCACGATGGGTTTGGTGGATCCTCGGTGTGTTGACTGGTCGTTACCATGGTATGTAGAGATCATAGCCACCCTATTGTTGTCTCTCCATACCAAGACATCGACGTCACCCGAGGTAAGACCAGCTACCTGTCCTTCGGCCATGTTCCGCCTGGTAAGACTGTGCAGGGCCTGCGGAACAAACTCACGATCGGTCCTCAAGGTACCTACACAGTCAAAGCCCAAGGACTTAAGTCGTCGAGCGAGACATGGCGAATTGTAGTAATTGTCCATCCACAATGTGTATCCCTTGTGCTCCAGGCCTTGTGCTAGTCGCAACACTATTGACGGTGTAGGCGCCGCTAGTGGGTCTTCGTACTGCTGCGGTGGAGAGCGGTTCTTGTTATGAGCGTGAACCTCAAACCGCCATAGGTAGCCGGTTTGAGGTTCACAAATCTCGTAAGTCTTGATGCCTTTATTTGCAGCTTTATTTGGAATAAGCTGGCTGATTTGCAGCCAGCCTTTCCACGTCAAAAGACTCTCGTCTAGTGCAATGTTTTGCGTTGGAGTGTACAGTTCCTGGAATTTCGAGTTTAGATGTGACAATATTGGCTGTATCTTAAACAAGCGTGCCTCGGAGCTATCCAGTTCTAGCCCACACATATCTTCATTATTATTAAAATGCAAACATTTGCTGAGTAGCTGAAATCTATTGTAAGACATGTGTGCGCTAAAACCGGGAGTGAAGAATATGTCAGGGGTGGCACACCAGTACTCACCCATGCGGGACTTGACCACAATCCCCATCGCCAGAAATAGGCCAAAAAAAACATAAAGCTCATCGGCCGTGGTATCTATCCACTGGCCGATGCGGCTCTTGGGATGGAGATTGTGGTCATCGAGCAACTGGGCTGCCACCTGCTGCGCATACCTATTCGTCTCCGAGGCAATGTACTCCATAAATTGCCGATCCCATATGTCAATGAAAATGTCATACGGGTCGGCACGTGGAGTTGTCGGACCTACATTCATTTGGGAGAACGTTTCCCTCCTCGATTCAGGTACAATCGAAGAATTCGGAAACTCTCTCCAGTCAAAATCAGTCCACCTCCACGGCTGGTCCGTCGCCGCGTCAGCGGAGAGCGCAGGGTCAGCAGCGGGAGCATCACCGGTAGCCTCGTCCACGTCCACGTCCATGTCCAAGGGTGTCCGCATGGAGGTCCAGAACAGCCTTGGAATGGGAGCATACAATACCTGATCCTCGTCGCCACTCTCGTCAGAGCCTGAGTCACTTCCTGAAACAAACGATAGATTGCTTTCAAATCTGGTGAACACCAGAAGTTTGGCCGTGGCCCCAAAACAAACTAAAATCAGCAAGTACTTACCGTAGTTGAGGATATCAGCTAGTTCATCATCTCTCAGACCCTGACGAGGGCGACGAGCTGATGGTGGCGGACGAAGCTCCGGTGATGCGGGCGCTGACTCTGCACAATCCGTGAAACTGGAACAAAAGCAGAGTTGTAGTACCTATAACTTTAGAAAAGTCCGTAAGCCACTTACGCTTTGTCGATGGCACCGGAGTACGTGGTGGTGGTGGTGGTGGGAATAATATCTACAACGATGATTATATTTCTTTAGGAAGGTTTGTACAAACACTTTTAAACGTTTTTTGTATTTGTATACGTGACACACAGAAAGTTTTGATAAAATAGGAATTAATGTTCTCAAAGTGAATATTTATAGCCTCCATATCCTCTATATAAAGTTTCATGGGTCTGAAAAAGTTTTCGAAAAACCTTTTCCAGTCCGCCATAGACACCTAGTTTACAGTCTGCTCGAACGCTGACAACACATCTTCCCGTACGGTCCGCCAGTCGACGGTTTGGTTATTACAAAACGAATCAACGCCTACCAAAATGAAGCGATCTAGAAGCAGCGGGAGGATTTTGAGTGCTTTTTCAATTTGACTGGCTACTTGGTGTCAATTCCTTTACGGAACCAAAGAAGCATCAACGCTGAATGGTATACAATCAAATGCAGAAGTTTTCTCTGTTGTGAACAACAAGCGACCAAACACAGGGAACCGCGGGCTACTGCTTCACCACGACAACGCCCCTTCGCACACTGCGCTCAAAACGAGGGACTTCCAGGACAGCACGCCGGTCAAACACATGGGTCACCCTCCTTACAACCCTGCTCTAGCACCGTGTGACTTCTTTTTATTCCGGAAAATAAAAAATCTGCTCAAAGGGATGCAGTTTTCGCCGCCGGAAGATGCGCTGTCAGCGTTCGAGCGGGCTGTAAACGAAGTGTCTACGGCGGACTTGAAAAAGTAGTTCAGACGCATGAAACTTTGAATAGAGGCTAGTGGAGAGTACTTTGAAAAGTTTTAATAAAAAACGTATAAAACCTTTATTTTTGCAAAACTTTCTGAGTGTCCCACTCATTATGGATATCACAGTATTTTTATACTGACTATATGCTGAGAAGGCACAGTTTTATTTTTATCTCTTAACACATTATTTTAACCTCTTTAAATTTGTCTCTGAGGGAGTGTCTGGGACTAAATTTATAAATTGAAATAATTGCCCTTTTTTGTAAAACTAAAATTGTCTGAATATCGGCAGCATTTCCCCACAACAGAATACCGTACGACGTTAAACTATGAAAACAAAAAAAAAACTAAACGGTCGTCTGTAAACAATACTACATCATGTTTATCCTTTATGGGGTAAGGCAAATCATTCATATAAATAAGAAACAAAAATATGGACCAAGAATTGAGCCTAGAGGTACCCCATTGTTACTACAGATCCGGGTGATCTCTTCCCGTTAACATCAATCTCTGAATCCTATCACTCAAGTAAGAAATAAGAATTTCCTGAGTAGCGTTACGGATTCCGTAGTGGTGCAGTTTCCTGATTAATGTTTCATGAAGAACACAATCGAATGCGTTGGATAAATCGCAAAAGATGCCCAAAGCATCGCATTTTGTCCTCCCAAGCATAATGTCCTAAAAGTTCAACTATCAGTAGTCGAACGATCCCTTGTGAAACCGAATTATTTGTGATGCAGTAATTTATATTTATTAAATGTCTCTGCATTTTATAAAAATAAGTTTTACAAAAAAAGGTAGCACTGAGGTCTATAATTAGTAGGGTCTGTTGTACTACTCGATTTAAATAACGGTATTATTTTATTGTTTTTCATATGATCAGGATACTCACCACGGTCAATACAATTATAAAAAATAATAGCTATAGTGGGCGCTACATTGTTTATAATCGACTTAGCAACTTCCACAGAGTTACCCTATAGATCTACGGTATTTTTAACATTTAACGTGTGAAAGGTTATAATTATAATAAATATCTTTAGCAGGTGACATATTGGAACTGAAATTAGGAATCACAACTGGAACATTTCCTTTAAGTTAAGACTCTGCAGCATCGGGTGAAGAGTTTAGAGATTTAGAAGAGGATACAGGAATCTCTGCAAATAAATTTTCTAAAGGCCGCGGCGACTTGAGATCCTGTTTTAATTACTCCATATCATTTTAGCTGTATTGCTACTATTTTATATTTTTTTCAAATAACTTGACTTGGCTATAATACAAACATTTTTAAATAATTTAGAATAATTGTTAACGATATTCAGTAGTGTATACACAAGTCCGTTCATCATACAATTCATAAAGTCGTTTTCTACTTGTATACCAAAGCTAGCCCAGCCCAGTCACTAAAGGAAGCGTTACTATTAACCGAGAATGTCTTTGAAATGAATGTGTTATCAAATTGTGTGCATACATATTTAAAAATCATTATATTGTTGATTATCATCATTAGTCGACAAAAGTGGTTTTTTACTCAAAACTAATTTTAAATATTTCCAAGCGATTTGTAGTTTTGGGTTAACAGTGATATCTTTATTAGTCATGTTTTGTTTAGATTTCTAATAGTAATCAATTGTCCGCAAACATCTGAGTCTATTAAATTAATCATTTATTTGTGGCTTGGTATAACATCTGTATATATGTTGTCTAGGCATTTGGCACTAGAGGGAGTTATTCTAGTGAGCTCCAAAAATTGGTTAGCAAGATTGTATGACTGCTACAAACTTTTAATTTTAACACTTAACCCAGAACTTTCTAACAAATTAACATTAAAATCACCACAAGTAACGATAGACTTTTTTGAATTACAAATTTTGTGAAACACTTCATCCAATACCTTTTCAAAACAATCATACAATCCTGAAGATTAAAATGAACTGCTACAATTTTATACAGGCTATTTCAATTGCCCGCTCAACAGAGAGGCTCACAATAACATTGTGGTATTTAAATTTAAGCTGGTTTTTTTTAAAGAATTAATGAGTCACATGTATAGTATTAACTCTGCTGAATGGACTACCAACCTCGTGATTACTAAAATTGAACATGAACTGGTGGCTTTTAAGCCAATGTTCTGTCATACAGAGAATGTCTACACTGGATAGCAAATAAAGTGGGCCACCCAATATCTTGGAACTCTGAGATTTAAAAAAAAAGTATAAAACTTACAACTATCAAAGTTATATCTGTCTGTAGTAGAGTTATTCCTGAATTGTAGCAATATGCACTGGGTATATTGCTACAATTCAGGAATAACTCTACTTCTAAATCTTATTTAAAAAAATCTAGTCTGTTTTGATGCACCAGGTTGTTGATTTTTGATTCTTTAACACTTTCATTTGATTTATTATTTGCCTTATTTACATTTTTGCAATAGGTTACCTCTATTGTTCTAATTTCTTATTTAAATGATGATCAAGATCATTGTCACACCAAATTATTGGCAGTAATGTTCAAAAGGTCATTACATTGCTCAATAGAAGCAATTTGTATAGCCAAATTTTTGGCTGAAATATAAAAAAATATATGATAGTGACACAGCTTCATTAGTAGTAATTAGAAAGATAGAAATATATTATTACTACAAATTAATATTCTTTATTTTTAAACAAAGTAGATAGTAATACATCTCTCGCAATCAAGTGGGTGACGTGAATTTTATTTTGCCTACTTTTTTTTCATTTGTGTGTGTGTGTGTGAGAGAAACGAAGTAACATAAAGACGTAAAACGTAGAAAGATAGTAGATAACAATATTGTATCTTTCTTTTGTCAAATACAAATTATTACCAACATATTTGTCAGTATCAACTAATTGGAATAGATTATCATTATAATTCAAATTGTGCATTGTCAAACCTTAAATTATTTTCATCCTATGGCAATCTGTTTCTCTATGGGAATGTAAACAACACAATTTTTCCTAAAGTAAGATTGCAAAATGTTCTATGATATTGGATCAATTCCCCTTGGTTCACATTTCCCTATTTCCTATAAAACTTAATAATGTTCTGTCCTGCTTAAAGTCACATTAATAATTTATTTCATAATATCAAATAATCAACAGCCAAACATGCAGTAATTTATTATTTGTGGCCTACAACTAACATACACAGGTAGAACTACTTACGGTGGCCTCCTGCCCATCCTCTTCGGGTGTTTGATGTTCCACAGGTTCAATCTGAAATTCAAAATGTTCCTATTGTAATACTCAAAATGATTTTGATTGGTGATTTTAAATAAGTTGATTGAAAAAAGAAAGCAATAATTAAGCATAAAAGCTAACTCGTCAATGGTATGCGGCCCCGGCCGCTCCTGTAGAAACGTAGCGCGGGAGCTAGGCCCGACAACGGCTGAACTAGGCCCGACAACGGCCGAGCTAGGCCCGGCAGCGGTCGAGCTAGGCCCGGCCACCATCACCATTCCGCGCCCGCGCCGTCCACCACGCGTAGGATTTAGTCGGAGTCTTTTGTAACCTGGTAACATAAACAGTAATGCTGCTAAAATACATTTACTGACGTGTGAATAAATATGAACGTATTTCTTCGAATAGCTGTTGTGCTATAAAGAGTGTTTCAATGTACGGGTTTTAAGGTAAACCAACCAAATTGAACTAATTTATATGTTATAGGAAGTTAACATAAAACTCATATTATTTTGAAAACACTATTAAGAGTTTACACTGTAGTTCAAAACATTTTTAGATCATTATGAAAAAAATTGATTTTAATAATCTTTTATTTGATTGATTTATTGTTTTTAAAACATACCATCACTTTGGTGTTCCTCCTTTGGCTCAATAATATCTTCACAAACAGCTGGTAATTCTTCTTTGATAGCAATGCTTTCTGTTTGACATTCATCAACTATACTTATGTGCTCTATTGGAGATTTATTTAACCCACTTAAAAACTCTTGATGTTGGTTTATTAAAGATTTGGGCTGTAAAAAGAAGAGTATAGTATTAGGAAAATGTGCTGGTGATCAGTTCCACAAGCACAAGACTTTTTTAATATTATTTAGTAAAGTGAACAAAGATTTATGCTCACTTGTAATCACTCAAAAGAGCCCCCACAAGTGAACATACATAAGTAGGTCCAACATACCCTTGAGAGTCGGCAATGTTCCCAACCTCAGTGACCACTGCACAAACTATTGTCACACAGCTTGTGCCGACATGAGAGAAGAACGTTATCAAGCTGCCACATACAAGTTTCAAACAAAACTTGTAGCATTTGACAAAAGCACACATTTCACCATTCAATACTCAATTGATATGGTTGGTGTGAAATCCAGCCACAATAAGTACGAGCTTGAGAGGAATCACTTCCACATTTTACCAAAATTAGAAATTATAAGAATAAATGTTCATTAAAGAAAACCTCACCTTATAATCCTCATTCATCATCTGAGCAAACAGTTCTTCAGCTTCCAGACATTTTCTCAGGAATTGGTAGCATTGCTTCAGTTTAGTGCAGCAGAAGAAACAAGCAAGAACAGGTCTACTGTCTTCAGTTACAAACTGAAACAAAATTTGTTTTCAGTACAATTTTTTTGTTTCATTAATGCTTCCTGTGCATATCTTACAGAGAAGGCATGAGCATTTATCCCCACTCTTGGTCAAGGCAGATGGGCAACATATTATACATATTAATTTTAAGTCTAGGATTCCTCACACAGTTTTCCTTCACCAATTTCAGTGATTTCCATTTTCCCTTTAGACAATCCTCAGACCAAAACTTCTTTTAGGTAGTATGATGTAAACTTCACGTCAGAGGCAAAAATGTGCACTTTTTTTCTAATGAAAATATGTATCAACTTACTGGGATATCAGTCAGCTTCTCGTATAGTTCATGCAAGTTTCTGTTGACAACTATATGCATGCGAACATTTTCTGCTAAACATATTCTACACATTGGCAGTTTTTCCATCTTTTGACTGAAAAATACTTAAAATGTATTATTATATGTTAGGTATTTAGTTCAACTCTACTAAGATTGCAGGAAAACACAGTTTTGTAGCGTACAAATAACGGCTGCTTTCCGATTTTCCGAATTGTATGTAATAGATTTGAGCGTGCTTACAAACAACCGTTCCGAGCGCTGTCCAGTGTTACCAACTCTCAAAAATGGTTAACCCTAAGGTTTGTGTCAACAACCCCTAAAATCGCCTTAATTATTGAGTTGTCCCCCTAAAAAATATATAAATACATATAAATTCGTAATGATTTAGAAATTATGTCCTGTAATGTTTCAAAAGTATTTTTATTATAAGTTATTTAATACATATAATATTTCGTCTTCATCTGAAGATTCAGATTTTTTGAAATCATACGTGTTGACATTGAATTTTTTTTTTCCTTAGGCATCATTTGCACATTTCTTGTCGACACACAATACAAACCAAAATCGAAATAACAATCGTCGTAAGAATATTCTTAACCTATTTTTTTGGCGGTATCCTATCTGACATAAGCTCATGTCAAACATACATTCAAGTTTAAAAAAATATAGTTTTATACACAACAACAACCGCCATATGCAAAGACAATCAAATGACCGCCAGTGGTGCCAGTCACCACAGAGTGGTTATAGAATTACGTACTAGATGTCGTTAATGTCGCTAGGTCAAGAAATAAATATTAATATTATCAATTTAAAAATATTAAAGAGTCAAAAAATCCCTGAAAATACCCCTAAAAATTTCAGACCCCTAAAAAAATCCCATTTCACTTATTAACCCCCTAAATCTGGGGGGAAAACCCCTAAGTTGGTAACACTGGCGCTGTCAGCGATAATCAGTGTTGCCACCTCAAAAATTATCTTGTCAAAGTCAAAGCATTTATTTCAAATAGGCCCTTAAAATGGCACTTTTGAACGTCAAAAATTTCATTAAAAATATAACTGATTCTAGGCGCCACTTCCAAAAAGTGGTTTCGTATGGAGAAGAAGTGGCAAGAAACTCCACCGTTACTCTTTTAAAATATTTTACAATATTTTTATACATTAATTATATTTTTATATGTGAAGACGATGCACCAAGAATAAAAATACTATACCAGAATTGGTAAGAAGAATTAAAAATAAAGCAAAGGCAGATAAATGAACCACGCGATAGGTACATTGTGCTCACATATTTACAAACATTGTAAAAATATATGACTTTCCTAAAATATTAACTAGGAATAAGTCAGTGTGTGAGTAAGAAAAAAAAATTTTTATTAGCAACCAGTGTGATTTTGTCTAGACGGGATTGTCCTATGGAGCTGGACCATCATTTGTCCAAGCATTCTTATCTTGTATATAGTCCTCTAATTTGTAATAAGCATGTCTGCAAAGTGTACTTTTTATACGAATTTTAAATTTTCTTTCATTTAATTGCAATATATCACAAGGTATTTTGTTAAAACATTTAACACAGTACCCCATAAATGATGTATGTACTTTAGCTAATCTGAAAAATGGTTGATCTATTTTATCTTTATTTCTAGTATTCAAATTATATATATCACTTATTTTATTAAAAAGATGTAGATTTTTTCTTACATACATAATATTTTCATAAATGAATTGGCAAGGTACTGTCATAATATTAATCCCTTTAAATAGTTCCCTGAGAGATTCGCGACGAGGTAGATTGTATAAGGCTCTGACAGCTCTTTTATGCAAAATAATAATGGATTCAATGTCAGCAGCCCGACCCCACAGTCAAATGCCATACGACATAATGCTGTAGAAGTAGCTAAACGCGCGGTTTCTACATCTGTTAACTGTCTTATCTTTCTAACAGCATAAGCGGCAGAGCTTAGCCGCCCCGCAAGAGATGTTATATGTGGTCCCCATTGTAATTTCTCGTCAAGCGTGATTCGTAGGAAAACCGTCTGATTAATAAATTCCAGTTTTTCTCCATTCAATATGATGTCACATTCGCTACTAGAAGGTAGCCTCGCGTTCGCTCTCATTAGGCAATTTAAATCTAATGCATTTGGTTTTTTTTTTAATTTAGTACCAAATTATTTACCGTAAACCAGTCTTGAACTTGAAGAATCGAGTTATTCACGTCGTCCAGATTTGGTGACCGTCGGTCTATTTTAAAGATTAATGATGTGTCATCTGCAAATAACACCATCTTCGGTTGATTTTGAAGTACTTGAGGTAAATCATTAATGTAAACTAAGAAGAGGAATGGACCCAATATCGAACCTTGAGGAACGCCCATTTCTATTTCATACCCTAATGAGTTTATGCCACTAGATCCAGTGTAAAATGTCCCTATAGCCGGCAAGAAACCCTACGGTACAGTTCCTGCCAGTACAGTAAAGGATCATACTTCAGGTGTAATATAGTAATATTGCATAAATTCTTCGTTTATGCCCTGATTTTCCAGTTCAAGTTTATTACCTACATGTAGAGCATACAGCTATCTCGCTAGTTTTTACCCTATAACCGGCAACATCGTAATTTTCAACTTTATCGCAAGATGGCGCATGTTATGACGCCATTTAAGACGATTCACGGGACATCGCTTTCGCGCTCACGCTAACTCGTAACGGGTGTTAGCGCGCTCAAATCGATAACAGCTCAATTCGGAACAGTGTTGCCACCTTGGTGATTTTGTCACTAGATCTGGTGATTTTTCAGAGCTCTTAGCGACCTTTTTTCATCGTTTAGCGACTTATTATTTTTTAAGCGATTTTTGACGATTTTTCTGTATGGAATTTGGGAACACCTAATGGGGATGGCAAGTTAAAGCTAATCTCAGATGGCGCTTCGTACAGTTGTTCTCAATGGCGTCAGTATGATATTTCTTGAATCGTGTAAACAAACGAAAAAAACTAACATTGTGGGCGGTTAGTGTAGTTTATTTGATAACATGGACGCGAAAATGTATTCTACTTGGAGCTTGCTTGAACTTAAAGCCGAGTTAAAGAGAAGAGGGGCGTCTGTTAAACGTAGAAAAACTGATTAAGTGGAAAGGTAGGAGACTCTTGAAAAAAACTTTTTAGGAGCTGTTTGCCTAGACCTAGTTCAACGTAGACCTTTGAAATCAATACGCTTACAATGTTTGAACGAATAATTTTATAATTAAATAACTTGGTAGTCGTTAGTATGCATATTTATTATAAATTTTTAAATTTTAAATGTTGGTGAATACTGTCATGTTTTGTATGTTTAGAAGTTAAAATTATTGAATCAAAATTCAGGATTATATTTACAACAGCTTAACTAATGCATAACTTTACTTAAGTAATTTCTTTTTACTTTTGGAGTTAAAGAGAGATGAATAATTGGTTATATTTTTCCAGGTAAGAGCTGTATGACAAAAACTTTAACCCACAACTCTCTCCAAATCCAACAGAACCCTCTATCATACTTCTACCATTGGAGATGTACCATGACATAAATATTAACTCTATTTTACCTCCGCTTGAAAGATAATGTATTAGAATATTTTGAAAGGTGAATATTTCTTATCGGTTTTTATTTAATGTGATGGTAGGTAGTTCCTATTTTACTAATACGAAATATTTCTGTCATTTTGAAGATTCAACAAAAAAAAGATACATCAGAAAAATTATATGAAGACAGATTCCTCATATTGATAAGACCCGCATTTATCAATGATCACTTTTATATAAAAGGATTTGTCAAGAAGACAATGAAAAAACTCAACTATCAAGTTGACATCAAGATAGTCCCAGGGTGGCATGGCATGGCATGGCGTAGCATGGCATGGCATGGCATGTAAGCAGAAACGGACTTATTAGCTTTTTTTTTTTTTGTATGGCATCTCGTAGTTGACCTTGAGAGGTCGTGACTACTTAACCGGACTATCCTGTGGCTGCCTTAAGCGGACTCAAAGCCTCCAGCCAGGGGCGTAAAACTACTTATATTATTAAGCGAACGCTCGCTAAGGGCACCCCCTGTGGGGTACGGACCTCGGCTTAGGGCGTCGCTGACGGGAGGACAGCAAGATGGGACAGGCTGGATCAAATTTAGTTGATTATTATTAATCGGGGAATTTAAAGCTACAGGCTCAGCTACGGCGCGGGCTGGCACTTCGTCGAGCAAGGGTCGGGGGGGACAATTACGTCGGGATCTTCGCGAGGAACCTCGGCGGCGAGGTCGGAATGTCGGTCTGTGTTTGTGCACTGTACTGTTGGCCCTACTGCTCTCCTGAATGAGAGTTATGTGGTCATCGGGATCGGTGAGGACATGCTTGGGACGGCGGACTTGACTAATGGAGGAGGGAATATAACTAGCGGCTTTCACAACCAGAGGGTTGCGGTGATTCGCGGCGGTCTCGAAGAAACGCTTTGAAATGCGTTTCATGAACTGACGGATAGTGGGAATCCTGAGGTCTACATGGAGGATTTCGTTGCGAACGTACCAGAGGGAGCCTGTTATCCTACGGAGGAACTTGTTCTGGAGGGTCTGCATTCTATGGAAGCGAACGGGCTTGGCGTGTGCGAAGACTGCACTGGCATAGGTCATGATCGGACGGATGCACGCTGTGTAGATACGCAATTTGCACTTAAGTGACAATTTGCTACGTGCGTTGAGGACGAAGTGGAGTCTACCTAGAGCGAAGGCGGCGCGCGAACGAGCCGCCTTTATGTGCTCTGAAAACGAAAGGTGTTCGTCGAGAACTACACCAAGATATTTGGCTCGCTTCTCCCAAGGGATCGGCTTGCCGAACATGGTGATCGGTCGAGGGGGGCAGGGGGTATGACGCGGCTTCGAGAATAGAACCGCTTGACTTTTGTCGGGATTTACTTCGATTCTCCATTTCCTAAACCAGGCGCCAAGCTTGTTGACTTGGGTTTGGAGAATGCGAGATATCGAGTCTGGATCGCGGCCGGTGTAGTAAATGGCCGTGTCGTCTGCGAACAGAGCCAGCTGTGCCTTGCTGCACTTGGGCATATCGCTGGTGAAAAGCGTGAATGCTAGGGGAGAGATCACGGAGCCCTGAGGGACTCCTGCGCGAATAGGGTGGGGGGAGGATAGCGCTCCTTCGATGCGATAACGGAAGGTGCGATTCGACAAAAAGTCCCGTAAGATGAGCACGAGACGATCTGGCACACCGAGTTGGTACAGCTTATATAATAAGCCGTTGTGCCAGACTTTGTCGAACGCTTTCGCTATGTCGAAGAAAACAGCACCGGTCATCAAACCTCGTTGGAAACCGAAGTTGATGTGTTCGACTATACGGTGGACCTGTTGTACGCACGAGTGTTGGGTTCTAAAACCAAACTGTTCGTTGGGGATGAGGCCTTTTGTCTCGGCGTAGTCTCTGAGGCGCTTATAAATAAGCCTCTCATAGATTTTGCCGAGGACATTGAGCAGACTGATGGGGCGGTAACTACTAGGCTCTGACTTTGGCTTGCCGAGCTTCGGGATACCGATGACGGTGGCTTCTTTGAATGCCTGTGGGAAGATGTTGTTGCTCAGAGCACCATTGAAGATGGTGGTCAGTAGCATTATCAGGTGGGCAGGGAAAAGTTGGAATACCCTATTGGTGATTCCATCTGAACCGGGGGCTTTACGAGCCTTAAGACCTTTGATGAGGTCGTGCACTTCGTCGGGCGTGACTGGGGGCAGTGGATACTCTGGGTCTTCGACGGGAGGGAGGGAGGCTCTATGTTCGACTTCAGCGTCGACCTCAGAGAGGTGAGCTTGGTCTACTGGTTGAGAGCTAGGCGAGCATTGGACTTCTAGAGTGTCGGCTAGAAGCTCAGCCTTGTCGACATCATCGAAGGCGATGGTCTTGTCGGGACGGATCAGGGGGGGCATGGAGACTATTTCTCCGGATCTGAGCTTCCTCTGGAGTTGCCAGAAGGCTAGGTGGGTGGGCTCTAGTTCGCTCAACATCTTGTCCCAGCCGGCGGTACGCAGCTCCTCTATGCGTGTTCTTACAGTACGCTGTAAGTAACGCATATGGGCTTTGTTCGCGTCGCAGGGGAAGTTGCTGTAGGCACGGACAGCCGCGTTCTTCTCATTCAACAGTTCGCGTACATCGTCCGGCAACTTCCAGCGACGGTCATCCGTCGCTGGAATTTCCCTTGAACAATCGTTCAGGACTGATTGTACGTGAGCCGTGAATGAGTCGATCGCGGCCGTCGTGTCAGCGATAGAGTCAAAATGATCGGGGATTGGGTCCAAGTGGGGGGACGTGGTGGATTTTAAGCGATCGCTTACTCTCCTCCAGTCCGTTACCACTTTGTTGGGAAGGGGTTGGGTGGAATCGGGCAGACCTATGCGGGGGACCAGTTTCATGACTACTGGACGGTGATCGGAAGCGAGCTCTTGTACCACTTCTATAGAGTCCAACCGTAGGTGAGCGCCACGTCGAGTACATCGGCGGTGTGATTGGGATCGGGGGGAAAATGAGTGGGAGTCATCGGCGCGATGACATCGAAATTCTGAGAGGAGGAGAGGTTGAACAAGTGTCTCCCTCTGGAAGAGGTCCTGGTGCTATTCCAGGAGGGGTGTTTGGCGTTGAGATCATCCGCTATGATAACGGAGTCACTCAGGCTAAAAAGGACAGAAAGATCTTCAGTAAGGAGTTGGAAGTTCTCCGAAGTATTAATGGGGGGGAGGTAGGCCGAAACTATGGTGATCGGTTGATGACCTGTCATGCCAAGCCGGCAGCAAGACACTTCTAATCGTGAGAGTGTGGGAGGGTCTATGGGAATGCAGTATAGCTCCTTTTTGTAATAGATAAGGGTACCGCCCTTATGGCAACGCGTCCTGTCATTGCGAACTGTACGATAGTTTGCAATTGACGGATTTCGGTAACTCGGTTTAAGGAACGTTTCCTGAACAAGGAGGATGTCGATGTGATGGTCGCGGAGGAACTCGCTGATTTCAGCGCGTTGTCGCAGGATGCCATTGGCATTGAAATAACCTAACTTTAGGGATCGGGGTTTGGTTCGCGCGAGGATTCCTTTATCCATGATTAGGGTTGGGTTGGTTGTTGAAGGACATCAGGGCTTGCGTAATGTCCGGGTACGCATTGTATATATTTTGGATCATATAAATGTTGCCGGCATTTCTGGCGGCAACAATTTCACTTGCCATTTTCCTGGCGCGAGGGGTAAGGAAGGCCGTGAACGTGCTCGAGATCACGTTGAAGGCGTCCATTGGATTCTGGCCGACCATACGGGTGGCTGCGGGTGGAGCTGAAGCGGCGGGAGCGGCTTTGTTTAGAGGCACAGGAATGCCTGGGGGCGCGTTGACGCGGATGCGGGGGTCCATAAGTGGAGGGATGGCCGCAGGAACGGGTCTAGGAGCTAAGGCTGGAAAAGCCTGCTGATGGTGGAAGTAGTTCCAGGGCGAGGGCCTCTGAGGACTGAGTCGCTCCTGGTGTTGTGTGGTAGGCCACGCGTGGGCGTAGCGGGGGCTTTCCCTTTGCTGGCGGGCGTCTGCACGCTTCGTCAGCTTGGGAGATGATGTTTTAGGGGCCTTGGGGCACCCACGATAATTGGCCGGGTGGCCTGAGTCGCCGCATAGCACACAGATAGGCGGCTCTGTGCATAAGGTGCGGTCCTTAGGACGACTGCAGTCAGCAGTGCCGTGATCGCCCAGGCACTTGACGCACCTGGGTTTCGCGTGGCAGTGCATCTGCGAATGCCCGTAGAGTTGGCAGCGGTGACACTGCCCTATGACACCGGTCTTAAAAGGCTTCTCGATCTGCAAGCCGGTGAGGTTGCAGACGGAACGGACGTTAAAGATAGGGTGGTGACCCTCAGTAGGAGGGCAGACGACGAGGACCATGTCGAACGGTACTCTGCCTCGGGCGCGGTGCATGCGGTGGACTTCCGCAACGGGGACGTTTTGAGACAGAAGGTCGGCTTTTATATCTTCCGCGGGTATATCCTTCGGGATCCTACGGATCACGACGCGGACTTGACGGTCTTCGGGGAGGGCGTAGGTGTGGAAGGACACACCTCTAAGACGGAGAGTCTTTGTGAGCTCTCTGTAATCGTTTGACGTCGGGACGGTTACCTTAATACCCTGTTGGGTAGATTTCGCGCTGGTGTAGCCTATACGCAGGTCGGTGCACCATTTGGACACGTCTGTCCACTTCCCCTTGTCCTGGATGTACACAGGGGTAGGGGGGGCGATTTTCTTTGCCGCAGAAGGCTGGGCAGCGGGCTTGGCAGCACTGTGGCTGAGGGAAGAGGTTGAGGCCGAGGCGGCCTGAGAGGGGGCGGTGGCGGATGGAGCCACGGGGGCGGAGGTGGCTTCGATAGCCGGCTTCTTTGTCCTTGTGTCAGGACTCGGTTTGAGGCTCCTTTTTTTGGAGCCGACCGTCTTAAAGACGCCTTCGTCGGAAGAGGGGGAGGAGCTCTGGTCGTCGCTCGATATTAAGTACGGCGAGGTCGGGCGAGGGGAAGGCTCGCTGGTGTCCATGTGGACAGCCGGCGGCGAGCAACCTGAAAGTTGCGACGGAGAGGGTTCGAGGGCATCGCTAAACGTGGCGATGTCCGAGCTGTCGGTGCCTACTAGGTCAGAGGGACCGGGGACGGACTGCTGCAGTGCAGCGAATTTAGCGCCATACTTGGCGAGGAAGTCGGGGTCCTTAAATAGGACCTCCTTGAAGAACGCCACTATAAGGGCGTCCTCCATGGTCGGAGTGGGGGGAAGGCCTAAGGGAGGGAATGGTGGAAATTAAGTTTCCACTTAGAGCCTATTAACCCTATACCTAACTCCCCGGGTGGATTGGCCCGGGGATGAGTTCCCTCCCTGTCGGGTGCAGACAGGGAGGTGTGTACCTAATGGTGAGCCCTAAGCTTGTATACCCGTCGCCAGTCTTATTGTGCGAACGGGGCCCTGACCAGTCTAGCGCGAAGGGTGTAGACACACCCTAAAGACACTAGGTGAGTAGCTGGAAAGCAAAACTGTCACCAGAGCCGACTAGGAGATCCCCCAAGGCCGGTTATCTGGGACCCGTCCAACTAACTGCCTCGCCCTGAAGGGGTTCGGCGGGTGTGAATTGGGTCAACACCCCACTCGGCTTCGTTGACACCGTAAGGTTTCAACCGAGGACCACGAAACTGTGGTTTTACCCAGAAGGGGCCTAGTGAAGCTACTCACAAAACGTCTGATAGAGAAACGAGATTTGCCTTGAAAAAGGCACTTTTTAATTGATTAAAAATAAAATCAATTGCTTGATTTTATTTTAATCGGAGTAGTCGGGGCGACTATGATGACGTCACGTGGTTGCGACGAGTAGGAACAGGAAACACAACACTGGAGCGGGAGAGCGCACAAACACGTCCGTCCGCGGCGAGAGTCGAGCGTCGAGTGTCGGACTTATTAGCCCTGAATCTGTACCTTATATACAGAGTCAAAATGGGGAATTACTATTTAAAAAACCTGCCTATATGATTTTCAAGTACAATGACAAATGTACTGCAGTGGCAGAACATTCTGTAATTTATTTATATTGAAAAAGATGAGTTGTTCATAGAAAACATATTATAAAGTTAGATTATTTTACAATAACAATATAAAGGCTGAAATTATGAATAAATATCTGTATAAAGATTATTATAATATAATAAAGACACCTAAAAGTTATTAATGAGTTTTATTTGTGAAACACTCTCGAGAAATAGAAGGATGTGGGTTTTGATTGTTTGAAAGATGTTGGAAAAGATTCTTTTGAATGTTTCTCTTAGCATGTCTTTCGTCTCTCACACTAGCACTGGCTGATATCCTTTTCTGGTTCCATGAAAAGAGACTTGGTACTGCTTCTTTCTTTAAAAGTTTGTGTACACAGGGCAAACCTTAAAACAAGATGAACAATGATAAGTATTTAAAGATATTATGTAATGTTAACAATTTAGGTATATAGATACTAGCTTAAATAGAAGAACTATCGTTTAAAACACCCACCTGTACTCACACTTAATGTTTGGTAATAATTTTCATGAAAATGATCTCGACATAACCTCGTAGTCATAGTAGGCTCAGTTTTTAATCCTTACGGCAGCTATCCACTTTCTTCTTTTAATACGATTTATTGGAAATTTGTGTTGGCCTACGTTTTAACACCCAATTACACAACACTTCGTAATTTCTATGTTATTTGTGAACATATTTTATAAGATGCTATACAATTTGACAGATAATTTGGAACAATCGTATACAGCGCCACTTTGACAGTTGCCTTCCCCATTGAGACGGAAATATGTATATTTCTGGACTTAATCTATGGTCGAGGTGTCCCAAACACTGAGTTATTGACTTTATTGTTGTATCATTCTTTAACTAAATTCGATTTAAAGTTGGTAGCAAATGGCACGTTCTCAGTGAAAGAACAGTAAAGAAGTTAGTTGAAGAGTGTGTCCATCGTATCATTTCATCGTCGGAGTGAAAATAGTGAAGTTCAGAATATTAAATTCGATAAAGAATGGAACTGCCGTCCAAGAAAAATAAAATACGCAAAAGTATAGAAAAGAGTGGGAGGAGCATGATGAACTCAAATGCTGGCTTAAACCTCTACCTGGTGACGAACTGAAAGGGTTTTGCTCACTTTGCCTAGCGTTGTCATTGAGGCTGTTGGCAAAAACACAAAGTACTCATTAGAGATCTATCACAACCAACTACGACTTCAGCACAAACGTCGGCGTCTATGGATGATGATAATGTAATGGAAGATATAATGTTTCAAAATCTTGAATTTTAATCAAGTCCGTTCTATTGTTCCTAAATTCCTTCTTTTTTATTCAGGCATTATAGTACTTTAATATTAATTTGAAAAAAAATAGCGAGAACTGGTGTTTTTTTTCAATCCAAATTTCCAAAATATGGCGACATTTTACACTGGATCTAGTGACAAGATAATTTTTGAGGTGGCAACACTGATACGGAATGCGGCCAGTGTTGCCACCTTGGTGATTTTGTCACTAGATCTGGTGATTTTTCAGAGCTCTTAGCGACATTTTTTCATCGTTTAGCGACTAATTATTTTTTAGCGATTTTTGACTATTTTTCAATATGGAAATTGGGAACACCTAATTGAGACGGAAATATGTATCTTTCTGGACTTAGTCTATGGTCGAGGAGTCCCAAACACTGAGTTATTGACTTTATTGTTTTTGTTTTATCATTCTGAATTCGATTTAAAGTTGGTAGGAAATGGCACGTTCTCAGTGAAAGAACAGTAAAGAAGTTAGTTGAAGAGTGTGTCCATCGTGTCGTTTCATCGTCGGAGTGAGAATAGTGAAGTTCAGCATATTAAATTCGATAAAGAATGGAACTGCCGTCCTAGAAAAATAAAATACGCAAAAGTATAGAAAAGAGTGAAAAAGTATAGGAGGAGCATGATGAAGTCAAAAGCTGGCTTAAACTTCTACCTGGTGACGAACTGAAAGGGTTTTGCTCACTTTGCCTAGCGATGTCATTGAGGCTGTCGGCAAAAACACAAAGTACTCATTAGAGATCTATCACAACCAACTACGTCTTCAGCACAAACGTCGGCGTCTGTGGATTATGATAACGTAATGGAAGATAAACGTTTCAAAATCTTGAATTTTAATCAAGTCTGTTCTATTGACTGTTACTAAATTCCTTTTTTTTATTCAGCCATTCTATAATTATAATAAAAAAAATATAGCGAGAACTGGTGGTTTTTTTTCAATCCAAATTTCCAAAATATGGCGACATTTTACACTGGATCTAGTGACAAGATAATTTTTGAGGTGGCAACACTGAATGCGGCCAATGTCATGTCGACCAGACCAAGCTTTCAAATTAATGTGTCAGTGACGTCAGTGTCAGTCAAGTAGCTTTTCATTGAAATGAAATGATTGAATTCATTTTTCATTCCAAATAGTAGGTACTATAATTATCAATTCATTCGTATGTTTTATCTAAATTTTTACGTGTTTTCCTGCTTTTTGTGAAATACTCATACATAAACTTACGCTTTCTTCCCATGGACATAGGCAGGAAGTATAGGACGCCACCTGCTAAGCTACAAACGTGACTTAAAACGCTAAGCCTCTCTCGTATTAGTATTTAGTACGCAACTCAATAGTGTTTGCTTCTAGTTCTTTTTGAGTCTAAAAATGGAAAAACTGCCAATATGTAGGATGTGTTTATCGGAGAATGTCCGCATGTATATAGTGGTCAACAGGAATCTGCACAATCTTTATGAGAAGCTCACTGATGTTCCAGTAAGTTGATATGTGTAATAAGGTTTAAGAAAACTACTTATTAGGGTATATGCCTCCTACAAGAAGATTCATACTACCTATATGAAGTTTTGGTAAGTGTTGGCTTAGGTGAAAATGGGAATCACTGGCATCGTGAAGGACCACAGTGTAAGAAAACCTTGACTGAAAATAAAAAAGCATATTAAGTCTCCAATCTGCCTTGAGCAAGAAGCATTAAGTACCATGCACTGTTGGCTTGGAAAGCATTATAGAAGTAATTTCTTCATTAAAACAAAATTAGTGTAAGACATATTTAATTGCAGTTTGTAACTGAAGATAGTAGACCGATTCTTGCTTGTTCCTTCTGCTGCACTAAACTGAAGAAATGCTACCGATTACTGAGACAATGTCTGGAAGCCGAGGAGCTGTTTGCTCAGATGATTAATGAGGGTTATGAGGTGAGATATTCTTCAACAGCCATTTATTCTTATAATTTCTCACTTCAGTGTAATGTGGAAGTGATACCTCTCAAGCTGATACCGTTAGTGTTTGGATTTTGAGCCAAGTTTACCATCAAGTGTTGAATAGTGTTATGTAAGCTTTCGACAAATGTAGGTGTTTAAAATGATTACATGTTAAAGGTGTTAAATGCTCCACAATATATTGCTACAACTTCTGTATGAAACTAGAATGAGTTTGAAAACAGTCCTCTTTCATGTCAGTGCGAGCTATGCAACAATAGCTTGTGGCAGTATCCTTACTTGTGGAGGCTCTTTTAAATGACTTAAGTACAATGAAAAAGCAACCAAGTGCAGCAAGTAACATAATATAAAAGTTATTGTTTTTTTTTAATTTGAGTTGATTGAATAAATTATGACATATTAAAAAAAAAACTTTTTCAATCTCGTTCAAACCAATTTTCGGTGGAAGTTTGCATAGTAATGTACATCATATATTTTTTTCAGTTCTATCATTCCCTTATTTTAGAACTTACAGGGGGGGGGGGGGACATTTTACCACTGTGGAAGTGTCTCTCGTGCAAATTATAGTAGAAACCACAATATCATTTTTGAAGACCTATCTACCCCACACGTAAGGGTTTGATGAAAAACTTGTGTGTAAATCTTAATGCGGTTCACAGAATACATCTACTTACCAAGTTTCAACAGTATAGTAGTATGTGTATAGTGTGGCAAGCGGTTTTTTTTGGTAGTTTGGAAATGAAAACCGTATTCACTTTACACATTTATTACATAAGACCCAGAAATCAGGGAAGTAGGTTATAAGGTCTCTAAAGTACTGGTTCACTGGTCACTGTAGTTAGAAGGTAAGAACGTTACTGCCCTGGGCTTGGCTACGTCGCAGCACGTGGTCCGGCGCGAGGTCACAGGGCAGGCAGCAGAGTGGGGGAGCGACCCCAGAAGTCACCAGGCGTGGGCAGCACCATGCAGGGATGATTGACCGTGGGTGGAGGCACGTGGGAGGACTCAGGCAGGTGGCGGGCGTGGGGTCTCGGCACCCACGAGCCACGTGGATGGCAGGTTCAGGCGGCGGTAGCGGCCGCGTGGGTAGTCCGCGTGACAGGCGTCTCTCCAGCGATAGGGCGGAGGCAGCGATGACGTCAGTCAGCGGTATACAGGAAGTGTAGCCTAAGACTGTAACCCTGAAATCAGCGCAAGGCGGGTGCGGACTGCAAGCCTCCGTCAAACTATGCGTCTCCCAGCCGTAAGCCCAAAGCAAGGTGGATGAAGGAAGACTCACCCAGCGTGGCGGCCTACAATTATAGGTTATGCCGTGCACATGCCGCGGGCATTCTCGGAGGTCCCTCGCCGCGTGGCCAACCGATTTAAGCGAACAGCAAGGCGCAGCGCGGTGAGACAAGCATAGCGTAGAATGCGAGAAGCATGCGCACGCATTCACAGAGAGGTACAGTAATCTGGCAGAAGCCACTATCGGTAAATAGCTTCATAGTGGGCCTGCCGAGAACAATTACAATAGCTGCCAGACCGCCCAGACATGACACAAATAAGAGTATAGGCAATCACTCTGAGCACTTAACCGTTTATCTCGGGGTTATGTAAACTTACTGCTTGATAGCGGTGGGTAACTCCGGAGGTACTGATCCAAAGGAGCCGGTACCGAACGCGGATACGTAAACCTTATTTATTCCTCACAATCCTTACCGGCACCGCGGTACCAAATGATTCCGGAGCGCGCGTTCACTGTTCACTCTCGTTCACTCGCTCAAGTCATTCGGAAGTACTCGGAACACGTCGTATCGCTCTAACTAACCAACTGTTCAATTCAAAATGTGCCAAATGATCCAGTGAACCAAATGAATAAAATGTTCTGCGAAACCGGGGAACCAAAATGAGCGAGTGAGTGCCGGTGCCAAACGGTGCCAAAGGAATAAATAAGGTGAACCGGTACCGGACCCGGAGTCGGAATAAGTGAATCAATTCACTTGCCGGAATAAAGATTACCCACCGCTACTGCTTGATGCGAAGGAAAGAGGACGTTAGGTTTTTTTTTTTTTGTATATAGTATCTCGTATTTGACCTTGAGAGGTCGTGACTACTTAACCGGACTATCCTGTGGCTGCCTTAGGCGGACTCAAAGCCTCCAGCCAGGGGCGTAAAACTACTTACATTACTAAGCGAACGCACGCTAAGGGCACCCCCTGTGGGGTACAGACCGTACCATAACCGTAACTAGAGATGTGCGTTTTAGTTGATCTTTAGGAAATCGACTACAATGCTACAATAGTAGTATTGTTTCGGAAAAAAGTGGCTGTGACATACGGACGGACAGACAGACAGACAGACGTGATGAATCCGTAAGGGTTCCGTTTTTTGCCATTTGGCTCTGTAACCCTAAAAAGGTTTGTGCTTTCGGACTGTGATCACCAGCATATTTCTCTAATGATAACCATATTTTTTACAGCCTAAACGTTTCATATACCATGACCACTTAGAGGCTTTCACTGGGTTTGTTCAATCTCCAATAGTGCACATAAGTATAGAAGATGACTGTCAAACAGGAGGCATTGCTATCAAAGAAGAGTTACCAGCTGTTTGTGAGGGACAAGGTGACATTATTGAGCCAAAAGAGGAACATCAAAGTGATGGTACGTTTTAAGAACATAATATTATTACAATTTATGATATTATAAACTATTAATTTTATATTGATCAAAGATGTAATGAAAATGTATTGTTTCTTTTGCTGAAAAGGTTGTTTTTCTCCCAGGCACCGTCAGAATCTGTCGTCGCTGGCCCTAGGGGATCTACCCTTTGTCCAGCGACGACCGATTCTGACCATAAAGTGATCTCAAACATTTTTGGCAATACCTTTAGGATCACTGATGCCGCCGACGCTCACAGGTACACTTAGCTCACGGTTCATCTTGTGAATATTCTTCCAGAAGTTTGAAAAATTCCTCACTGAAAAATTTGAAGCAAGAATATCCATCTTTATTTGTTCTTGCCTGCTCTGACACAATTTTAGTTTGGACTTAAAATCCCTCCGACTATCACACATTTGTTTATAAACAGTACCGTTTAATGGTCTACCTGCAAACATCCATAGCTGAAACCCTAGCCTAGCTTTTCTGTGAGTGCCTGCGACATGCCTGTTTCACCCGGTGATGTATCCACCCTTCCTGAAACATTTACGACTGTAGGATCTAACAGACGCATGCGCTAAAATATTTATAATTCTAGTGTACATTTTATTCAACAAGGCCTTATGTACCGGGTCAGAACAGAACGTATCAGCAAATAAACTGAATTTTATTGGGAAATCCAGCCCCTTGAGCTCCTCGTGGCATAGGCTATGATATAAATCAATCTGCTTAACTTCTCTTCTGGCCCAGATCATACCGTCACAAACTAGCTTATTATCAACAGCACACTTAACAGCAATCTTATATAAATCACATTTTACATGTGAGAGTAATCAGACCAGTACACGTCATGCTGCACCCACACATTATGGACAGTCTCTTGAGCGGCTTGTGTAACCGCGTTGTTCTTCTACACTACGCAACAGATTTTGATGCGGTTTTCACCATCATTTAGAGAATTTATTCCGGAAGGCGTATGTTTATAATAATACATTTATGTTAAACTTACATTTATTAAAGAAACAGGATGTTTTGTCAAGTCATAAAACCGTGCGAATTAGGAGCGGGTTGCAAGTTGATAATAAAAGAGTAACTATTTATAATATGTGTCTTCATTCGACGACGTTCCCCACTCAGTGGAAGATCACGCGGGTTATTCCCCAAGTACCCAAGGGCAAGGCGGGGTCGGACTTAACTGGTTATAGACCGGTGGCCGTGCTGTCGACGCCGGCCAAGGTGGTCGACTCTGCGATCCAGCGCTCCATGCTGCAGCAGGTGCGCGAGCAACTGGCTGACGCACAGCATGGCTTCCGGCCGGCGCGAAGCACTGCCACCAATCTGCTGAACTTTATGGCGCAGGTGGTGCCGGTGGTAGATGCTGGTGGGCAGGTTGATGCTGCTTATTTTGATTTAAAAAAAGCTTTCGATACCGTCGACAATGACGTCTCACTGACTAAGCTCGCAAAAGTCGGCTGCACACCACATCTATTGAACTTCTTCGCCAGTTATTTGAAAGATAGACAGCAGTACGTTGATTATAATGGGTGTGAATCCTACCCATATTACACCTGGTCCGGTGTGAGCCAAGGCAGCAATATGGGGCCTCTCGAATTCATCATAATGATGAACGATTTGCCAGAAGTCTTTAAACATGGCACTTATTTATTATTTGCGGATGACCTTAAGTTGCTGCTCCAGGTTAATAGTGAATCCGATTGCGAACGATTGCAGGAGGATATATATAGGGTAGTGGAATGGAGTCAGGACAACGGGCTTTTCTTTAACGTGTCGAAGTGCTCGGTGATGAGCTTTACGCGCGCGCGTGCCCCACTAATGCACGAGTACGTGGTGGGCGCTGCGCCTATGCAACGAGTCTCTGAGGTACGGGATTTGGGGGTTACTGTTACTCCTGAACTATCGTTTCGCGATCATTACGGGGATCTGTAAAAGGGCGTTTAGAAACTTGGGATTTGTTCTGAGGCAGACAAGGCACTTCACTAACATCCCAACAGTCAGGGTCCTGTATGACGCACTTGTTAGGAGCCATTTGGAACATGCTGCTGTCATATGGGCTCCGCATGAGGCCAAGTACTCGGTAATGCTGGAACGCGTACAAAATAAGTTCATGCGCCATTTGTACAAGAAACTATGGGGTATATCCGTTTTACCCGTTGATGTACCCCACTCTGTTTGTGCTCGGTATGGTCGGAAACAACCAACTGAGGGTGCGACGTGAGTTCACGCTTGTGGCGTATATGGTTAGGTTACTTCGTTGAATTGAGCATAACCCGGGAGTACTGCAGCGCCTGTGTACCGGACCGATATGTGTGGAGGCGGCGCTACCCGCCGCTGCTGGCTGTGCCGGCTGCCAGGACCAACCTTCTCGCCAAAGCACCATTGACCCGTGCAATTCGGGTGATTAACGATCTTCACGGGAAAATCGATGTATTTACAAGCCATTAGAGTGAATTTGCAAAAATAATATTGTTTGTTTTATGTTATAGTGTAAGTTAGTAAATTAATTAAGTACTAGTATTTTTAAGTTTTTCATAGTTTTTAAATTTATATTGTAGGATAATTTTAAGACCTCGATATCGCATTAGGTATCACCTGTAATGATAGTTGTAAGGGAGATTTTAATAAATAAATAAATAAATAATCTGTGAGTGAGTAGTCCCGACTGTTTTTGTTTACTTACAGAGCTAGAACCGGAAAATACAGACAATAGTTGTCTAGATGCAGCAGATATACCACTACAACATTCTGAGTCAGAGAATCAATCAGATTTAGAAGATGACGTGCTTTTCATGAAGTTTATAACTGATGTGGATGAAGAACAAGTTTCATCTATGAAGAAACGAAAAGCCAGGAAGTCGAAAAGTAAGTATTAGTTACTCTATAGGTAAGCAAGCAAGTTGTTGAAGTTACCAAGTTAAATGAAATCACTTAAAGAATAAGATTTTTACATAAATAGTCCCCCCTTTTCACTCCTTTAAAGGTTACAAACCTGCATTATGCAAGGAAGCCATGCGTTCTTAGATTCTGTAGTTTCAGCTGTGCGTTATATATGTAGATTCATAAGGTGTATTTATTCATACACGAAATATTTGAAGAGGGGAACAGAAGCTATAGAAATGAAAAAAATAAATATTTAAGAATCTAATTAAAAAAATGTAATAATTTAATAGTACTTAACACACATAAAAATACTCGCTCTTTCATATTTTGTAACATCCATTACGCTAGTTTCTACGAAAATACTACGTAGAAACTACTTTCATTGAAGCGGGCGAGGTTATGGCGGCGCGCTTAGATGTCACGTGGCTTTTATGAATGATCAAAAGAGACCCGAGCCGCTGCGCCGGCGCCGAGCACGTGTGTTTCTTCAGTTTCCTCGCCCCCCGGCCGCCGCACCGCCCGCTGCCGTGTTCAGTCCCGCGCGAACCGCATTTTGCACTTGTCGCGGCTTAACTAACGTGGAACGCATCGCGCTTCGCTCAAAAACGTAACAATGTCGAAATATTCCAACCAGGAGTACTAGAACATGGTGGACTGCTACAATGAGGGTGGACTTATTTTGCTTACAGCACAAACCCCCTTCCTGGGGATCCTAGGAGCTCTACAGCGGCAACGGGACTACGGGGTCTACATGCCCCCAGCTGCAGACGGAGGCAGGCCTGATCTTACGCCGTTAGACTTCCATGTGTGGGGTAGGGATAGACCTGATTTATGGGAATGACGGCCAGACCATTTCTAGTGCGGAACAACAAAACGTGAATTGTGAACGCTTGTGTACGCAGTGATGGCTAGAGATAGAGACATTATTAAAAGTGCAAGGTCACATTATTTAACGTGCAACTGCAGGGCGAATATGTACAGCAATTTTGGTGTAAATAGTGTCAATAAAAACTACGTCGTTATGAGGTATGTACATTTTAAATTGTTGTAAATAAGTTGATTCTAATTTTAAACACGTTTGCCTAATTATTGTTACAATAATGGGGAAGGCAACTGTCAAAATGGCGCTGTCGTAGCTAGATCCCAACACAAGCTAATAATACAAGGCGTGATGTGGTTTTATTTTATTTTAGCGAAAATTGACGCTTTGTTGTGTTCCACTATACTACGAAGTTGGAGTCCACAATTTCCCGTAAGCCCCTAAAATTATGAGATTTTGGTTTAAAGCTCTTCGTAGAGATTTTTTTGAGTTCGAGTTTATGTCGGAAACATTTTGAAGAAAGTGATTACGAGGAAATATTCAAGGTTTAAAATTCTGACACTTTCCATTCTGATACTTGATTTAAAATACTGAAATCACCGAAAATAAGGAAATAGTGAAATAAAATCAAACTCATGAATGAACATAAAATGAAATGAATGAACGAAATGTCAAATTTATTGTAGGCCGCAGGGACCTAGCTATGGTCACGCCATCTACAATTAGCTTTGCCCGACCTTCCCCATTAGTTGCATACCGTATGCGGTGGGATAACTGATTTTCGCGTAAAATAGTCATGTTTCTACTAACAATGTTGTTTGCCTACAAAAAGATTGGTCAATAAAACGTATAATCTTACCGTAATGCAGTTATTTTATAGTTACAAAGGTCTTTGTGGTTATTTTACGAAAAACATAGCCAGCTATTTATACCGTTAACCACTGGGAGGCGAAACAGCGTGTACCTTCAACAGTCCAGTCCACATCTGCCAATCTGGTACGATTTTTGATAAAATAAACTCGCGCTATGCACTTGTTACAGTTTATATCTGTACAAATACGTAGGTACACAACCTATCAATCAGCTGACAGATACGACTCGACGCACAGTTCGTAACCTAACAGAAGTCATTACCTTATGCGAATTCGCGTTGCGTCAGCTGTTTATTAGTTCTTACCTAGTTTACATCTAGTAGATTGATAGAGAGTGTAACACTATAGAATGTGAATATGTTTTAATCGCATCTGAAACGTCTCGATACTCGCTCGTAAAAGTCGTGACCTCACAGAGGCCATCGCGCCCGCGCCTCTGCCCCGCCGCGTCTGTCGTTCATAGAGTGGGCCGTAAAGGTTTTATGCAAAATATCTCAAGCAGTTTTAAATTATGATAATTAAGTAAAATAAAAAAAAACATTTACAAATTAAAAAAAAAGCGTTTCTATAGCTTCTGTTCGATCTATAGATGTCCCTCTTCAAATATTTCGTGTATGAATCGATAACCTTATATGTCAGTCAGTCAGTTTCTCCTTTTCTAATAGCATAAGCATAATCAGCCTATAACGTTCCCACTGCTGGGACACAGGCCTCCTCTCAGTGAGAGGTAGTGAGCCGTAATCCACCACGCGGGCTCAGTGCGGGTTGGTAGATGTCACATGTCTTCGAATTTTTGGTTCTAGGACATGCCGGTTTCCTCACGATGTTTTCCTTCACCGTTTTGAGAGCAGTGGTGATTAAATTATTTACACAAAGTAAAGCGCCTGCTTGGGTTCGAACTCACGACCTACAACTCGTAAGTCGGGACCGTTACCACTGGGCCACCACTGCTCATCACCTTTTCTAATGTAAAAGTAAAATTACTCAATAATAATGATTGCTTGAACAACGTTACTAAATTGCCACCTTTTCCAAAAATTATCGTTGAAAAAAGGTGAGATATAAAGTTATAGCCTTCTAAATACAGATAAATATGCTACGAATTCCCCCCTTACAGACCATATTAATTATGTCGATGTAAGATAAAACTTATAATTGATTCATCTTGCAAAGCGCTATTATTTTGATTCGTAACATAACATAACATCACGCCTGTAATCCCAGAAGGGTTAGGCAGTGGTGTACCTTATAGTGTTGATTCGTGTGCCTGTAAATCTGCTTTCAACATACGTACTTACCAGCTTTATGATCACAGGGGCGACCGTTGCGAAGAAACCAAAACTGGAAACTCGAAAAACCAAACTAGAAGATGCAGTAACTACCGAGGAAACGGAAAAAGACAAACCAGACTCGAAAGTTATCCGGACAACTCAAAAACGTACGTCCAAAGCTGGCACATATTTCAAAGAGCCTTACAAATGTGATCAGCGTAGCTTTAATCGATTAAAAAAATATATACAACATACTCGTACACAAATTGGTGATAAACCTTACAAGTGTGATGTATGTCAACGTTGTTTTAGGCAAAAGGGACATTTAACAAAACATATTCGTATACACACAGGTGAAAAACCTTTTAAGTGTGATGTATGTCAACGTAGTTTTAGACTAAGCGTGATTTTAGCAGAACATATTCGTACTCACACTGGTGTAAAACCTTTTAAGTGTGATGTTTGTCAACGTTGTTTTAGACAAAAGGGACATTTAACAGGACATATTCGTACACACATGGGTGAAAAACCTTACAAGTGTGATGTATGTCAGCGTAATTTTAGTATAATGGGTAATTTAACCAAACATATTCGTATACACACAGGTGAAAAACCTTTTAAGTGTGATTTATGTCAACGTAGTTTTAGTCACAAGGCACAAGTAACAACTCATATTCGTACACACACTGGTGAAAAACCTTATAAGTGTGATGTATGTCAGCGTAATTTTAGTACAATGGGTAGTTTAACAAAACATATTCGTATACACACAGGTGAAAAACCTTTTAAGTGTGATGTATGTCAGCGTAGTTTTAGTACAATGGGTAGTTTAACAAGACATATTCGTATACACACAGGTGAAAAACCTTTTAAGTGTGATGTATGTGAACGTAGTTTTAGTTACAAGGAACATTTAACAACTCACGTTAGTACCCACACTGGTGAAAAACCTTACAAGTGTGATGCATGTCAGCGTAATTTTAGTACAATGGCTAGTTTAACAAAACATATTCGTATACACACAGTTGGAAAACCTTTTAAGTGTGATGTATGTCAACGTAGTTTTGGTCGAAAGGATGATTTGCTAAGACATACTCGTATACACACTGGTGTAAAACCTTTTAAGTGTGATGTATGTCAGCGTAATTTTAGTATAATGAGTAATTTAACAAAACATATTCGAATACACACATGTGAAAAACCTTTTAAGTGTGATGTATGTAAACGTAGTTTTAGTCACAAGGCACATTTAACAACTCATATTCGTACACACACTGGTGAAAAACCTTTTAAGTGTGATGTATGCCAACGTAGTTTTAGCCGAAAGGATGATTTACTAATACATTCTCGTATACACACTGGTGTAAAACCTTTTAAGTGTGATGTATGTCAGCGTAATTTTAGTATAATGGGTAATTTAACAAAACATATTCGTATACACGCTGGTGAAAAGCCTTTTAAGTGTGATGTATGTCAACGTGGTTTTAGTCACAAGGCACATTTAACAACTCATATTCGTATACACACTGATGTAAAATGCATAATTCCTATTTTGGGGTCCTAAAATACTTAATAGCCAAGTAACTGTGACCAAGTTTGCTGTAGCGCTCGCCGGACACTGCCGCGGCACGGCTCGCTTCGCTCGCTCGGGTCGCGCACGGTTGGTCACAGTTCTTACCAATTTTTTTTTTTCTGGGTTGGAAAATCCTCATGGATGTCTTCCGCCATGGGGCGGGCGCTATTACTGACTCTAAACCACCCCGGTGTTCCATCTCACACCTACGTCGGAGTCGCGGGGCTCCCGAACCAGAGGTCGAGCACTGGCCGGACCGCCTCAATGGTGACGAGACTGACGGTAGGGCGTGAGAGCCTGTCCCGGCATTCCGCCACCAGGACTTTGCAGCTGCGACCGACGCTGCTCCATATGGCGCTGCATTGGCCGCTCGCCCCGTGCGCTCGCTTCCTCGCGCCACCGATAAAGTGACGCGAGCACCTTCGTCTCTAGGTCCCAGGGCGGGGATCCGGCCAGTACACAAGCGGCCTCGTAGGAGATCGTACCATGACCCCTTATGACTATGACGGCCATTGCTCTCTGCGGCTTTCGCAGAACAGAGATGCTAGCGGACTCCAGGTCAGCCGCCCAGATCGGGGCCCCGTAAACGGCCATCGATAGCACGATCCCCACGTAGAGCCGCCTACAAGCGGCGCTCAGGCCCCCCAGATTGGGAAGCAGCGTTGACAGCGCCCCAACCGCGCCCAACAACTTGGGCGCCAGCCGCCGAAACACCATGGCCTCCGACTTGTTGAGGGCCAACTCCAGGCCTAGGCGCCGTATGCAGATCACCAACTGTGAAACCGTAGCTGTCGCCAGCAACGCTGCCTTCCTGTACGAATCCCCCGGGGCCGTGACCAGCGTGTCGTCCGCGTAACACGTCAGGTCTTCGCCCGGTGGGAATTCGCCAATCAGCACCCAGTCGTACCCGATGTTCCATAGGAGCGGCCCTACGACCGTACCCTGCGGAACACCGCACGACACTTGGCGCTGGTTTCCATCACGTCCCATGTAGGTGACACACCTCTCCGCCAGAGAAGCCCTAACGATCCGGCGGAGGTAGAGAGGCACCCGATGATACCTCAGTGCCTCCTGAATACAACTCCAGGGCAGGGTGTTGAAGGCGTTGGATATGTCCTAGGATACCGCCACCACCACCCCACCCTGGGACACCGTTTCCTCCGCCAAGATTCACAGTACTTTTTTTGACTTTTTACCTGACGAGCGGCCCCTCCTCGGGTTCCTCTTTGCGTCACCGTGGGGGTCCAAGCCACGGTTACTGAGCCCCCCCCCGCCTCGTCAATGCAGGAACCCACCGGGGGGGAGGAGTCACAGTTTTAACCTAACCTAACCCATTAGGACGGACTGCAACAAACAATTGGGGAACACAAGCATTTCTATACAGTGTCTTATTAAATTTGTTAAAGAAACTCCTCAGACGTGACGGGTATCGTTAACTTAAAACTCTACAAAAAAATAAATAATATGATGATTTCTTTTTTCTGCAGAGTATCATATTATTTCTACAGAGTTATATATTTGTTGTTTGACAGCTACAATGCAGTGTTTATTAAATAAGTGTATGTTAATTAAACATCGCGATAACGGTGTATAAAGTTTTACTTGTTGATAACAATTGTTGAAAGTTTTTATAAAACGTAGATCATTGAGCCGTTAGTGTGCGTACGTAGCTCAGCTCGAGCTGCGTATGTGAGTGTGGGCTCGTGTCGCGGCTGTTGTTACGACCGATCATTATTATTATGTATAAATTAAATATATATTCACAACTTTTTGACTTTAATTTTTTTTTATGGCGGAACTGCCTAGTGACCCTCATTGGCATGTCCGAAAGCAACACAGTGATGCATTTTACAGCGCATTTGACTTAGACTTTGAATGAATTCCCCGTATTTTTATCTAAAGCAATAGTATTTTTGTACATCCAAGAACAAAAAAAGCTATCACAAAGCTCTCAGTAACACGTCAAAAAACCAGTCATTGCTAATGGTATTCTGTAACGCGTTTTTACACACGATTGTTACACTATCGAATTTCGATTTAATTAATAATGGTTAATTAAATCGAAATTTGATAGTGATGATGAACGATGATGAAGAGATCTTAATTGCTTAAGTGGCAGTAGTCAGGGCACCTTGCTCACAGAACAGATGGCCGATGGGGCCGAAAGGTTCTGGAATGGTGCCCGCGTACCGGAAGACGTAGCGCTGGAAGGCCTCCCACAAGGTCAACGGGTGACGTTGTGAAGGCCGCGGAAATCAACTGGATGCGGGAAGCACAGAACCGGTCGAAGTGGCAGTGCTGTGGATGTCCAGCCAGAAGTGGACGTCTTTCGGTTTAAACTCAAACTTAAACTCAAATCATTTATTTCAAGTAAACCAATTACAGGCACTTTTCAATTGTCAAGGTAGGTCGGTCAGAAAAATGTGCCCATTCCAAAGCGTACTAGTAGCTATGGAGAAGAACTGGCAAGAAACTCTACTGACACCTGACACTGACATTTAGACACATACAACTTGCTTGACGCGAAGTGAAAGTCATTTTCATACCCAAACTAGGCAAATCCGACTACACACAACACAAAGCCTATAGGCCTATAAGCCTCACATCCTTCCAACTGAAAACCCTCGAGAGTCTGTGATAGATACATTCGAGACGGACCTCTTCAGGTAAAACCACTTCACAAACAACAACATGCGTACTCCACAGGCAGAACAACGGAATCTGCGTTACATAGCGTAGTTTCCAAGACTGAATGCACAGTGACCCACAAATGCTCAGCACTAGCCGTCTTCATTGATATCGAGGGCGCCTTTGACAAAACCACGTTTGGTAGCATCAACATGGCCCTCGACAGACACAATATAGACCCTGAGCGGGTGGATCACTAATTTGCTCAAACTGAGAGCTGTACAGGTACTCGTAACAGTGAACGACACTACAAGGGCCATTGTGGCGAAGGACTGCCCGGAGGGGGGCGTTCTCTCGCCGCTTATGTGGAACTTGGTTGTAGACAGCCTCATCAGAACACTGAAGGACAAATGCTACTTTACTGTAGGCTATGCCGATGACATTGCCATGATAATAAATGGCACCCACAAAAATACCCTATGCGACCAAAAGCGCCAAGCCTTGAAAATAGTAGAGGACTGGTGCAACAGACACCGGCTATCCATCAACCCCACAAAAACTGAACTGACTCTCTTCACAAAAAAGATGAAACTGACGACACTACAACTACCACGCTTCTTCGGAACTACCCTAAGCCTATCAACCGAAACCAAATACCCAGGCATCTATTTGGACAAACAGCTGAATTGGGCAAAACACACCAACTACATCGCTACAAAAGCCAGCATATCTCTGTGGCAGTGCAAGCGAATGCTTGGCAGACTAACTGGGGGATTAACCCCAAGGTTACCTACTGGCTACACACTACTGTCATTCGACCAATTATCACGTACGGTTCGTTGGTCTGGTGGCCTTGGATAGACCTGAGCACAGCCCAAAGAGATCTGGAACATTTATCGGGAACCCTAAGCGAAGATTCTAGGGTCAGGCACATACGCATAAAGGAGGATGCGGCCAAACGCCAACCAGTGTTGGCATCACCCTGCGACAAAACCCCGAAGCAACAATACTTTCAAAAGCACTATAACATCGTTCTCTCAGAAGAACAGTGTGACTACTCAGGCCCAAATGAGATGAGACTGACGGCTCGGAGACCGGATCTGGGACCGGAGTCGGAGTCTTCTCACATGACCTCAATATAAGCATATGAAGTACGCTGGGAATTTTCAACACCGTCTATCAGGCGGAGTGTGTGGGCATTATACAAGCGGCGTATGGCATAGAAGCCAGGAAAGTTTCGGAAACCCATATACGTATACTCCCCGACAGCGCCTCAGGCCTATAACATCACGCCTTGTTTCCCCGAAGGGTTGGGCAGAGGTGTACCTATAGTACACCCACATTTCGCCAGTTATGTTTAAGTCCCATGTAATAGGGGGCGAGCCTATTGCCATCTACCGGGCACAAATCCAGACTTCGGGCTGCTCCTGAGAAATTCCAGATAGAAAATCCCAATAACACGTTGCCCGACCTGGGGATCGAACCCATGACCTCATGCAGTCTCCTCAGCAGTAGCTATTGCGACCACTAGACCAACGACTAGTCCTCCAATAATAGGGGAAAAAAATATAACCTCGAGTAGAATGACACAATGCTCTAGAACGAGTAATGGTATCCAACCGCAATACAGTGACACTACAGTGGATAAAAGGACACAGTGGATCGCTAGGCAACGACGCAGCTGACGAGCTAGCCAGGAGAGCATCCAGCACGTCGGCCTGCGGCCCTGTTTTAAAATGAACGTAGTATTTGTCATGTCCCTAGATAATTGTTCTCATTCACAGACATCGAACGTATCTGTCAAACAAACATGATGACTGTTTATCATTTCTCGTTCTCGTTCGCACATACGTTCGCGCGGTTTACAATGTCCGAGATCGAAAATACCTATTAGACCTAATAGACCGATTACGAGTCAGCGTACGGAAACGTTTCTTCTAGTACAGTGCGAAGATACGTTTCCTATTCGTTCATCGTTCATGAACTACATAAGACTAGTCTACATTTCTACAAGAGTAGAAATGTAGACTGTTGTTTTATTGGGTCTTTGATAATCCTTGAATCCCTGGAGCATCACGCTGAATGCTATTCCTGGCTGAACCAAAACACGATAGTTTGGCGACGAGATGGAGGTCAGTAATAAAAGTTTTATCGAAAACTTACCTGTATTCGATAACGACGCTCAAAGTTTCGCAAGCTGGTAAGAGATTTTTGAAGAATACTGTACGCTAAATAGCGTCCCGCTAGAGAATATCAGCAACGTCAGAAAGTCTACAGGGTAATAACGCCAGTCACCAGCCGTGCTACCCATGTGGGAGGAACCACAATAAATCAATGTGTCCAGCTCGTTCATGGAAGTGATAAATGATAAATAAATAAATGATTTTATTTCTGTAAGTAGGTTTTTACAAACACTTTTACACGTCAATACTATTTTAAAAGTAGATGAGATCGGCGTTTCCTATCTGACTACTCTGAGAAGAAACGCCAAAACAAACTCAAGAGGTCACAGTCTCTTTTAAAGTCCAGACATAATCTTGGTCAGGTCATGTGAAGACCATGTGGATTGATGTCTGAAATGGTATTTTGAGGAAAGAACCACACAGAATGAGTGGACCTGTCCAGTCAGTGCACGCATTTGTCAGAAATCATGCAGCTCAACACAACACTTAAGGAGCTCAACGATTCGACAAACATTACCAAAGAAAGGACATTTGGGTAGGCCGCATAAATTGCTCAAACTGCCAGACCATGATTAAAACTAATTTTAAAAATTAAAAATAGATTGCGATAAAAAAAACAACAAATCCACACTGCCTTCACATTCACAATAATTAAAATATTATAATACTTTACAAAGTAAATTTTCACGTCATTGTATAGTATGTCAAAGTGTAAAAATCCGAGAATAAACATGGTCAGATCATATGAGGACTCTGTAGACTGGTGTCTGAAATGGTCTTTTGAGGAAAGAACCACACTGATTTGAGTGGACCTGTCCAGTCAGTGCATGCATTTGTCAATCATGGTGCAGCTCAACTCAGAACTAAGGAGCTCAACGATTCCACGAACAATACAAAAGGAAGGACATTTTGGTAGGCCGCGTTAAGTACTCAAACAGCCAGACCGTGATTAAAACAACTGAAAGAACAAAAAAACAATGACTCACATAGTCCTCACATTCTCAAAAATTAAAACAATTTTATACTTTAAACAGTAAATATAAAGATGTCATTGTTTATCTAAAAAATCAAAAATAAAAGTTTAACAGCAAATTAAACATCGACAATATCTGTGTAAACTTATTGGAGCAGCTTAATCCCAAGCCTTCTTGTCGTCAATATAGCCTTTGACAGTATAATAGGCATTCTGGCATTATTTCCGCTTTATAAAAGATTTGAATTTATTAAGGCTTAGTTCTTGAATGTGGCTAGGAAGTTTATCATAAAAACGAATACTTTGACATTTAAACGAGCTACCTATTTTCTTGAGTCTGGTAGTGGGAACAACAAATTTGTGTTTGTTCCTAGTATTCATGTTATGGATATCACTGTATTTTTTAAACAGATTAATATTTTTATGTGCATACAAAAGATTTTCATAAATATACTGAGAAGGCACAGTCATTATATTAATCTCTTTAAATTTGTCTCTGAGGGAGTGTCTGGGACTTAGTTTATAAATTGAACGAATTGCCCTTTTTTGTAAAACAAAAATTGTCTGAATATCGGCGGCATTTCCCCACAAAAGAATACCGTACGACTTCACACTATGAAAATAACTAAAGTATACTAAACGGGCTGTCTCTAAATCAGATATATTACGAATTTTTCTAACGGCGTATGCTGCAGAGCTTAGTTTTTTTGACAATTTACCTAAATGGGGGCCCCATTGAAGCTTGGCATCCAAAGTTATGCCTAAGAATACTGTGGTGTTTTCGGGTTTCAACTCTTCACCCTTAATAAGAACACTAGTTTCTACTTGTCTAACATGAGGTATCGTAAACTTAATGCATTTAGTTTTTCTCTCGTTTAGAAGTAAGTTATTAACATTAAACCAGTTACCTACTTTAGCAAGGGCGCTATTTACATTGTCAGTAACCAGCTGCTGACGTTTGAGTTTAAATAAAAGTGAAGTGTCGTCTGCAAACAACACTATATCATGATTATCCTTTATGAGGTAAGGCAAGATACTATATCATGATTATCCTTTATGAGTTAAGGTAAGTGCTATCTTATCGGGACTTTTTGTCGAACCGCACCCGTCCGTTCCGTTATCGCATCAAAGGAGCGCTATCCTCCCCCCACCCTATTCCTGCATGCAGGAGTCCCTCAGGGCTCTGTGATCTCTCCTCTAGCATTCACGCTATTTACCAGCGATATGCCCAAGTGCAGTAAGGCGCAGTTGGCCCTGTTCGCAGACGACACGGTCATCTACTACACCGGCCGCGATCCAGACTCGATATCTCGCATTCTCCAAACCCAAGTCAACAAGCTTGGCGCCTGGTTTAGAAAGTGGAGAATTAAAGTAAATCCCGACAAAAGTCAAGCGGTTCTATTCTCGAAGCCGCGTCACACCCCCTGCCCCCCTCGACCGATCACCATGTTCGGCAAGCCGATCCCTTGGGAGAAGCGAGCCAAATACCTAGGTGTGGTTCTCGACGAACACTTCACTTTTTCAGAGCACATTAAGGCGGCTCGTTAGACTCGCTCTAGGTAGACTCCACTTCGTCCTAAATGCACGTAGCAAATTGTCACTAAAGTGCAAATTGCGTATCTACACAGCGTGCATACGCCCGATCATGACCTATGCCAGTGCAGTCTTTGCACACGCCAAGCCCCATCGCTGCAATAGAATGCAGACCCTCCAGAACAAGTTCCTCCGTAGGATTACAGGCTCCCCCTGGTACGTTAGCAACGAAATCCTCCACGTAGACCTCAGGATTCCCACTATCCGCCAGTTTATGAAACGTATTTCAAAGCGTTCCTTCGAGACCGCCGCGAATCACCGCAACCCTCTGGTTGTGAAGGCCGCTAGCTATATTCCCTCTTCCATCAGTCATGTCCGCCGTCCCAAGCATGTCCTCACCAATACCGATGACCACATAACTCTCATCCAGGAGAGCAGTAGGGCCACCAGTACAGTGCACAAACACAGACCGACTTTCCGACCTCGCCGCCGAGGTCCCTCGCGAAGACCCCGACGTAACTGTCCTCCCCGACCCTTGCTCGACGAAGTGCCAGCCCGCGCCGTAGCTGAGCCTGTAGCTTTAAATTCCGCAGGTAATAATAATATAATCCAGATCCAGCCTGTCCCATCTTGATGTCCTCCCGCCAGCGACGCCCTAAGCCGAGGTCCGTACCCCACAGGGGGTGTCCTTAGCGAGCGTTGGCTTAGTAATGTAAGTAGTTTTACGCCCCTTGCTGGAGGCTTTGAGTCCGCAGGCAGCATCAGGATAGTCCGGTTAAGTAGTCACGACCTCTCAAGGTCAACTACGAGATGCCATACACAAAAAAAATAAAAACATACGTCAAGGATGTGCAGAAATCGCAATCAAAGTAACACAAACCAAGCAACTGAAGTCGAGTCGATATCAAGTCCTGTAAGTAATAGTGTGGACAAGGTAGTTAACTTGTTAACAGATTCTTTTAACATACATAATGTACAGTCAAGTCAGTCAGTGTGTAAACTTCAGTTCTACCAACAAACATGTACTTGTATATCTTGTGATATTCCATGTGATCCTAATTGTGACATATGAGAGTAGTAAAAAAAAAGAGACATATGAGGTTCTCAATATTAATTAGTGATGACTGGCTTGCAACTGTGCAATTAAGTGATTCTGAAGTAAAACGCATTAAGGATATCCTTTTAAATACGGACTTTAATGACATTGTAGAGATTCGCTAAAATTTTTGTATTAACGAAGGATCGTATTTATCGTAGGTATTACGCAAAACGGGTTGAGGTGGGTTGTATCAAAAGGATGTAGATGGCAAATTCTACAAAAGAATCATGACGAAATGGGGCACTTGGGTTTTGAAAAGACGCTCGAGCGAATTTAAGATCACTATTGGTTCCACGTATGCATAGATTCACAAAAAAAATGTGACCGCATGCCTTTTCATTCCAAAGCCTTTTCATACAGTCCACATCGACCGTGTAGGACCGTTTGTTACAAGCAAAAGGAAAAAATCGTATATCCTTGTGATTATAGACGCGTACTCAAAGTTTGTTTTAAAACCGGTCAAAAATACAAAGTCGATTATTTTGGTACGTTCGGTGTACCCACGAGATTAATTAGCGATCGGGGTACATCATTTACGAGTTTCAATTTTAAAGGTTTTATTCAAATCGATACAATTATACGATATGGGTCTGTTAAATGTTACACCAATAATTGTTTTTTCGGGACCACTTCTTGTTATAGAAAACGGTTATCGAAAATCATTGAAGTTGAAAAATGCAATTTTTTTAACGGCTTTGGGTATGTTACCATAGTTATCACTATTAATGAACCTTTATCGTTTAGTAATGACAAACTTATTTCTCGTGGAAAAAAGGTATAACAATAACCAAGTTGAAAAGAAATGTTACAATATTAGAAATGTTACTATTTAGGGTTTAAGGTATCGAATGAAGGTATCCGACAAGGTTCTCGTAAAATTAAGTCGTTTCCAATTTTTCACACGTTGACAATTTCTAGGATTAGTCAGTTTTTTCAGACGCTTTGTTAGAGGTTTTGCTGAAATTGCCTCCCCTTTGACAAAACTATTAGAAAAGACGTCACGTGGTTTTGGGGTGACGAACAAGAGACTGCATGCATTAAACTTAAAAACGCTTTAACTTCACGGCCTACCTTATCCTTGTACGACCCAAAGTTACAGACACAAATCTATACAGATGCAAGTAAACATGGGCTGGGTGCAATACTATTGCAGAATCAGGTTGACGGTCTTTTTAAACTCAAATTCGAAGAATCTCATTTCTCATCCTATGAACTAGAAGCACTAGCGCTAATATGCGCTTTATCCGGTTCAGGCCATACGTTCTGTGATTAAACTGTAGGTAAAAAAAAATAGACTTATGAGGTTCTCAATATTAATTAGTGATGACTGGCTTGCAACTGTGCAATGGGGAAGGTCGGGCAAAACTAATTGTAGATGGCGTGACCATAGCTAGGTCCCTACGGCCTACAAAATTTTTGACATTTCGTTCATTCATTTCATTTTATGTTCATTCATGAGTTTGATTTTATTTCACTATTTCGTTATTTTCGGTGATTTCAGTATTTTAAATCAAGTACTTGAAATGGAAAGGGTCAGAATTTTAAACCTTGAATATTTCCTCGTAATCACTTTCTTCAAAATGTTTCCGACATAAACTCGAACTCAAAAAAATCTCTACAAAGAGCTTTAAACCACAATCTCATAATTTTAGGGGCTTACGGGAAATTGTGGACTTCAATTTCGTAGTATTCGAACTCGCCTTGTATTATTAGCTTGTGTTGGGAACTAGCTACGACAGCGCCATTTTGACAGTTGCCTTCCCCATTAGATGATTCTGAAGTAAAACGCATTAAGGATATCCTTTTAAATACGGACTTTAATGACATTGTAGAGATTCGCTAAAAAAACACTTTATTCGCTTTGGTGGTAGCAATTTAAGCGCACAAACAGTGAGGAGACGTCTTGCTGAGGCAAACTTGAAACCATTATAAGGTCTAGTGTTGGGTTACTCAGCACATGTGCTAGCACAGTTGTCGCTACTCACTTGGTTAAAAAGAGTCACTCACTCATTTCATTTTGATGTGCTAGCACACACCACAGATTAGCTACACAGAACATTTTGTATCGTATTGTGAGTTTTGAACGAATCGTAATCATTCTCCCTTTCTCTTTCCCTCATCATCACTCGTGCGAGCTGTGTTACGCGCTTATCCGATTAGTCACTGCCTCACTGGCCGATGAGCCAGTGAGGCGTGTGCCAGCCAAGCCAACTCCATTGAGTGTGTGCCGTGTCGTGTTGTCGTCACTCTACACCACACATCACACTCGCGACTCGCGCGGCGACTCGGAGAGTCACGCGACTCACTGACACACTCACAGCACGTACGTGCTCCCACGCCACCGCAGCCTCGCCTCATTCGTGGTAGCACAGTGTGCTAGCACACTTTGTAAAAAGAGTGCCTCGCACGATCCTCATTCAAAAATGTGTGCTACCCATCTCTATTATGGCCCGCAAATGGCCCCAAACTGGAACGGCAACACCGCAACACCGAATTGCAAGACAGAGATACGTGCGCGAGCACCAACACTGGACACTGGACGATTGGTCTAGGAGGATGAATCGAAATTCATCCTTTACAAGCATGATGGTAGGCAGTTGGTGTACAGAAGACCAGGGGAACGCTTCCATCAAGACTGTGTGGAGGAAAAAGTGGCACACGGCGGAGGCTCAGTACTTGTTTGGGCTGGAATTTCTGCCGAGGCCCGCACCGAGCTCGTGCTAATTCAAAATGGCACTCTGTATGCAGAGAGGTACGTGGAGGAGATCTCTGAATGAGCATGTGGGACCTTTCATGGCGAGGATGAACCGGGATGGCATATTAATGCATGATAATGCGCGTCCCCATACCGCCGGAATTGTAAATGAATACCTTGGAGAGGTCGGTACCGAACTGATGCGGTGGCCAGCGCAAAGCCCTGATTTAAACCCCATAGAGCATGCATGGGACGAGCTTGAGCGTTGCGTAAAACGTCGTAACTCCCCACCAATCACGCTACCCGAGCTCAGACAAGCACTAGTGGAGGAATGGGAAGCCATTCCTCAAAACCGGCTCCGAAATTTGGTGTTCAGCATGCCGAATCGCCTGGAAGCTGCAAGAAGAGCTCGGGGAGACAATACGAAGTATTAAAATTATATAATTTATAAGAGACTTATGCAAAAACTTTAAAATGAAAATCTTATTATATTTAATGGTTAAATGGTTTAGTAAAAAAATTCCTAGGTATGGATATTGAGCAAAAGAAAGGTACAATGGTAATAAGTCAGCAGTCATATTTAACTAGAAGAGTAAGAGTTCTAGAACGTATGAAATGTTAACTTGCAAACCAGTGTCTACCCATATACATAGATCAAAACTATAAGTAGGTATGAAATGTTGAACAGAGAGAAATCAAAATGTCCTGAAATAGAGAAAAAGTGTAGGCAACTTATAGGCAGTCTAATGTACGCAGTTTGTGGTACAAGACCGGATTTATGTGTATCTGTGTGTTTCCTCAGTAGATACCAACATTGCGCTAGTGTTATGTTGTACAAGACATTAAAACGTGTTTTACGGTATTTAAAGGTACATTAAATTACTCATTGTACAGCAGCACAGACAAGGAATTGCAGGGTTTTGTAGATGCAGATTGGGCCGGTGATACCCAAGATAGAAAATTAACAATGGGTTATCTCATTAAAATGTTTAATGGGGAAGGCAACTGTCAAAATGGCGCTGTCGTAGCTAGTTCCCAACACAAGCTAAAAATACAAGGCGTGATGTAGTTTTATTTTATTTTAGCGAAAATTGACGCTTTGTTGTGTTCCTAGATACTACGAAATTGGAGTCTACAATATCCCGAAAGCCCCTAAAATTTGAAGATTGTGGTCTAAAGCTATTCGTAGAGATTTTTTGCGTTCGAGTTTATGTCGAAAACATTTTGAAGAAAATGATTACGAGGAAATATTCAAGGTTTAAAATTCTGACACTTTCCATGTCAAGTACTTGATTTGAAATACTGAAAGCACCGTAAATAACGAAATAGTGAAATTTAATCAAACTCATGAATGAACATAAAATGAAATGAGTGAACGAAATGTCAAATTTATCGTAGGCCCTATGGACCTAGCTATGGTCACGCCATCTACAAATAGCTTTGCCCGACCTTCCCCATTGTACTGTATAATATGGTGTTCTGAAAAACAACTTAGTGTGTCATTATCCTCTACTGAGTCGGAATATGGCTATTCAAGAAGCATGTTGGTTGAAACAATGGGGAAGGTCAGGCAAAGCTAATTGTAGATGGCGCGACCATAGCTAGGTCCCTACGGCCTTTAATAAATTTGACATTTCGTTCATTCATTCCATTTTGTGTTCATTCATGTGTTTGATTTTATTTCACTATTTCGTTATTTTCGGTTATTTCAGTATTTTATATCAAGTACTTGACATGGAAAGTGACAGAATTTTAAACCTTGAATATTTCCTCGTAATCACTTTCTTCAAAATGTTTCTGACACAAACTCGAACTCAAAAAAATCCCTACGAATAGCTTTATACCACAATCTTCTAATTTTAGGGTCTTTCGGGAAAAGGTGCACTTCAATTTCGGAGTATATAGGAACACAATAACGCGTCAATTTTCGCTAAAATAAAATAAAACCACATCACGCCTTGTATTATTAGCTTGTGTTGGGAACTAGCTACGACAGCGCCATTTTGACAGTTGCCTTTCCCATTGCTGTGATTATGATGTAGTCAATAATGAAGTGACACTTTATGAAGATAATCAGTCAGTAATAAAATTAGTTTACAACAGTGAAAATAATAAAAGATTAAAGCATTTATATAACAGGTATCACTTCATTATGGACAAAATAAAAGAAAAATTATTTCTTTTATTTTGTATTTCTTTTATTTTCAAAATAAACTTGCTGATTTGTTAACTAAACCCTTAGGCAAAACTATATTTGTAAAGTTTGTTGGTTTAATATTTTAGTGTCTTAGTTATTATTGTAATGGTTAGTCATAAACTGATAAGGTTTTGTTGTAGGTAATTATAAGAGTAATTAAGTAAGGATTAGTTCATAAAGTTCTAAGATTAAAGGATTCTCGATCTCTTGTAAAGGCGAAGTTATAACATAAGAATTAGATAATTTAAAAAAAAACAATCGTTACAGTTTCAATTTATTGAGGTAAAAGTAAAGAAGGTACAAAAAGTAGAATCAAAATTATGTATTTTTAACAGGGAAAATATTTGTTGAGGTGGGGTGTTAAAATGAACATATCAATTTTTTTTTTTTTGGATGGCATCTCGTAGTTGACCTTGAGAGGTCGTGACTACTTAACCGGACTATCCTGTGGCTGCCTTAAGCGGACTCAAAGCCTCCAGCCAGGGGCGTAAAACTACTTACATTACTAAGCGAACGCTCGCTAAGGGCACCCCCTGTGGGGTACGGACCTCGGCTTAGGACGTCGCTGACGGGAGGACAGCAAGATGGGACAGGCTGGATCTGGATTATATCATTATTATTCGGGGAATTTAAAGCTACAGGCTCAGCTACGGCGCGGGCTGGCACTTCGTCGAGCAAGGGTCGGGGGGGACAATTACGTCGGGATCTTCGCGAGGAACCTCGGCGGCGAGGTCGGAATGTCGGTCTGTGTTTGTGCACTGTATTGGTGGCCCTACTGCTCTCCTGAATGTGAGTTATGTGGTCATCGGGATCGGTGAGGACATGCTTGGGACGGCGGACATGACTAATTGAAGAGGGAATATAGCTAGCGGCTTTCACAACCAGAGGGTTGTGGTGATTCGCGGCGGTCTCGAAGAAACGCTTTGAAATGCGTTTCATGAACTGACGGATAGTGGGAATCCTGAGGTCTACGTGGAGGATTTCGTTGCGAACGTACCAGGGGGAGCCTGTAATCCTACGGAGGAACTTGTTCTGGAGGGTCTGCATTCTATTGAAACGAACGGGCTTGGCGTGTGCGAAGACTGCACTGGCATAGGTCATGATCGGGCGAATGCACGCTGTGTAGATACGCAATTTGCACTTTAGTGACAATTTGCTACGTGCATTGAGGACGAAGTGGAGTCTACCTAGAGCGAAGGCGGCGCGCGAACGAGCTGCCTTAATGTGCTCTGAAAACGAGAGGTGTTCGTCGAGAACTGCACCAAGTTATTTGGCTCGCTTCTCCCAAGGGATCGGCTTGCCGAACATGGTGATCGGTCGAGGGGGGCAGGGGGTGTGACGCGGCTTCGAGAATAGAACCGCTTGACTTTTGTCGGGATTTACTTCAATTCTCCATTTCCTAAACCAGGCGCCAAGCTTGTTGACTTGGGTTTGGAGAATGCGAGATATCGAGTCTGGATCGCGGCCGGTGTAGTAAATGGCCGTGTCGTCTGCGAACAGAGCCAACTGCGCCTTGCTGCACTTGGGCATATCGCTGGTGAATAGCGTGAATGCTAGAGGAGAGATCACAGAGCCCTGAGGGACTCCTGCGCGAATAGGGTGGGGGGAGGATAGCGCTCCTTCGATGCGATAACGGAAGGTGCGGTTCGACAAAAAGTCCCGTAATATGAGCACGAGACGATCTGGCACACCGAGTTGGTACAGCTTATATAATAAGCCGTTGTGCCAGATTTTGTCGAACGCTTTCGCTATGTCGAAGAAGACAGCACCGGTCATAAAACCTCGTTGGAAACCGAAGTTGATGTGTTCGACTATACGGTGGACCTGTTGAACGCACGAGTGTTAGGTTCTAAAACCAAACTGTTCGTTGGGGATGAGGCCCTTTGTCTCGGCGTAGTCTCTGAGGCGCTTATAAATAAGCCTCTCATAGATTTTGCCGAGGACATTGAGCAGACTGATGGGGCGGTAACTAGTAGGCTTCGACTTTGGCTTGCCGAGCTTCGGGATACCGATGACGGTGGCTTCTTTGAATGCCTGTGGCATGGGGTCTCAACTAGAACATTTTATAATTAGTCTTCAAAAAAAGTCAAAGATGGCAGCATAGGTAACCATTATGAAATTAACAATCATTAGAAAGCGATACACGGCAGAATTTTGGCTAAAGTAAGATTAGTAAAAATCAAGACTTCCTTGTTAAATGCTGATTTATCTATTCACACTCGTTTTTCAACAAACAAACATAAAATAAGCTTTTACCTTCAATTCGAACCCGTAGAATGATAAAAGTAGTTATCTGTTAATCGTTTTGTTTAGAGCTCTTTGCAATAGATGGTGTTTTACTCAATTTGTTCTGTCTTTAAAATAACCTTTATAGTCACAAATTTAAATCAAACAACTTATTTTAATTCTATTTCTTTACATAGAAACATAAAATCAATCTATTAACATGTTTTTCTGAAACCGGAAGTATAAAACTTTATTTTAAAAGGATGGCTCGAAACGTTTTAAAAGTAGGTCGACTCCTAGATGGCGTTGTAAAACTACTGTCTCTGGCAATTAGTGAATCGCTGATGCTGCCATCTGTTGAACCTTTTTATGACGAAAAATTGCCAGCTCAATTGCCAGACTTAGGGAGGTGTCATTTCTTTGTATGGGATTGGGTATCTGTACGTAGTATTATAATATCTGTGCCTGTGGGAAGATGTTGTTGCTCAGAGCACCATTGAAGATGGTGGTCAGTAGCATTATCAGGTGGGCAGGGAAAAGTTGGAATACCCTATTGGTGATTCCATCTGAGCCGGGGGCTTTACGAGCCTTAAGACCTTTGATGAGCTCGTGCACTTCGTCAGGCGTGACGGGGGGCAGTGGATACTCTGGGTCTTCGACGGGAGGGAGGGAGGCTCTATGTTCGGTTTCAGCGTCGACCTCAGAGAGGTGAGCTTGGTCTACTGGTTGAGAGCTAGGCGAGCATTGGACTTCTAGACTGTCGGCTAGAAGCTCAGCCTTGTCGACATCATCGAAGGCGATGGTCTTGCCGGGACGGATCAGGAACATATTCATTTATGGAACGCAACAAATAGAGTTCCGTGTGTGTCCACATCTAACCAAGTGGCGCCACAATGATGTGATAACTTTTCCCATGTCATGGCTTCTTAGCTTCTACTGTAATCACGTCGTATAAATCGTGTCGATGAAAACATAAAAATGTGTTCAAGTTTAGCTTGACATTGACAGTTAAATGACGTATTGCCTTAAAATGACTTATACCTTGATTTGACGCAAAGATTAAAATAAAATAACTAAATTTTAAAATGGATTAAATCTACGAAAGACATACTTTATAAAATAAATAATCTAGTGATAAAATAAACGAAAGACATTATTTTTAAAACTTACCACGTAAGAAATTCTATACGGAAGACGAGGCGGTATGGTCGAAAGACCATAGCCTGCCCTTTGGGCGAATTAAACAAAAACTTTTTGGATCTGTCAATGTCAAGCGGTCATGCTGTCAACGTCAAGTAGCCTCGCTGAGTTAGGCCGCATTCCGAATTGGGCTGTTATCGATTTGAGCACGCTTACACCCGTTTCGAGTTAGAGTGAGCGCGATATCGATGTTCCCTGAATCGTCATAGATGACGTCATGGCATGCGCCATCTTGCGATAACGCCGACCATGCCATAATAATAATAACACTGTTAGTGAATTGTTGACCGCTCTCAGCTGTCATAATCGTGATATCTAAATCGGAACGCATAACGATGTGAGCGCTGTCAGCGATTATGGTCTAACTCGGGCTGCATTCCGAATTGGGATGTAATCGTTTAGAGCGGGCTTACTTCCGTACCGAATTAGGCTAATTCGCTCACACTAATTCAATTAGCGTGAGAACGATAACTATGTCATGTGAATCGTCATAGATGACGTCATGACATGCGCCATCTTGCGATAACGCCGACCATGCCCTATAGAAATATCACTGTGAGCGAATTGTCAGCTGTCATAATCGTGATATCTAAATCGGAACGCTAATTATCGCTGTGAGCGCTGTCAGCGTGTCAGGTCAGCCATTATGGTCTAACTCGGAATGCTGCCTTTGTTTTGCTACTGTATCTGATCTGTGCTTTGCTTTGTTGTGAACAATAATCGAAATAAACGTGAACTCCCGGTGTTAACAAATTTCTATGAATTACCTGGATTGTCTGGACTACCTACTACGTAATAAATCGTATTAATCATAAACAAGTATCCCGTGTTAGTTGTACGCTGTACGCAACACAACTGTTTTTCTACAATAAATGTGTAAAGTTGAACTAAATACCTAAAAGATGGAAAAACTGCCGATGTGTAGGGTATGTTTAGCAGAAAAAGTTCGCATGCATGTAGTGGTCAACAGGAACTTGCACAAATTATACGAGAAGCTGACTGATATTCCAGTAAGTTGATATTTTTAATAGCAAGAAAATGCAAGTTTTTGCCTTTCCAACGTGAAAATTACATCTTACTACCTACATGAACTTTTGGTCCAAGGGTGGTCTTACGGGAAAATGGAAAGCACTGACATTGGTGAAGGAAAACTGTGTGAGGAATCCTGGAATTAAAATTAATATGTATATTATGTTGCCAATCTGCCTTGAGCAAAGGTGATGCTCATGCCTTTTCTGTAAGATATGCATCAAAAGTATAAATGATATATATACTTTTAGGTATTTCCATCATAAAAACAAAATAGTGTGATACAAATTTTGTTGCAGTTTGTAACTGAAGACAGTAGACCGATTCTTGCTTGTTTCTTCTGCTGCACTAAACTGAAGCAATGCTACCGATTACTGAGACAATGTCTGGAAGCCGAGGAGCTGTTCGCTCAGATGATGAATGAGGATTATGAGGTGAGGTATTCTTTATTGGACATTCATTCTTATAGTTTCTAATTTCGGTATAATGTGGAAATGATTCCTCTCAAGCTTGTACCTATTGTGTCTGGATTTCACTTCAACCATATTGTTGAGTGTTGAATACTGATATGTGTGCTTTTGGTCAAATGTAGGTGTTTACAATTATTACATGTAAAATACTCCACTTAATACTGCTACAACTTTTGTTTGAAACTTATATGTGACAGCTTGATAACGGGTCATCTCACAAGCTATGTGACAATAGTTTGTGCAGTGGTCACTGAGGTTGGTAGCATGGCTGACTCTCAAGGGTATGTTGGACCTACATAAGTATCTTCACTTGTGGGGCTCTTTTGAGTGACTACAAGCAAGCACAAACCTTTTTCACTTTACTAAATAATAAATTAAGATTTGTGCTTGTTGGACTGTGATCACCTGCATAATATTATACTCATCTTTTTCAGCCCACATCTTTAATAAACCAACACCAAGAGTTTTTAAGTGGTTTAATCAAGTCTCCAATGGAGCACATAAGTATATTAGTTGATGAATGTCAAACAGAATATATTTCTATCAAAGAAGAATTACCAGCTCATTGTGATATTATTGAGCCAAAGGAGGAACATCAAAGTGATGGTATGTTTTTAAAAACAATCATGCAATTAAAAAATAAAATAAATGTAGTTATAATCTATTTATTTCATATTGATACATAAAATGTTATAATAAAATGTTATAATAAAATACCTCCCCACATACTTCAACTGAATGAGACAAAATTCAAATCCTTTGTCAAACGCACACTATTCAGGCAGGCATATTATAGGTTGGAGGACTACATAACTGATAAAAATGCCTGGCTTAATGCCGGTCCTGCTCCACACCACAACTAATTAATTGACATTCGAATCACTGTTGAAGCTGCTGAAGATAGTAAGAATTTATTTGCATTATATAAACTCAATCTCCTTTTTATTATATAGATGCATTGCACAGATGTGAGTACTTTGTACTATAGAGCTACCATTTACCGGGTAATGTCATAGATTGACTTGAATGTGCCTTGGCGGCTGATAGTATGTCATGCTCACTCAAATGTCTCGCTGACGGTGGCGCGTGTGTCGGATCATTTAGCTCCCTTCAAAATGGTTGAGCTGAATGGTGCTGATCCATGCGTCATGTTCGTGAACGGGCGCCGTCAGTTGGGACTGGTCATCTCTTAGCTGCCAGGGCTTATTTTAATAAATTATTAGCTGGATTGTTTTTAATTATGTTTTGATGCACTCTGGACGCTTTTAACGTGTACGGTTTTTTGTACATCGTTCTCACTTATAGTGAACAACATTAATCGATGTAACTAAGATATATGTAAAAACATTATTATTTAAAAGAGTGTCCATGGAGTTTCTTGCCCGTTCTTCTCCATAGGTACCTACTACGCTTTGGAATGGGCAACTAGCTTCATATTTCTGACTGACCGACTCCTTGACAATTCAAAAGTGCCTGTAAATGGTTTAATTGAAATAAATGATTTGAGTTTGAGTTTGAGTTTGACATTCTGTGTACTAAGTATCGGGAATTTGTCAATAAATCAAAAAATACAAATTATTCATCTAAATTTATTTTATCGCCTTCAAAGTAGGCCCCATCGCTTGCAATACAACATCTCCACCGCGTCACCCAGTCTTCCATACATTTTTCATAGGCTATTTGCGGTATGGCCTTTAGCTCATTCAGCGAATTTTCTTTTATGGCTTCTATCGACTCAAAACGTTTTCCTCGAAGTGGTAATTTTAACTTGGGAAATAAAAAAAAGTCAGACGGAGCCATATCAGGTGAATACGGTGCTTGGTCGAGAACTTTTGTTGAATTTTTCGCTAAAAACTCTTTCACTATAATGGCTGTGTGTGATGGTGCATTATCATGGTGCAGCATCCATGAGTTGTGTTGCCACAAATCTGGACGTTTTCGGCGGATACTCTCACGCAAACGCTTCATGACGCCTAAATAATATTCTTTATTCACTGTTTCTCCCTCTGGAAGGAATTCGGAGTGAACCACACCACGGTAGTAAAAAAAAACTGTCAACATCACCTTGATTTTGGAGCGACTTTGCCGCGGTTTTTTGGGTTTCGGCTCGTTTTCGAGACGCCATTCTGAAGACTGTTGGCTTGTTTGCATGTCGTACTCATAAACCCATGTCTCGTCGCCAGTTACTATACGTTTCATAAAGGTCGGATCCGTAGAAGCTCGGGAAACCATGTCTTCAGCGACATGCTTTCGCTGCGCTTTTTGAACAAAATTGAGCTCTTTTGGAACTAGTCGAGCGGCGACGCGTTTCATGCCTAAAATGTCAATGAGAATGTTGTGGACGGACTTAAAAGATATTTTCACCTCACTAGCCAACTCTCTCAGACTCATACGTCGATTTTCGAGCACTAGCTTCTTGATTCTGTCGATGTTTTCTTTGGTCGTAGCGGTTGAAGGTCTACCAGAACGAGGTAAGTCTACTACTACTTCTCGGCCTTCTTTAAAAGCCTTATACCATTCATAAGCCCTTGTTTTCGATATACACGATTCGCCGTAGGTATTTCGCAACATTTGTAGTGATTCACCACATGAAATATCATTTGAAACACAAAATTTAAGGCACATTCAACAATATTTTCCATTGTAAAAATCGCCGAGGACTCAAAACTATGACCAACAAAAAGTGTAGTTTAAAACAAATTAAATGACAGATTCCGCTCAAATTTTGCGCGCTAAATCAGTACAGTGCTACCAACCTGCAGTAAAAAAATTAGAACGACCTCTTTTACGCGGGTCTTTTTATTGACATATTCCCGATACTTTTTACACAGAGTAGTTAGTATAACATATCTTAAACTGTAGTGTAAACTCTTTATAATGTACTTATTTCAATAGAACATAAACTTCCTATTTATCATCAATTTGGTTTTATTTATTTATATTTCCACAATCACTGCTATCATTCCAGGAAAATTCCTAATGCGGTAGCGTGGTCCTTATTAAGCTATCTTATATAACATAACACATATGTACAATATTATTTTAGTGAATTCATTCAGAGAGCAGGAAATTAAATCAATATTGTCAGCAGTGTCATTGAGTGCGTGCAAGGCGTAAAACCCATATATTGATACATTCTTTATAGTGCAACAAACATTCTCTATTATTGAATAAATATGTCCATATTTAGACGTCACGCATCAGTAAATATATTTTATCAGCATTACCGTTTATGTAAACAGTTTACAAAAGACTAAATCTTTGAGGTGCCGAGACTTCTAAGAAAGGACACCTGAAGTCATTAACAATACTCTTGGATTGCATTGTCTTTATAAATTTTGGCACTGAAAATACAAAACAAATGCTGGCACACATATTGAAACAACAATTAAAAAGTATTGTGGTTAATATTTGGTTGTTTCTCTTTCTTCACTCCACTTATTGATAAAACTCTTTAACGAAAAAACATGCATGGTCTCTTGAGTTTTGTTATAAAAAGAAAAATACCGTGGGGTCTCAACTAGAAAATTTTATAATTAGTCTTCAAAAAAAATCATAGATGGCAGCATAGGTAATTATGAAATTAACAATCAAACAACATATTATAAATCTATTTATTTACATAGAAATATAAAACAAATCTATTAACATGTTTTTCTGAAACCGGAAGTATAAAACTTTATTTAAAAGGATGGCACGAAACGTTTTAAAAGTAGGTAGACTCCTAAATGGCGTTGTAAAAAAAAACATTTATTTGCCAGAATGTAGGTTTACATGGATTTGTATGATCTTAAAACTATGATGGTCCCTATTCTGGTTCTTTTCTTCTTTGTACTCGGCTCTTTAGGGTCATAGCGTAATGTTTAGTAGCTTATAACCTTCCCCGATTAATGGGCTAGCAGACGAGAAGACAATGATCAAATCCGACTGGTAGTTCCAGAGATTATCGCGTTCAAACAAACAAACTCTTCAGCTTTATTAAATAGTACAAGTAATACTCTTGACTGTTTTTGTTTACTGACATAGTCAAAACATTTATTTCAAATAGGCCCTTAAAAGGCACTTTTTAACGTCAAAATTTACATTTAAAATAGAACTGAGTCTAGGCGCCACTTCCAAAAAGTAGTTTCGTATGGAGAAGAAGTGGCAAGAAACTCCACCATTACTCTTTTAAAATGTTTTACAATATTTTGTATACATTAATTATATTTCTATATGTGAAGACGATGCTCAAAGAATAAAAATATTATACCACAATTGGTAAAAAGAATTAAAAATAAAGCAAAGGCAGATAAATTAATCACGTGATAGGTACATTGTGCTCACATATTTACACACATTGTAAAAATATATGATTTTCCTAAAATATTAACCAGGAATAAGTCAGTGTGTGAGTAAAGTAAAATGAACAAATTATACAATATAATAAGCAACTAGTATGATTTTGTCTAGCCTCTAGATTGTTCTATGGAGCAGGACCAGCATGTTCCAAGTATTCTTATATAATCCTCTAATTTGTAATATGCTTGTTTACAATGTGTTTTTTTAACACGAGTTTTAAACTTTCTTTCATTTAATTGCATTATTTCACAAGGTATTTTGTTGTAACATTTAACACAGTACCCGATAAAATATGTATGTACATTAGATAGTCTGAAAAATTGTTGATCTATTTTATTTTTATTTCTAGTGTTAATATTATGTCTATCACTTATTTCTTCTAACATACATAATATTTTCATAAATGAACTGGCAAGGTACCGTCATTATATTAATCTTCTTAAAGAGTTCCCTAAGAGATTCGCGGCGACTTAGATTGTAACACTCACAGCTCTCTTTTGGATAAAAAAATGGATTCAATGTCAGCAGCCCGACCCCACAGTAAAATGCCGTACGACATAATGTTGTGGAAGTAGCTAAAATAAACCAAACGCGCGGTTTCTACGTCTGTTAACTGTCTTATCTTTCTAACAGCATACGCGGCCGAGCTTAGTCGCCCCGCGAGAGATGTTACAAGGGGGACCCCATATAGGGTCCCCCTTGTAACTTCTCGTCTAGCGTGATTCCTACTAAAACAGTCTGATTACTAAATTCCAGTTTTTCTCCGTTCAATTTGATGTCATATTGTGTGTGTTACTTCTAACATTAGGTAATTTAAATCAAACGCATTTGTTTTTTTTCTCATTTAGTACCAAATCATTTGTTTCATGAAGAATAGAGTTATTCACGTCGTCAAGATTTTGTGACCTATTTTAAAGATCAATGAAGTGTCATCTGCAAATAACACCATCTTCGGTTGATTTTGAACCCAATATCGAACCTTGATGAATGCTCATTGTCATTTCAGACCCTAATGAGTTTGTGCCGTTTATTTATACTTTAACCTTTACAGAGCTAGAACCGGGAAATGTAGACAATAGCTGTCTAGATGTAGCAGACACACAACCCCACCATTCTGAATCAGATGTAGAAGATAATGTTCCTATAATGGAATTTAAAACTGAAGTGGAAGAAGAAGAAGTATCGAAGAAGAAACGAAGAGCCAGTAAGACAAAAAGTAAGTATTAGTTAGTTAATTTATAGGTAAGTAAACAGGCCAGTGGTTCTGCTGATAGGAAGCGCTTGGCGGTGACCATAGACACAGATATTGTTATACTACGTACAGATACCCAATCCCATACAAAGAAATGACACCTCCCTAAGTCTGGCAATTGAGCTGGCAATTTTTCGTCATAAAAATGTTCAGCAGACAGCAGCATCAGCGATTCACTAATTGCCAGAGACTGTTTTACAACGCCATCTAGGAGTCGACCAACTTTTAAAAAGTTTCGTGCCATCCTTTTTAAATAAAGTTTTATACTTCAGGTTTCAGAAAACCTTATAAAAGATTTCTTTTATATTTCTATTAAAAAAAATAGATTTAAAATAAGTTGTTTGATTTAAATTTGTGACTTAAATGGTTATTTTGAAGGCAAGACAAATTGAGTAAAACGTCATCTATTGTAAAGATCTCTAAACAAAATGATAAACAGATGGCTACTTTTATCATTAGAAGGTTTCGAATTGAAGTTAAAAGCTTCATTTATGTTTTTTTTGTTGAAAAACGAGTGTGAATAGAAAAATCAGCATTTAACAAGGAAGTCTTGATTTTTACTAATCTTACTTCAGCCGAAATTCTGCCGTATTTCGCTTTCTAATGATTGTTAATTTCATAATGGTTACTTATGCTGCCATCTATGATTTTTTTTGAGGACTAAATATAAAATGTTCTAGTTGAGACCCCATGCCATAGAGTACCCGCTTACATGTGCAATGTAGAATGCTATCCATAGGACGGAACTGTCCCTAACATGGATCTTATTCAGAAACACTGGGCTACAACAATTCAAAGTCAGCCTGCAAAGCGTCGATACAGTTATTTTTGACAATTTTCAAAATTTGAAATACCAAGGTTTCCGCTGGATGCTGTGCTGTATAGCTATAGCTGCGTAGTAGGCACCCTTGGTTTTTGAGGTCTCATTCCACTCTTTTGTCCATGAGACGAACAATTTGGGCTAGGCACCATTTCGCAAATCGTAGTTGTGAGCTACGTAGTGCTTTCGATCAACCGGATTCGATGTGGCATACTTTGCTAACGAATCAGCGCACTCATTGCCAACAATACCCGAGTGAGCGGGGATCCAGGCTATAACGATGTCCAAGCCGTTTTGGAAACACTCAAATAACAAGCTCTTAATTTCCACTACGATTTGACTATGAATTTTACTACGAGTATGAAGTTGATTTTGTTTTAAGGCCTGGATACTACTACGGGAATCTATAAAAATTGCTGCTTTTGTTATTTTATGTGATTTGATAGAGTGTATAGCTTCTAAAATGCTTCTGGTAGGCATTGAAAAAGTAAGTCAATTTTTTAATTCTGAAAATATACCCCAGTATTTTCCGTTTGTGATAATTTTGATGCATCAGTAAAGAAAAAAATCCATCCATCCCAGTAACGTTTGACGGCTAACTCGAAGTCGCGTCTTGCGTTTTGGGAATGCATAGATCAGGTACGGCTTTTGGTTCGAAGTGAATCGTTTCATATGCAGCGGAAAACACAGGGAGAATTGACAAACGGGCGAGGAGAGGTGTTTGAGCTCTCTGTGCCTATTTATCAATAGAGGAACTGTTTTATTGTTCCAATACGGAGAATTATTAAAGGATATAGGGGCGGTTCCGCACATTCAACTTGAAGGGCGTTTATGGGAGTCGACTTCATGGCACCAATAATAATTCTCAGGCATATGGCCTGGATGCTGTCTAATTTCTTGAGCGCTTCTTTGTTGCAAGGCTCAGTAAGAAAGCAACAGTAGTCTAGGGCGCTCCTGGTCAACGCATTATAGACCAGTTTAAGGGTGTAGGGGTGAGCTCCCCACCACACCCCGGCCAAAGCCTTAAAGAACCGACACAGAGCGTTCCCATTTTTAACCGTGTTGTTAATATGATCAATCCCAGACAATCTCGAGTCCAACGTTACTCCCAAAAACCTAGCCTTATCCTTGACTGGAATTATTTGTCCATCAATATTTATATCTACTTGGGGAACAGAACGCTTGCGGGTAAAAATGACCGCTGTACTTTGGTGCACTTAGAGATAACCGGTGATCAAGGAGCCATTGGTTTAGTAAAGACAAAAAGACATTCATCGAAAGAGCGGCATCCTGAATTTAATTGTCAGTCACCAGTAATGCAATATCGTCCGCATACTTAAGGATTTAAGGATGAGGACAAATTCGCCATATATATGTTGTATAATGGAGGACTAAGAACATCCGGGATTCTCAGCTCTTGCAGCTTTTGCCTGAGAACAGGGAGGACGACCGAATCATAAGCAGCTGATATATCCAGGAAAACGGGCACCACAGACTAATTTCTGATGAGGGCCACCCGGACCGCTGATGTGAGGATACCCACACTATCAGCTGTGCCGAGACCTTTCCCGTTGGTAGCAGTCTCCTGCCCTCCACCAACCCCTCTAAATGATTATTGATTAAATATTCTAAGAGTTTAATTAGTACGGACGATAGAGCGATAGGTCCTCTATATGAGCAATGATCATTAGGATCTTTGCCAGGTTTCAATATTGGAATGACTACTTGAACCTTCCAATCTGTGGGAATAAATCCGGAAGTGAAGCAATAATTAGCCAGGTAGTTTTTGTACCAGCTTTGACAATAAAAGAGTAATGGAATCCATCAACCCCTGGTGCGGAGTCCTTGACCCGGGATAGCACAGTTTTTTAACTCTTCCAAGCTGAATGGCATGTTCATTGGATCATTAGTGTCGTCTACATCATCGATGCCAACACAAATGTCCTCTACACCTGGAACATAAGCTGGAGCGATTTTTGAGAAAAACTGGTACACCAGTTCTTCTGATAGGTTGTTCGAAGAGGTAGGTCCCAAACTACTCCTAAAACGCTTTACTTTCAGGTAAAAGCCACGTCTCGGAACTGCCGCAGACCGATGGTTAAACTTATTAATTAAAAATGAAAGATCGTGCTTCCTAGGAGTAATACTCCTTACGTTCCATTGAAGGAATGTCAGGGGATGGAACATTATGTATATAATTTAATATTGAGGTCAATTTTAAGGCAACGTGGTCAGGTATTGATTGAGTACTATTGGTAAGAACAGTCATGAACATGTTAGTGATTAGTTAAAGTATGTTCTTCGAGCTGTCCTCATGCATGTAGATCATTGGTTCGGCGGCTTCCGATGGGAAGGCGCAGCCATTTTTGGAGGGGGAAAAGAGTAGTTTTGGGTAAGTTCTTGATGAGCTTGCTTATTATAGCCAGGAGGAGAGGGGTACGGGGTTTAGGGTTAAGTAAGACCGTTTTACGGTATGACCTTTGGGAAGTAGGGATTGGGCTTGAGGACTGGGATTGGTATTGGTTTATTGTAACATTGTTACGAGGGCGGCATATGACCTGGAAACAGGGGGGAAAACCCGACTTGCTTCCACATATGAAATTGATTTTTCCGCCATCAGAGCTTTGATGCTCTTCTATCGACCCAATTCAAGACAAGCACTGTCATTTGCGAAATGGTTCTCAGAATCCACAGAATCCTAACTCAGGGGTGATTTCACATCTATCACCTGGATGATCTTCACCGCATTTGAAACAACGTGGTTTCGACCTACAAAGTGTACGGGTATGACAAAAACGACAACAAAGGTAACACTGGATTGTTGGGTATGTGTACCTCTCAACTGGAAGAGCTGAGTAGAAACAATACACCCGCTTAAGCAAAACTTGTCCTTCAAAAGTTACTACAACTGCCTGCGTAGGCCTTCGCTCAGCTACACCACAAGAGGTAACCTTGCGGCTCATCCTCCTGGCCTTCACAACAGCACCACATCCATCAGGAACCTTGATATTTTCTATTATTTCCTATTCCGACTATTCAATAGGGATATCCCTAACAATACCCTTGTAATATTGAATTGCGGGATGGACGCAGTATAATTATGTTGAACTAACAAATTATTAATTAAAAACTGTTTGCGTCCTGATGTGTCTTAAATTCAACCGACACTTTATTTCTAACTATGCGTTTGACTCCATCGAGGTTGTTATTGATGTTATTTGTCTTCAAAAACATACCAAACTTGACCGGTTGAAGCAGAGTGCCTGAAGTCTGACCATCTTTAAGGGAAACATGTACAATATACGGCGGATTATCTCTGGCTGTATAAGTTAGTCTGCCAATTGTGATTTTTAATATCTTGGGTGGAATATTTGGAGTAGTAGTGGGTGACACAGCGACCCTCTTTCGATTTGCAGTTGGGGTAGGGGACCAGGAGGCTTTTTTCATTTTGACGGCGAATAGTTGTTAAAAGCGAGACAAAACAAATAAAACTAACCTTACACAATTAACACAAACACTAGGAAAAGTCTTGATCAAGTTTCACACAAAGATTCACTAGAAATCGAAAAATCTGAGAATTACAAGCCAGCCATAGACTACCCAGCGAACTACCCAGCGTGAAGTCGCTCAGAACTAGGAATGTCAATACGAAATTTAACCAGCCTGTGAAATGAATTGCCTGGAACTTGCCAGGCTTTTTTAAAGTTCGTAATAGGCCCCCAGTTCAGCAAAATGTAAGGCAACTAGTGCCTGACGCTGGTTTTCAACTGGACCTGAGTCTTGAGAGCGCGACCTATGACGCCTTACGCCATTGAACTCCCGGGACGCTCGATAATACCCAAGATCGCCAGTGAGGTGGCCGTGTGATGTCTATGAATTATTCTAAAAGTATCTGATGAAACTGTGAACAAATGGATCAGAAAACGTACCTGTGTAGTGTGGATCCTAATTTGCTGTGCCACCTGCAAATTGAGTGCTTTGATTTGATTATTTGAATACTTGAACCTGAAAATCTGATTTGAAATCACCTTAAGGCGGGGTAGACAGAGCGAAGTAGACATTTTACGCCACCACCCTTCCCGCAAAGCGAGCCGAGCGTAGTGTCACACAGTATAGGTAAACCCGTCTTGTTGGTAGTGGGTCAACTAATTTTTTTATTTTCTATTAATTAAATAAGTTGACCCATTGTGTGTGTATGTGTTTTCGTCATGGTTGTCGTTGTCATTGTTTCCGAGGGTGTTATAACTGATAGTGAGGTTATAATGAAATTCAATGATGGCGGCTGCGATAATTTTCAAATTTATCGTCATGGGTGTCGTTTTCATAGTTTTCAAGGGCACTAGAACCGATAGTGAGGTCAAAGTTTAGAAACTGCTACGATTCTTACATACCTGCTCCTTTTTGATTCGTCCACGTTTATACACTTGGGAGCAAATAAATCGAGCCACTTCCTTTTTCACGCATTATGGTTATTATTTTTGGTATTATGGAACGCATCGATTCGAAACATATATCGCCTAAAAGGGTATTTAATAACCTTTACAATGAGGGTAGTTAGTTGTCAAAATTTCATTTTAATTAAAGTTTATATGACATTTTTATTGTACTCTGTTAAGAAAAGATTAAATTTGAGGTTTTTGTTAATCATACCCATATTACTTGTTATTGTTGTCTTTATCTGTGTCTGTGTAATCAAAATAATCTGATAAAATGGATACTACACCGACGGAAGCTGCCCAAGTTGTAGCTTTACTTGAGGTTGGACACGGACAACGTGAAGTGGCACGCAGACTTCATTTGAGTCGTTCAAAGGTACAGCGGGTATACCGCAGGTATCTGGAGACTGGTGCTTTTGTTCGGCGACCTGGAACTGGCCGACCACGGGCAACAACAGAACGTGACGACCGTTTTATTGCAACCAATTCGTTGCGCGACCGTGGACTTAATGCTGTTCAGCTACAGCAAGCGTTACGTGACGTTCGAGGTGTCGCAATCAGTAGGTGGACAGTGAGACGAAGACTAAAGGAACGAAATTTAACATCACACAAACCAGCAACTGGCCCAAAATTGACTGTAGCTCATCGCCGATCTCGCTTGGAGTTTGCTCGAGAACACATTAATTGGACGTTAGAAGACTGGAGGTCAGTTTTGTTTTCTGACGAGTCAAGAATCTGTATTTTTAGCAATGACGGGAGAAACCGAGTGTATAGACGTCCTGGTGAAAGATTTGCCCAATGTTGCATTCGAGAAACTGTGAGTTTTGGTGGTGGTTCTTGTGTGGGGAGGAATTTCTCTAGACGGAAAAACGGAACTTGTCTTCGTCGACCCCGCCAACGATGGCAGTGGTAGACGTGGATTAACAGCTGACCGATACATAACTGACATTCTTGAAGACCACGTAATGCCGTATGCTGGTTTTGTCGGAGAAAATTTCTTGTTTATGCATGACAATGCGAGACCTCATACCGCGCAGATCGTTACGGAATACTTGTCTGCGATCGGGATTCAACAAATGGTATGGCCAGCACGAAGTCCCGATTTGAACCCGATCGAACACCTATGGGACGAGCTAAAACGGAGAGTCCGAGCCAGGGTTCCCGCTGTTTCATCCATTCCCGAGCTTAAAGTCGCTGTGCTTGAAGAGTGGGAGAACATACCACAATATGTCATCGTAACTCTGATCAGATCGATGACTAATAGGCTACAAGAATGCATCAGGGCACGGGGGGGTAATACCAGTTGTTAAGAATATTTTTTTTGCAATAATTTTGTTTTTTATTGTTTTTATGGACTGTTTTAGCCCTACTAAATTTTCTATCAAAATTACCATTTTTCTTGCAGAGCCAATAATTTATCATTCAATAAGGTTATTATTCAATAATTTACCCTCATTGTTAAGGTTATTAACTTAACTTTTAGGCGATATATAGTTCGAATTGATACGTTCCATATTCCCAAAAATATTTACCATTTTACGTGAAAAAAGGTAGTGGCTCGATTTATTTGCTCCCAAGTGTACATCGGCGTCATAAACGCGCGTTGCAGTACTACGTACCTGACTTTTTAAGGACATCAGGGTGTCTTCTCCTGGCCAATAAAAATAATGCTGAATATGATTTAAAATCTCTATAAATATGTAGGTATCTATTGATAGAGACGTTGTTTCAGCGATAATTTGGTGTACTTAATGCTGATTTTCGTCTTTATTCAAACTCGTATATCTAAACACATAAACGTTGCAGTCTAATTGATGAAGCATAAAACTGCTAACATGCGTCTGCAGGGATTACGGAACTCTGTATTCTAATTACGGTGGCCGGATTAAACCAAGCTGAAATAAGCAAGTCTATACTCATATTATAAAGAGGAAATATTTGATTGTTTGTTTGTATTGAATAGACTCCGAAAATACTGGACCGATATGAAAAATTGCTTTACGTTTAGAAGCCGAAATTATGTCTGATGAACATAGGCAACTTTTTTTTTTCGAAATCCACGCAGACGATTTACTAGTATCAGATAAAGTAGTTTTAACAGCATCATCCTCCTGCCCGTCTTTTCATATAAACTAGAGGTTTGTTAAATAAAAAAATCTCTTTTATTTATTTTATAATCATTTTAACTTTTTATTTATTTATTTATACTTCACGCACATTTTGTACAGCGGCGGACTTAATGCCATAGGCATTTTCTACCAGTCAACCTTTGGGTGATGCAGAGACAAGCAGTGGTAGGTGCAATTTATAAAAAACCAAGGAATAAATATTGAATCTAAGACATAGATTTACATATATACCTAATTATATATAAATATAAGCACAAATAAATATACATAAATATATAATTATACTAAAACAAATAAAACAACCAATGAGAAAACATTACCCGTTAAGATGATACTGCCAGCTTCTTGCGAATGTGCTCACGAACTTTAACTTTAAAGGATAATCGGTTGGTTGCCACCCTGATTTTTTGGGGGAGTGCATTCCACATAGAGATATACTTTTATTATTTACTTATTTTTTTATTAAAATAAAAGAATGAAGCTGGTGCAGAGACAAAGATCTCATAGCATTATTAGTTATGTCGGCAATCCAAAAGGTCTTATTTAACCCCTATGCAAATGTCAACCATTTTCGAGTTATTTGTCATTTTACGTTTTTTTAAAGATATCTATGTTTTAAGATGTATTTTACATAACATAACATCACGCCTTGTTTCCCCGAAGGGTTGCGCAGAGGTGTACCTATAGTACACCCACATTTCGCCAGTTATGTTTAAGTCCCATGTAATAGGGGGCGAGCCTATTGCCATCTACCGGGCACAAATCCAGACTTCGGGCTGCTACTGAGAAATTCCAGATAGAAAAACCCAATAACACGTTGCTCGACCTAGGAATCGAACCCAGGACCTCATGCTCAGCAGTAGCGATTGCGACCACTAGACCAACGAGGCAGTCTTTGTATTTTAAGGTGTACATAATAAAGAGTATTCTATTCTATTCTATTCGATGTGAAACAAGATTGAAATCAATTATCTTCAATCCTTTGATATGCCTACTCCAAATCATTAGACTGGCAGTAGTCACAACAAAAGTAGTAATCTGTAGTACTTATTATAAAATACTTAGAGACTATTGTAATACCTATTCAGAAGATTCAAGTGATGGCCAACACTTAAAAACGAGCAGGAGGAGCATATTTATAAAAAGAGTATACGAGGGCTGCACTACAAGTATCGGGAATGGAATATTTTCACTGTTCCTGTCATATTAAAATCTTTTTAATTGAAAACTGTTTGGTTTTAAAAATCGAATATCATTTATTTATTTAAAAAAAGATTCTCGGTCTTGTCACAAGGTTTGTCAAACTTGTTTAGTCGTTTAGAAAATGGAATTGACTCGAGAAAATTCAAGAGCGATGATTTATTATGACTTTCGAAGTGGTTTAACACAAAATCAGTGTGTTGACTGGATGATTTCTGCATTTGGTGATGAAGTAAAATCAAAATCAAAAGTCATTTATTCAAATTAGGCTGAGAATCAGCACTTTTCGAACGTCAAAATTACATAAGACAGTCCCCCAAAACGCCCGCCCTTCACCACTTCCTAATGCTTTAGCTGGGAAGAAGAAGTGGCGCAACATACTCCCCAGCAGCACAGCTGAAAGCGCCCATCCAAAACCACAATTTAACGCTGGTTTGCTGAATTTCAACGTGGACGTGACAAGCTCAGTGATGATCCCCGTCAAGGTCGTCCAAAAACTGCAGTCACCCAAGAAAACGTTGATGCTGTGCGTAAGCTGATTGAGAAAGATCGACATGTGACATACCGCGAAATTCAGGCAACTTTAGACATTGGCATGAGTCAAATACAAATAATCTTGCATGAACAATTAGGTGTAAAAAAGTTGTTGTCCCGATGGATACCGCATTCGCTCTGTGAAGAGCAAAAAGCGTGCATTAGAACTCTCGAAAGATTCCACGCAGGATCCTCAAATGCTGTATACAGCATCGTATCAGGTGACGAATCCTGGATATACGCGTACGAACCACGAGTTTGGGTGTTCGAAAATGAGTTAAAGCCAACAAAAATTGTTCGTTCACGGAATCTTGCATAAAAAATGGTGGCCACGTGTGTCTCCAAAACCGGCCATGTTACGACTATTCCTCTTGAGGGACAAAGAACGGTTAATGCAGAATGGTATGCTATCATTTGTTTGCCACAGGTCGCTTCTGAACTCCGTAAAGAGAACTGCAACCGCCGCATCATCCTCCATCACGTCAATGCGAGTTCTCACACCGCACACAGAACAAAAGGGTTTTTAGAGCAAGAAAACATAGAATTATTAGACCATCCGCCATACAGCCCCGACCTAACCCCTAATGATTTCTATACTTTCCCTAAAATAAAGAATAAATTGCGTGGACAGAGATTTTCATCACCTGAAGAAGCTGTGGACGCCTACAAAACGGCCATTTTGGAGACCCCAACTTCCGAATGGAATGGTTGCTTCAATGATTGGTTCCATCGTATGGAAAAATGTGTAAAATTTCGCGGAGAATACTTCGAAAAGCAATAAATACATTTTTAAATAGTAATGTTGTGTCACTTCCTTGATTCCCGAAATTTTCAGTGCCGCCCTCGTACGAGACTACTTCTTTAAAATATACCATCCAAAAAAAAATCTCAACATTTGCTCGCTCCCATTGTTTTATCTGATTATTATTGCAATTATTTTAAATCTGACTTTGCATTCTACACTAGTAGGATATTTACTAATGAAACAATACACAAAGGCATGTTGCCTAACAAAAACATTATCAAAATAAACAAATTAAAATAAAAAACAAGCAATTTTTGCACAAAAAGAAATAAAAAATCAAAGGACACAGTACAGGATACAACCAGAACGTCAAATCTTAACAACAATGAAACACAAAATGAATATCATGCGATTTTCAAACAGGGGTGGGTTATATCTTTTTTATTATTTTTTTATTTAAAAAAACAACGCATATCATGATAAAGTTTAAAGTCTCCATGGGCGTAGCGGTGAGAATAGGAGGAGCTTCTAGGAGGTCGTCATTTTCCACGTCCAGTGGCGTCTCCCAGAAGCTCCTCAGCGCCCTTGGAAGTCCCAGGTACGGCACCACATCGTCGTCATCACTCGAATCGGAGTCTGTTTCGCTTCCTGTGTAATAAATAATAAGTAGGCATAGGTGAGGTGCTGGAACATGTCCTGATCACGCAGACTCTGTCGAGGATGCTCGATGGGTGCCGTCACACATTCCTCAAACCTGGTTAAAAAGCAATAAAAAACATTTAAAAAAAAATCTTTTTCTTCAAGTCGGTCAAAAATATGTTACTGATCATTGTCGGTATTGTCGATACTGTGTACAATTTAGTAAAAAACATGGCGTCCGTCACGTGACATAAACACCGAATGCCTGACCGTACGCGTACTCCGCGAGTATCTTTTAACTGTTGTCAATGTTTACATTTTTACATTTAAATAATTTCGCAAAAATACATCATATTTCACTATTTAAATAGCTTATACATACGTAGTAACGTATCTAAATCATGTTTAGAAAAACATTTTGTAGTCAATAGTGTATTTTCTACTATTATCGAGTGAAAAAGTACAGCCATGACGCGCGAAATTCCTAACTGTTTTTGATGATTTAACAAATTCAGTCCTAAATCTCTAACCGTTACACAATGCTGCTATTTAAAACTGTTGATTACTTACCCGTCCGTGCTGTTTCATTAATCCTTGAAAGGTTAATACACCTTTCAAGGATTAATTAAACAGCATGGCTTCATGGTTATTAAATTGGGTGTTGAAAATCCGAGTTTTGAAACGAAATGAACGCGTCACCGTGGCCGTCAGATTTGAAACATTCCGTGTCAAACTGTCACGAAATGTTTAGCTTGGGTTTTGTATGGCTTGCCTACTCTATTGCCTACACTCTGATACAAGTTAGAGCAAGATAGGTGGCCGGGCAGAGACAAAATAGCGGTATAATGCTGGGTACACACGCGCGTACTCTAGGAGTATGAGTACAGATACCGATATTTTTGACGCGTACTCGCGGAGTACGCTGTACAGTTGAGGGGGAATGTAAATCATTAGTGTAGATTGGCAAGTATCAATGTATATCACGAAAAACGTTCCGTTCAGAAAATGCACGATAACTTATTTACAAATAAAATAAAATCGTTAGTAACTTTTAATTCCCATCACCTAGTAACTCAATATTTTTATGTAGAACTCCTATAAACTTTTAATTATAATTAATATAAACTTGCCCGTGAACGGTGCTCCATTAACGGTCATTTTTTAATTACGTGGGTCCAACCTCGCCATCCTTTTTTTTTCGTTTTAGTTTTCACCAACGGCTTTAGCACCCTGAAAAACCATATAAATGGACACCCATGATCAAAAAAATTAAAACCATCTGTCCTTCTATTAAATAAAATTAAAACAGCAATAAAGAAATTCGTTCCAAACATATGCGTGTATTTTTGATCAAGTTATCGTACTGTTACGACTCTAATATGTAGGTAAAATAAAACGTGAAAGAATAGTTCGAAAAAATTGCGGGACAGCCAGCCGCGCTGGCAAAACGATCATAGGTCATAACATAATATTACTTTTTAAATTGACCATATGTCGATGTTGGCACAATTTTGTACTTCATGTCGCTGGCTCAATTCGTTTTATTCAATGACACCGGTTTTATTTTCGGTTCTCGTGATTATCATACAACCCGCTATTATTTTGATTCATGTTCATGATAATCTTCTTCCAGCTTTGTACTTATCCGATTTATAATCACAGGGGCGACCGTTGTGGAGAAACCAAAACTAGGCACACGAAGAATAAAACAAGGAGATGCAATAACAGCCGAGCAAATAAAAGAAGACAATTTAGACTCGAAAATTATCAGGACAACTCAAAAACAAACGTCCAATTCTGCCACTTATTTAAAAGAGCCTTACAAATGGAGTAAAAAACAACAACAACATTCTTGCACAATAATTGGAGAAAAACCTTTTAAGTGTGATGTATGTCAGCGTAGTTTTAGTAAAATGGGTAACTTATCACAACATATCCGAATACACACTGGCGAAAAACCTTTCAAATGTGATATATGCCAACGTAGTTTTAGTCACAACAGTAATTTATCCAAACATATACGTATACATACTGGTGAAAACCTTTATACGTGTGTTGTATGTCAACGTAGTTTTCGCCAAAAGTGGAATTTAACAAGACATATTCGTATACACGATGGTCTTACACTCGAAAAGTGTAATATATATCAACGTAGTTTTAGTAGAAATAGTGATTTATCAACTCATATCCGTATACACACTGGTGTAAACCCTTATAAGTGTGTTATATGTCAACGTAGTTTTAATCGGAAGAGTAATTTAACTAGTCATCTTCGTATACACACTGGTGAAAAACCTTTTAAATGTGATGTATGTCATCGTGGTTTTAATCGAAAGTGTGATTTATTACCTCATATCCGTATACACACTGGTGAAAACCCTTATAAGTGTGATATCTGTCAACGTAGTTTTAGACAAATGTGTAATTTAACAAGACATATTCGTATACACGATATTGATAAACCTTTTAATTGCAATGTATGTCATCGTGGTTTTAGTCAAAAGAGTTATTTATCAACTCATATCCGTATACACACTGGTGAAAACCCTTATAAATGTGTTGTATGTCAATGTAGTTTTAGCCAAAAGAGTAATTTAACAAGACACATTCGTATACACACTGGTGAAAAACCCGAAAAGTGTAATGTACGTCAAAGTAGTTTTAGTCAAAAGGGTGATTAATCAAATATATTCGTATTCACACTGGTGAAAAACCTTAGTGTCATTTAACAAGACATATTGTATTTTATTTAGAAAAGTTTTGTTGTATTATTATAATAATTTTGGTAAGGCAATTGTTATTACAAATATTTGTATGCTATGTTTAATCTTGGCAAGACATGTCTGCTCCATTTTTTCACTGTACGATCTTTTTATACCATGTTTTTACGCTAATAAATATATTATTATTTTAAGTGCCTTTGACATATCTCGGGACCCTGGAAGGTCCCGGTCCTTTGGAAGGCGCACGAGGGGCCGAAGCCAACTCGCAGAGGCCTCTAAGATTTTTTTTTAATCGAATGAGGCATCAACTGACGATTATCCCTGTATGCATGCACGGTGAAAGTGCACCCAAGGACAACCACCAGTTGGTGTCGGACTGTTGCAGGATATGGAAAAAATAATGAACTATGGGTTTGAGTGGTTAACATGTACTGGTTACCAAGAACTAAGTAAGGACTATGGCCCCTGCCTGACCACACTCAGTAATGGGCCCCCGGAAACGGTCGCTGCACCAAGCGTTGCAGCGACAAGAGGGCAACCAGTCCTGAGGTGCTTATGATGAGTGGAGAGGTATTCCATGGTTATCAGGAAAATCTCGGAAGTATGGTCAAGATCCTTACCAGCATCTTACTGGAATACTTCCTTCCTCCGAACACGTTTGCTCTTGCGAATCTCCACTCAAACCGGCCAATAAAGCTCTGGTCCTCGTTAGTGTTCACTCTGGCCGGTCAATAAATGCAAGCCAGGGATGAGGAAAAAGACTTTTCCCGAGAGATAGGGCCTTACTGCCCAACAGCTCGCCACAAGCTGCCCTTATGGGGTCACTACTGCCCAACAGCTCGCCACAAGCTGCCCTGCGGGCTTCTGTATCTCTCATGGTCTGGCTCCTTACCCTAGAGCTGTTCCGACATAGTAAAATCTCTACCGGCACCTACCGGTACCTAGAGTTCAGAACGCGCAAGCCCCACTTCGACGTCAACGTGGAGATACGGCGGTGGGGATATTTATTATTTTTAAATATTTTCATAAAAAAATACAGTCAATAAAGGGTATTAAAAAATTGTAGCCGACCGGTATCGAGAACAGTATCCAAGCTACCGGCGGACAGGGCTCCAGAGAGAGAAACCTCCTGACAAGGGGAGCCGTGTCTTGAAGTACCGCTTTCTGAATCAAGCCTTTGACCGAGCTGCCCAACGAGAGCCTCTTCAGGTGTTGGTCGAGGCTCTTGGCTATTAAGCCATTTGCTGTCACGAATATCGGCACAATTTATTTATTTGTTTTCTCACCACAATTAACAAAAATACATATTACATGGTATCAGAGTCAGACAACACCATAATATTGTGAGAGACTGGTGCCTAAACTAAGCTCTAGGCCTGTATTTCAGGACACCAGTTCTACGCCCTTTTAAAGTTTTTTATTTAATTTTGATATGTACTTGTACACTGACAACCAACAAAAGAATTATAAAAACATTGGTGGCTCAAATATTAGTGGAACTAATTTTGTTATATAAATTATTTATGTGTGGAGTTGTGTGTGTGGTGTGGTGTTGGTCAGTGTGAGCGACGTGTGGGTGTGTGTATGTGTGTTAGGCGCTTTTTTGGTAGGTTTTTATTTTGTTAGGTTGCTAGAGCTGCGATATTAATTACACCAAAGAGGGAAGTAAGTTTTCAGTATCCTTGTTCAATTTAGTTGTTGTAGTAGGGCAGTAACTTTCATTTTGCACATAGTTTTGGTGAGGTTAACTATAGGTGACATCCTGTTTATTTTATTATATAGAAAACCACCTAGGTGGCAGAAAAACCGTTTAGAAAACTGGGTAGTTGATTGATGTAGTAGACGGCGGTCTACGGGGTTGTATCGTCTTTTGAGATGTGAGGCCGTGGGATGATAGGTAATTAATGAGTGCTGTTTTAAGATGATGCTTAGAATAAATAGTTGACGCACTGTCAAAACTTTAGCCTCCTTGAATAAGAGCTCTATGGGATAGCGGTAAAGCAGGAATGAAGACACTTTTAAGATAGCTCTCTGGGCTCTCTCCAACTCAATAATTGTAGTTTTTGGAGCACCTCCCCAGACAGAGACTTAAGAGAGAGGTTAAGAGTGACTGAGCCAAAGCAAAGTTTACAGATTTCTTTAACTTGTCATCAGCCACCAGTCTCAAGGTTTTGAATATACAACATGTCCCAAAATTCAACGATAAGCCAACACCGGAGGATAGACCTACCCCGGACTAATCGGGGAAAAAAAGAACAAAATATACATCCCAATATTTTAAGTTATATAAAAAAATGAAATTCTGCAGAAATTGAGACCGTTTATGATATTTTTCACTACCATGACCACAATTTTTTTAAATCTTAGTTTTTTTTTTAATAGGCAACCTGAATAGCACTGCTATTTACCAAAATTCTTTCCAAAAACCAGAATAACTCTTGTTTTATCACGAAAATTAATGAAACTTATTTTATTCCCTCATTTTTTTGAAGACTTTTACTTTTAACCAACTTTAACTTATCGTGGTGTAAAAAAAAGTATGAACACTAGTATGGCAATTTTTTTTTAAATTTACGCAACTAACCAACATTCCAAAATGGTATAATACTCTAGGAAAACAAGTTATAAAAAAATATGGGCCTATTATTACTAAACAGGGGCCAAATTCCTTAAATTGTAATTGTCAGTAATCACTTTTACTACATGCCCAAAATGGGTTCTTGTTACAATTTCTAGGAATTTGAACGGGGCAAACATACCTTAAATGTTAGAGAGAGATAAATAGATAGAGATATTTACGTTAAAAAGAGACAACAACAGGGCAGGTAGAGAAGCTGTTATTAATCTCAGCAAGTCAGTTCGGTACGCTCTGCTCCTTTGTTTACTGCGCACCGTTCCCAATTCAACTTACGTGGCTCTCGTACATACTATCGACTTTTGGCTTGGCTTTTTGGACTGGAATCGACCTGCAAACTTAACTGACCTGGCATTATTTGGACTGGAAGTGATCTGCAAACTGAACTGACCTGGCATTATCTTGGACTACGATTGTGTGTTTTGTGATTTAGAGATCTGTCGCATTTTGGACTTTTTGGCGTTTAACATGCCGCAACCGTACACACCACAGGAATACGCTAATATGCATTTAATCTATGGAGAATGCCGATGTAATGCTAACGCTGCTAGCAGACTGTATCGAGTAAGATACCCAAATGCTCAAAGATATCCTGATTATCGAGTGTTTATTAATATGCATCAAGCGTTTTCGGAGGGTCGTATGCCATTCAATAGGAGAAGCGCTGGAAGACCTAGATTGGATCGTGATGAAGAAGTTCTCAATGAGATAGAAAATGATTCGATTACTTCGGTACGTGCCATAGAAGAAGCTACAGGAATCCCGAAACGTTCTGCACATCGAATATTAAAACGTCACAAGCTTCACCCATATCACTACAGGCGTGTGCAGACGTTATTACCGCGGGACTATCCGCTACGAGTCACATTTTGCCGTGTGATGCTGCAAAGGTACAGTGAAGATACCCAATTCCTGGACAAAATTCTATGGTCGGATGAAACAACATGCAAGAAAGATGGGTATTTAAATCTTCACAACCTACATAGTTGGAGTAATGAAAATCCGCACTTGATGAGACAAGACAAATCCCAATATCAATTCAAGGTTAACCTATATTAAATGGAAAAGTAATTGGGCCCTTTGAGTTACAAGAAAACTTAGATGGCAATAGTTATTTAAACTTTTTACAAAATGACTTGCAAGAATTGTTAGACGACGTGCCCTTAAGTGATCTCCAAAACATGTGGTTCCAAAATTATGGTTGCCCACCACATTATGCCCGTCCTGTGCGAGAATATTTAAATCAAGATTATCCAGGGCGTTGGATCGGGCGACTTGGTCCTATCTTATGGCCACCCCGTTCACCCGATTTGAACCCCCTGGACTTCTTCTATTGGGGTTGTCTTAAAGACAGGGTCTACTCAAAACCCATTGCGAAATTGGACGAGCTTCGTCGAAATATCACTCAGGCTGCTGATTACATTAATAGCAGAAGATATGCAAGACAAATAAAACGATCATTTTTAAGGCGATGTCGTGCATGTATTAATGCTGGTGGCAAACAGTTCGAACATTTGCTATAATGTTAATAACTTAATAAATTACTCGTGAAACTGTTTGTACCATTTGTTTTGAAATATTAAACATTTTTCAAAAACTATTACTTTTATTACACCCGACCGTCATTTGGCCCCTGTTAAGAAATAATAGGCACATATTTTTTTATAACTTGTTTTCCTAGAGTATTATACCATTTTGGAATGTTGGTTAGTTGCGTCAATTTGAAAAAAAAACTTGCCAAACTAGTGTTCATAACTTTTTTTCACACGACGATATGTTAAAGTTGGTTAAAAGTAAGTCTTCAAAAAATTTAGGGAATAAAATAAGTTTCATTAATTTTCGTGATAAAACAAGAGTTATTCTGGATTTTTTAAGAATTGTGGTAGATAGCAGTGCTATTCAGGTTGCCTAACCAAAAACAAATTTAAAAAAAATTGTGGTCATGGTAGTGAAAAATATCATAAACGGTATCAATTTCTGAAGTTTTTTTTTAATATAACTTAAAATATAATTGGGATATATTTTTTTTTCTTTTTTTCCTCGGTTAGTCCGGGGCAGGTCTATCCTCCGGTGTTGGCTTATCGTTGAATTTTGGGACATGTTGTATATATTAGCTTGCGCAACCTGATTTTTAATCTCAATGTGTTCCTGGAATGTAAGGGTACAATCGATTATAACTCCCAGATACTTAACATGTCTAGTGCTGCAAAGGTGACAATCGTGTGCTATTATTGTGTAGGGCGCTGGGGTGTTTGGGACGTTGCCATTTGCTCTAAGAGAGAAGGTTATATAATTGGTTTTCTCCGCGTTGAGTGTTAGAACATTACTGCGTAACCAACTTGACACAGTATTAAAGCCCGATTGCGCGTTTGAAAAAACTTCGTACCATGTATCAGCGCTTAAGAGGAGCGCCGTGTCACCTGCAAATGTTATAATCCTACCCCTGGGGAGTGTGAGCAGTCCCAGGTCATTAATATACATAAGGAACAGAGTGGGACCTAACACGCTTCCTTGAGGGACGCCATATGAGTCAGTTTGTTCGTCACTAATGTGTTTATCTATTTTTACGCACTGGGTACGCTCACTCAAGTAGTCCACAAAAAGTTCAAGTTGAAGCCCTCTTATTCCCAAACTCTCCATTTTTTGGGTGAGAATGGGCACAGAAACCGTGTCAAATGCCTTAGCAAGGTCTAAAAATATGCCCACCACTTTTTTCCCCTTGTCCAGGTTGGTGACAACATAGTTTGCCAAATCATGTACTGCGTCGGACGTTGCTTTGCCAGACTGAAAACCGTATTGTGTTGGAGATAGAAGGCTATGTTTTTCGAGGTAATCAACAAGCCTGTTGTTCATTATCCTCTCTAGAACTTTTGACAGGGCTGGGAAAACAGCTATGGGCCTATAATTGTTGACACGGCTTCTGTCCCTGTATGTAAGCGGAGGCACAATAGAGGCTTTATATTTCTAAAGAAGACTACTTGATATTCCATCCCATCCCAGTGCACAATCACTACGAAGTGTCAAGAGTCACATGTCGAAAAACTCGCGAGCCAAATCAAAATACTTGGTTTGTTTATTTTCTCGGCTTTCACGAAGTTACCGTCATGTGCGCCGCTCTACTCGGTCAACCACCACTATATCAGGCTTAATGGCAACAATAGTCCTCTCAGTGATGATGGATCGATTCCAGTAAAATGTGACATTTCTTTTTCGAGAACTGGGTCGGGCACATGACTCCACAAGGTTGTATTTTAAAGAAAGTTGCTGATGGATTATCCTGGCTACAAGGTTGTGTCTATGTACGTACTCTTCGTTAGCTAGACGAGAACACCCAGAGATAATGTGTCTTATTGATTCGTCCGGACGGTGGCATGCCCGACAGATGTCAACCGTGCCGTCTTTCACAATAAATCTCCAGTACAAAACCTTCGGTTTCCCCAAAACCAGCATGACGTTAAAGGCGCGCACCTTGTTTCCGCCTGTCAGAACACTATTAGATACTTTCTTCAGGCGGCCAAAGAAGCGCTTCTTCAACGCTTGCTTCATGTAGTACTATTTATGCCCAACGCTTCCGACATACCCAAGTTATTGTAGATTTCGGATGCGGAGGGGGCTTTTAGGTTCATGGAATCCGAGAGTTGGGTTCCCACGGATTCCACATTCCCCTCTTTCTTTAGATGCATGACCGCACATTTGTCCCCACCAAATTCCATCCTGGTGGCTCTACTAAAAGTTCAGTAGCTCCATCAGTTGCAAATTGTTGGGGGCAAAGAGTTTTAGGTCATCCATGTAGAGAAGGTGAAATACCCTAGACTTGCGTTGAATCCTCCAGCAGTGTGCTTGAATATTCAAGGCTAAGCAGAACCAAAGCGGGCACAAACTATCGCCCTGAAATATGCCTCGCTCGATCCTTATCAGCTCGCTGTTCCTTTGGACGCTTCGACATCCTGGATAGCGAAGGACCGTCCTACATTGCCCCATACACGACATCAGGAAGTTGCGTAGAGTTGCATCTACTTTATACAACTCCAACTCCTTCATGAGCCATGTATGTGGCACTAAGTCGTAGGCCTTCTTATAATCTATCCAACATGACGATAGATCCTTTTGGAAACGACGATCCTGTTGGCTAAGGGTTATATCAATGAAGAGCAGCTCTTTAGTACCACGGGACCCGTTCTTACATCAATTTTCAGAGACAGACATGATGGAGTTGGTGTCTTTATGTATGTTTATTTAAGCTCTCAAATCGACATTAAGCGGCGATAGCAAGCGAGCTGCGTCTGGTACAAAGCTACGATAAAAATTAAACATACCCAAGAAACGACGCATCTCCTTGACGGTCTTGGGAGCGGGGTAGTCCTGGATCGCTATCGCTGGTGGATGTCCGGCCGAACTCACATTTTTCTGTATTTATAAGGATGCCAGACTATATGAAAACCGCTTCAAAAGCTGGTGCAGATGCTCTGTGTGCTGGGCTGCCGTCTCTGAGTAGAGGAGAATGTCATCTAAATAAAAATACCAGGACGACAACCTACGGAGCACCTCACCCATGAAACCCGGAAACGTCTGCGCTGCGTTTCTGAGACCAAACGTCATGAACGGGAATTCATAAAGCCCGAACGGTGTGGCTGTTTTGTAGATATCATCTGGCTGGACAAGTATTTGGTTGTACGCTTTAACAAGGTCAATTTTACTGTATATTTTGCTGCTTGCCAGCTTGTGAGAGAAGTCCTGGATGTGCGAGATGGAGTATCTGTCCGGGACGGTGCGAACGTTGTAACATAAACTACTGGATCCTAACTACATGAAAGGATGCAAATAGACTTGGTGTACAGATACTTTAATAAATGAAATAGAAAATACAGGTGGGACTATAAAAACACTGAACACGACTCTCGCCGCGGACGGACGTGTCTCGCGCTCTCCCGCTCCCGGCCCAGTGTTGTGTTTCCTGCTCCTACTCGTTGCGACCACGTGACGTCATCGTAGTCGCCCCGACTACACCGATAAAAATAAAATCAAGAAATTGATTTTATTTTTAATCAATTAAAAAGTGCCTTTTTCAAGGCAAATCTCGTTTCATCAACAGACATTTGTGAGTAGCTTCACTAGGCCCCTTCTGGGTAAAACCACAGTTTCGTGGTCCTCGGTTGAAACCTTACGGTGCCAACGAAGCCGAGTGGGGTGTTGACCCAATCACACCCGCCGAACCCCTTCAGGGCGAGGCAGTTAGTTGGACGGGTCCCAGATAACCGGCCTTGGGGGATCTCCTAGTCGGCTCTGGTGACAGTTTTGCTTTCCAGCTACTCACCTAGTGTCTTTAGGGTGTGTCTACACCCTTCGCGCTAGACTGGTCAGAGCCCCGTTCGCACAATAAGACTGGCGACGGGTTTACAAGCTTAGGGCTCACCAATAGGTACACACCTCCCTGTCTGCACCCGACAGGGAGGGATCTCATCCCCGGGCCAATCCACCCGGGGAGTTAGGTATAGGGTTAGGTTACGTAGAAAGATAATTTCCACCATTCCTTCCCTCAAGTTGTCCCCCCACTCCGACCATGGAGGACGCCCTAATTGTGGCGTTCTTCAAGGAGGTCCTGTTTAAGGACCCCGACTTCCTAGCCAAGTACGGCGCCAAATTTGCTGCCCTGCAGCAGTCCGTCCCCGCTCCGTCTGAGCAAGTAGGCACCGCCAGCTCAGACATCGCTACGTTTAGCGATGCCCTCGAGCCCTCTTCGTCGCAACTTCCAGGTTGCTCGCCGCCGGCTGTCCACATGGACACCAGTGAGCCGTCCCCTCGCCCGACCTCGCCTTATTTAGACGAGAGCGACTCCCAAAGTTCCTCCCCCTCTTCCGACGAAGGCGTCTCCAAGACGGTCGGATCCAAAAAGAGGAGCCTTAAAATCAAAGACAGTTCTGACACAAGGACCAAAAAACCGGCTATCGAAGCCACCTCCGCTCCCGTGGCTCCATCCGCCACTGCCCCCTCCCAGGCCGCCTCGGCCTCAACCTCTTCCCTCAGCCACAGTGCTGCCAAGCCCTCTGCGGCAAAAAAGATCTCCCCCCCTCCCCCTGTGTATATCCAGGACAAGGGGAAATGGACCGACGTGTCAAAATGGTGCACCGAACTAAAAATCGGCTACACCAGTGCCAAATCAACCCAGCAGGGGATAAAGGTGACAGTCCCTACGTCAAATGACTACAGGGAGCTAACCAAAACTCTCCGACTTAGAGGTGTGTCGTTCCACACCTACGCACTCCCCGAAGACCATCAAACTAGAGTGGTGATCCGTAGGATCCCGACGGAAATACCCGCGGACGATATTAAAGCCGACCTTCTGTCGCAAAACGTCCCCGTCACCGAAGTGCACCGGATGCACCGCGCCAGAGGCCGAGTGCCATTCAACATGGTCCTCGTGGTCTGCCCTCCTACTGAGGGTCACCACCCCATCTTTAACGTCCGATCCATCTGCAACCTCACCGGCTTGCAGATTGAGAAACCATTCAAGACCGGTGTCATAGGGCAGTGTCACCGCTGCCAACTTTACGGACATCCGCAGATGCACTGCCATGCCAAACCCAGGTGCGTCAAGTGCCTGGGCGATCACGGCACTGCAGAATGTACCCGTCCAAAGGACCGCACCTTGTGCACAGAGCCGCCAAGCTGTGTGCTATGCGGAGACCCAGGCCATCCGGCCAACTATCGTGGGTGCCCCAAGGCTCCCAAAACCTCATCTCCCAAGCTGACGAAGCGTGCAGACGCCCGTCAACAAAGGGAAAGCCCCCGTTAATGAAACACAGTAAGGTAATACCACTTTTCAAATCCGGGGACAGTAAAGATACCAATAATTATAGACCCGTATCCGTGTTGCCGGTTTTCAGCAAGGTGTTTGAAAAGGTAATGCTGAATCAAATGTTAAATCATTTCGACACCAATAATATCTTACACGGTCAACAGTATGGTTTCACAAAGGGACGTTGTACGACTGACGCCGGCGTCACCTTATTAAAACACATATTTACAGCGTGGGAAGAGGCTCAAGACGCCATAGGAATCTTTTGTGACCTCTCCAAGGCATTTGATTGCGTCGACCACGAAACCTTGCTCTTAAAACTTGAACATTACGGACTTGCGCTCAGTTTAGTAAAATCTTATTTGAATGATAGACAACAGCAAGTCGAAATAAACGGTGTCAATTCACTCGGACTAAAAGTAAAAATGGGTGTACCACAAGGCTCGATATTGGGTCCTTTCCTCTTTTTAGTTTATATTAATGATCTACCTCATTTGTTTAAAACCCAACCACATATGGTGTTATTTGCTGACGATACTTCGTTAATTTTTAAAATTAATAGGCGTGCATTAAATATTGACGACGTGAATAACGCCTTACTGCAGATCCAAAATTGGTTCACTGCTAATAATTTAGTATTAAATGGGAAAAAAACTAAGTGCATAAGATTTTCTTTACCAAATGTCAAAAGTACTCATTGTGAGATAGTATTGAATCAAGAGGAACTAGAATTCGTCGATAAAACTGTTTTCCTGGGGATCACGCTCGATTCAAAGCTTCAATGGGGTCCTCATTTAACATCCCTTGCAGGACGGCTAAGTTCAGCAGCATATGCTGTGAGAAAAATCCGTCAATTTACTGATGTAGATACCGCGAGACTAGTCTATTTTAGTTACTTTCATAGTATTATGTCGTACGGTATTTTACTATGGGGACGGGCTGCAGACATCGAGTCCATTTTCATTCTGCAGAAAAGAGCCATCAGAGCCATATATGGCCTCCGCAGGCGCGACTCTCTAAGGGAATTGTTCAAAGATATTAACATCATGACGGTACCTTGTCAATATATCTATGAAAACATCATGTACGTAAGGAAAAATCTAGATCTTTTTAGTAAAAGAGGTGAAAGACACAATTATATCACTAGAAATAGGGACCAATTAGTTCAACCAGGTTTCAGGATGGCTAAAGTAGACTCATCTTTCATGGGGTACTGTTTAAGATGTTACAATAAAATACCTCCCCACATACATCAACTGAATGAAACCAAATTTAAATCTTGTATAAAACACAAACTATGCAGCCGAGCATATTATAAGTTAGGGGATTACATTGCTGATAAAAATGCTTGGCTAATCGCTGGTCCTGCTCCTCAAGGACGCATCAACTAATTGATTAGCATTTGAAAATACTGTTGGAGCTGCTGAAGATTAAAAACAAGAATCTTTGCATTGTAAAAACTCAATTTTTTTGTACTGTATAATTGCTATAAGCCATATTATGTGAGTACTATGTACATGCTTTAAAGCTACCATTTACAGGGTACGTCTTTCATTGACTTGAATGTGTCCTGGCGGCTGAGAGTATGTCATGCTCACTTTAATGTTTCGCTAATGGTGGCGCGTGTGTTGGATCATTTAGTTCCCTTCGAAATGGTTGAGTTGAATGGTGCTAATCCATGCGTCATATTCGTGAACAAGCACCGTCAGTTGAGACTGGTCATCTCTTAGCTGCCACGGCGTATTCCAATTAAATTTTATTTTCGAATTGTTTTCATATTTAAATAACGGACGCTTTTAACGTTCTGCATCGTTCTCACATGCATAATTTCAAGATGTAACCAATCTATTGTAAACATAATTTGATTTAAAAGAGTGTCCGTGGAGTTTCTTGCCCGTTCTTCTTCTTTTTTTAATCCTTGTACTTATGAATGTTCTTTTTAAGGCTCGTAAAGCCCCAGGCTCAGATGGAATCACCAATAGGGTATTCCAACTTTTCCCTGCCCACCTGATAATGCTACTGACCACCATCTTCAATGGTGCTCTGAGCAATAACATCTTCCCACAGGCATTCAAAGAAGCCACCGTCATCGGTATCCCGAAGCTCGGCAAGCCAAAGTCGGAGCCTACTAGTTACCGCCCCATCAGTCTGCTCAATGTCCTCGGCAAAATCTATGAGAGGCTTATTTATAAGCGTCTCAGAGACTACGCCAAGTCAAAGGGCCTTATCCCCAACGAACAGTTTGGTTTTAGAACCCAACACTCGTGCGTACAACAGGTCCACCGTATAGTCGAACACATCAACTTCGGTTTCCAACGAGGTTTGATGACCGGTGCTGTCTTCTTCGACATAGCGAAAGCGTTCGACAAAGTCTGGCACAACGGCTTATTATATAAGCTGTACCAACTCGGTGTGCCAGATCGTCTCGTGCTCATCTTACGGGACTTCTTATCGAACCGCACCTTACGTTATCATAGAGCTATCCTCCCCCCACCCTATTCGCGCAGGAGTCCCTCAGGGCTCTGTGATCTCTCCTCTAGCTTTCACGCTATTCACCAGCGATATTCCCAAGTGCAGTAAGGCGCAGTTGGCCCTGTTCGCAGACGACACGGCCATCTACTACACCGGCCGTGATGAAAATTCGATAGCTCGCATTCTCCAAACCCAAGTGAACAAGCTTGGCGCTTGGTTTAGAAAATGGCGAATCGAAGTCAATCCCGACAAAAGTCAAGCGGTTCTTTTCTCAAAGCCGCGTCGCAATCCCTGCCCCCCTCGACCGATCACCATATTCGGCAAGCCGATCCCTTGAGAGAAGCGAGCCAAATATCTGGGTGTAGTGCTCGATGAGCACCTCTCTTTTTCAGAGCACATTAAGGCGGCTCGTTCGCGCGCCGCCTTCGCTCTAGGAAGACTCCACTTCGTCCTCAATGCACGTAGCAAATTGTCACTAAAGTGCAAAATGCGTATCTACACAGCGTGCATCCGCCCGATCATGACATATGCCAGTGCAGTCTTTGCACACGCCAAGCCCTATCGCTTCAATAGAATGCAGACCCTCCAGAACAAGTTCCTCCGTAGGATTACAGGCTCCCCCTGGTACGTTCGGAACGAGATCCTTCACGTTGACCCAAAGATTCCCACTATCCGCCAGTTTATGAAACGCATTTCAAAGCGTTTCTTCGAGACCGCCGCGAATCACCGCAACTCTCTGGTTGTCAAGGCCGCTAGCTACTTTCCCTCCTCCATTAGTCATGTCCGCCGTCCCTAGCATGTCCTCACCGATCCCGATGACCACATAACTCTCATTCAGGAGAGCAGTAGGGCCACCAGTACAGTGCACAAACACAGACCGACATTCCGACCTCGCCGCCGAGGTTCCTCGCGAAGATCCCGACGTAACTGTCCCCCCCGACCCTTGCTCGACGAAGTGCCAGCCCGCGCCGTAGCTGAGCCTGTAGCTTTAAATTCCCCTGATAATAATAATATAATCCAGATCCAGCCTGTCCCATCTTGCTGTCCTCCCGTCAGCGACGCCCTAAGCCGAGGTCCGTACCCCACAAGGGGTGCCCTTAGCGAGCGTTCGCTTAGTAATGTAAGTAGTTTTACGCCCCTGGCTGGAGGCTTTGAGTCCGCTTAAGGCAGCCACAGGATAGTCCAGTTAAGTAGTCACGACCTCTCAAGGTCAACTACGAGATGCCATGCATACATAAATATCTCACGACACTGAAGTTTATGTGGAAGGCTTGATGAACAGCTGGAAGGTTCGCCCGGAGGAGGAGGATGGAGGATCTTCGTAGATTGGCTTCGTGGACGTAATCGGCTCCGTGAAGGGAAGAAGAGGAGATGGAGAATGAGGGTCTTCAGGTGACGAAAGGACACTTTAGAGTGTCAGTCTCCTTCGACAAAGCTCGACGTAGAATCTCCAGGCAGATGGTTACTCAGCAGAGTCCAGACGTAGAATTGATGGATGAACAGATGGTTTGTTGACGAAGCCCGGACGCCGAATCTCTTTCAGATGCTTCAGGTTTTTCTTTTATAGGCCAAATATTCCATTTCCAGAACTAATTTTAGACGATTTTTGAAGTCTCATAATTATGTTTTTCTTTATTCTGACATCTCATCTGCCAGTCATAAAACCAGCCTGTGTGTTTAGCCAAGATGTATTATAACCTCAACGATCGAGTCTGAGCGTGTCCTTATTAATTATTTTAGAAGTCGAAATTAAGTTAACAATTGTAATTATATAAAAAATACAATCTTTCAGCTAAACCTATTGATAAAAATAATTTAAGTTAAATAAACCAAAAAGTAATCTTCATAGACTGAAAGAGAAAAACAATGACAGATTGATAATTTGACTTGTGTCACAACAATGAAAACAGTAAGAAAAAATATGTATGTTTTATTATTTTAAAATAAATCCTTTTAGAACGATTCGTAAAATGCTAGCAAATAAAAGAATATGAATGGATGAATGATGACTAATGGTGTAAGTATAGCATGCATGTAACTATTTGTAGTCTTCCTTCACTTTTACTGCTTATACAACCTGTTTTTTTTATATCCCATAACTCTAGGGTATGATTGAGACCATATCAAAGAATCAACTGGCTTATGAATTATGTTTCAATCATCCTTTTTGATTTATTTATTATTTACACACCGTAAAAATACAAAGGGACACAACATAATTACAATATGAGTACAAAGGTACTGCTTATTTACTGCTTTTTCTGCGGGGGCTGCCTGCTGGTGCCCCGGCTGGTGCTGGCCCCATTATGTGTTCGGTTGCGGAAGGATTATGTGTTCCCGCGACCCCGGCGTAGGTGAGTGATGGAACACCGGGTTGGTTTTTAGTCGGTAAGAGTCCGACAGAAACGGGGCGGGGGACATCCATGAGGATTTTCCAAAAAAAAAAGGTCGAGCTTTCTTGGTGAATCTTTTCTTTTTCCATCATCCATGTCCTTGTTCTGCTGTGACAACTGTTGCTGTTTTTACTTTTCAATGTCTTCGTCTGAGGTCTCGCTACTAGCCGTTTCCGGTCTTTGTAAATCTCTTGCCTCTTTTGCCGTCCCCGTCCCAAAATTGATTCCCTTTCGAAGTATTTCGTGTCCTCAGCTATCGTTCTAATGGCAAATGTTGTCGCCGGATAAGGATAAAGGGCTTGCGAAACGCCCGCCTCGCATTTCAATTCCACGAATTTACAGTGGTTCAGCCATAGACACCTGACAAAAATGCACGCGCTCAGTCTCTCATCAATCAATCAGAGCGCACTCTGGCGCCTTGTGAGCACCCCATTTTGTAAAAGTATAAGTTTTATATTTAAAATAATAAGTTTCATGTTAATTTCGATTTATAACAAAATACACAGTTACACGCACATTAGTTGAAGTTTTCATTGTTTAAAATATCCCGACACCATCTGGCGCCCAAGGGTCCACTACCTATGTCGCCCACTGCATACACGAAATATCTAAAAGAATGTGCACTCACAAAAAAAAACAAACACTCTGTTTGGATTTTGTCTCTAAATGTTTGCACTTTTGAATGTGAAACGATTTTGAAACACTATACCACTGGTAAACTATGTTGAATGTAGCTTCAAATTAACAAACTAAAACAGCCTGATACGGGATCGAGGGCAAGTGCCTGTGATATATGGAACGATCTCACCAGATGGGCCCGTACGGAAGCTCGGGGTCCTCGGTCGCAGGCTGGAAATCAGGAACGCATATCACTTTTGCACCATCTAGAATTATTTTTATTTGCGACACACACTGACTCATAACAAACAAATAAAACAACAAACAAATGAAACAATGAAACACCGTTAAACTCTCAACAATCGACCACATATTGAACAAGACTCAAGACACCACAAAGCACACAGAGACGACCTTCCAGCATGGCGTCCCTAAGCAGACTCCTACAGAATACAGTGTTGCCACCTTCGTTTTTGTTTTTTACCCTAACGCTCGCCGAAATTACCCAAAATTAGGCACTTATTTTTGTTTTTACCCTAACTTTTTGTTTAATGTATACAAATAAATTAACGTATAAATGCAATTTAGTAATAAACTAATAGCCAAACTATTACACCCTGTTCAAACATTCTTGGAATGCATCCTTAATAGTCTGGGCTTCTTTGTCATCTGCAGTTTTTTTTTTCTCTTAAAATTGTACATTTCATTCGAAATAATTTGTCTCTCAAAAATAGATTCTTGTGCTAGCGGAAGACTGAAGAGAACGGTACAACGTCACAACAAGTTATGTACGTTCAGAAACACGTATTCAATCAATCACCATTTTGCTTGCAAGGAGTTTTTGAACATTCTATAAAAATCCTTATACATTTATTTTACCCTGAAAACTACCCTAAACGCGTAAAAATACCCTAAATTTAGGGTAAAATACCCTAAGGTGTGGACACTGACAAAATAAAACCCTAGACGGATATAAAAAAACAGGTTTTATATTGAGTATGTATGTATTTATGTATCTACTATTTAAGATATTTTATATTTGTGTATCTATTTTAGTATATTATATGTTGTATAATTTAGTATACTTATTATTTGCACCAACGACAACCCCATTTTATGTCCAGACAAATCACTCTCCATTCCAAGGTTGCCTCGAAGAGATCGCAGAAAGCGATAAGGCCGCCCATTGTATATTTTGTATATTATAATCTGTGTTTTTATACAGTGAATCATAATTCCGTCATTCTTAGCAATATAGCTATTAATAATTGAAACAGATGATATCTAGACTTGGTGACCGCAGAGCCAATCCTTTCGCAACGATAAAGCTGCTGCCCGCCATCGCTCTGGTGAAATTAGGTTGGCGTGTTGGATTATCAATGATTACGGATACAATAACCTAGTTTTCCATGCCAGAAAAAACGAAATGTGTAAAGTTCGTTTTACCGAATGTTAGAAATCTAGGACCCAACATCGTCTTGGATAAAGAGCTGAGCTTATTGTCATTGTATTTATTGGTATATTGGCGTGACTAGCTGACATGTGGCAAATAATTTAATTTGATTTTCTCTGTCTCGTAATGTTTATTACTTTGCATACATACTGTTGCATAGAATCATGTTTTATCTAACTGAACAGACAGCTGTGCTGCTGGGGAGTTTGTTGCGCCACGTTTTCTTCTCAGCCAGAACACTAAGAAGTGGTGAAGGGCGGGTGTTTTGGGGGCGGTCTTTATGTAATTTTGACGTTCGAAAAGTGCTGATTTCTCAGTCTTATTTAAATACATGACTTTTAATTTTGATTTAAGATGGACGCCACTGGTCGTTCGCAGTGCCTCGTCTGTAAAATCAAAATCAAAATATTTTATTTCACATAAACCTACATGGGCACTTATGAAACATCAGATTCTAGGTGTACGGTTCCAATTGGTCGTTTCCTATGGAGAAGAGCCGGCAAGAAACTCCATGGTTACTCTTTTAAAAATATTTGTCTTATACAATGTTTTTTAATTACAGTGTTATTATGTATGGGAGGACAGTGTAGGCCTGTCAACAAGTACCATATGTTAAACAAATAGACTATGGTCTATAAATTTACAATCCACAAGGCCTACAATGTTCTCACATTTACAAAATATGAAATAATCTAATAAAGTAAAATCAAAAATTAATTAAAAATTGTAGGTATAAAATGTACATGGCAGGGTATACCACGCGCAGGTGATGTTGATATTTGGGTAGTCCGGGTGTTATATGCTCTCCCTTACATCCCACTGGAGGACATCCCGAGCAGCTTAAGAACAAAAAGGCACCTGGGATGACGGAATAGCGACTGAGCCCCGTATATGAAATCCTCCCCCATAAATGCTCTCCAAGTTGAATGTGCAGAACCTCCTCTTAACCTCCGAAGACAATACCTAGCAGATCGTTTCTTGTCAAAAGTTTTCTCATTTTGGAACAAACCTACCTCTCTCTTAACGCGTCTTCCTACTGGATTAATAAATCTATTCCATTGATGAATAGGTACAAAGAGCTTATACAACTCTCCTCACCTGTTTGTCAATACCCCTCTCGTCCTGTGTTTTCTTCCTCCTATGAGGTGGTCCATTTCAGGCCAAAGGTGGTTTTGGGACTTGGTATCTCCAAAAATTCCCAGGACGTAAAAGGCGACTTTGATCAGGCCATTAAGAGATACTGGGAAGGTTCTAATTTATTTTATACGGATGCACCCAAATGATCGTTAACAGGATGTACAGGTGTTTCAACATATTTCCTGAACTCTAAAATTGCCCTTCTTCTTCTACTCCAGTGGATCGAAAGCACTACATGATACAAAGTTACGACTTACGAACTGACACCAAACACAAGCTGTACAACTCGTGGTCAGCAATGTGGCAGGTAAGTTCGAAACTTAAGGGGGCGTACTACGCTAGTATTCAACCCGACGTCCAACGGAAACCTTGGTTTTTTAAATGTCGCAAATTGTCCAACATAACTGTTACATTATTACATCCTTGTGTAGACTAAGTCTTGGTCACTGCTGCAGTCCAGTATTCCTGAAGAAGATCCGTGTTCGTGACAATTCCTTGTCCGAATGCGGTCTTGATGATGGTACTCTGGAACTTTTTTCTTGTCCTTTAAAGTCTTCATCCTTTGACTTGTAGCATAAGCTATCCAAAATAAAAATCCCTCTTCCTACTTACTTCCATTCTCTGTTGACTAACTTTTCTCCTAAATTTATCCAAATCTTATCAAAATTTTAAATGTAAATGAAAACAAAATGTAGTTTTATGTTTAGTAATAATAACTTTGTAATATTGTTGTTATAATATGTAGAGTTGTGGTGGTATTTGAGTACATATTCTATGTTTACTAACAAAGAATGAACTTGTCCTTCAGCTACTACATAATTTAACTAGAACCATCACTAAGTACAAAGTTCGACGGCTCACCCTGTTGCTCTGCCGTCACTACATGACGCTGGCAGAATAGATTCGTAATCTGCTCAGTTGCCAAACAAGAAAAAATAGAAATATATTGGCTGCCTTCCGATTTGCACTGTAATCGATGTGAGCGGGCTACCATCCATACCGAAACAAACTAAAAAACCGTAAATCATCATAGACGACGTCATGACATCCTACTTAGGCCGCACTCCGGCCGGCACTCCACATCGTTATCGCGCTCACGCTAATTCGGAACGGGTGTAAGCCCGCTAAAATCGATTACAGCCCAATTCCGAATGCAGCTTAAATGTACTGAATATGTTTAGTTTCATTAATGTAATCCGCACTTAGAAGTTTAATTTAGGTTCGCCTCTTACTTTTGGTGGCGCAAGATGAATTATATTATTTATCCTGAATTATCTGTTAACTCCGAGTTATACCATACATACATACATGCCTTAGACAAGATACCTCATGAACTCACAAGTGGGCCTTTTTTATTATAAATATGCAAGTCTTTAAAAACAAGCATAATAAAATTAATAGTGCATTCTGTTCTAATAGTAATCTTAAAAAAATTATTTGAGTTAAAAGCCTAGCAGCCAGATATGAAATTCCTTAAAACAAAACAAATCTATCTTAATCTGTCAATGTCAAGCAAGCTGTCAAGTGTGTGTCATGTCAGTGTCAGTCAAGTAGCTTTTCATTTAATTCATTCTTACCTTTTGTATAATTTTTACGAGTTTTCCTGCTTTTTGTGAAATACTTGTTCTTTATAAACTTACGCCTCCTTCCCATGGGCGTAGGCAGAAACTATAGGACGCCATCTGCTAAGCTCCAAACGTAGCTGAAACACAAGCCTCCCTCGTTATTAGTACGCAACGCAACAGTGTCTGCTTTTTAGTTCTTTTTGAGTTAATAGATGGAAAAACTGCCAATGTGTAGGGTGTGTTTAGCGCAGAATGTCCGCATGTATATAGTGGTCAACAGGAACCTGCACAATCTTTATGAGAAGCTTACTGATATTCCAGTAAGTTGATATGTTTAAGATCAAAGTAAACCACTCATTTGGATCATTATATTCCTCCTACGCGAAGATTCATACTACTTACATAAACTTTCGGTAATAGAGTCGTCTTAGGTGAAAATGGGGATCACTGGCATCATGAAGGACCACAGCTTGAGGAAACCTGGACCTAAAATAAATATACAAATTAAGTCGCCAATCTGCCTTGCAAGTGGCGATCAATGCTCATGCCGTCTCTGTGTAAGACACACACAGAAAGCATTAAGAACCACCAACTGTTGGACCGTCTTGGATAGCAATAAAGAAGTCATTTCTTCATATTAACAAAGTAGTGTAAGACATATTTTGTTGCAGTTTGTAACTGAAGACAGTAGACCGATTCTTACTTGTTTCTTCTGCTGCACTAAACTGAAGCAATGCTACCGATTTCTGAGACAATGTCTGGAAGCCGAGGAGCTGTTCGCTCAGATGATGAATGAGGATTATGAGGTGAGATATTCTTCACAGCCATTTATTCTTATAATTTCTAATTTCAATATAATGTGGAAGTCATTCCCCTCAAGCTGATACCATTAGTGTTTGTATTTTGAGCCAAGTGTACCATCAAGTATTGAATGGTGATATCGCTGCTTAAATTCAAAGGGGCCATAAATCTAAAAGTTATTTTTTTACAGGAGAGCCCGTCAAAATTTTTAGGGCGGTTTTTTGTTTATATTTTTATCAATCTAATTTTGTATATTTATGTGTTATATATCATCGGATGTATATTTTAAGCCTCTATTTGCCTATATTTTGATATCTACTATAAGTTTTACCCAGTTGAGTAAAACATCGCATAAGTCCCTTTTGCTTATAAAAAAATACCATAACGTTCATGAATTTTATAAATACAATTCACAACTCAAACTGAAAATAAGTTTTATTAGGTCTTTTCGTATAATGTTTTGTTTAAAGTGCAAAAAATAAGTAATAAGAACTAAATGGTAGCAATACCTTGCAATAAAATTACAAAAATTCAACCATAAAAAATACAAATCAAATAGAAAACGTAGGTAATAATGAAACAAAAAAATATCATAAAAAATTGAAATGTGCTTTGAGAGCTAATAGGCTAAGTTATCCAGTATTTTGAGTGGATTAACCTAACCACACCATGTCTTGTAAAAACTAAAAATTAAATCAACTTCTATAGAAATAAATATACCTAAGTGAGTTTACAAAATTCATATTGTTTATAAATCTCTAGCCCACCATGTTAACAAATTATTAAAATGCTTATTTTCGTATCTAAATTAAATCTTCTCCTATGATAAATCACAAATTAAAAGCCGACGTAAATCTTTGACTTACATATCAATGAGAATAATAATGATTAATACTAATTAAATCATCACAGTAACTTCTCTTAAAAAACTTATTACTAACATTTCAAATGATTCCTCTACTGAAACCAGTCTATAGGTTTCAATCAGTCTTATCAAATCTTGGTTTATAATAGTAATTATTCTAACTTATTATCATTTGAGAAAACTTAAATTAAAGAGTTGTATAAAAAGTTTTATAATACTTAGGAATCACATTCTTTTCAATTAGGTTTAAAATTCCTTGTTTTTTCGCTCCGGAAACTTGTAGTTTATTGGCATAAAGTTTTTTTTTTAATTCGCAGACCAGCTCCGGGTGAATTATGCCTTCTTTTCAATGTTGTAACTTGGGCAAACTCCGCACGTTCGTAGGAAGTCTTATAAAAAAACATGTTTTTAACATCTTGGTCAGTTTTAATAACTTTGAGATCTGCCCATTTCACCCTGTCGCCATTTTCATTGGTAGTGTAGTTGCCAACAGCCAGAGATTTTAAATTCATAAAACACTCATGTGTAAGTTCCTTTACTGTAAATGGTGTTCCTTTTTTCTTGGCTGTTTTAATCAAGGTAATTTACTGATCAGGTACATAAATTGGCGAAGATTTTAGCATCACCCTCATCAACAGCATCGCCCTCATTTTGAGTGGTGAGGTTCCACTTGAACATCATCAGACATTACTAGCTGCTGCGGTAAATATTCATCGGGCTCAACTAATTTGAGAATTGAGCTAAATTGCGCTTGGAAGTTGTTTGACATTTCCCGTTTTTGGCTTCAATAATATTTAAAATCCGGCGAGCTCTACTATTCATTCTATAAATAAATAAATAAAGTTATGAGTTAAAATGACAGACACAATTCATGCGTACTACAGTATGATGATCACACGACAAAACAATTATAGACAATTTGGAAACTAATTTTATAATTAGTTTGGTCCAACATTTTGCTTCATCTGTCACTGACCTTGCAAATATTTAGTAACTTCTAGCAAATATACTATTTGCACAAAATATTTCATTTAAAACTTAAAACATAATAACAACCTAAACAAATATTGCACTTTCGTATAAAAATACTACCATAATCACTATAATTTTTTAGGCAAAACAGAAGCATTTCAAATACTGCACTTATCTTTAATACAATAATTATTAAAACACATTTTATTTTAATTCAAAAGGGACACATCACAAAATACGGCACTTTTTCTTAAAATATAATGTTATACTTACATGTGATTTTAATTTAATACGGTCGTATTTCAAAATGTGGCACTTTTTACTATAAATTTCTAACAAAGTTGAGGTAATTTTTGGAATGTGGCCCTTTTTCACAAAAAATACTTGCACTCACGCTGAAAGCTGGGTCGCAACTGAGAAGATGGCAGCTTTGCTCTGAAGTTAGACACCAAAGCGTAAAAATGCAAAAGGGGCAGTTGTGTGATTAAGCCATTTTTAATGCGAAATTACTAGGTGTCTTTTTCGAATATAAAAATATATACAAAATTATTACGATTTATGCTTTAAAAAAGATTTGTATTTTTTTTTATTTGTGGCCCTTTTGATTTTAAGCAGCGATATGTAAGCTTTCGACAAATATAGGTGTTTAAAATGATTACATGTTAAATGTTCCACATAATACTGCTTCTGTATGAAACTAGAATGAGTTTGAAAACAGTCCTCTTTCATGTCAGCCAGCTATGCAACAATAGCTTGTGCAGTATCCTTACTTGTGGAGGCTCTATTAAATGACTTAAGTATAATGAAGAAAGGTTTGTGCTTTCGAACTGTGATCACCAGCATATTTCTCTAATAATAACCATCTTTTTGCAGCCCAATCATTTAATAAAACATGATCACTTAAAGGCTTTCAGTGGTTTTATTAAATCTCCAATAGAGCACATAAGTATAGATGATGGCTGTCAAACTGGAAGCATTGCTATCAAAGAAGAGTTACCAGCTGTTTGTGAGGAACTAGATGACATTATTGAGCCAAAAGAGGAACTTCAAAGTGATGGTTTGTTTTAAGCAACATAATATCATAACAATTTTTGATATTCTGATCAAAAATTGAATAAAATTATTTTCCATTTTCAACCTAACGATAACCACTTTTTTATATTTTTTTTTTATTTGGGAAAATAAACAGTTTCACATTACGGTATTACCTACTGCAAATTTTAGCCTACAGAGTGAGTAAAGGTGCATCCACACCAAAGTTACTTTCTGTATAGCAACATTTTGTAACATGATAACTTTCTATAACTTTGTAAATGTTGCGCCACAAAAAGTAACTCTGGTGTGGATGCACCTTCAACAAGTAGTGAAATGAATGCAATGCACTTAGAATTTGATAGGTGCAATAAAGTTACATTATGTTATAATATAGGTGGGTGGTTCTCTGTAAAGAAGTTTTCAGCCCGAACATGGTTGTCTGGTCATATTAATATTCTTTCTATTTTAAAAAAACATACTAAGGACTAGAAAAGTAATCGTTTATTCATAGGTGCTAAAAAGCCCATTGAATTTGTGAATAATTTTCGAATATTTGCCTTTTTCGGAAAAATGGTTGCAGGGGACTGTTTAATGTAACAGGGGCCTGTTGCAAATACATCAAAACCAAATAATACATTAGTTTATTCATTTATTTTAATATGTCACTTAGGATCGACATTATTTTAATTATTTTGCTTCATTTGAGCAAACATTAACTAAAAATTTAAACAGCACTTGGCAAAGCAAAGTTGGTTATAGCTCACAGTTACATAAACCATAACATCACGCCTTGTTTCCCCGAAGGGTTGGGCAGAGGTGTACCTATAGTACACCCATATTTCAATTTCAATTTAAACTTAACCTGAGAAGTTCTGAGCAGTTTACTTAAAACCAATGAGACATTTAAATAACAGTATTTTATTTAGTCATGAGGAAGTTGAAATCACAGTACAATACCAAAACAATAAAATATTAATAAAAGTAAAAACTCTGAAAACAAGAGTACTAACGCTCAAAGATTATTATCTGAGAATTTTATTATATTCCCCTTATGTATTATATTATTATAAGGATTGTATTTTTTTCAATTCGTAAGAGCAGCTCTATGCTCATGTGGAGTCATATCTTTGGCAAGTTTTCTCTGACCTTTAACTTTGTTTTCTTGTATTTTAACATCTCCTTTTTTATCTATTCCGTCTGTTGAGGGTTTATTTTCTATATTGATACCTTAGACGTTCCGCATCTCTCTTTTCCTGTAATAATTCCTCTCTGGATAGCTTTTGTTTTTTAGGAGGCATATCTAACTAGCCTGCAACACGCTCACGAGAAATTGTTGTTGAATCTGCACAGTCCCCTGGAATGAAAGACAGCCCCCTGCCACATTACAAAGCAGGGGACTGTTGCCAGGGGACTGTGTATTTTGACTAAATCGTGGAATATCAAGCAAACTATCATAATGTATTTAGTTTTGTGAGTTCTCTATAAATATGTACATAAATCATCATAAAATTATATTGAATATATCCAATCACACAAATAAACAATTAATAAAATAATTACCAGTGGACTGTGCGTCGTAACAGCCCCGAGACGCGATCTCGACACAAACGATGCACTGACACTTAAAAAAATCGCGGTACAGCGTGCTAACTAGCGGTGGGTAACTCCGGAGGTACTGATCCAAAGGAGCCGGTACCGAACGCGGATACGTAAACCTTATTTATTCCTCACAATCCTTACCGGCACCGCGGTACCAAATGATTCCGGAGCGCGCGTTCACTGTTCACTCTCGTTCACTCGCTCAAGTCACTCGGAAGTACTCGGAACACGTCGTATCGCTCTAACTAACCAACTGTTCAATTCAAAATGTGCCAAATGATCCAGTGAACCAAATGAATAAAATGTTCTGAGAAACCGGGGAACCAAAATGAGCGAGTGAGTGCCGGTGCCAAACGGTGCCAAAGGAATAAATAAGGTGAACCGGTACCGGACCCGGAGTCGGAATAAGTGAATCAATTCACTTGCCGGAATAAAGATTACCCACCGCTAGTGCTAACTCAACTGACACGTTCTTCAGACCAGTTACGTTCTTTTCTAAGCAGGACATCATGAAAACGCGCAGTGGAAAAAATATTTTTTCGTTTTGAATTTTTGGCAGGGTACTGTTCTTAAAAAACGAGTACAAGATTTGATGAAATTAATGAACTGAAATAAAGCGATTTCAAATGGATTTAATTTTGAAATGAAATAAGTTACTTAATTGTGTTTCAAAAAATCACGCACAAAATTCTATATTATAAATAAAAATCTTAAAAATAAATCATAAAGTGTTAATTCTGGAAATGGGACAAGCACAGAGAACTGTTTGTAAGCTGGTTTCGGAAATTTTTGGGCAAAAATATAATTTATTTTATTTACATCTGCACTAATCAGGTATAGTCTAATACTTGTGTTCTGAAATATTTAAATTTATGATACAGCAATAGTTTTTGGAAAAGGTGGTCTGGACAGCCATTTACTGTGCTTACAGAGAATCGCCCAGGTAATAAAAACAAGAATATTTAAAAATGCCATCTAAGAGTTAAATATTACGGAGCAATGTCTAAAATAGTTTCCCGAACAAGGTCTCTCTCTAAATTGACCAGCACCCTAATTGCGTAACACATTTTCGTAAACGATTACGACTAATCTGTTTGATTTTGACGGTTCAAGAACATTCATTGCGTTCTATATATATTGTTGAGCAGAATTTTTATCGAACTTAAGAAGCAATGGATTAGCAATCTGTTTCAAAACGATTCAGATTCCGATTGATTGTGTATTACGCAATTAGGGTGCAGTTCGAAGCAATGATGTCAATATTTTGAAAGAAATTTTATTGTTATATTGACCAGTAAGGCGACGTAGGGGTGTACGTAAGCCTGCGTTCGTACGGCTAGAAGATACGGCAAATAGAGGTCGTGCCCCCCGAGGACATCACGGCTTATGGTTGTTCTAGGTACTACGTAGCGAATCTTATTAGTTGTATCGATAATTTTAATCACATGCGCTATTACTTATATCAAATAAAAACGTCTCTTAAATAATACGCCTGGCTTTAAGATTATGTAGCATATACGTATGCAAAAGATCACTATAAGAGCATCAGTACGAAAACAACGGAAATGCATGACTTTCAAAAACTTATTTCAAACTTTTTCAATCGCGTCTGAGTATTTATTAAAGAAGGGACTTCGCGACATTTTACTCTAACTGGGACGTATAGTCGTATTTTTAATTAGACGAAGTCAACTGACGTTTACTGTGTTGTCAGTTTTTGATGAAATAAAAATAGTGTTGTGACAAAGTGAATGATTGAAAAAACTCCTGAATGAATGAAATTGCCACGATTGTCTAGTGAATAGTTAGTGTGCCGAACTGCCGATATCGGGTACGGGGTTCGAATTTTAGTCATGCTTTGTACATACCAACGAGGTTTCGACGACTATGTTCCTATAGTATCTACCTATACTGAATAACGAGTGTTTTAAAAATTAAGGAAAACATTGCGAGGAAACTTGTAAGACTGTCCTATTTTCAATACATCGTGTAGTTGAAACTATAGATGTATAAATATAACAATTATAGGTAGGTAATGAAAATAAGAAACATCGCTTATTAAATAATTTGTTTTTATTCATCATCAGATAAAAAATCATCACTATCGCTTTCGGTGAAATAAATTATAAATATGTCTGAAACATTGTCGATCATGAGATCGAGACCATACATTTTGTCTTCTTCTTTAATTATCAGAGACACGCAGCTACTCCATTCTTCAGGTGTGATATTTTGAAATCCTTCTTCAAAAAGTTTTTTTACTTCTGTCATTTTGAAGGTTTTGTTATTTCTTGCAACATATAACTTTTAGCCTGCGCCCATACCAACTCAATGGGATTGAGCTCACAGTGGTATGGGGGCCTTTTAATGGTGAGTGGCTCATTTGCAAAAAAAAAATGATGTACTTTTCGTCTTATAGCGGCAAAAGTAAAAATTGTCTAATTTATCTTTGAAACTGTATTTCGGTTCACGTTTTTCGGGAGACTTAAATTGTTATATTTCTTTGTATTCTTTTAATACACTGTAAACTGAGGTCACACCAATTCCCAAAATGTCAGCTGTTTTCGAAACACATTCTTTTTTTTTGGGAGCCTCAATAGGTAATAGTGAAGCAGCTTTCTCCTCAAATACCTGTTTGTAACGCATAAAGCAATCCGTGGTCTCTTCTTTCTTGGAGACGAGCTTTGGTTTGACGTGCTTGGTTGAGGATCCATATCGTTTATACGAAACAATATAGCAACAAACAAACACAACAATAACCACAAACACAACGTAACGAAAAACTTAACAAAAACAATAACTAAACAGCGTGAGCGCAGAAAAACATTCATGCTATCAGACCAGAGGTTAGAAGCCGAATTACAAACAAAAAGGCACTAGTCGCAGGTCCGCGATTTGTAATAATAAGCCGTCATAAAACTGATTGTAGTTACATACTGCTAGTAACTTATATCAGAGCACCTTATACAATTTTATTGTAAAATAGAAATAATATTCTTTTATGGTTTGAAATGATTAACTATTCACACTCATTGTTCATTCATCTGATTGTACGAGAACTCAACGCATCACTATTACTTTAAATATGGCAACATTATTTTACAAAGTGACATTAGCTACTGTCAGTTGGCTTCGTCTAATTAAAAATACGACTATAGTTGTCGATTTGTAAAGGTATCAGTATGTAAATAAATAGGCAGACAAATTCTGTGACTGATCTCATTAAAACCATACATTATATTTGAAACTAGCTGTGTTGCCCGCGACTTAGCCTTTTTTTTTTTTTTTTTTTTTTTGGGTGGGAAATCATCAAATGACTTCTCCCGCTCTGGGTGGAGCGGGAGGGCGTGTCAGACTTTTACTGACTAAAACCCACCCGTGTTCCTTCAGTTGCCTGTGCCAGGGCCACGTTTTCTCTGTGGAATAACCCGCGACCCTGAGGCGTCGGCCCTATCGGACCCCGTCCGTTTGTGCTGACATCTCTTTGAGGCGCGCGTGGAACACAACGCGCCGTCGACCCGGGCCTGGTCCTTACCGGACGGCGAGCTACCCATGGCTCGCCGTCCGCAAGCCCGCGCCTACGGTGGCCGGGAATCTGCTTGCGATTCCCGACGCCCAGGGCGTCTCCTGCGGCGACTAGGGGCGTGAGGGCGCAAGGCTCTCTCCCTCACGCGCTCCGCCTCCTCCTTTGCGAGCATTACTGCTTCGCAGAAGGAGGTGACGGCTTTCCATTCCCTCTCGCTCCGTACCATGGCCTGGACCAGGGCCGGACGCGAGAGATCGCCGCCGCCAATCGCCTCCGCGAGGACACTGCGGTGCTCCGCCCAAGCTGGGCATACCTCCACCGTATGCTCCACCGTGTCCTCCGGGCGATCCACACAATGGTGACACCCGGGCGTTTCCTCCCGCCTTATGCGAAACAGGAACCTCCCGAAACAACCGTGTCCGGTGAGGACCTGTGTCAGGCGGAAGGTGAGGACGCCGTGGCGCCTCTCCAACCACTCCTCAAAGAGGGGACTTACCGCCGCTATTGTGGCGTGCCCACCGCGACTTAGCCTATGTCCTTACTTCGGTCATAGGCTATCTGTGTGAAAACTTCATCCAATTCCGTTCAGCCGTTTTGGCGTGAAAGCGTAACAAATAAACAAACTTATTTTCGCATTTATAATGTTCATTACTAGCTGACCCGGCGAACTTCGTACCGCCTCAGAATATTATCTTCATTGTGTTTTTTCGTGATTTTTCCCATGTTTTAATAGTAGACTATCTAGCTGTTTGAAGCAGAGACAAAAGACAAATACTATCTAGCTGTTTGAAGCAGAGACAAAAGACAAATACAACAAATCAATGATCATAATAATCGGCCCAGACGTTCTTGAGTTATAAATGGTGTAACTAACCTGACTTTGTTTTTTTATATAATTATAGATTAAAGATATTATTTAGATAGTTTATTAGCTTTATTTTTATCCCTTACATGTAGGTGGTTCTTATGTACTGTTTTGTGTTGCGTGCTTATTTATTTATTTGTTAGTAATGTTAGTTTTGTAGTTAGATATGGTAAGTATTGCTAGGTGTAAGGGCCGCCTTATGCTGTAAAAGCCTCCTCCAAACCGTTCCAGGTGGCTAATCTACTGGCTATCCTTTGCCCGTCTGGGCCATAAGTTTCCAGCTATTTGTACGATGTCAACACTCCATCTTGTACATGGTTTACCCTTCATTCTTTTATTGTATTCTGGATACTAATTTGTAGTTTTTCGTGACCGTCTTTCTTCCATATCTCTCTGGATATGACCTGACCATTTCCATTTTAGTGTTAGGACCTGTTTGACAAAGTGAAAAGTTCACTGATAAGAAAAAGAACTGTTGACTCTCTTTCAGTTTGATGTTCATGTAACTCCGTTCTATTCCTCTTTGACAGGTTCTTATTTTATTTAGATGTGATTCTTGAGAGACCAGGTCTGGCATGCGTAGGTAAGAACCGGCGTTAGGCAGATGTTCATTGGTTTCGGTTTCAGTCTTATGGGTATGGACCCTTGAAAATTTCATTCATATGCCAGTATTTGTTCCACGTATTCTTCACTCTGCTATCGATTTCTTTTTCTGTACTTGATTTTATTGAAATAAGATGTCCAGTACTCTTCTACATATTCTATAGGTTGAGACTGTATGAATATTGGTATTTCTTCAAGGTTAGTCATAATTTTCGTTTTTTTCCCAGTTCATTTGTCAACAGTCTCGCTGTTGTGTGAATTTAGGTAGTTAGGTTAAAACAAATATTTATCTATGTTTTATATTATATATCTATATAAGTTGTATCTATTCATAGCCGAAATATTTGAAGACAGACATCTATAGGTCGCACAGAAGCCATAGAAACGAAAAATATTTTTTTTATCTAATTGAAAAAAAAAAAAATGTAATACTACTTGACACATAATAAATACTGGCTCTTTCTTATTTTGTAACATCCATTACGCTAAATACTACGTAGAAACTACTTTCATTGAAGCGGCGCGCGGCTTCGCCCGCTTCAATGAAAGGGAAAAAAAATATACGTCATGTTTCCAACTAACTACATTCGTCGACATACAACCATCACAATACTTTAAGGAGGGATTTTAATAAGGTTCCTGTGTTTGTGCTCGCACATCTGTACGTGTAGGTAGTTAGGCCGATAACGAACAGCTGACGGATAAGATACGACGCACTTGTAACCTCACAGAGGTCATTAGATTATGCGAATAGGGATGATGACTGATATTAGAAATGTTCATAAAAATAATGTAATTTCAAAGTAGGCATAGTGAAAATGAGATAATCGAAAAAATCTGTTAAATGTAAAATTAATTAACGCTTTTAAAATTGTAAAATTAATAAAAGCGTTAAATGTAATTAACGCTTTTAAAGTTTTTGGAGGGGATTATTCCCGTCCTTGTCGCACGGTACGGACAATGTACGGCGCTAGTATGAAGTTACATAGTCGTGACGTCACTTCTACGATAGTGCTGTCCTTGTCTAACACTTATCTTAAAACGTTGATAACTTGGCAAGTTTAAAAGTTTTTTCACTTTTTGTAATATTGTTTGCACTATTTGGAAACAAACAATTTATTGAGATAAAAATAAAAAAATTGTCATCATCCCTATTCGAGTTGTTGTTTACAGATAGCACCTAGTTTACTGATGTGTTGGTACTACGATTTGTTTTAATCACATCTAGGAACCTTTTCGTAAAATAAAAAAAATACTGAAACGACTCGATACTCGCTCGTAAAGGGCGTAACCTCACCGAGGTCATTATCTTATGCGAATTCAAGTTTCACTCAGCAGGTGCTTATTCGGATTTACCTAGTTTACAGATATTGTGTATGTACTGATTTCGTAAAACTTCAAAGAGGGAATTCAATAATGTACCTACTTAGGTTTAGGTCGTTTTGTATTTTAAATTCACATAAAAAAATTTGTAAGCGAAAACTATGTTATTAAAACAAGATTAGATCGAGTTACGAAATCTACCTACGTTGGTTTATTTTTAACATCATCACGCCTGCATTCCCCGTAGAGATAGGCAGAGATGTATTTTCGAATGTGCATTACATTTCACCAGTGATATATTGTTAAGGAGGTGAGGGCAGGTGTTTGCGTCCGCCAGCACAGGCAGTGGAGTGCGGTAACCGTCGCGCGCGTTCGACACAGAATAAATGAGACGGCACGCGGGGACAGACGGACGGGCGCCGCGCCCGCGCCTCCGCCCTCGCCGCGTCAGGCGGCTCAATCATACCGGCCGCCCGGCCAGCACCGCGCGCGCGGCGGCCGTAAGGGTTTTATGCAAAATATCTCAACCAGTTATAAAATTACAAAAATTTCGTAAAATATTTTTTTTTTTCGTTTCTATAGCTTCTGTTCGACTATAGATGTGCCTCTTCAAATATTTAGTGTATGAATAGATACACCTTAAATATATAAAAGGAGAAACTGACTGACTGACTGACATATCAACGCACAGCCGAAACTACTGGGAATAGGAACGTGAAATTTTACACACGGCTGCCTTTAATCATGTAGGGGAGCACTAAGAAGGGGTTTTTGGAAACTCGACATTTCAGTGGAATAATGTGGGGAATCGGTATGTGTGAAAAATCTTATTCCTTGAGTTAATACAATTGAAACTTTGCACGTATACATATCTAAATAAATAATAAAGTTTGTAAGTTTGAGTTGTTCTCACATATGAGAAAATGTAAAGGGGGAATGCGGGGTGTCAAAGTTTGTATGGAATAATTTTAACGTGCGGTCTGTGTAACTCCAAACGTATTTATACTCGTATTTATATTTTCCCAAAAATTAAGTAAAACGTGTATCAGGGTTTTACGTAAATTTACCCATAACGGGGTGAAGCTGGGTAGTCAATTTTACAGGGGAGGATTTTACTGCGTGGCTTGATTAACTCGAAAATCGGTATACATATTATTTGAGTCATGATATGAAAATATCGCAAGCGGTTTTTCAAAATGTCACCCCTGCGGGGGTGAAAAAGGAAGAAAAACATCGAAATGATTTATTTTCTCAAACAATCGGTTAAATAAGGTGGAGGGTGTGCTACAATTTGTAGGACATACAACGACATCCAAGTCGCGGGCGAAATGCTAGTATACAATAAATTAAAGTTACTTTTCTGTATGACCGCGTTGTTCTTCTAAACTACGCAACAGATGTTAATGCGGTTCTCACCATCATGTATAGAATTTATTCCGAAAGGTGTGTGTACATATAATAATAATACATTTATATTATACTTACATATAATAAAGAAAAGACGATGTTTTGTCGAAGTCATAAAAATTGTGCGAAGCGGGGGCGGGTTGAGTGAGTGAGTACTCATGACTGTTTTTGTTTACTTACAGAGCTAGAACCGGAAACATCAGACAATAGATGTCTAGATGCAGAAGATATACACCATTCTGAGTTAGATTTAGAAGATGACGTGCCTTTAATAAAGTTTAAAACTGAAGTGGGGGAAGCACAAGTATCATCTAAGAAGAAACGACTAGCCAGGAAGACGAAAAGTAAGTATTAGTTACTCTATAGGTAAGCAAGCAGGCTCAATGGTTCCCCTGATAGAAAGTTGTTGAAGTTACCAAATGAAATGAAATCACTTAGAGAGATTAAGATTTTTCATATTAATAGTCACTCCTTTAAAGTCTACAATTCCTTTATTACTCTCCTATATTATGCAAGGAAGTCATGTGCTATATTTCACGTTCCTAGATTTTGTTGTTTCGGCTGTGCACTGATATATCAGTCAGTCAGTTTCTCCTTTTATAATGAAGAAGATAACATTAATGAATAATAATGATTGCTTGAACAACATTTCTAAATTGCCACTTTTTCCAACAAATATTATTGAATAAAAGGTATAAAGTTGAAGCCTTCTAAATACAGATAAATATGTTGCAAATTCCCTTGAATACGGTTTCTTTAAACTTTGAAACAGACAATATTAATTATGTCGATGTAAGATAAAGTCTGAAAATACTTTATAATTTATTGTAAAACATTTAAAGCAAATAGCTTTAATGTTGTTTTCTTAGTATTGTGATAATGAAATTAACCAGTCAAAACTCAGTTTAAAGCTGACTGTCCAGTGGTGATTACCAGGACACTCGTGTTGACTAGTTTTGCTCGGAAGCATCAATTTGAATGCAAAGATATACTAATAAAATGGAACCGAAAAGAAATACTTACTTACCGAAAATTTGGAATTTTTGGATTGTTGTGAGTGCAAATCAAGATTTGATATTTTTTGTGTGAACATACCAAGTAGCAAGTTTTATCTTATGGATCACGATTATAAGTCCACCTGGAAATGCCCCGAATGCTGTAGCATACAATACTAATACGCCTGCGCGCCCGGCTAATAATACTGGGAACCTCGGTCGTCCACCAAGTCGGGAACAAACACCGAGCCCCAAAACTAAAATATAGCTAAAACTCTTGGTAAAACCCTCCGCGTGATGTAATGAATGTGACTCTAAGGAAGACAATTAGTCAACCCATGTCTATGAAATCAGATGATCAGGACGATTGTTTAACGAAGATACTCTAAGAGAAATAATTAAGGAAGAGATGTGCGCGGCTGTTAAATCATCTTTCAAAGAATTACTTACTGATCAATAAAAAAATAAACAGGGACAATTATCTGCGTTTCAAGCTTCGTTCGGATTTTTCAATGCGCACTTCGAAGAGTTCAAGAAACGCTTTGATGAGAGAGATGCCATAATTAATCAACTGGGCAACGATAATGTAAACCTCCAGCAAAGTGTCAATGATCTTACTACACGGCTGTGTATAATGGAACAAAACATGCGCGAAAACAACGTGGAAATTAATGGTAAACCCGAAGATAAGTCTGAAAATTGTATGCACATAAACATATTAATCTGTTTAAAAAATACAGTGATATCCATAACATAAATAATAGGAACCAAATTTGCCCATTCTCTGTTGCTGTCCAAGTTAGAATATAATGGTATGCATGGCTCACTTTTAAACTGGTTCTCATCATATATAACGGGACGTCGGGACTGTTCGGATTTTCCGCCCGATCATGACATATGCCAGTGCAGTCTTTGCACACGCCAAGCCCGTTCGCTTCAATAGAATGCAGACCCTCCAGAACAAGTTCCTCCGTAGGATAACAGGCTCCCCCTGGTACGTTCGCAACGAGATCCTTCACGTTGACCTAAAGATTCCCACTATCCGCCAGTTCATGAAACGTATTTCAAAGCGTTTCTTCGAGACCGCCGCGAATCACCGCAACCCTCTGGTTGTGAAAGCCGCTAGTTATATACCCTCCTCCATTAGTCAGGTCCGCCGTCCCAAGCATGTCCTCACCGATCCCGATGACCACATAACTCTCATTCAGGAGAGCAATAGGGCCACCAGTACAGTGCACAAACACAGACCGACATTCCGACCTCGCCGCCGAGGTTCCTCGCGAAGATCCCGACGTAATTGTCCCCCCCGACCCTTGCTCGACGAAGTGCCAGCCCGCGCCGTAGCTGAGCCTGTAGCTTTAAATTCCCCGATTAATAATAATCAACTAAACTTGATCCAGCCTGTCCCATCTTGCTGTCCTCCCGTCAGCGACGCCCTAAGCCGAGGTCCGTACCCCACAGGGGGTGCCCTTAGCGAGCGTTCGCTTAATAATATAAGTAGTTTTACGCCCCTGGCTGGAGGCTTTGAGTCCGCTTAAGGCAGCCACAGGATAGTCCGGTTAAGTAGTCACGACCTCTCAAGGTCAACTACGAGATGCCATACACAAAAAAAAAAAAAAAAAAAAAAAATTTTCGGATTTTTAGAAATCGTGACGTCAGCTGAGCTAACGTCACAATCTCCACCGCTAGGCTCACTCATTGCAAAAATGAATACACCCAATTTATCTATGCACGTTTAATTCTTACTAGTAGTAAACACAATTAAAACAGCCTTAAAATCTAAATTAATAATAGAAATCGTACTCACAAGATATTCTAGTAAAAACACAACATGTGTTCACAAAGTTCTCCATGTCAATCTGGCCTCGCAGCTGTTCGCCCTTTTTTTGCACAAAAATGGCGTCGCCGTTGCGAAGTCATTACACTTATTTTTAACAAATTACAGGTAACATTGATTGAAGTAACAAAATTATGATTCGTTAATTAGTTTTACTATTTTTAGCACTCGGTTTTAACATTGAATTAATTCTTTATTGATTAAAACATTTTAAACGGGTGTCATGTTTTATTTTGCTTGACCAATAAAGAGTAGTTCAACAAACTATGTTTGCATAAACAAAAAGTAACCAAATATCATTTTTAAACTAACGCATATCGCTTAATAATCAAGAAATGAATTTAGCAATAGATAACTAGTTTTTAAACCTAAGTTTTAATAAACCTTTAGTTAAGATTAGTTGTTATAGTAACAGCGAATCATAACACTGCTTTTTTACATAGAAAAATAGCCAACTGACTACAACAATCAAATCGAAACTAATTTAAACCTATTCAGTCATATTTAACTGTTAAACTGTTTGAACTAAAAGTAAATATTTTTAATGTTTACGTTAGCCTTGCGTCGACACGGCCATTCTGCGAGACGGTGTGCGTGCTCTGCACCAGTCGCGGTTCTGAAAATGATAATAGTTTTTTTTTCTAAGCTAGTTATCCATTCACAGGTACACTAGCTGACAACTTGTTTTGTGGTCGGAGCTGCTGTTGTTTCAATATGAGTTTAAAAAGTTCAGACCTTAGCATAGGCCTTTTCAATGATAACCGATTCAATCAATGCAAGTTATCAGCCGTTACTTTTAGACCTTGTTAATCTTAAACATAAGGTTATGTAGTTAGGTATTCTAAGTTATAGATACGGAAAGAATACAGTTTATATGAGCAATAAATAAATAGGATTTGCTGTAAATAGGGAAGTGAGTGAAGATATTGAAGTGCTTGTAATGCCACACGCTTACTAACACATGTATTTATTTATGTCAACGCAAATGCTCCGCGCATACATGCATGACTTGATTTCTCGTAGACAGGGATGATGCTGTGGTGCTGGGCGGTCTTGTACGCCGTGGTCCACAGAGGCTCTAAAGGAAAATGGTTATTAGGGTGATGCTGAGGCCTAGGCCTTATGTTTATGACCGTGGTCCTCAGAGGCTCTAAAAGCATAGGAAAGAAAATAAAGTTCTTACGTAGCTTTTTATACAGCTTGTTAGGGCTCGGTGCTGTGGTGCTGAGCGGTCTCGTACGCCGTGGTCCACAGGGGCTCTAAGGAAATGGGGAAGGACGGTGCTGTGGCCTAGGCCGTGTTATTTAGACCGTGGTCCACAGGGGCTCTTAAAACTTATGTTGCGTTTTTGTTGATAAAACTCACGGGAATGATGCTGCGGTGCTGAGCGGTCTCGTACGCCGTGGTCCACAGGGGTTCTAAAGGATTGGGAAAGGACGATGCTGTGGCCTAGGCCGTGTTATTTAGACCGTGGTCCACAGGGGCTCTGAAAACTTATGTTGCGTTTTTGTTGATAAAACTCACGGGAATGATGCTGCGGTGCTGAGCGGTCTCGTACGCCGTGGTCCACAGGGGTTCTAAAGGATTGGGAAAGGACGATGCTGTGGCCTAGGCGTTGTTATTTAGACCGTGGTCCACAGAGGCTCTGAAAAGAGTGTAGGAGGGAGTGGGAAATACGGATTGTACAGCCTTTCTCGTAGTTTATGATGGTATCAATCAGCCAGTCAACAAAGACAAAGGCCAATAACGGATTTTATTACTGTTGTTGCTGTCTTATAAGTCATTCAAACTCAAATTCACAGTTAGTATCAAGATAACAGTAAAAAAAGAAGATACTCATATTGTTTAAGGGTCCAGCAGCTGGGCAGCGTAGGTAGACGGCTGTGGCTCCTTCGACGGCGGCGTACTGATGATCTGAGATGTAGTATGTTGTAGTGTGCCATCGACCAAGTTCGTCGATGAGTATTCAGCCAGCCGGGCGGCACTTGCTGAGGGTCATCTGCGTTATTCGTCGACACGGTTTCCTGCTCGCCTGGTTATGGTGCTCGGCGCAGCTGGTCATGTGCGACCTTACGAAGATAACCGCCGGTCGCACGCTTCACCATGTATCGGTAGTTGTCCAGGATCCTGCATACCTCGTATGGCTCGCTGTATTTCAAGTCTAAAAATTTCTGGTTTCGCATTTTTGCTTTGCTCCTGTCAAATCGCTGCTTGTCATATTGCCCCGCAGCTGTCATTTTCTCTTGCACATGTTGCTCAAGCAAGTTAAAGTCAATACATTCGTTATTAATATTTACCAACCTTAGTAGTTCTGGGGGTACTCTGTGTTGGCGGCAGGTCAGTAGTGTAAGTGGTGCGACCCCCGTTACTCTATGTGGAGTGCAGTTAAATGCGAGCTGTAAAGCGTCTAGCGCCGACTGCCAGTTTTCAGTGTCGTAGTTTTGTATCATGTTTAATACGTTTTTCATAGTGCCCATAATTCGTTCGACCTGTTCGTTTGCTCGGCTTACTCCTGACTCAATAGAATGTATGTCGATTCCGAAACGGTACGAGTAGACTTTTAACTCACCAAGGAATTCTCGACCTACAGCCACCACAACTTGCACTGGGGTTCCGAACAGATTCACGACACGTTTCAAAGCTGCGAGGCTGTAACTCGGGCTGTTGTCATTCGAGTAGCTTAGCAAGATATATTTGGTGTATGCGTCAATAGTAACAGTTACATACTCATCTCGTCCTTCGGCGTTTCTCGTATCCAGCTTGCCAGTAATATCCATGTGGATGGCCTGGAACGCTTCAGTGGGCTTCTGAATCGGATGAAGTTGGGCTTGGACAGCGCCAGATGGCCCTTTCGAGGTCTTACATATAACAAAATTGTCCACAAACCTCCTGACGGTTGTTTTCATTTTGTGGAACCAGTACTTTTCTGTCAGCTTCTGCAAGGTTTTCTCCCATCCTGGGTGTTGCAGAGTAACATGGAAAGAGTTCATCAGACTCCACTGGAATGACTTAGCGACTACAATTGGTTTGCACAAATGTATACCGAGTATAGAATCCGTAAGAGTCTTCTTAAGCACGCCTTCTTCCTGGACGTAGCCTTAGGCTGTAGTGTCGCCGCGCAAGGTGTATATAAGTGGGCGCAGCACGTCATCGCGGCTCGTATTGCAGCCACTAAGTGTCTCTGGTCATAAAGTTAACAGATATTTCAGTGGATGAATTCCTACTGAAAAAATCCGCGTGTTGTAGCCGCTCACCTTCTCTATACTCGACCTCGAACTCGTAATTTTGCATTTAGACCCACCACCTATGGATTGGAGGAAGGAGATCCTTTTTGTTCTTGGACGCTTTCAAGGCGTTTCAGTCTGTTATTACCTTGAATCTTCAGCTGTATATGTAATGCCGAAAATGTTTCACTGCTCTTACTACCGCCAGGGTCTCGAGCTCGTACGAGTGGTAGCGGCTTTCGGTGTCTGTGGTGCACTGGCTCATGTACGCGACTGGATGCTGGCGACCGCCGACTGGCTGCACGAGAACCACTCCGTAGGCGATGCTGCTGGCGTCCGTGTAGAGCTCGATTGGTGGGTCTTCCTGAAATAGCGTAAGGGTAGGCGCAGTAGTCAGGTGTTGTATGATATGGTCCATTCCCACTTCGCATCGTTTTTAATCAGTTCATAGAGGGGAACTATCACACGCGAGAAATTGGGAATGAAATGTCTAAAGTATCTAGCCAATCCGTTAAACTGCCTAACTTTGACCGTTTTTGGGATCGGTGCCTTCGTTAAAGCCTCCACCTTTCTTGGGCTAGGACGTACTTGTCCATCTGCAGTGATATTGCCCAAATACTCAATGGAACGTTTAAAGAAGGCAGTTTTATCGACATTCATCGAAAAACCGGCCAGTAATTCATTGACAATTTCTTGAACTTATGCGCGTTCAACTGGGTTCAATAAGTAAGGTAAGGCCTGCGTTCGACATACATGCTATCATCTTTTAATCGTGTTTCGAGCTCACCAGTAATGACGCGTGAGTGAGGATACCCGTGAATGAACAACTGGTCGAACTTGTTCAACAAAGTTTCAATTACTTAATCTGATCGTCATTAGTCGAGTCACAATCTAGGTTATCAAACTTTTCACTTTGAGATCGCACGTGGGAAACAACTGGTTTGTGAAGCAAAGTTGCACCCTGAGAGTTCACTAGCACTCTTACTGTTTTGCTCCACAAGATTCATACCTATCAGAACGTCTGAGAACACTTCGTGGTCCGGCCACCAAGTGAAATTCAAGTTCTATACGTAAACCATCGATGACACATATCGTCGTCAATGTCGGAAGAGATATCATCGTAAATTATTGACCTAATCCCTTCAAGTAGCTTACTCGATCAACCCGTTTCCCGGGTAATTTGGCAGCTACGGATTCGCGTATTACTGAACACTCGGCTCCACTATCAAAAATCTCGAGTATGTTTAAGTTCCCACTGGCATGTTTTGCAGACTTGACAAAACAACGAGGGCTTTTAAAAACGTGATCGCTTAGCGGGACCCGTATGTGCAACTGATGTACCCGATTAAGAGCGCTTAACGCTTCATATGGAAGATACAACCAAAATAAGTTCAGGTACCTACTGATGTGGCCCTGGCAGTCACCAGTTCGATTTTCAACCGTTCATCTCCAATGCAACCGATAATTGCCTCAACTGCGTCATCATTCGATAATTTATCCTTAGTAATATGTCTCCATAATGCCCATTTATGTGACAAAAATTGCGCGATGTCTTTGGAGTTATCATAATAATGTTCCCTAAAGCGTACAATGTCCCGGGAGTATCTATTCTCTGGTTCATAATTTGTAATCAGAACATTACGCAATTCATGCCACGTAGTGGTAGACACCAGCCAATTGTCAACCCTAACCTAGTGCGACCTTTGAGCAAACTTCCAGCTTTCATTCTCACTTCATAATCGTTCAGGCCATAAGTTTCCATGGCTGTGGTCACATGTTGACACCACTCTCTAAACCCAATATTGGTGTCCGGATCGTATGACGGCAAAAACACATAATTTATTTTGACCTTGGGCGTATTTGGTTGTGTCGTGATGCGATCGGACATGTGTTTCATCATATGCAACATGTGAGTGAAAACCTCCGTCGGTAACCCATTAACAGAAGCGATTAAGTTTTCATTATTCAAGTCAGATGGACGGGCAGATGTGGGACTCTATCCCACTTCTGATAACGGGACGTCGGGACTGTTCGGATTTTTAGAAATCGTGACGTCAGCTGAGCTAACGTCACCATCTCCACCGCTAGGCTCACTCATTGCAAAAATGAATACACCCAATTTATCTATGCACGTTTAATTCTTACTAGTAGTAAACACAATTAAAACAGCCTTAAAATCTAAATTAATAATAGAAATCGTACTCACAAGATATTCTAGTAAAAACACAACTTGTGTTCACAAAGTTCTCCATGTCAATCTGGCCTCGCAGCTGTTCGCCCTTTTTTTGCACAAAAATGGCGTCGCCGTTGCGAAGTCATTACACTTATTTTTTAACAAATTACAGGTAACATTGATTGAAGTAACAAAATTATGATTCGTTAATTAGTGTTACTATTTTTAGCACTCGGTTTTAACATTGAATTAATTCTTTATTGATTAAAACATTTTAAACGGGTGTCATGTTTTATTTTGCTTGACCAATAAAGAGTAGTTCAACAAACTATGTTTGCATAAACAAAAAGTAACCAAATATCATTTTTAAACTAACGCATATCGCTTAATAATCAAGAAATGAATTTAGCAATAGATAACTAGTTTTTAAACCTAAGTTTTAATAAACCTTTAGTTAAGATTAGTTGTTATAGTAACAGCGAATCATAACACTGCTTTTTTACATAGAAAAATAGCCAACTGACTACAACAATCAAATCGAAACTAATTTAAACCTATTCAGTCATATTTAACTGTTAAATTTGAACTAAAAGTAAATATTTTTAATGTTTACGTTAGCCTTGCGTCGACATATATACCTATCTTATATGTTTATTGCATAGATCGCAATTTTTTTATGGTTACAAATCTTACCCATACTATGCGGCCTCAAGAGTTCCTCAGGGTGCACCGGTTCTATTTTTGCTCTGCATTAACGACATTTCTGTCCAAATCCATCACTGTAAATATCTAATGTTTGCCGACGATCTTAAAATCGATATAACTATGCGTTGTTCTAAAGAAGTGAAGAAAACCTTGTTTCGTGCATGTTGCACCTCATTTTACACGTGTACTTGTGGGTAGATTACACTCAAAAATCGTAAAGCGCCCTTCGCATTCAATATAACAATGCGTTCCGGGTGTTGATGAGGCTGTTCCGCTTCTGTGCGCTACAGAAGCGGAACAGCCTCATCAGGGATGTTTTCTGAAGCTCGTGTTGATTGCTTCTACGCTACCATGCGAAAAAGATGAGCATCCCTGGTGCGCCAGGTGCGGGCCAACCCCAACATTATACTGCGTTGTATCGCGAGCAGACTGGACTGCTTGTGTATGAATCGTTGCTGCAAGCTTTCGACATCGGTGTCGAGCTTGTGGCGGGGTTCTCATTGATATACACTTGGGAGCAAATAAATCGAGCCACTACCTTTTTTCACGTAAAATGGTAAATATTTTTGGGAATATGGAACGTATCAATTCGAACTATATATCGCCTAAAAGTTAAGTTAATAACCTTAACAATGAGGGTAAATTATTGAATAATAACCTTATTGAATGATAAATTATTGGCTCTGCAAGAAAAATGGTAATTTTGATAGAAAATTTAGTAGGGCTAAAACAGTCCATAAAAACAATAAAAAACAAAATTATTGCAAAAAAAATATTCTTAATAACTGGTATTACCCCCCCGTGCCCTGATGCATTCTTGTAGCCTATTAGTCATCGATCTGATCAGAGTTACGTTGACATATTGTGGTATGTTCTCCCACTCTTCAAGCACAGCGACTTTAAGCTCGGGAATGGATGAAACAGCGGGAACCCTGGCTCGGACTCTCCGTTTTAGCTCGTCCCATAGGTGTTCGATCGGGTTCAAATCGGGACTTCGTGCTGGCCATACCATTTGTTGAATCCCGATCGCAGACAAGTATTCCGTAACGATCTGCGCGGTATGAGGTCTCGCATTGTCATGCATAAACAAGAAATTTTCTCCGACAAAACCAGCATACGGCATTACGTGGTCTTCAAGAATGTCAGTTATGTATCGGTCAGCTGTTAATCCACGTCTACCACTGCCATCGTTGGCGGGGTCGACGAAGACAAGTTCCGTTTTTCCGTCTAGAGAAATTCCTCCCCACACCATACAAGAACCACCACCAAAACTCACAGTTTCTCGAATGCAACATTGGGCAAATCTTTCACCAGGACGTCTATACACTCGGTTTCTCCCGTCATTGCTAAAAAGACAGATTCTTGACTCCAGTCTTCTAACGTCCAATTAATGTGTTCTCGAGTAAACTCCAAGCGAGATCGGCGATGAGCTACAGTCAATTTTGGGCCAGTTGCTGGTTTGTGTGATGTTAAATTTCGTTCCTTTAGTCTTCGTCTCACTGTCCACCTACTGATTGCGACACCTCGAACGTCACGTAACGCTTGCTGTAGCTGAACAGCATTAAGTCCACGGTCGCGCAACGAATTGGTTGCAATAAAGCGGTCGTCACGTTCTGTTGTTGCCCGTGGTCGGCCAGTTCCAGGTCGCCGAACAAAAGCACCAGTCTCCAGATACCTGCGGTATACCCGCTGTACCTTTGAACGACTCAAATGAAGTCTGCGTGCCACTTCACGTTGTCCGTGTCCAACCTCAAGTAAAGCTACAACTTGGGCAGCTTCCGTCGGTGTAGTATCCATTTTATCAGGTTATTTTGATTACACAGACACAGATAGAGACAACAATAACAAGTAATATGGGTATGATTAACAAAAACCTCAAATTTAATCTTTTCTTAACAGAGTACAATAAAAATGTCATAAGCAAATTAAATGCGATAATTTTATTCTACCCTTTAAACTTTAATTAAAATGAAATTTTGACAACTACCCTCATTGTAAAGGTTATTAAATACCCTTTTAGGCGATATATGTTTAGAATCGATGCGTTCCATAATACCAAAAATAATAACCATAATGCGTGAAAAAGGAAGTGGCTCGATTTATTTGCTCCCAAGTGTATATGGCAGTGTTGGGTTAAGTATGTAGGTTAATATTACTAACATAGTTGTTAAGAAATATTGCAAAAATGGAGCAGACATGTTTTGCCAAGATTAAACACAGCATGCAAATATTTGTAATAACAATTTCCATAGCCAAATTATTAAAATATTATAACAACGCTATTTTAATAATATAACTTTAAATGAAGATGCTTCCCTAATTCAAGAGGATTTGGACAGAATTGAGCTTGGGTACAACCTAAATCACATGAAACTTAATGTACAAAAGTGTAGCCGATAAATACGATTCACGAGGAAAAAAAAGTCCAAAACTGACTCATGTAACATAAAAGGAGCATTATTGAAAACTGTAAATGAGGTTCGTCATCTTGGCATCATGATGGACAGTAAAGTCAACTTCAGAATCCATAATGATAGGATTGTTACGAAATCGGCACGGCTACTAGGATTTCTTAACAGAAGCACTAAAGGGTTTAAGCTGGTAAGAACAAAAATTGTGCAATGTAACGCCTTAGTTCGGAGCCACCTTGAATTTGCCAGCGTGGGGTGCAGCCCGCACTATGCAGTATACTCACAAAGAGTAGAAAGCATCCAAAGGGCCTTCACAAAACACCTAGCATATGCCTTCGGAGTTATGTCCCCCCAGTGCCCATAAGAACAACGTACTCAATATTACAAAATGATTACTCTGCGCGACCGTCGACTGGTACAAGATCTCATGTTATCTTCAAATTGGTTAACAATAAATTGGACTGCGATAAGTTGACTGAACAAATTGGACTAAAAGTCCCCTTTAATTTACCTAGATATCCCATTACCCATTTATTCCCCATTAAAGCATTCAACACAAATATAGGAGTAATCTCACCCCTCAATAGGCTCGGCCGAGAGATGAATTCATGTACAAAATCCACTCCAGATTTTGACATATATCATGACTCAGTAAATAACTTTAAAACCCAAATTTTGAGGTACCACAGCACGCAACTCACACAATTTAAAAATAATTTTATTGTATTAGTATGTCGGTATTTCTTGTAACCTACGTAATTTTATAACTTATGTCTTTTATCTGTTTGTATACTCGTAGTTTGTGCCACTTAATTATTATTCATTTTGTTTATACTTTAAGACCACTGTATTCGAGAATAATTTATTTATATATTTATTTCTGAGTACATGGTACATTAAGATCTTAATATTAATGGGCAGCTTTCTATACGAGTACTCATAATCATGATTTATTGCATTCATGTAGGTTACTAGTTGTTATAAGTATAGTGAGGTTTCATACATGAACCCTGCTAGGGCACATCAATATCAATATAAATACATAGTTTAGTCAAACTCAAACTCAAAGCATTTATTTCAAATAAACCAATTACAGGCACTTTTGAATTGTCAAGGTTGGTCGGTCAGAAAAATGAAGCTAGGAGAAGAACGGGCAAGAAACTCCACGGACACTCTTTTAAATCAAATTATGTTTACAATAGATTGGTTACATCAAGGACACATTCAAGTCAATGAAAGACGTACCCAGTAAATGGTAGCTTTAAAGCATGTACATAGTACTCACATAATTATGGCTTATAGCAATTATACAGTACTAAAATATTGAGTTTATACAATGCAAAGATTCTTGTTTTTAATCTTCAGCAGCTCCAACAGTATTTTCAAATGCTAATCAATTAGTTGACGGCTGCATAGTGTGCGTTTTTTACAAGATTTAAATTTGGTTTCATTTAGTTGATGTATGTGGGGAGGTATTTTATTGTAACATTTTAAACAGTACCCCATGAAAGATGAGTCTACTTTAGCCAGCCTGAAACCTGGTTGAACTAATTGGTCCCTATTTCTAGTGACATAATTGTGTCGTTCACCTCTTTTACTAAAAAGATGTAATTTTTTCCTTACGTACATGATGTTTTCATAGATATATTGACAAGGTACCGTCATGATGTTAATATCTTTGAACAATTCCCTTAGAGAGTCGCGCCTGCGGATGCCATATATGGCTCTGATGGCTCTTTTCTGCAGAATGAAAATGGACTCGATGTCTGCAGCCCGTCCCCAAAGTAAAATACCGTACGACATAATACTATGAAATTAACTAAAATAGACTAGTCTCGCGGTATCTACATCAGTAAATTGGCGGATTTTTCTCACAGCATATGCTGCTGAGCTTAGCCGTCCTGCAAGGGATGTTAAATGAGGACCCCATTGAAGCTTTGAATCGAGCGTGATCCCCAGGAAAACAGTTTTATCGACGAATTCTAGTTTCTCTTGGTTCAATACTATCTCACAATTAGTACTTTTGACATTTGGTAAAGAAAATCGTATGCACTTCGTTTTTTCCCATTGAATACTAAATTATTAGCAGTGAACCAATTTTGGATCTGCAGTAAGGCGTTATTCACGTCGTCAAGATTTGATGCACGCCCATTAATTTTAAAAATTAACGAAGTATCGTCAGCAAATAACACCATATGTGGTTGGGTTTTAAACAAATTAGGTAGATCATTAATATAAACTAAAAAGAGGAGAGGACCCAATATCGAGCCTTGTGGTGCACCCATTTTTACTTTTAGACCGAGTGAATTGCCACCGTAATTTGGAATTGCTGTTGTCTATCATTCAAATAAGATTTTACTAAACTGAGCGCAAGTTTTCCAAGTCCGTATTGTTCAAGTTTTAAGAGCAAGGTTTCGTGGTCGACGCAGTCAAAGACTATATTGAGGACAAAAAGGCTTGGGACTGACCTGCTCCAATTTTTGCATACTGAGTGTGTTTTTTTTTTTGTTTGGTACGTAACTTTTGTTTTATTTTATATACACTTTGAAATTTCACGATTATGACATGAATATTTACTTTGTATAATATTATTATTATTTTAATTTCGTGTGAGGACTTAGTGGGTATTATTTCTATATATTTTGTCTATCTCAGTTATTTCATAATTTTTTTATATCTGGCAGTTTGAGTACTTAAAGCGGCCAACCCAAATGTTCTTTCTTTGGTATTGTTCGTCGAATCGTTGAGCTCCTTACGTTTTGAGTTGAGCTGCACGATTAATGACAAATGCGTGCACTGACTGGACAGGCCCACTCAAATCTGTATGGTTCTTTCCTCAAAAGACCATTTCAGACACCTACCTACATGGTCCTCATATGATCTGTAAAATAAACAATGACATGAATACTTACCTAGGTATTATTTTATTGTTATTATTGTGAATGTTAAGACTATGTGGGTCATTTTATTTTTTACTTTTGTTTTTTTATATTTTATTATCTCAGTTAATTTTAATCGTAACTTGGTCTGGCGGTTTGAGTAATTATGCGGCCTATCCAATGTCCTTTGGTATTGTTCGTCGAATCGTTGAGCTCCTTATGTTTTGAATTGAGCTGTACGATTACTGACAAATGCGTGCACTGACTGGACAGGTCCACTCAATCTGTGTGGTTCTTTCCTCAAAAGACCATTTCAGACATCAATCCACATGGTCTTAACATGATCTGACCAAGATTATGTCTGGACTTTAAAAGAGACTGTGACCTCTGAGTTTGTTTCGGCTTTTCTCAGAGTAGTCAGATAGGAAACGCCGACCTCATCTAGTTTAAAAAAAAATGTTTGACGTGTAAAAGTGTTTGTACAAACCCACTTACAGAAATAAAAATCATTTATCATTTATCAATCAAATGCCTTGGAGAGGTCACAAAAGATTCCTATGGCGTTTTGAGCCTCTTCCCACGCCGTAAATATGTGTTTTAATAAGGTGACACCGGCGTCAGTAGTACAACGTCCCTTCGTGAAACCATACTGTTGACCGTGTAAGATATTATTGGTGTCGAAATGATTTAACATTTGATTCAGCATTACCTTTTCAAACACCTTGCTGAAAACCGGCAACACGGATATAGTTAACCAGCAGGCTTAGCATGGCGTTTTCTGTTTCTACTCTACTGTAGAATAGAAATCGCTTTCTACGCTTCTCGAAATCTCTTTTTCGCGAGCACGAGGACACACTTAGACTCAGGTTGCTTTATAGACAGTGATTTTCCATAGCAACGGGTTAGTTGCTAGTGATGTGTATAACTACCCATTTTGACCGTACAATTGCGTTTCGTTTCTGTGTAGACAGTAGAAAACTTTCTACTGTCTACACAGAAACGCCATTTTTGTCTACTCTTCCGTCGACAATACGCTTCTCTAGGGCGCTCGTGCTAAGCCTGCTGTTATTGACAACTGTATAAGCCCACAACCGTTATTTAGTGTTAATTGATTTTTTTTTTATACAGAAGCTGTTGGTGTACCTTTATAAATATGAAGAGATATGAATAAATAAGTCTATAATTCAATGTCATCAGAAATTTCTTCGAAAAAGGGGTTTCTATTTCATCATGCAATGCACTATTATTTTCGTGTGCATGTAAATCTTCTTCCAAAATTGTACTTAACAGCTTTATGATCACAGGTGCAACTGTTGCGAAGAAACAAAAACTCGACACTCGAAAAACACAACTAGAAGATGCAATAACAGCCGAGCAAGCGGAAAAAGAAAGTCTAGAACGTACTTTTAGTCAAAAGGTAAATTTAGCAAAACATATTCGTACACACACTGTTGGAAAACCTGTCAAACCTTTTAAGTGTGATGTATGTGAGCGTATTTTTTGTAAAAAGATACATTTAACAGCTCACATTCGTATACACACTGGTGAAAAACCTTTTAAGTGTGATGTATGTCAAAGTAGGTTTAGTCGAAAGCGTTATTTTTTACGTCATATTCTTATACACACACGTGAAAACCCTTTTAAGTGAGATGTATATCAATGTTATTTAGTCACAAGTTTACTTTCACAAAACATTTTCGTAGAAACACTGGCGAAAAACCTTTTAAGCGCAATGTACTTATGTATGTGTAGTTATCGTAAAATGGTAATTCTACAAGACATAGTCTTATGCTCGCATTACACACCGGCGAAATACCCTTTCGAATGTTGTATAAAAATATATTTATCAAAAGAAGATGGGCCAAAATGTATCGGACGCGTCCCCAGCTACCAATAATAACCAGACATATGTTGTTGAATATCTCTTTTCATTACTTAATAAAACAACAAACATAATTCAATAGAACTTTAAATAATTGGCTTTGTGACAATTGTTTTTATTCAATTGATGATTATCAAAACTTTAAAACAGACAGAATGTATAACTATATAAATTTACAAACACTTGCTTAAATAATAACTATTAAGGCTAACTATTTAATAAAATTGTCATTTTTCATAAATCTTATCAATCATTTGATGGACTTTCTGCGAGATACTCGTAGTACTCGTATAATTAATAAACTAATTTAATATATTTTATAATGTTATGTGCCTATTTAATTATAACAAAGCAAGACTGTAATTTTTTTATGACTAGCGACTACGGTCATTGATGTAATTTTATGATGTATTTATGCATATACTACAAACATTTGCACGACTGTTAAGTCGAATATAGTGAGACTAAAACTATTCTACCATGTTATTATGTAAGTACCTATGTTCTGGCAAATAAATAAATTTCATTAAATTTTTTTTTTTATTGTCACTTATTACTATGGCGGTCTGTCTCAATTCCATGTAGGAAAACGTTACAGCTATAAGAAAAACCTGACATTCATTGGATAAAAAAAAAAATTTTAGAGTAAAACATTATTAACCAATCATATGAAGGAATTCAAAAAGTGAATAAGCAATGACTTAATAACAATAATATAATTGAGTCGTACTGTTGGAGGACTGAAAGGTTCATGCCTTGCTGAACCGATGTGCCATATTATAGATGTTACATGATGTGCACTGCTTCCCGCTGTCCGTCGCCCAGTTAAACAAATGTAATAATAATGACATAAGTATTCCATTTATGCCGATCTGATCTCTCTCAATTGAAATATAACAGTAATATGTTTTCGCAACCTCCTGACACTTATCGCGGTTAACCTCGATTCTCTATTTCCGAAACCAAGCGCTCTAACACGTTTCGGGAGGTTTGATGAGTATATGATCACTTCCTCGTGGGAATGTTGCAATTGAACAACGTGAAGATGAGGGGAAATAGCACGGAGCCCTGAGGGAGTCTGCGCGAATGAGTTGAGGGGAGGAAAGTTATCCCTTGATGGGATAGAGGAAGGTGCAATTCAACAAATCGTCTCGTTAAAAGTGCACGAGACGGTCTGGCACGCCGAATGGGAAAAGCTTATAAGATAAGCCGTTGCACCAGACTTTGTCGAATGCTTTTGCTATGTCGAAGAATAACACGCCCATCATCGCGTTGGGCTGGAAACCAGTGCTTAAGTGCTCTACGATGCGGTAGACTTGTTGGATGCAAGAGTTTTCGGTTCGGAAACCAAACTGCCCGCTGCGAACAAGGCGCTTTTCTTCGGTACAGACTTTGAGAAGCTTATAAGTAAGCTACTCGTAGATTTTGCCGAGAACATTGAGGAGACTGATGGAACGGTAACTCGTGGATTAAGAATTGGGCTTGTCTGCCTTAGGTATACCGATAAAGGTGGCCTCTTTCCACACTTGTGAAAAGATATTGTTGCTCAAGGTGCCACTGAAGATGACAGTCATTAGGATTATGAGAGGAGCGGGGCGGAGTTTGTAGGGATACCTTATTGGTGTTACCGTCCGAGTCGGGGCTTTCCAAGGGTAAGTTATGAATTTAGAAATTATGAATGATGCCTACTGGTTTAGATAGGGGAGAACATTGGGACTATAGGCATACGGACATAGAGACTAGAGTCGTCGAATGTGACGCTCTTATCTGGGTGGAGTAGTTTTAATAAACGTAATAGAACATTTAGTTCTGTACTTTTACAGAGGTGGAGCTTCTCCCGTGCCTAAGATGAGAACACGTTTACAGCCCTTTCTCACTGCCACTGCCACTTCACGCCGTCGCTTATTATCGGCCAGGTATGTGAAGTAACAATGGTTGTTATTGTGCTTGCACTATCGGTTATAAGCTTAAAGCGGAGACTTGTTTGCAAAATCGAGTTTTTGTAACTCGTTACAGTAAGACTGTCGGTTTTTTTTGTGAACTCCTTTGATACGCGTTATACTAGTCAGTGCAGCGAGCCGAGCCGCTCGATGAGAACGCCGTCAAATTTATGACACGCCTAATAATTATTACGCTTAAATTCAGCATGCTACGCAAAAATTGTGTTGAAAGCATCGATGGCGTCTCTTATGAATCATATTTTAGAGCACAAATGAACCTTGTATCTTTGTTAGAGATATTTAAGGTGTATCTAAATATACACGAAATATTTGAAGAGGGACATCTATAGGTCGAACAGAAGCTATAGAAACGGAAACTTGTTGTCTTAACATCGAATTATTAAAAAAAAAAAAAAAAAATTCTTTACTCATAATAAATAGTGGCTTTTTCTTATTTTGTAACATCCATTACGCTAGTTTCTACGAAAATACTACGTAGAAACTACACTTGGGAGCAAATAAATCGAGCCACTACCTTTTTTCACGTAAAATGGTAAATATTTTTGGGAATATGGAACGTATCAATTCGAACTATATATCGCCTAAAAGTTAAGTTAATAACCTTAACAATGAGGGTAAATTATTGAATAATAACCTTATTGAATGATAAATTATCGGCTTTGCAAGAAAAATTGTAATTTTGATAGAAAATTTAGTAGGGCTAAAACAGTCCATAAAAACAATAAAAAAGGTACAGCGGGTATACCGCAGGTATCTGGAGACTGGTGCTTTTGTTCGGCGACCTGGAACTGGCCGACCACGGGCAACAACAGAACGTGACGACCGCTTTGTTGCAACCAATTCGTTGCGCGACCGTGGACTTAATGCTGTTCAGCTACAGCAAGCGTTACGTGACGTTCGAGGTGTCGCAATCAGTAGGTGGACAGTGAGACGAAGACTAAAGGAACGAAATTTAACATCACACAAACCAGCAACTGGCCCAAAATTGACTGTAGCTCATCGCCGATCTCGCTTGGAGTTTGCTCGAGAACACATTAATTGGACGTTAGAAGACTGGAGGTCAGTTTTGTTTTCTGACGAGTCAAGAATCTGTCTTTTTAGCAATGACGGGAGAAACCGAGTGTATAGACGTCCTGGTGAAAGATTTGCCCAATGTTGCATTCGAGAAACTGTGAGTTTTGGTGGTGGTTCTTGTATGGTGTGGGGAGGAATTTCTCTAGACGGAAAAACGGAACTTGTCTTCGTCGACCCCGCCAACGATGGCAGTGGTAGACGTGGATTAACAGCTGACCGATACATAACTGACATTCTTGAAGACCACGTAATGCCGTTTGCTGGTTTTGTCGGAGAAAATTTCTTGTTTATGCATGACAATGCGAGACCTCATACCGCGCAGATCGTTACGGAATACTTGTCTGCGATCGGGATTCAACAAATGGTATGGCCAGCACGAAGTCCCGATTTGAACCCGATCGAACACCTATGGGACGAGCTAAAACGGAGAGTCCGAGCCAGGGTTCCCGCTGTTTCATCCATTCCCGAGCTTAAAGTCGCTGTGCTTGAAGAGTGGGAGAACATACCACAATATGTCATCGTAACTCTGATCAGATCGATGACTAATAGGCTACAAGAATGCACCAGGGCACGGGGGGGTAATACCAGTTATTAAGAATATTTTTTTTGCAATAATTTTGTTTTTTATTGTTTTTATGGACTGTTTTAGCCCTACTAAATTTTCTATCAAAATTACCATTTTTCTTGCAGAGCCAATAATTTATCATTCAATAAGGTTATTATTCAATAATTTACCCTCATTGTTAAGGTTATTAACTTAACTTTTAGGCGATATATAGTTCGAATTGATACGTTCCATATTCCCAAAAATATTTACCATTTTACGTGAAAAAAGGTAGTGGCTCGATTTATTTGCTCCCAAGTGTACTTTCATTGAAGCGGGCGGGGTCATGGCGGCGCGCTTACATGTCGCCCGGCTTTTATGAATGATCAAAAGCAAAGAGGCCGCGGCACCGCGCACATGTCTAGCTTCAGTTGCCTTGCCGTCCGCCCGCCACGCCGCCGTCCGCCCGCCACGCCGTCCGCGCGAACCGCATGTTACACTGCACGCGGCTTAACTAACGTGGTACATACTCATCGCGCTTAGCGCAACAAACGCAACAATGCCGAACTATAGGTATTCCAACCAGGTACCAGAACAAGGTGGACTGCTACAATGAGGATGGACTTATTTTGCTCACAGCATAAGCCGTCTTCCTGGGGATCCTAGGAGCTGTACAGCGGCAACGGGGCTATGTCTACATGCCCCCAGCTACAGACGGAGGCAGGCCTGATCTTACGCCGTTGAACTTCCATGTGTGGGTTAGGGATAGACCTGGGGGCCTAGACAAAATTCCTTTTCTGTAAGCGTTACCGCCAAAGGAAAAATCAAATTGTATGGAGCTGACATTTGCTGACCTGATTTTGCATGTCACTTGATTGCTGCTAAATTGGTAGACAAAGTCAGTATTCCGCATGCGGAAAGGAACGTCGCAATGAGCGTGACACGTAAACGACAAAATATTCATCAAAATGGTAGACAAGTGCCACTTTTAACAGAAGCCAATGATATTTTGGCGTTTCCGCCACAAGCTACATTAGCGGGAGATCGAACCCTAACGCCAACGCAAAAAAAAGTAAACAGTGATACTTTTGTTATGATTAGTGTACAGTGAGGATAAGAGTCAGTAAACATACAGTTTACTACTAGCATTCTAATCTAATACCCTATCTAAGAAAGAAGTATTATCTTATAGAATCGCAGTTTGCCGAAATCGATGACTGTCATAAAGTAATTTTCCCTTCTTCTGATAGCCTCGTAGTTCTCACTCAAAATATACGCAGCATAAACTGCAATATGAGTGGTTTTCATTTATTTTTGACTAGGTTAAAGCTGCAATGTGATGTACTTGTTCTTACAGAAAGCTGGCTGTCGTCCACAACTATACTACCCAACATATTGGGTTATCGCTCATTTATGACAAAAAATAACGTAAAACAAAACGATGGTGTTGTCATATTTTATAAGGAGCACCTTGATTGTTCAATTGAGGAACCAAACTTTAGCGAGGGTAACTGTTTGATAGCAACACTCCAAAATCAAGTTGCAATTATTGCAATCTATCGGTCACCGTCTTATACAAACTTAGACTTGTTCCTTAAATCCCTAAATGACTTTTAATAAATTACTCCGCTTTCAAAAACATCATAGTAATTGGAGACATAAATATTGCAATAAATTCAGACAAAATAAGCCTTCATGGTGAGCGTTACCTTACTTTAGCTGCTAGTCACGGCCTGTTACCTTCACATACGTTAATTACTAGGCCAGAAAGCAAAACATGTATTGACCATATACTCCTTAAAACTAAAAATGCTTGCAACACAATTGTACCAGAAACTACTTTGACTGATCATTACCCGGTTTTACTATGGATGAACTTTAAGAAACCTCAACACTATGCGATAACTACCATTAAAAAAATCGACGAAGATGGCTTAAAAGAGGAATTGTCAAAAATTGACTTCACTGTAGTATACGAATCGATAGAACCAAATTTTTCTTTGGGACATATTATCCATTGTCTTCAGGCTGTAATTCACAAACACACTAAAGTCATTATCTTATCACGTAGAAAGAAGATTATAAAACCTTGGATAACCCAAGGATTATTGCGCTGTATGAGAAACAGAGATAAATTGCATAAAAAATCCAAACATTCGCCAGATAACGCTACGTTAAAACTAACTTACACACGTTACAGAAACTTCTGCAACTCTATACTCAAAAAAGTAAAAAGAGCTTATGAATAAAACCTTGTCCAATCAGCGCAAAATGATAATAAAAAGCTTTGGAAAGTTATAAAAGACGTCACAAACACTAGTAAGAACACTAACTACGCAATTGAACTTCTATCCTTTGATGCCAGTCCGGAACAGTCTCTGGATAAAATAAATGATTATTTTGTGAATGTTGGTAGGTCACTGGCAGATAAGATCCAGCAAATTAATACAAACGCAACAGGCACTAGTGCAGATACCAACTCTGATAATCCCACTGCAATAAATTCTTTTGTATTGGAGGATACTGATGAATGTGAAGTAGACCGCCTCATAATTAACTTGAAAACAGATAGCTCAACGGGGTCTGACGGGATAAGCAATAGATTTAAAAAAAAAATCAAAAACATCCTAGTTCCCCCACTCACCTTTATTTTCAATTCTTGTCTCCAAAATGGATTTTTTCCTGTCTCTTTAAAGAAGTCTGAAGTCCGCCCTATATATAAAAGTGGAAACAGAGATTCCATCACCAATTATAGGCCAATATCTATACTCCCATCTATTTCTAAGCTACTGGAGAGAATTATCAATACGAGATTTATAAGATACCTTGAAAATAATAACCTGCTGTCACCCAATCAGTACGGCTTTCGAAATGGTAAATCCACGGAACAAGCGGTAAACAAACTCTTAGGTTATATCAGTGATAATTTGGATAGAAAGAAGAAGTGCCTGGCCATCTTTTTAGACCTAGCAAAGGCCTTTGATACAATCTCTCCAATTTGTTTCAGTCCTCTTGTCCAAGCTTGTAAGGCTAGGAATCAGAGGCACGCAGTGGGAGCTCTTCGAAAGCTACCTTACAAACCGCCACCAGTGTGTTCGTGTGGGAAACTTTACCAGCACTGACCGCCTGGTCACACACGGGGTTCCCCAGGGTAGCATATTAGGACCAACCTTGTTTCTAGTATATATTAACGACCTGACTAACTTAATTCTTTCCAAGGGCGAAATCATCTCTTTTGCGGACGATACTGCTCTTCTTTTTTCTGCTGAAAACTGGAACGAAGTATTTGACGCCGCTCAATCCGGATTTAATGCTGTGGGAAATTGGCTAAATGACAATGTCTTAACGTTAAATACCTCCAAAACGAAATACGTTTGCTTTAGTATAAGATCAGACATGGGGATCAACCACGATCATGCCATTATTCCACATGAGTGTACACCGCATGATTTGTGCTGTTGTACTGAACTAGAGCGGGTAAATACCATCAAATATTTAGGTGTAACCGTAGATGAAAACCTTAACTTCAGGGAACACATAAGAATTTTATCGGGAAGGGTTCGGAAACTCATATATATCTTTAAGAACCTGCGACACATCGCTGATCCTCACATATTGAAACGAATATACTTTGCTTTATGGCAGTCTCTCATAACATATTGTATATCTGTTTGGGGAGGTGCCCTGAAAACTACACTCAAGTCTATAGAGGTTGCCCAACGTGCAATACTAAAGGTCAGCACCTTTAAACCAATCCTTTTCTCTACTACCTCACTTTACCAGTTGTGTGGAGTTCTAACTGTGAGACAATTATTCATATTAAAAATAATAATTATGCAGCACACTTGTTCAAATTACGTCCCCCAGATTGTAAATAGACGCAGAAAATATATGGTTTTTACACAACACAGGTCTTCCAGCACTAAATTTAGTACAAAATTCTTTAATTTCCTTGGTCCCTTTATCTACAATAAACTCAATAAAAATCTTAACATGTATCCACTCAACACAAATCATTGCAGGAAAAAGGTATCGGAATACCTACAAGGTCTCACATATGATGAGACTGTGCAACTTCTATCTGTACCAAGTTAGAAACTTAATTAATATTTATGTTAGCAAAGCTCATTATCTAAAATATATATTTATTATTTAAATAATCACTTTATCCGCGTTTCTCACAAATTCATGTATTAACTCATAAAAAACCAAAAGCACACTCACATATAAACACACCCTCTCACACTCATTCATTCACCATATCACATAACACAAAGAGAGGTGCAGACCATAATATAACATTAGACTATAATTTTTCCTTTATTTTAAAATACTAGCATTTAAGAACTCTAATTTATTGTCACGCAAGGGTTTTGGCACTGTTAGCCGAAATACAGGTCCTTCCTAGTTCGGCTCCAGAAGCTAAAATTTTGTGTAATTTTGTTTTAGAATAGCATTTAACTGTAATTTAATCTAAGTACTGTTTTTTTATGAAATAAACTTTATTATTATATTATTATTAAGGTTTGTAATCGAGTTTATCTTTATAGGAATTATAAATGTAAGAACCTCAATCATTTAAGCGCTCCATTGTGCGGTTGTTTACATTATGCATTCCATAATCTCAAGTAGGTCCAATACTATTTAAAAATGGTAGTTAAATTAGGAGTAAATGATAAAGTATCGGAAAAAACCTGCCTTTCCATAAATTCCATCAGCAAACTAAATGGCTTGGGACTCGCCCGAAGTCTAGATTCCATCTAAAATTTAAATAATATGTATTGATTGTACTCATCGCACTAGAAACTGTTTTTTTTTCAAAAATACTGACTAGATCACAGTTCTTACATTAACTTGAATTACAATTTAAAGCCGTTCACTCACTTTATTTGTAATAAAACACTCTTCAATTACTTACAAAGTTTCACCACACACAACACTTTTGAATTATATTGTTAGCGCGCTATTGCGTTTGACAGTGACAGGAACACTGAACGCAATAGTGACACTTGCTACACACTATTCCCTACACTAATTATAGAGTGTTTCGTGTAACGCTGCGGAATGGACGTTCTGCGTTCCATGTGTAACTTGTCTACCATTTTACACACGCTTACGTCAAGTCCTTAGCGTGAACGGAAAACGTTTGGATTTTGTCTAGGCCCCCTGATTTATGGTAATGATGGCCAGACCATTTCTAGTGCGGAACAATAAAACATGTGAATTGTGAACGCTTGTGTACGCAGTGTTGGCTAGTGATACTCGTATAGACATTATTAAAAGTGCAGCCGTCTGCGTCCAACCGCAGGGCGAATATGTACAACAATCGGTTTAAAAAGTGTAAATAAAAATGACGTCGTTATGAGGTATGGACATTTTAAATTGTTGTAAATAAGTTGATTCTAATTTTTAAACACGCGTGCCTAATTATTGTTACAATAATTCGTTGCATAGCGTATGCAGTGGGATAACTGGTTATTGCGTAAAATAGTCATATTTCTACTAACAATGTTGTTTACCTACAAAGAGATTGGTCAATAAAACGTATAATCTAGCCGTAATACAGTGTTTTACGAAAAACAGCAAGCTATTTATCCCGTTAACCACTGGGAGGCGAGAAACAGCGTGTACCTACAACAGTCGGAATGTCCAGTCCACATCTGCCAATCTGGTACGATTTTTGATAAAATAAATTCGCAAAATTAAATAATTTCTGTTTTATGTAACAATTTTGGGCTGCAATTTTTCAATAAATTAATTTTCCGAACAAAATTCGATTAACTGATCGGCTCCAACTGTAAATAATTACAAATAATGACACATTCCAAAATAATTTCTTAAATTAGTATAACATCTTGGTCTGGACATTTATTTGGACAATCTATGAACATATCCGTAAAAGAAATTATTGGATATTTCACGCGTTTTTTGGGTACCTATGTTTCTCCATGGACATGATGTTGCAATATTTTGAATTTCATTGAAATAATTTTCAAATTCTTTGCTGGGTCAGCAAGTCATTTTTGTTTTCATAAATGATAAATGATTTAATTTCTGTAAATAGGTTTGTAAAAACACTTTTACACGTCAATCATATTTTAAAAACTAGATGAGATCGGCGTTACCTATCTGACTACTCTGAGAAGAAAGGCCGAAACAAACTCAGAGGTCACAGTCTCTTTTAAAGTCCAGACATAATCTTGGTCAGGTCATGTGAAGACCATGTGGATTAATGTCTGAAATGGTCTTTTGAGGAAAGAACCACACAGATTGAGTGGACCTGTCCAGTCAGTGCACGCATTTGTCAGTTGCGCAGCTCAACACAGAACTAAAGGAGCTAAACGATTAGACGAACATTACCAAAGAAAGGACATTTGGGTAGGCCGCATAAATTACTCAAACTGCCAGACCACGATAAAAACAAAAAAAAATGCAAAAAAAAACCGACAAATCCGCAATGTCTTCACATTCACAATAATTAAAATAATATAATACTTTACAAAGTAAATTAACATGTCTAAGTGTAAATAAAAATCCGAAAAATAGTCTTGGTCATATCATATGAGGATCATGTAGTTTATCATGTGTGGGAAGAACCACACAGATTTCAGTGTACCTGTCCAGTCAGTGTACGCATTTGTCAATCATCGTGCAGCTCAACTCAGAACTAAGGAGCTCAACGATTCGACGAACAATACAAAAGAAAGGACATTTGGTTAGACCGCGTAAAGTACTCAAACAGCCAGACCATCGTCAAAAGAAAAAAAGGAAGTAAAATGACCCGTAAATGTATAGATGTCACTGTTTATCTAAAAATGTACGAATATACACTTGGGAGCAAATAAATCGAGCCACTTCCTTTTTCACGCATTATGGTTATTATTTTTGGTATTATGGAACGCATCGATTCGAAACATATATCGCCTAAAAGGGTATTTAATAACCTTTACAATGAGGGTAGTTAGTTGTCAAAATTTCATTTTAATTAAAGTTTAAAGGGTAGAATAAAATTATCGCATTTAATTTGCTTATGACATTTTTATTGTACTCTGTTAAGAAAAGATTAAATTTGAGGTTTTTGTTAATCATACCCATATTACTTGTTATTGTTGTCTTTATCTGTGTCTGTGTAATCAAAATAACCTGATAAAATGGATACTACACCGACGGAAGCTGCCCAAGTTGTAGCTTTACTTGAGGTTGGACACGGACAACGTGAAGTGGCACGCAGACTTCATTTGAGTCGTTCAAAGGTACAGCGGGTATACCGCAGGTATCTGGAGACTGGTGCTTTTGTTCGGCGACCTGGAACTGGCCGACCACGGGCAACAACAGAACGTGACGACCGCTTTATTGCAACCAATTCGTTGCGCGACCGTGGACTTAATGCTGTTCAGCTACAGCAAGCGTTACGTGACGTTCGAGGTGTCGCAATCAGTAGGTGGACAGTGAGACGAAGACTAAAGGAACGAAATTTAACATCACACAAACCAGCAACTGGCCCAAAATTGACTGTAGCTCATCGCCGATCTCGCTTGGAGTTTGCTCGAGAACACATTAATTGGACGTTAGAAGACTGGAGGTCAGTTTTGTTTTCTGACGAGTCAAGAGTCTGTCTTTTTAGCAATGACGGGAGAAACCGAGTGTATAGACGTCCTGGTGAAAGATTTGCCCAATGTTGCATTCGAGAAACTGTGAGTTTTGGTGGTGGTTCTTGTATGGTGTGGGGAGGAATTTCTCTAGACGGAAAAACGGAACTTGTCTTCGTCGACCCCGCCAACGATGGCAGTGGTAGACGTGGATTAACAGCTGACCGATACATAACTGACATTCTTGAAGACCACGTAATGCCGTATGCTGGTTTTGTCGGAGAAAAGAGGAATGCCCATTTTTCACCTGACTATGTATAGAAATGAAATAAATCTTAAAAAGCAGCTAATTAAATTTTATATTCATTACGCTTATCACAATGTTAAAAGAAACGTACGATTTTTTTCAATGGGGAAGGCAACTGTCAAAATGGCGCTGTCGTAGCTAGTTCCCAACACAAGCTAAAAATACAAGGCGTGATGTGGTTTTATTTTATTTTAGCGAAAAAAGACGCGTTGTTGTGTTCCTAGATACTCCGAAATTGGAGTTCGAATTTCTCGTAAGCCCCTAAAATTAGAAGATTGTGCTTTAAAGCTATACGTACAGATTTTTTTGAGTTCGAATTTATGTCGTGAACATTTTGAAGAAAGTGATTACGAGGAAATATTCAAGGTTTAAAACTCTGACACTTTCCATGTCAAGTACTTGATTTAAAATACTGAAATCACCGAAAATAACGAAATAGTGAAATAAAATCAAACTCATGAATGAACATTAAATGAAATGAATGAACGAAATGTCAAAAAATTTGTAGGCCGTAGGGACCTATCTATGGTCACGCCATCTACAATTAGCTTTGCCCGACCTTCCCCATTTCGTTTTTTGTTATGCTTATTCTACTTCAAGGGTAAATATATTAGCATGTTTTGAACGCATCTCAACCACCATTTTTTACAACGTTCCATTTTACACACTGCTACTTGACTTTATTCAACTCTGTTTCTGAGTTTCATACATTATTTTACGTTTTATTTACTCAGTAAGTATTTCTTTTTTAGTCAATGTATAATACAGATTATTTAAAAATAAATGAATAATTAAATTAATGAATCATGCATTATGTAATTGAGTTAGGATGATTGAAACGTTTTTTTTATGTTTGTCATTTAATGCTCGACACTCAATATAAATTGACAATCATCGAGAGTCTAAGCAGTGACATAAGGGCAGCTGGTTTTACGGAATTCATAAAGTAAAAAAGACGTTTTAGAACATAGATATGTATTATTAAGCAAGTATTACTATTTTAGACTAAACTTCGAGTGTTAAATAATTCGTTCTAGCACATTTATTTCTTTATAACGGCAAATCCTAACCTAAAAAGTAACATTAATATTTTTGGACTTCGTATCGTTTCAATTGTGAAAACGACCATATGACATTATTTTCTAATCTTACAGGTAGTGTTTCTACTATACCTTATAACTATACATAAACTTTTATTATAAGGTTTTGAAATGTATGGGAAGTGGGCATTGGTCTTTCTTGTTTATGCATGACAATGCGAGACCTCATAACGCGCAGATCGTTACGGAATACTTGTCTGCGATCGGGATTCAACAAATGGTATGGCCAGCACGAAGTCCCGATTTGAACCCGATCGAACACCTATGGGACGAGCTAAAACGGAGAGTCCGAGCCAGGGTTCCCGCTGTTTCATCCATTCCCGAGCTTAAAGTCGCTGTGCTTGAAGAGTGGGAGAACATACCACAATATGTCATCGTAACTCTGATCAGATCGATGACTAATAGGCTACAAGAATGCATCAGGGCACGGGGGGGTAATACCAGTTATTAAGAATATTATTTTTGCAATAATTTTGTTTTTTATTGTTTTTATGGACTGTTTTAGCCCTACTAAATTTTCTATCAAAATTACCATTTTTCTTGCAGAGCCAATAATTTATCATTCAATAAGGTTATTATTCAATAATTTACCCTCATTGTTAAGGTTATTAACTTAACTTTTAGGCGATATATAGTTCGAATTGATACGTTCCATATTCCCAAAAATATTTACCATTTTACGTGAAAAAAGGTAGTGGCTCGATTTATTTGCTCCCAAGTGTAGATAAAATCAAAAATAAAAGTTAAACAGCAAAGAGTCCTCACATTCTCAAAAATTAAAACAGTATTATACTTTAAACAGTATATGTATAGATGTCACTGTTTATCTAAAAATTTACGAATATAGATAAAATCAAAAATAAAAGTTAAACAGCAAAGCAAGCATAATGTTTAGCTTTGATGAATATATTATTTGGGTAACTTATTATGTTTTCTATAATACCCGTAGTCCTTTTTTACGCAAACGAACTATTTAATTTTGAAGATAATTCATTTTTGTCCGAACTTGTATGCAATTGAAACGCCAATACATTCACGAGCATCTGAAAAATACAAAAACATCGTAATTAATATACAATGTGGAGATGACAATATGACTTTAAATGAAAACACTGGCAATACTGGTTTATAGAAACATTTGTAAATCATCGAAATAAAAAAAAAACATTTTTTTCTAACAAACTAAATAGCTTAAAACTGCAAACAAAATAAAACACCATTTATAAAATTGGTACACTGACCTGCGATAAGAATGGCAACGCAGCTTGGTTTCATTCATGATAAAGCTGTGGCCGACGCGACGACGCAGCGACGTAATGTTTGTCGCCATTATTCTTATTATTATTAATGCTCAATTACTCAAATCAAATCACAGAATATTAACCAAATACGAGTAGTCGGGCATCATTCACCAGCGAGTTATTCACTAATCAATTTATTATTCACAATCACTTTTCGATCACATAATTAAGTCGCCAGTCATTAATTTTTTTTTATTCAATACACAAACTACACCGACGTATAATGTTATTTCTCACTCTTGATAAAAGGTTACCATTAGCAGCCATTTCTTTCAATTTATTAAAATATATTATTATTCTATTTTTTAATTCCTCAACGGTAGTAACTTCTGTTGAGCATACCTATCCAGGGGCGTGAGATCTGGTGACCTCGCTGGCCACCGCACTGGTCCAAAACGGCCAATCCACTGCTGTCCGAACATTTGAGTCAAACGCTCTCTTGCAGATACCACTGAATGAGCTGGTGCTCCATCTAACTGGTACCACATCTGCCTGTACACGTCCAGCGAAAGTTCGTCCGTGTACTCGGAAACGGATCCGTCGACGAGTTCAATGAACTTTACAGCATTTAAATTGCCATCAATAAATACCGGACCAATAATGGTATTTCTGTGTATGCCAGCCCACACATTGACCGCAAATCTGTACTGGTGCGAAGACTCCCGTACTAGATGCGGATTCACGCGACTCCAGTACCGAAGGTTCTGTCGGTTCCATAAACCATTCCTTGTGAATGTACTCTCGTCAGTCCACAGCACAATGTACAGGAAGTCAGGATTCTCGAGATGTTTGGTTTCCAACCAGCGACAGACAGTTTCTCTTAATGGCTTATCTCTCGGTAACAATGCTTGTACTTTCTTGTACTTATAAGGTCTGCGTTTGTCACGTTTCAAAACTTTTTGAATAGTTTTGTGATTTACACGAAAATGTCGACCTGCATTACGCAAACTGGACGTCGGATTGCGATCATAATAATTAATAACTCTTTCGTCTGAAATCACATTTGCACGTGGAGGAGCACCATCTACGTGCGGGATCAAGGATTGATTTTCCCGAATCCTCTGGACAGCTTGTACAATAGTGCGCCCGTGGGTCGGACACATACGCGTGTTCCCATACCTCTCACGGTATGTCCGTACAGGTAAAAAGGCTGATGGTGGCGCGTGTGTTGGATCATTTAGCTCCCTTCAAAATGGTTGAGTTGAATGGTGCTAATCCATGCGTCATGTTCGTGAACGGGCGCCGTCAGTTGGGACTGGTTATCTCTTAGCTGCCACGGCGTATTTTAATTAAATTTTATTGTTGAATTGTTTTCATATTTATATAACGGACGCTTTTAACGTTCTGCATCGTTCTCACATGAATGATGTAACCAATCAATTGTAAACATAATTTGATTTGTGTCCGTGGAGTTTTTTTGCAAGTTTGTTTACGCATAATATGACTTTGAGAGTGAGGGTATAGGCCCTATAGGGAGTGCACCTGTGTCTGCGCATAAACTTGTGCGCTTTACAATATTGTGCCCGAAATCGGTAAGGACCAGGAAGACATTATTATTATTATATTTTTGCTGGACGTAACCAGGTTTCATACAATAACCCTGAAATGATGAATATTGATGCCTCAATAAGCAGTTTGTCTAAATTGAGTAGATATTACCTATATTATAATGGCTGAATAGTATAAATGATATTCATAGTCATTAAATTAGCTGTAGCACATACATAACCATTCTGTATCCAGCTCAGTACTAAAACATTTCGTATTGTGTCGCATTTGCTTTGCTTGCAAGGATTTTAATGTTATTTTAATTGTATAATAGCACTTCTTGCCGCTAGAATACGGTTGATTATTATCTTATGCGCGGTACTACAGATAAAAAGCCAAATCATGTAAATCAGAATGTTTACTGTGGACTTTTGACACTCCTACTACCATAATTGAATATTTCGTTTAGTCGATAATGTATGGTCACCTGTATCAAGTTTCGATTAACATTTTTATATAGATAAATCAATAATAACAATTAAAATAAATGTTGATACAAAATCCTTATTATTTATTGTTATTTATTTATATTATTTTTTACACAGAATGCTATTATTTATACGTACGCTTATTTATTTATATGTACCTAGAATACTTGTCTTTTATTTTGCATAACACTTTATTATCCGCTCGCTTCCCGAGCGGCTTACTTGAAGCCCTCCGAATAATTGCCGGCAAGTCCCGACGGGACACCGGAAGCCCATCAACCCCAGTCGATTTTAAACTTAAATTTACATTACTTTAAGGTTTACTATTGCTTCTGTAAAATTTGACCATAGGGCCGATAACATTTTTAAATCATAGACAAAAACACGAACTAAAAATAATACTCACAAAATTAAAGAAAAAATGTTGAAACCCGCCATTTTACGCGTCAGTGTCAAGTGGGTGACGAGTGAGTCGTGCGATAGTGATTGTGTATTTACTGTGTTTTTTGTGTGTTATTCTTCGGTAAGTGGATGTATATTCATTTATAAGTGTACAATACAACTTTTTAGATAATCGTTTGCATGAAACAATATAATAAAACATGTTTTTTGAGCCAATGTTTTTTACGTAAACAGAATTTGTTGTCATGAATTTTGTTGTACGAATTTGACGATTTTGCAATGAATTAGTACCTTTGTGATGTTAGTTATGACGCAAAACATACTGATAATACATAATTTCATGTATTCTAGCCGTATTACAACAATTTTATTCGATATTTCGAGAAATATTTGACATAGTTTCCAAGGTTGTCAATGACGTCATTGTTTACATTTTGAATTCTTATGATTTTTTATTGAATTAGTGTCTTTGTAAGGTAAAACTACTGATAATTCATCATTTACTTTGTTCATGTTCACTTTCAAACAAGATTCCAATTGAAAACATAAATTAATTGGCCAATAATGGATAAACCAATTAGAATCTTATTAGAAACCCAGTTCTATGTTTTCAATAGGATGTTTATAATACAAACGTGCTATTATGAGTGTTGTTGATATTATCTTGAGTGGCTCCATTCATCACGAACCCGAAACTGTTTACATAATGTCAATAGCGGCAATATTATCGCAGCTACATCGTTTTTTGTGAGCGAGGTCAGAGCGGGGTCAAATTACATCGCGATAAGCGCATGCGTAGGTACTTAAAGGGGGTTTCGCGAATTTCGCAATCAGCTCTGAGAGGTTATTTGTCCTATATTCATTATTGTTTAGAGAGCAGTGGTGGCCCAGTGGTAACGGCCGTGACTTACGAGTTGTAGGTCGTAGGTTCGAACCCAGACAGGCGCTTTACTTTGTGTAATTTATTTCATCACCACTGCTCTCAAAACGGTAAAGGAAAACATCAGAGAGACATAAGAAGCCTTAGTTTTATAAAGTGAGGACCATGGGAATAAATAATCTTATACCAACGCAAAATGAATAAAGACAATAATAATAAATATCCCTACAATTTATATTTACACGTCGTCGGCCGGTTCCCCTCAAAGACCGCGCGCGATGAAGATGTATAGGTGCCATAAGTAATAGCTTATAGGTACATTTAGGAAAGATATGTATGACATATCTGTTAGATTTTCTCTACAAGGCCTAGATCTCGAAATATTCTTATATGTTGAGATACTGAGATATACTCCAAAGAAGTCAACAAAAATAAAGCAAATCATGAACATAACCAATTACTAATAGATAGAATTATCTTCAGAGTCGTTATGAATGAATGGAAGGTACAGTTAGTATATTACAGCAAAGGAAATCCACCTCGCAGCGCTCACTGTAGTGGTGCAGGGGGCCTAGACAAAATCCCTTTTCTGTAAGCGTAACCTCCAAAGGAAAACTCAAATTGTATGGAGCTGACATTTGCTGACCACATGTCACGTGATTGCTGCTAAATTGGTAGACAAAGTCAGTATTCCTCATGCGGAAAGGAACGTCGCAATGAGCGTGACACGTTAACGACAAAAATGTTCGTCAAAATGGTAGACAAGTGCCACTTTTGACAGACGCCAATGATATTTTGGCGTTTTCGCAACACGCTTCATTAGCGGGAGATCGAACCCTGACGCCAACACAAAAAAAGTAAACAATGATACTTTTGTTATGATTAATGTACAGTGAGGATAAGAGTCAGTAAACATACAGTTTACTACTCGCATTCTAATACCCTGTCTAGGAAAGAAGTATTAAGGTTTGGAATCGAGTTTATCTTTTTATGAAAAACAAAAGTAAGGTAATCATTTAAGCGCACCATTGTGCGGTTGTTTACATTATGCATTCCATAATCTCAAGTAGGTCCATACTAGTTAAATGGGGAGTAAATGATAAAGTATCGGAAAAAACCTGGCTTTCCATAAATTCCATCAGCAAACTAAATGGCTCGGGACTCGCCCGAAGTCTAGATTCCATATAAAATTTAAAAATATGTATTGATTGTACTCATCCAACTAGAAACTATTTTTTTTTCAAAAATACTGAGTAGATCACAGTTCTTATATTAACTGGAATTACTATTTAAATCCGTTCACTCACTTTAATTGTAATAAAACACTCTTCAATTACTTTCAAAGTTTCACCACACACAACACTTTTGAATTATCAGCCTTATTTATAAAAATCTCGCTAACCATTTGTTAGCCACTGCTTAGCTAACCAATTAGTTAGCTCTAAATCAATGCTTAACTTTTCTTTATTTATAAACGCTAGTTAGCGGGTGATTAGTAGAGAAACGGTATAGAGGTGAAATTATGTTTTCAGCACAGATTATAATCAAAATAGTCGACTACAAAACAGAATTTCAAGAATAAAGTTGTCAAACCCACGATTTTTGTATCTGTCGTGACTTTAACAGACGTATGTCAAAAATTACATCGGAAAATTTTAATTTTAATATAATTATTTATTACGTTACTTCATTGTATTTCATTGATAATAATTAGCTACAATAATTGGAGTAAACTGGAAAAGGTATTTATCTCTGAATTTATATACACTTACTAATATAAACTAACCAAATTAATGTAAAACTGATGTAACATCAGTAGCCGATTATAGCTATGTTTTTTTCATGTCCTAGCTTGAATATACTCTTTTGGAAATGTATGTAGGTACTTGTGTCTATTATATATTACTTCCTAATTCCTATCGCTGTTGCAACAGGGTTTCAGTGTCTTTTAATAACAATTATTATACTTGTTTACAGGTACAAGTTTGAATGCTGCTATGAAAGCCACTATTAGCAGCTAGCACCAATACTATTCAACCGCAAAGACGGGGGAGGGAGGAGACCATTAGGGCTGAGGCTACGTGGAATTGATGAGAAATGAGAGTGGCATGAGAAAAGAATGGCACAGTCCATCTCTTGTAAGAAGAATATTGGAAATCAAAAATAGGGAATTTATAACAAAAATGTTACTTTATTAAATATCAAAATAAATAGTTTATACAAAATGTCTATTGTTATTTGTGTGCTACGTGGCTATTCTTATAGTTAATGGCCTTAGAACTGGCGTCATAAGATTAAGGGCACATGGGATATCACATTGGATAAAAACTATCTCCTATGAGCTTCCTCACAAACTCATACCCTTAAAACCCCATGAATAGGTACCTACTGAGCTTACTCCTTTTTTAGTTTTCCCTATAAATCCTTTCATCATGTGTACTTCGAATGAAGAAAATGTAATGTAGAAAATCATTCTCGTAACGGATTATATCGAGCTTCGTAGGTCCTTCCTTGGTCTACTTCCCGCTGGCGTTTAAAAATGATTTAATTTTTTTCCTCGTTCTGAAAGGTCGTAAAAGATTGTCGAATTCCATATTTACTAAGGCACAGCTCGATATAAGAACAAAATAACCTCGAGGCAAACAATAATCCTACTGAATCGATCAGCTGAAAGTAAAAACCGCCATATTGCCTCTTAGCATCCTCTTAACAAGCTACCCATGGTGTTTAAATTTGACAGCTACTAATCAATTGGTTAGCGAACTCTTAGCGCTAAACAACGTTTATGAATAAGAATTTGGCTAAACATTTGCTTAGCAATTGATTAAAATTTAAGACACGTTTATGAATAAGACTGTATATTGTTAGCGCGCTATTGCGTTTGACAGTGACAGGAACACTGAACGCAATAGTGACACTTGCTACACACTATTCCATAAACTAAATATAGAGTGTTTCGTGTAACGCTGCGGAATGGGCGTTATGCGTTCCATGTGTAACTTGTCTACCATTTTACACACGCTTACGTCAAGTCCTTAGCGTGAACGGAAAATGCTTGAACGGTAAACGCTTGGATTTTGTCTAGGCCCCCAGCAGGCCTAGACAAAAAACTTTTCTGATATCGTTAACGACAACCGCTAACGTCAAAATGTATGGCAATGACATTACCTGTGGAAAAGACACGTAATGTCACGCTAAGTTCTTAGACAAATAAAAACTTGTAAAGAAACGCTACCGCTAACGTGGCGTTAGCGTGGCGTCTCTCATACAAAGTGGTAGACAAGTGGTGTTTTTGACAAACGCAAACGTCAATTTCAGCGATAGTTGCTCACGCTCGCTAGCGGACATTCGGACCCTACCGCTAATGGTGTTTTATTAAGAAAAAAGTGACTATTTTTGTTAAAATGCATTGCCTGAGGCTGTTATCGGCGGCAAATAATGAAGAAGCTTGGATTAATCGTCAAATAAGACTAAATCGGCGGAGTATGGAGGTTATCGCCGAAATGTCGGAATTGGAGTTTATTCAGCGTTTTAGGCTAGATAAGCGAACATTTCGGAAGCTCTGCAGCGATCTAAGGCGCCTAACTTCTCTAAAAGGAACTAGGGAAATTTCTCTAGAAGTTAAGGTAGATGCATTAGAGCTAATGTTATTACAAAATATTCAATATTTGCATAGGCACATAATGTAAAGCAATTATTTTGTTTGTTTAAGGTTCTCTGCACTCTTAGCTTTGTAGCGACGGGCTCATACCAACGGATTGTTGGCCTCACACAGCACATCATACAGAGGACAGCTAGTAGATGTATCACCCAAGTTGTGAATGCGCTGAACCATCCTGCAATTTTAGGAAAATGGGTTGTATTTCCTCAAACACAACAAGAAAGAGCCCGTCTAAGACTTGAGTAAGTTTTTAATACCTAGTAAAAAATGTAATCTTGGAACTAACCACACATTTATTAAGGAACCTTAATAACTAGATTATTTATAAAATTACAGGTTTCACAGGAAATTTAGGCTGCCAGGGATCATTGGCTGTATAGATTGCACACATGTAGCCATTGTTAAGCCCAGCCAAGATGAGCATTTATTTTTTAACAGAAAAGGCTATCATTCACTAAATGTTCAAATGGTAAGTTGAATTTATTATACTCCAGCTCTCTTATAACTACATATTACTATTGCATAATAAACAAAATGTATTTTATTACAGGTATGTGATAGTGATTTGAAAATAATGAGTGTGAACCCAAAATTTGGTGGAGCAACTCATGATTCTTTCATTTGGGCATCTAGCAGAGTGGAGTCTTTCTTGCGAGAGCTTCATCTACATGGAGAGCAAGTATGGTTATTGGGTAAGTTCCTTAAGTAATTTTCGTTACTAATGACATTGTTAGAATGTAATTTGAAGAAAACTTGTATATAAATATAATTAATAAGATTGACTAATATTAGATTTCATTGTAATTTACAAGGTGTACATAATAAAGAGTATTCTATCTATCTATTTATTGTATTAAACTGCTGTGAAATTTTAAATTAGGATTGATTTGTTTAAGGTGACTCTGGGTATCCTCTGCGGCCATGGTTGCTGACACCTATATTACATGCAGCACCGGGCTCTCCAGAAGAAACATACACTCAGCGTCACATCCAAGCAAGAAATTGCATTGAGCGCTGCTATGGATTGCTCAAGTCACGCTGGAGATGTTTACTAAGGCACCGAACTTTGCATTACCATCCTGTTAAAGCTGGGAAAATAGTACTTGCATGTTCTGTACTGCATAACATGGCCATAGAAGCAAGGTTGCCTCCTCCAACTACTCTAGAAGTAGAAGAGACTACTAGTGAAGAAGTCTTAGAGGATGTCTCCAGCATAGGAAACCAAAATGAGCTAATCCGGGGCAGAGCTACACGAAACAACTTAGTATTAAGATTGCAATAAGAACCTAGTTATAATCTTCATTTACTACTTCTCAATAGTAATAAATATTTATATTATGATTAAAATATATATTTTTTGCTTTTGTTTTACTCATCCAGTTAGTGCCTGATCAGGATTAAATAATTAAAACTTGTTTATTTCAACTATGTAACTAGTTTAATTGCTAATCTAATTAAAATTTAAAAAATAGAAACAATTGAAACAGGTGAAAGAAATACTTATTGCTAAGCTTATTAATATCAGTCATATTTTAATTAACCTATTATAGTTATGTACATTTAGTGAAACAAATTAAATAAACTCAAAATACAAACCAAAACAAGAGTAAATTTACACAAAATAATTAAATAAAAATAAGTAGAATACAAAAAAAAGACATGAATGATGAAAAGAAACTGAAATGTTAAAAGTTAGTCCCTGACAAGCCGTGACTGTGATAATAAGTCCATCACATTACTAGCTATATCAGCTATTCTTTGCAAAATGTTGTTGCGGTTATCTTCCATCGCAATCCTGAGAGATTCTACTCTGAACTTCTCCATCTCTTGCTCATGCTGGTTTAAAATTCTCATTTCTTCCAACCTTAGCCTGCCGTTTTCGACTCGAACAAACTCGGATGTAGCTTCTTCAAACGGCGTCTGATAACGCCGCCTTCGTTGTCCGGTAACACGGCGTCGACGTGGTGTAGATGGGCCAGCTGAAGGGGATTGTATGACCTCTAAAAACAATACATTTGTTTTAAAATGTATAGTGATATAGATTGACTTCACTGTTCATTAATTGACTTTTTAAATTATCTTTTGTACCTTCATGCCTTCTTGAATTAGAAGCCACATTCAATGTTCCCGTGTTACTGTGTGTGTGTGGCTGTGGCTCAGGAGTATGAGGTAGTTGTTGGCTTGTAATCGCTTCTTGGAATGCTGGTGGAGGTGAGGCCTGGGCGGTCTGAGAAGACGATGGTGTCCGCACAATAAGCTCAGACGAATGTTGTACCTGAAAAGCATCAAAATACACCTTTACTTTTCATAAATGTCACATTGTAAGTTTAATAGTTCAATTTTAAATAAAAGCAGTACATACACATGTGTGCACTTCAAAGCCTGCTTCCTGTACTTCTTGGTGCCCTGTAATAGATCTAAGGCCAATGATCCTTAACAATCTTTCCTCTAGGGGATTAAGTGGTCTGGCTCTACTCGGTCCTCCACCAGTGCCCTGTGTATCTCTATTGATCAGGGAAGCCTTCTTTTTTGTTTTAGTCTTCCAATCAGACCATACCTAAAACAAACAAGTAAAAAAATTGTAGCAAACACAGTGTATGTAAATGAAATGTGCAGTTTCTGGCCATCAAATATTTAAATAATGGAAATAACTCTGTTACAGTTACATCCTCAAGAGAACATATATGTGTGAATGTTGTGAGTGGATGTGCAATTTTAATACTCAACATACTCTCTTCCATTTATCTGCTTGTTTTTGGACACCACTCCCACCTACAGAATTTAAAAGTTCAGTGAGCTCATTCCACTGATGTTCAGCTCTTAGTCGACCTTGAGCTCCTGGCAGTGGCCTTGAAAGATCACCATTTCTAGAAATAATAGTATTGTTTTTTTTTTTAAACTGACATAATTATTAATATTTTATTAATCAATAAGTAATTAGTACAATTATCCTCCATTATCTGCTTAATTTTGAAACCATAGTTTTTTATAAATAGATTTATTTCAATATTGTAAATGTGAGTGCCATGGAGTCATTTATACTCAACATAGAGGCATAAGAACGCTTAGTTTTACAAATAATTCACAGGGTTCATAGGAATGTGGTTGTGATTCCTACTTGCCTCTATTGTTTAGGTAATAAAGTCGAAAATACGATATGCTCTTTTAGAACATGAAAGCCACTTATAAACTGATAGCGTTGAGAACTGCACTTGAACAGAAATTCTATTGGGTCATTGTGTAAACAAATGAACACAAACTTTATTCGAAATGTTTCGTGAATATCGTGAATTCCTACTTACCTTTCCATAAAATCTAACATTATTGTAAATTGTTCTGGGCACGCACGTAGTCTGAATTCCATCTAAAATGCATAATTAAAACATTAACAATTCGATCTTTTTTTCTTGAAAACATCGATAGAACTTTTGCTGATCCGTAATAAAACACTTTTTAATTACATATTACTTGCAAGCAGAAGCGCCGCGAAAATGTAACTTTTTAGACTAGTTTCAAATGACCGCCACTCAATACAGACGCGTTTCGGCGTTTGACATTGACGTTTGTTTTTTTTTTCGTTCTCACGCTCACTTCCATAGAGAAACTATAGTTTTTCCTTCCGACGCTGCGGAATTAGCGTCTAGCGTGAGCTTGCTTCTTTGTCTACCATTTTACTGACGCTAACGTTCAGTCCGTAGCGTGTGCGGAAAAACGTTCGGATGTATTTTGTCTAGGCCTGCAGAGGTACGAGCATTCTCACTGTGGTTAGAAAATCATTTACTTAATATTTTTGTGTAGGTATCTAGTTTTTTCATATTATGTATCTAGTTTATTTGTATTGACTAGAAAATCATTTTAATGTAATTAGTAACCTGTTAGTACTTATTAAGTCTTTTACATGTATACCTAATAATTAACGTGTAAGTTTTGTGTATACCTGACTAACTGATAATGTTAAGTTTTTTGTATGTCATAATTAACCTGTATGATTTATGTATACCTAATTAAAGATAAAAACAGATAAATGTCAGGAAGCTTCAGCTAGGTCAGTCAAATAAATCAAATTGTGCTTTAATTCATCTTGTTTTCTTTATTTATCCCACTTGTAGAATCTATACCGAAACACTTCACTAGAAATTTATTACAGTTTCGCTTCGACACTTTCTCCACTCCTTGGAGTTCCTGTTCAAAAAATTCACCTAAGATTGGTTGTTTCCTTTCATCTTTCAACTGATAGGTCACCGGATTGCTGTTATTCACTTTATATCGTTCACTATCACAACGTTACTTTTGGCCAAAAATTAAAATAGACATTACTCAATTTATAAATGAATGCAATATATGCACATGTGCGAAATACGATCGAAATCCACTTCGCCCGCAGTTCAGGGTTGTACCTCCACCAACTCCACCGTTCGAATTAGCACACGCAGACGTTCTGACTATTGACCACGACAAATACTAAACTATCATAGACTCATTCTCTAAATACGAACAGGCGTATCTTTTATCCGATTGTACTGCACCCAATATAATAAAAGCCCTTTTAACTTATACTACTCATCACGGTTTTCCTGTAAATATAACTACGGATCAAGGTACCGAATTTAGAATTCAAGTAGTGTCAGAATTTCTCCGTTTGCACAAAATAGAACACCATATGACTAGTGCCTATGCACCAAACGAAAATGGCATCATAGAACGTTTCCACAGCACGCTTTTGGAACACTTACGATTATTTAAAATTCAGCATAAAAACGAACCAATTCGAAATCTTATACCGTACGCGCTAATCGCCACAGTTTAACTAAATGTAGGTAGACCATTTGATGTAATATCTGGACATTTCGATCCTCGAAGTCCTATTGATTTAAACATAACAGAAATTCAAACTTGTATTCAAGAGCATCGTAGTCGAATGGAAACGGTGTATAAAATTATTCGTGATTCTGCATTACCAGATCGTATAGGTAGGTATAATGACGTGGCGTAACGCTGATAGGGAACCCGAACGAAATCCAATGGCTAGTAGACAAAAAATGGCTCCTCGATTTATTCAGGACAAAGTAGTTAAGAACTTACATGTACATATCTACACCGCAAAAAGTCGTGGTCCGGTCGCAAAATCACGGTTAAAAAGACCACCGAAGAAATGACATTCTTCATATCATTGTTTCAGATACTTATTATCGCTGCCAGTTATCCTATCTGGTGCTCAAGACATACGTCTTGACAGTCTAGAAAATGGACCCGCAACCTAATTGCGTAACACATTTTGTTTTTTAATGCGATTCTGAAATGAAACAAATTGCGATCTTAATCGTTTGCTATAATCGAAATTGTGTAATGAAAATTATCTCAATTCTGCCAAATCTTATTAGGGATGTAAATAATTTCTAGCTCTATCTCGCGTTTTGTTTCATCGAAAAGGAATTATTCGCTTACGAATAATTTTGCTACAATTTAATTTTGTTTTAACTGCAACTGACCGTCTACTAATGCTTATAAATAAAATTGTACAATGATGGCTGAAAAACAATTTCTACCATAAACTACCAAATTTGAAATAGGCAACGAAACGTTCTTTTCTTCACGTTTTAGTTATCTGTGGCCAATGACAAAATCGTAGAAAAGCAGTGTTGTCAAATAAGTGGGGCTTCCACTAAAACTAGGAGTTTTGGACACCCGTACTAGCTCGGTCGGCAGACTAAATTTATGGTGGTTAGGACTCTGTAGAAAATACTACAATCATATACTAAAACTATTGTTTGTCTCAAACCTGTGTCAGTAATTTTACCATTTATTTATTTCAAATGCCGAAACTACTTCGGATTTGAAAGCTGATTTGTAAAGACTGTTTATCATGACGAATATAGTGAAGAATTTTATAAGAAGCTGCGCCCGTGTAAAGATCGAAAACAACGTAATTTCGAAAAAAAATACACGGAACATACTTCCAGGATAAAAATTGAACTGTTAAGCCATTAATGTGTATCTAACAAACATCCAAACATCTTCACTAACTTTTTCAAGTAATTTTATTTGTGATGCTATACATACATAAAGCAAGTAGTTCTCCAAGTTTAGTCCTACGGCCCAAGTGGACTCGGGAAAAAAGTTGGCAACACTGATAAAAGTTATTTTAATATTTACGATTCGCATTGTTTTGCTTTGAAATACGAAAGTTGTTTTATAGTGTTCAACACATAGAATCATTTAAAATGTGACACAGAATCATATTTACTTACTATTCCTATAGGTACATATACATGTTGGCCTATGTTACAGTTTCAAATTCTTGTTTTGTGTGTGTATCGCTGAAAACGTTTGGCAAGGACTAGGGGCTAGGGCTGATAAGGCTCTGTCTTCGTTTTGTACTGGCTGCACACACACTACACAGCGAAAAGTACTTATGTCAATATCACCACGACAAGTAAGTACCTATGCCAATATATAAAGAAATAATGTGTGTAGGAGTGTCCACATTCCGACCTCGCCGCCGAGGTTCCTCGCGAAGATCCCGACGTAATTGTCCCCCCCGACCCTTGCTCGATGAAGTGCCAGCCCGCGCCGTAGCTGAGCCTGTAGCTTTAAATTCCCCGAATAATAATAATCAACAAAATCTGATCCAGCCTGTCCCATCTTGCTGTCCTCCCGTCAGCGACGCCCTAAGCCGAGGTCCGTACCCCACAGGGGGTGCCCTTAGCGAGCGTTCGCTTAGTAATGTAAGTAGTTTTACGCCCCTGGCTGGAGGCTTTGAGTCCGCTTAAGGCAGCCACAGGATAGTCCGGTTAAGTAGTCACGACCTCTCAAGGTCAACTACGAGATGCCATACCAAAAAAAAAAAAAAATAGGAGTGTCCTTCATATCTTAGTGATTTATGTAGATAGAGGTTCTTCATTGGTCAGTCTACCTAAGGACAATCATTCATTTGTTGTGTAGACACAATTTAGTAACCTATGTGCTGCTTGTTGCAGATAAAATAATTATTGTAAATTAGTATATCACCTTCAACCTCGCTTAACAACTGAAATTGTAAATTGATGTTTTAGTTTGTACTGAAACAAACTATAATAACAACTTCAAAAAATAATCAAAACATTTTTGCAGACGGTGCTAAAGCTTACAAGAATGGAATACAAATACCAACAATAATCTAGTTGACATATGGGGGAACTCCTTACAAAGACGTTTTTGTGCAGGACATGGAAAACGAATCATCTGTATTAATAATTGAAGGTAAGCTTTTCGACACAGTTATGAATCAAGCGGCAACTCACATAATTGTGAATATATTTCCTTGGGCGAACTATCTACTTATGTAGTCACATCACATATTTTATATTTACCTAACTAATGTTTACTATTCTAATTTAGTGTTATGTTAAATGAAAACATCTGGAGACTGAATAATGGGCTCTAAATAAAGTCAAAGTCAAAGCATTTATTTCAAATAGGCCCATAAAAAGGCACTTTTGAACGTCAACATTTACATTAAAAATAGAACTGATTCTAGGCGCCACTTCCAAAAAGTAGTTTCGTATGGAGAAGAAGTGGCAAGAAACTCCACCTCTTTTAAAATGTTTTACAATATGTTGTATACATTAATTATATTTCTATATGTGAAGACGATGCACCAAGAATAAAAATACTATACGACTATTGGTACAAAAAAATTAAAAATAAAGCAAAGGTATATAAATTAATCACGTGATAGGTACATTGTGCTCACATATTTACAAACAATTGTAAAAATATATGATTTTCCTAAAATATTAACTTGGAATAATACAGTGTGTGAGTAAAGTAAAAATAACCAAATATACAATACAATAAGCAAATAGTATGATTTTGTCTAGCCTCTAGATTGTCCTATGGAGCAGGACCAGCATGTTTCCAAGCATTCTTATCAAGGATATAATCTTCTAATTTGTAATATGCTTGATTACAAAGTGTTTTTTTAACATGAGTTTTAAACTTTCTTTCATTTAATTGCAATATTTCACCAGGTATTTTGTTGTAACATTTAACACAGTACCCCATAAAAGATCTATGTACTTTAGATAGTCTGAAAAATGGTTGATCTATTTTATTTTTATTTCTAGTGTTAATATTATGTCTATCACTTATTTGATTAAATAGATGCAGATTTTTTCTAACATACATAATATTTTCATAAATGAACTGGCAAGGTACAGTCATTATATTAATCTTCCTAAATAGTTCCCTAAGAGATTCGCGGCGACGTAGATTGTAAATGGCTCTGACAGCTCTCTTTTGCAAAATAAACGCCAAAGGGCATGGTTTTACATTATTTTTAAGTAAAGCAGCAGAAAGCGCGGGTGAGGAATTTAAATCTTCAGTAGTTTTAAGTGGAACATTAACAAAAAAGTTTTCAAATTCCTGAGCTATATCTACATTTGAGTTGATGGGGCCACGTGCAGTCACTAAATTAAATTCAATATTACGCTGTTTTTTCCTACCTGTTTCATTATTTATTATTTGCCAGGTAGTTTTTATTTTATCATCAGCTGATTTTATTTTATTACTGATATATAGAGCTTTAGCTATTTTGCACACATTTTTAAATAATGTTAAATATCTTGCAACATACTGATGAAAACTTGTATGAGTCACATGTTGCTTTAGGCCGTAAAGTTCAAATAGATTTTCTCTACTTTTACGAATGCCAGGAGTGGCCCAATCACTAAATAAAAACTTTGTATTAATACTTTTAGTCTTTAGTGGAAAAGTTTTATTAAATTGCGTGTTTAATAGTGAAAAGAACTCGGCGTAGAACTCATTTGGGTCACCTATATTATTAAAACTTTGTTTACATAATTGACTGGCCAAAGAATCATTTGACAATTGCAAAAAACATTATAACAAGTAGCAGAAGAAGCTGTCACTCGGGTAGGTTCAATAAAAACATTAGACAGATCAAATGACATAAAAAGACTTAATAATCTGACTGTACCAGAGTTATTTTCTAATAAATTAATATTAAAGTCCCCGCAGATTATTATTGACTTACTACTAGCACTAAGTTTCTTTAACACATCTTCCATTACAGAATCAAACACAGGTAGATTCTGGTAACTTGGAGGTCTGTATACGCATACTATGACATGCTGATAAAGCTCAACACAGGACAATTCAATGGCGTGCTCAACAGACAGTCCGATGATGTCTTTTCGTTCTTTCGATTTAATTGATTTTTTTACTAATATTAATGACCCGCCATGTATCATACGTTTTCGGCTAAAATGGCTAACAACACAATAATTTGCATAATTAATTGACATTACTTGATGATCTTTTAACCAATGTTCTGTTAAACAAATAACGTCAAGCATAGTACTTTCTAGAAACAATTCTATTTCCAATAATTTGGAAGCGCAACCTTGGATATTTTGATTAAATAAATTTAAAGTGTGTTGCACTTCCTTTGGTTTTTTATTACTATGAGTTATTTTGCCAGAAGATACTTTATTATTATTCTCTAGTAATAATTGGTTATTTAAAGGGGTAACTTCTGTTGTCTTACTAACTAGTTTAAAGTATTATCCGGAGTGACCTCCACAACTACAACTGACGAGTCTACAATGGCGGTATGGGTTCCAGCAGGAAAAGTATAACCTATCTGACTGGTAGTGCCCTCCAAGGATGTTGGTATTATGGTTGGATCCTCCTTCGTACAACACGATGAATCATAATTAATCTCTATGTTGCTTGTATAACTAGGCAACACAGACTCGTCACTAATACTACAATTTGTTATATTATCTATAACCTCATTAATATTATAAGCTATCAACATAGCTATCCGATGTCTATTTTATCAAGACAGAGATAAGGTTCTCTGAGTTAACTTAAAACCACTAACAGACTTGTTAGTGTCAAAATACAATAATTTGTCACTATGACAACATGTCAGCTTGTGAATAGTACTATTCAACTTATAAATATAATTATTATCGTCACCTGATAAAGAATCAGAATAAGGAAAAGCACACAACATCAGCTTTCCTATGTTTAATTTAATTAAGGTGTTCACACCATCCACTATGTCCTTTCTGGTAATACCAGTACTATTTCCTAATAGCAAAACCATAGTAGAATAATTTTCTAGGTTTGTATTTGCAATTCTTTTAATCATTTGTTTAAAACTTATGTTATGATAACTATGGTTAGTAAAACTATGGCTAAGGTAATTGAGTAAAATTTTTCCAAAGCCAGAACCTAATTCCTTAAGAAGACATACAACCCACAGCAAGCACTAGACCGATGGCTTTTGTTCAGCCATAGGCATTATTGGCAAACTAGGCATCTACTTTATTTGAACAGAAAATAATTTGATTTTGTTTTCAAACTGTAGGAAAGTTCCCGGGGCGCTTCACCTTCAAAGACAAGAAGGCAGCATGGATGATGGAGCCCCATTGCTGTTTCTTCGGCTACCACTGCTGTTTACTTCTGACATCACTGCTACTACTGCTACTACTTTGTACACACTTCTACTGCTTAACATAGAACCTGACAATTGTTCATAAAAGCTATTCATATTTTTATTAGAACACTATTGATTGTGGTCTGCAGGACAGTTATGTAAACATATGTACCTATTGTGTTAATTGAAAACAGTGTAAACTTTTAAAAATCATCATGGATAATTTATATACCTTCTGCTTGCTAATGCTTGCTGTGAGCGCTGAGAGAAAGTTATTTTCCTGAAAAATGTAGGTACCTCTTTGAGCCTGACACCTGAAAGAACACCAAAAAGAATTAGTTAATCCTTATTAATTTACATCATCCGTCCACAAGTTTAATAGGCCTATCGCTTAGACACATCAATGCACAATCAATCTACAGAACAGTAATATTCTGCTATGTACAAAATTTGGTGAAACAATTCTATTGTTTATTGTCTAACCTCTGTTATTAGTTGAAAAGGTGGATGGCCTAGGATATTATAATATATCTAAGTATAAATACATATACATTGCTCAATGCAGTATCAAGCAAAACCAATTCAACGCAAAAGAGTATTTTGAAAGGGCTCCATAAAATAAATTCAAAATTTAGTTCCAATTAGATAACTTCATGACTATCATAGCGTTGCTAGAATTAAATGTTAAAATCCTCGAAATAGATTTTGAGGATTTACACTAGGTACATCCTATATGGTTATGACAAAATACATATTTAATAAATGGGTAGCCATTTTTACAGATTTTTGTAAATTGGTAAGGTTTATACAAAGAGGTTTGGGTTTGGTGGTGCCTTACCTATTTTTGTATTATCCAGTAGGTACCTACTTATCAAACAATGTGTGTAACAACAACAACATTTTTGCTTCTTTGAAGATAGGATATTTACATTCCAATAATGGGCACATTCACTGTTCAACACATTTAACCCTAGAAGCCTAATCTATTTCGGACGTACACAAAGCCTTAATATACGTCTCAGAGGCGTACACATTTATAAGCCCTTATTTTAAGGATACTATTTAATTATTATTTTTATTATTAAGCAGAAATGTGAATTTGGAATATAAACTAAAAATAAAACAACACTCTTATTAATTATAACTGTAATCACAGTTATTTATTACAACAAAAAAACAATATGCATAAATTGGAACAACAAAAATTAACTTCTTCAAAATCAACTAAAACATTTTTTTTCATTTTGAGTATAATTTTTTTTTACGCTGATTATTTATTCTTAGAGCAAACATTACAACTAATCAGACTTTAAAAGACTAGCTTAACTTTAGGAGCAGTCTACACATATGTATATCAACCTTATGCTCGCCACACACAAATTTTGACATTCTCTTTTTTTATAAGAGCAAAAGGAGCAGTATTTACGTTTCCGGGGAGGGTCCAGATTCTTGTAAAGACGGAACGTACTCAGACACTTCATTATTTTCGTCCTCGCTTTGAACGTCGTAGATAATCTGCAGCCTAATTGCGTAACACATTTTCAGCAAATGATTTTACGACTTTCGTATTGCGTAACTCCACTAACGTATGAAACCAATTCTAGTCTGTTTGATACGCATAGAGTGAATGATATGCCAGGAAAAATGGGCAACAGAGTATTTTTCGAATTGTGTAACCGTTATGACAAGTGACAATTGGTTTGGATCACTAACATGAAACCAACTACTAGTCGCATTGAAACTGAAGTCAAACTTCTGGCCGCTTTCGTTTTCCGATCCCCATATTTTAGGATTTCAACGTATAAACTCCATATATAATTCGAAGAAATATAAGTGGTAGTCTTCCTGTTATATTGTGAATGTGATTATGTGTAAAACCTCAATGAAAAATCGATAGTAGTGGTTTTTTAGTTATCGAGTCAGCGAAGTGGATTTCTTGAAATAATTGTTAAAATTTCCATCTGATACAAATGCTTACAATAAAAAAAAAAACAAAGATACTTAATATTATATCAAGAAAACGGACTTCCCCGCGAGCTATACTTGTGAGCGGACGTTTGTTAATCTTTGTCTCAGTTTATTGAGTGCATATTTTTTATCTTGTTTGCGCGCGGGCCAACCGGTTTTTTCCCGGTCGGTCCCTGCAGCTGTTGCTTTGTTCACATGTGTGAATCAAATCAAAGTAATGTAAACATCAATTCATTGTCGAGCGCTGACGAGTTGGAATACGATAGAAATATGGAATTGGAGGACAATCCACAACAGGATGACGCTGAGTCGACAAGAGAGAAAAGAAAGGAAAGGGATGAAAACTCTTCTGAAGAAGGATGGACCGTAATGAACAGAGGACGAAACAAACTGAGATGTTGTAGAGGAGACCAAGGTGAGGGGGAAAAAGAAGAAAGGATACAGGTATGCGTGACTCGTAAAGAACCTTTGCCAAAACAGTTCGCTTTAGCACGATTACTAAAGACGCATAACATTGCCAGTGGCAAGATTTATAGAATTAAATACGTGCATCAAAATAAAATGATAATTACGTTTGATAACGATGTCGGCGCAGATGAATTTATAAGTTGCTCGGTGTTTACTGACATGGGTTGGGCTTGTCAAAAAAACATCCGAAGTAGGTGTGTCGTACGGCCTTATCAAAGCTATGGAATTGGATATATCTGATGAAGATCTTAAAACCAATTTGACAAGCAGTGCTGAAATAACATCTATTATGAGGTTAAATAAACGGTGCTCAGTGGACCCTGATGGTAACGGCTGGACTCCGAGTGAAACGATTCGGCTAGGATTTAAAGGAACTTCTCTTCCGCCGTATGTCTATATTTACAGTTTGAGGATTCCAGTGGAGCGGTTTGTATTTCAGCAGCCTAATTGCGTAACACATTTTCAGCAAATGATCGAGAGTAATTGTCTTCGTTTAGACCGAACTCTGCTTGATTTTACGACTTTCGTATTGCGTAACTCCACTAACGTATGAAACCAATTCTAGTCTGTTTGATACGCATAGAGTGAACGATATGCCAGGAAAAATTGGGCAACAGAGTATTTTTCGAATTGTGTAACCGTTATGACAAGTGACAATTGGTTTGGATCACTAACATGAAACCAATTACTAGTCGCATTGATACAGAAGGCAAGCTTCTGGCCGCTTTCGTTTTCCGATCCCCATATTTTAGGATTTAAACGTATAATCTCCATAAATAATTCGAAAAAATATAAGTGGTAGTCTTCCTGTTATATTGTGAATGTGATTATGTGTAAAACCTCAATGATAAATCAATATTAGTGGTGTTTTAGTTATCGAGTCGGCGAAGTGGATTTCTTGAAATAATTGTTAAAATTTCCATCTGACTCAAATGCTTACAACATAATATACAAAGATACTTAATATTATATCAAGAAAACGAGGTATTTTGGTGAAAATTTAACGAAAGACAAATTCGTACCGTAACAAGCCACAGGCTTATATATCAACCCAGTCGAGCTTTTACTTCATTGGAAAAGCCAAAAGCACTAAGAATCTAGACACCATACCTATTCCACACCATGGAAGGTTCAAGGTAATGGCAATATTATTTTCTTTCTAAGTGTTAAACCTTGAATGTGCCCATTAAGGGAATCTAAATATTCTATCTTCAAAGAAGTAACAATGTTGTTGTTGTTGTTAGCTTCACACATTGTTTGTTGGGTAGGTACTGGATAATACATAATATAAGTGAGGCACCACCCAACCCAAACCTCTTTGTATAAATATAAGTGATGTATATGTACCTATTTACAAACTGCGCGCTGCGATCGCGCAACCACCTAAGCCAGTAATAAACCAGTCATTACTACGAACGGTTGTTTCACTTGTCACCTACATGTCACTGGCGACGAGTTTGTAAAAGTCACCCACGCGAGAAAAAACAAAAATGGCCTACCTAGGAAATTTGCCTATTTTTGATCACAAAACGTGTGAATGGTCACTATTTAAGGGCCGATTAGTGCAGTTTACTAAAGTAAATAAGGTGGACGAAGTGAACAAGGGTGCGATTCTCATCACGCATCTTTCTGATGAGTCGTACCGATTAGTGCGGAACCTCGCCTACCCTGCAGATGCAGATACGCTGAGCTACGCAGAGCTGGTTTCATTACTCGACGGCCACTTCAAGCCCAGAAAATGTTCGTATGCAGACAAGGCGCAGTTCTACGGGGCGACGAAGAGTCCTGGCGAAAGTTTGGGAGACTGGGCGGCGCGACTAAGAGGTCTAGCAACCTATTGCGACTTCGGCACCGCCTTGGAAACGAATCTCACGGATCGTTTCGTCCTCGGCCTAGACTCAGGTCCTGAACGCGACAAGTTGTTCGAGCAAAGTCCCGACAAAATGACGTTTGCACGAGCACTCGAAATAGCTGAACAAGCGGCGTCAGCGAGGTCAGCAAGAGCCTCCGTGAAAGACGGAGCTGCGACCGTAAAGGAGGAGCCGATTTACCGGGCTGCATCACAGCAAGGTATATACGGCCGCGGTGGAGGCGCGCGCCGCGCCGGTACCAATGACAGCGGTGGTAGCGGCAGCGGCGCCGGTAGCCGCGGGTCACGCGTTTCTTCGTCGTCGCGCTACCAGCCAGGGCGTGAAGACGAGCCCCTGTGTTCAGTATGCGGCATGAAAAATCATAGCGAATCGAAGTGTCGGTTTAAAGGCTATAGATGCCAAAAATGTGGTGAAAAAGGACACTTGAGAAAAGTGTGTGATAAAAAAAAATATAAGTGTTCGCGCATCAACAAAATAAGTGATGACGAGAGCGATGAGAGCGGTTGCGAGGAATGTCAAAACTTCAATTTGAGGTACGTGACTGACAAGCCTATCGAACTAAATATAATTCTCGGGAAAACTAAAATTACTATGGAGTTAGATTCTGGTTCTGGTACATCAGTAATTTCAGAAAATCTATATAAGAGTTTGTTTTCAGATTACAAGTTATATAATTGTAATATCAGAATGTGCTTGTATAATGGACATAAAATTGCTCCTTTAGGGTATTTTGAAACGAATGTAACGTTTGAAAATTTTACAAAAAAATTGAAAGTTTACGTTGTCAAAAATGGCGGTCCGCCATTACTTGGACGCAATTTTATGTCCGCCTTTGGTATGACCTTTACCACAAAACTGTATAACTTGAGTGAATCGGATGATGTAAACAAGTTGTTGGAACAGTATTCGGATTTATGGAACGATGAATTGGGGTCTTTTAATAAGTTTAAAGTTCATTTACAATTAAAAGAAAATTCTGTGCCAAAATTTTTTAAATCACGGACCGTGCCATTTGCCTTAAAAGATAAAGTAGAAACAGAATTGGACAGGCTAGTCAGTTTAGGTATATTAGTTTCCGTTAACTACTCTGAATATGCCACGCCCATAGTACCAGTGCTTAAGGAAAATGGGAAAGTTAGAATAGCTGGCGACTATTCAGTTACATTAAATAAGGATCTTGTAATCGATAAATATCCCCTCCCCCGTATTGAAGAGGTTTTCGCTAAGCTCGGAGGCGGTGAACATTATAGTAAAATAGACCTTAAAAATGCATACAATCAATTCAACTTAACTGATTCTTCTCAGGAGCTTACTACTATAAATACCTCGAAGGGACTATTCAAATACACACGCCTAGTGTATGGCTTAGCTAACGCACCCGCTATATTCCAAAAGTCAATGGAAACACTCCTTTCGGGCATAGATGGTGTGAGCTGCTGGTTGGACGATATTTGCATTACGGGACCAGACAGAAAAACGCACTTAAATAGATTGCAAGAGGTTCTAAGTAGGTTGAGCGATGCAGGCTTACGTTTGCAAAAAGAGAAGTGTGATTTTTTTAAAAACAACGTGACATATCTAGGTTATGTTATCGAAAAGAGAGGACTACGAACGTGTCCTGATAAAGTCAACGCCATTATGAATGCCCCAGAACCGACAAATGTTACGGAAGTTAAACGATTTTTAGGTGTAGTAAATTACTACAGAAACTTCATACCGAACGCATCGTCCATAATGAGTCCCCTCCACGAGCTACTGCGCGCCGGCGCCGAGTGGGAGTGGACAGAGCGGCAGCAGCAGGCCGTGCGGCGCGTGCGGCGCGAGCTGGCCTCCGAGCGCGTGCTGGCACACTTCGAGCCCGCCGCGCGGCTCGTGCTGGCCGTGGACGCCGGGCCCGCCGGCCTGGGCGCCGTTCTCTCGCAGCTGACCGAGGACGGCAGTGAGCGACCCTTGGCGTTCGGATCGAGGTCATTGACGGCTAGCGAACGTAACTATAGCCAGATTCAAAAGGAAGCAACAGCTATCATATTTGGTGTGAAAAGGTTCCACCAATACCTGTATGGTCAGAATATACCCTTTATTTTAAAAACGGATCACAGACCGTTAGTTTCTATTTTTAATAATAAAACAGGTATATCAGTAACGACAGCTTTGCGTCTTCAAAGGTATGCAATTATATTATCCGCCTATAACTACGAAGTTCAATATACGTCTAGCGAAAATAACCTAGTGGCAGATTACTTCTCACGAGCTCCGATAGAGGAAACTAAGTCTAGTAGTGACGACGAATTTGATTCATTCTGCTCAATGAAGTTTTTAGACGCATGTTCATACGCCGTCCGATTGAGTGATATCAAACGAGCGATCGAAAATGACAAAACATTAAAAATGGTCATAAAATATATGAAGTTTGGTTGGCCGCGTAAGATTAAGTGTAGATCTATATTGCCATATTTTCTGTGTCGAACGGACTTACAGTACGAAAACGGATGCTTATTACGCGGGCATAAGGTCGTCATTCCGGTAGAACTGAGAGAACGTATGCTAGGCGAACTACATAGTACTCATCTCGGAATAATAAAGATGAAAAGTAACACGCGTAGTAGAATGTGGTGGCCTGGGGTAGACCAAGACATTCAACGTTTCATAGGTGCCTGCGAAACGTGCATCAGCGTGCGCCCTGCGCCCCCGCGCGAGCCCCCGGCCCCCTGGCCGCGCCCACCGGGTCCCTGGCAGCGAATACACATTGACTATATGTCTATAGGGCAGCGAGTGTATCTCGTAATAGTTGACGCGTATAGTAAATGGTTAGAGTGTTTACACATGAATAATGGCACCACGACACAGGCATTAATTTCAAAATTAAAGTTTGTTTTTTCGACATTTGGAATTCCAAATGTATTAGTGTCCGATAACGATGTTAAAATCAACTCGGCGGAATTTAATGAGTTTTGTTCCAACAATGGTATAAAGTATATGACATCGCCGATTTATCACCCATGTAGTAACGGGCAAGCAGAGAATTCGGTCAGAATATGTAAAAAAATGCTTAAATGTGTATTTAAAGAAACATTAACTCAAAATATTGTTCATGACAAATTATTAGGTTATTTGTTCGATTATAGAAACGCCGTGCATTGTACCACAGGTGACTCGCCTGCAAAATTAATGTTTGGGAGAAACTTACGGTCGCGTCTGGATTTGATATTGCCATCAGAAAAATCGAATAAACATCATAAATCACAAGCTGTAAATCGAAGAAAATTTGATATAGGTGATCAAATCTGGGCGCGGTGGTACAGTGCAAGGAATGAAAGTTGGGAAAGGGGAGTAATTGAAAAAAAAATAGGAATAAGAATGTTCAAAGTATTTATTAAAGATTATAACGTTTCATGTATAAGACACGTGGATCAATTACTTAAAAATAACGACTCTGTAAATGAAACCAATACTTTTAGACCAATGTCCCTGCCAAAAACCTTTGTGATTCCACCGGAACAGTCCACACCGCCTTGTACTGAGGAGGTAGTTAATAATCAGGAGGATAGAGAGGAGTGGATTGACTGTGAGGATGAGGATTGTGAGCGAGGGACTCCTGCAAGAGCGCAGTCTACGGGGTCACCATCAGTGGCACCGGTGCAAGTTGCTGATGAAACTGAAGCGCCTGCAAGTCCGTCACTGACACGCCAGTTACGTCCCAGGAAACCAGTTGATTATAGGAAATTAGCAGGGCTATAATTATAATATTAAGTTATGTTTTATTTGTTACCAGGTTTCAAAATTAGTGTGGAGGAATGATGTATATGTACCTATTTACAAACTGCGCGCTGCGATCGCGCAACCACCTAAGCCAGTAATAAACCAGTCATTACTACGAACGGTTGTTTCACTTGTCACCTACATGTCAATAAGCAATTTAAAAAATCTGTATTAATGCCTATCCATGTAGTAAATATGTGTTCTGTCCTAGCCCTATAGGGTGTGTGTAGTGTAAATCCTCAAAATCAGTCTTCTAGCACCGCTATGGTAGTCATGAAGTTTTCTAAATATTGAACTATAATAATATTATAGTAAATAATATTTTGGAACTACCTTTATATTTATTTCTAATGTTTGTTGTTACTTTATTTTGTGGAGCCCCACATTGAGTAATGTATATGTATTTATACTTAGATATATTATTATATTCTAGGTCATCCACCTTTTTATTTAATAACAGAGGTTAGACAGTAAATAATAGAATTGTAGGCACCTTATTGTTGTATTTAGCAGAATATTGCTAGTCAGTTATGTAGATACATTGTGCATTGAAGTGTTTAAGGGAGAGACCTATTAACTTGTGGATGTATGATGGAAATTATGAGGTTTTACTAATTAGTTTTTTATCTTTCAGGTGTCAGGCTCAAACAGGTACCTACATTATTCAGGAAAATAACTTTCTCTAATGCGCTCACAGCAAGCATTAGCAAGCAGTTGACTTCCACGGGAAGACATTAGCTGCCAAATTCCACCAATCCATGCATTACATTTGTTCCAATTTCATTTTGCCTCATGTCCAAATATTACATGTTATAAGTGAATAAATGCTATTTTCATTATGGTTGCAATAATATAAATAAAACAGTTTTTTCTTGTTTACCTTAATTTATTTCTATTTACCTCTAATGAATGACACTTAATTTAGCTAAATACCACAATTTTTATAATTAGTATCACAATAAATACATGCCTTTATAAAAAAGTACATAATGTATTCTTAAATACTTCTTTCAAAGCTATTTTTTATTGTACCTTTAATAATAGTTCATAATCAAACATTATTAAGTTTACACTTTTATCAATTAACACAATAGGTAATGTTTACATTGCTGCCCTGCAGAATATAATCAATGGTTTTGTAAAATAATATGAATAGCTTTTATGAACGATTGTCAGTTTCTATGTTTGTACTTGAGAAGCTTGAGAATTGAAGTAGTTCAGTACTAGTAGCATTGATGTCAGTAGTAAACAGCAGCAGTAGCCGAAGCGACAGCAATGGGGCACCATCATTCATGCTGCCTTCTTGTCTTTGTAGGTGAAACGCCCCGGGAACTTTCCTACAGTTTAAAAACAAAATCAAATTATTTGCTGCTCAAATAAAGTAAATGCCTAGTGTGCCAATAATGATTTTGTCCCATGACATGGATGAACAAAAGCCATCAGCCTAGTCCTTGCTGTGTGTTGTATTATGTCATATTTATTTAGTGCCACTTTTTCAGCCTCCAGATATTTTTATTAAACATAACACTTAGTTAGAATAGTAAACAAAACACAAAGTTAGCTAAGTATACATAAAATATGTGATGTGGCTATGTAGGTAGAGAGTTCGCCCAAGGAAATATATTCATAATTATGAGAGTTGCCGCTTAATTTATACTGTGTCATAAAGCTTACCTTCAATAATTATTAATGTAGAAGATTCGTTTTCCATGTCTTGCACAAAAACGTCTTTGTAAGGAGTTCCACCTAGAGTCAACTAGATTATTGTTTTGGTATTTGTGTTCCATTCTTGTATTTACAGCTTTAACACCGTCTGCAAAAATATTTTGATTAATTTTTGTACTTAGTTGTTATTATAGTTTCAGGACTTCTGTAAGAACAAAAACATCAATTTACAATTTCATTTGTTAGGTGAAGTTGAAGGTGACATACTAATTTAAGTACAATCATTATTTTAACTGCAGTAAATAGCTAACATAAGCTACTAATTTGTGTCTACACAACAAATGAATGATTGTCCATAATATAGACTAACCAATAAAGTACCTATAGCTACAATCACAGAGTACTTTTATATATTATATGCTACAATAAGATATGAAGATACACTCCTTACCACGTTATTTCTTTAAATATTGGCATAGGTACTTACTTGTGGTGATGATATTGACATAAGTACTTTTCGCTGTGGAGTGTGTCTGCAGCCAGTACAAAACGAAGACAGAACTCTATCAGCCCTAGCCCTTGCCAAACGTTTTCAGCCATAAACACAAAACAAGAAAAATGTTACGAAACAGCCAAAATGTTTATGTATAGAAATAGGATGTAAATATGATTCCGTGTCTTATTAAATATTAGTCTATGTGTTGAACAATATAAAACAAGTTATAGAAACATAATTTAAAGCAAAACACTATTGAATCGTAAATAAATAAAATAACTTTTTAAAGTGTTGCCAACCTTTTTTCCCGAGTCCACTTTGTCCGCATGAATAAACTTGATTTGAGAACTACTATAGATAATATCACAACAGTATTTTTTTATCCTGAAAGTATATCGGCGGTTTTTTTTCCAGAAATGATCTTTACACAGGCGCAGCCTCATATATGTATTCTTCACTATATTCGTCATTTTAATCTTTACAAATCATCGTTCAAATCCGAAGTCGTTTCGGCATTTGAAATAAATAAAATAATGGTAAATTACTGACACAGGTTTTAGACAAATCATAAAACATGCCATCATCGTGTTATTGTTATAACGAGGCACAGTTTTAGTAGTTGATTGTAGTTTTTTCTACAAATTGAATTCCGATTAACTACTAGATAAATTTTGTCCGCCAACCGCCCCAGTAGGGGTGTCCAGATTTAATTTAAACTCCCAGATTTAGTGGAAGTCTCACTAAGTTGACAACATTGCTTTTCTACGATTTTGTCATTAGCCACAGATAACTAATACGGAAAAAGAAGAACGTTTCGTTGCGTATTTCAATTTTGGTAGTTTATGGTAGAAATTGTTTTATAAATTGGTTTTTAATTTTTCAGCCATCATTGTACATTTTCATTTTTATGCATTATTAGACGATCAGTTGTAGTTAAAAAGAAAATTAAATTATAGCAAAATTATTCGGAAGCGAATAATTCCTTTTTGATGAAACAAAACGCGAGTTCGGACTAGAAACCCTACACATCCCTATAAAATTTGGCAGACTTGTTATCATTTTTATTACGCAATTCCAAATATAGTAAACGATTAAGATCGCAATTTGTTTCATTTCAGAATCGCATTCAAAAACAAAATGTGTTACGCAATTAGGGTGCCGGTCACACAATGTGCTAACTGTTGGAAATTCGGCCATTTAAAGATAAGATGTCCGTCAACGAAACCCGTTTGTCCCAAATGCTCTAAAAAACATGAAAATTGTACAATTACATCATACACTTGTGTGAATTGTTCAGGTCTTCATATGGCGTTTGATAGGATATGCCCATATTTTAAGAAAGAGAAGATGTTGAGGGATTTAATGTCATAATTTAACTGCACCTACAGGAAAGCCCTTACAATATACGTTCCTCCCTCCCCTAAAAATTTTCCACAAGTGGTTTCTGAACCGATGCCTGAAGTCGATCAGACTTCTACAGTGAGTGCCACAAATATCGTTTCGGTATCAATGCAACTTCCGATTGACGAAAATGTCGATACTGCCTCCCAAGTGGACTGCCCAGGTACGTCCACAGCAAATCAGCGAACTAATTCTATGCCGAAACGTAATTTAAAGAAGCATAATCGTCGACCAGTGACCCCTACGGCTGCCGAAGACATGATATGGCATCAAGTTTCCGAATCTTCAGATTTTTCAGAAAAATATACCACACCATATGTTGTACATAAAGACCATGATTCTGATAATAGATCTTCCCATAATCTAAACTTTTGGCATTTGATTAGGAAAATTAAAAATATAATTAAAAGCAAAGAATCCCTTCAGATTAAAATCCAGCAATCAATTTCCATATTTTCAGAGTGGCTGACACATAAAATTGTAAGTAGCTTATCTATTGATTCGTTATTCGATTTATTTGTTGGAAATGGCTGATAACAATAATTGTATGCACTTAAATATTATACAATGGAATTGCCAAAGTATAAGGCCCAAATCTAGTTCACTTGAATTACACCTAAGTCAAGAAAAAATCCACATTGCCGTGTTGAGCGAAACTTGGTTAGAACCCGACACTTCTTTTAAAATTAGTGAATACAACACATTTCGTTTGGACAGAGATGATGGTTACGGCGGTGTTGCCATTATGACTCATGGCTCTGTTAAGTCTGTTGTTTGTAGAACGCAAAGTCGCAACCCTGGTATTGAATTGCTACACATTAGAATTCTGAATTGTCAACATATTGAGAATATAATTTCCATTTATTGCCCTTCGACAGTATACACAACTCAAACCGATTGGGACGCGATCTTTTCTATTGAGAACAGTAAAACTCTTATTTTGGGAGATTTTAACGCGCATCACTCTAATTGGTCTCTAAGAACTGACCGGCGCGGCTCCGGTATATTTGACTCCATGTTAGATTATAATTTCATTCATTTGAACGATGGTAGCTTCACTAGAATCAGAATGGTTGATGGAGTTCTCCAGCAATCTAGCCCTGATATTTCATTTGTTTCTTCAGATCTGTCTTTATTATTTATGTGGAAACCAACAAACGAATCACTCGGAAGTGATCATTTAATTATTAAATTAAATTGTATACTCAATATTAACCGTGAATACCAAAACAAAAGAAATTTTAAAAAATCTGATTGGTCTTTATATGCTGCATTTATAGACGATTATTTACAAAATTGCATAACTCCCCAGGATCCGCAGGAGTTATATGACCTCCTATATAATATAATGCAAAAAGCTGCGGACAAGTATATTCCCAACATTAAAATCCCTAAAATCATTTGCAATACATTTAAGCCAAAACCATATTGGTCTACAGAGTTGTCCAAGGCTGTTGCGGAGCGACGCTTGGCTCTTGCGAATCTGAGAGGCTGCCCCTCTCCTAGGAATTTAGATATCCTCCAAGAAAAAATTAGCATTGCTGAAAGGCTTATTCGCAGGGCTAGGTGTCAATCTTTTCAGAAGTTTTGTTCATCTGTAGATGAGACCTCTTCAGCATCCGAAATGTGGCGCAAGATGAGGTGGTTAAAGGGTCGGCGAATTCCTAACGTCTGTGTAGATAAAGAAAAAGCCGAGCGCCTGCTTAGCGACCTTACTCCAGATTATGTTTGTCCCTCGCAGCCTCCTTTCGATTCTAATAATGTTATGTTGGAGTCAGCAATTTTAATGCCAGAAATAGTCAACAGTATTAAAACCACCGACACAGCTCCTGGGTCAGATCAAATCTCCTTCTCCATGATTAAACACCTTCCGCCTTCCGGTAAATCTATGCTACTTTTAATCTAATATATAAAATTCTCGTGTCACAGTTTTCGTTGCCATACTCCTCCGAAACGGCTTGACCGATTTTGATGAAATTTTGTGTGCATATCGGGTAGGTCTGAGAATCGGCCAACATCTATTTTTCAAAAAAAAAAAAAATTTGCAAAACAACGTTTGCGGGGTCAGCTAGTATACAATAAATGTTTTTCTGTCGGTTTTGTTCCCTTACAATGGCGTCAAATTAAAATAGTTCCAATTCCCAAGAATAGTAGTTCATCTTTATCATTACGTCCTATTTCCCTGATATCTTGTATTTGTAAAAAAAAATATGCTATTTTGGGTAAACGTATAGAGTGGTTCTTTGAAAAACAATGTCTTTTTCCTGAGGACATGGTGGGTTTTCGTAAGGCACGATCTTGCCTGGATAACCTTACGCGGTCGGTTTCTGAAATTCAACTAGGATTCTCTAAAAACTTGGTTACAGCGGCGTGTTTCATTGACATCGAAAGCGCTTATAACAATGTTGATATTCCTTGCCTTTTACGTATTTTGGATCAGTTTGGGGTTGGATCAAAAATTTGTGTTTATTTGTGGAACTTCTTATCAGATAGACATCTGCAAGTGGCGACATACGATTGTGAGGTGGTTAGATTTACTGGCCGTGGTCTAGCTCAAGGAGACCCATTGGCTCCACTTTTATTTAATATTCTAACACTGCATATATGTAAGAACGTTGGCCTGGTTAATGTATCTCAATATGCTGACGACTTTGTGTTATATTCAACAAAAAATAATTTAGATTTAGCGTTTGAAGAACTTCGGTCTGCTTTACGATATACCCGATATACCAAAGTGTTAATTGATAAGCTTGGTCTAACTATGTCTCCAAATAAAACTAAGATTTGTGTTTTTAAAAAAGGTTTCTATAGGAGGTCTGTCGACTTTGATTTTGATGACGTTTCAATAGAAGTCGTTCGCAATGTAAAATATTTGGGTCTGTGGCTGGATAGCTCATTAAGATGGGGTAAACATAAGGTAATGAAATTTATTAATTTAGTTAAAGTTCTATCCGGTCCGGGATGGGGACTTCATCAAAAACATCTAAGACGTTTATATATTTCTATAATTCGAAGTAGAATTGATTATGCCAGTTTTTTGTTTGACAGTAGTTGTAATTCTAAACTAATTAAACTAGATAGGGTCCAAAACCAGGCATTACGTGTTGTCGGCGGATTTATAAGGAGCACCCCGATACATGTCATGGAAAGCGAGCTATGCCTTCCGCCACTCCATATTCGTCGGAGGTATTTAGCCAGCAAATTTATGTTAAAATTAAAATCTTTTCGTAACAATAAAACTGTAGAAACTTGCGAAACTTGCATCCAGTAACAAAGCCGCAATTATTTGTGGTGATTTTAATATTAATATTCTGGAAAATAATTCAAATAGCAGTAGATTACTAAGCCTTTTTAAATCGTTCAATTTATTTAATGTTTTTACCGAACCGACTAGAGTAACTCCAACTTCTGCTACTTGTATTGATAATGTCTTCTGCGATTTTGATTATTTAGAAAAAGCCATCGTTAATTTGCTGCCGTCAGATCATAGTGGACAAACGGTCACTTTTAGGTTTAAAACACCTTTACAAAAATTGCAAATTCAATTTAGACCAATAACTACTGGCAAATTAAATAGTTTCAATAGTGCCCTAAATAATAAGTTAAATGTTCTGGGCCATAATATGGACGATGCAAATAAATTTTATGAGGATTTCTTTTCATTAGTCCACACTGAATTCAATAAAACTTTTGAAAAGAAAACAAAAAATATTTGCACTAAATTTATATTTAGTGACTGGGCAACCAGAGGTATTAGGATTAGTAGAGAAAGACTGTTCGAGTTGTATGGCCTTAAGCCTTACATTAACACTGAAACTTTCAATAAGTATGTTGCTACATATTCCAAAATTTTTAGAAATACCTGCAAAATAGCTAAAGCCCTGTACATTAGCAACAAGATCAAAACAGCGGAAGATAAAATAAAAACTGTTTGGAAAGTTATAAATAACGAAACTAGTAGGAAAAAAATACGAAACATTGAATATACATTGGAGACTTCACGTGGTGCCATAAGTTCTAACTTAGAAGTAGCTCAAGAATTTGTAAATTATTTTACTAATATACCATCTAAAGCTACGGAGGCTTTAAATTCCTCACCCAAAGTCTCAATTGATTTATTAAGAGCGAACGTTCCAGGCTGCCCGGTTGAATTTCAATTTAAACATATAAACCCTATGATAGTTATAAAAGCTTTTCGGCAAATAAAAATCAAGTTGACCGAAGATCTTTGGGGAATGTCTATCAAAGTTTGTACATCCATAATCGAGACCATAGCACCATACTTAGCTTTAATATTTAATTTGTGTGTAGATCAAGGAGTCTTCCCGGATTTAATGAAATACAGTAAGGTTATACCACTTTTTAAATCTGGGGATAGCAAAGACACCAACAATTATAGACCAGTATCCGTGTTGCCGGTATTCAGCAAGGTGTTCGAAAAGGTAATGCTCAATCAAATGCTTAATCATTTTAACATCAACAAAATCTTACACGAACAGCAATATGGTTTCACCAAAGGTCGTTGCACGACTGATGCTGGTGTCACTTTACTAAAACACATATTTACAGCGTGGGAGAAGGCCCAAGATGCCATAGGAATTTTCTGTGACCTCTCCAAGGCATTTGATTGCGTTAATCACGAAACCTTGCTCCTAAAACTGGAGCATTACGGACTAGGTAAACCTGCGCTAAGTTTAGTTAGATCTTATTTACAAGATAGACGGCAAAAAGTTCAAACTAATGGTGTCAATTCACTTGGATTAAAAGTAAAATTGGGTGTTCCACAAGGCTCGATATTAGGTCCTTTACTCTTTTTAGTATATATTAATGATCTACCCCATTTATTAAAAAAACAACCACAAATGGTGTTATTTGCTGATGATACTTCTTTAATTTTTAAGATAAGTAGACGTTCATTAAATCTTGACGACGTAAATAACGCACTGCTGCAGGTACAAAATTGGTTTACTGCTAATAATTTAGTATTAAATGGGAAAAAAACAAAATGCATAAGGTTTGCTTTGCCGAATGTTAAAAGTACTGATTGTGACATAGTATTGAATCAAGAGAAACTAGAATTCGTTGATAAAACGGTTTTCTTGGGGATCACGCTCGACTCGAGGCTGCAATGGGGTCCCCATTTAACATCTCTTGCAGGACGGCTAAGTTCAGCAGCATATGCTGTAAGAAAAATCCGTCAGTTTACTAATGTAGATACCGCGAGGATGGTCTATTTCAGTTACTTTCATAGTATCATGTCTTACGGTATCTTATTATGGGGACGCGCTGCAGACATCGAGTCTATTTTTATTCTGCAAAAAAGAGCCATTAGAGCAATATATGGCCTCCGCAGGCGCGATTCTTTAAGGGAACTGTTTAAAGATATTAACATCATGACCGTACCTTGTCAATATATATATGAAAACATCATGTACGTAAGGAAAAACTTAAATCTTTTCAGTAAAAGAGGTGAGAGACACAACTATGGGACTAGAAATAGGGACCAATTGGTTCAACCGGGTTTCAGGCTGGCTAAAGTAGATTCATCCTTCATGGGTTACTGTTTAAAATGTTATAATAAAATACCTCCCCACATACTCCAACTGAACGAAACGAAGTTCAAAACCTGTATCAAACGCACACTATGCAGCCAAGCATATTATAAGTTGGAGGATTACATCTCTGACAAAAATGCTTGGCTCAACGCTGGTTCTGCTCCACAAGGGCGCCTAAACAATTGATTAGCAATCGGAAATATTGTTGGAGCTGCTGAAGATTGTAAAAACTGTCTTTGCACTGTATAAATTCAATCTTTTAGTATTGTATAATTGCAAAGCACACGTGTGAGCACTATGTGGTACCTACTATAAAGCTACCCTATACTGGGCACGTCTGTCATTGACTTGAATGTGCCCTGGCGGCTGAGAGTATGTCACGCTCACTCTAATGTCTCGCTGGTGGTGGCGTGTGTGTTGGATCATTAAGTTCCCTTCAAAATGGTTGAGCTGAATGGTGCTGATCCATACGTCATGTTCGCGAACGGGCGCCGTCAGTGGGGACTGGTCATCTCTTGGCTGCCACGCCTTTTTGTTTTTTTTTTAAATTTTTCTTTTCCGATTTTAATGTTTTTTATTACGGGTCTTTCTACATCGTTCTCACATGTTTAATTTCAACAAGACTGATGTAACAAATTTTCTGTAACCATATTATTTAAAAGAGTGTCCATGGAGTTTCTTGCCCGTTCTTCTCCATAGGTACCTACTTCGCTTTGGAATGGGCAACTAGCTTCATATTTCTGACTGACCGACCCCTTGACAATTCAAAAGTGCCTGTAATGGGTTTATTTGAAATAAATGCTTTGAGTTTGAGTTTGAGTAGAATCATTAGAAAATCTTTCACAAGTTACAGGTTCCAACTATTGGCAGAACAAGAAGCTGCCGTTACTTATTCACATCTTTTCACATTATAACTCTGTTCCAATACACTCAAGCGTACAACTTGGAATGTTCTCACTTGATAAGTGGATAAGTAGTATAAATATGTCTCATATAGTCTTCGATAAAATTCCTAGTATTTCTAAAGCTAAACGCCTATACAGTACTTCACAAATAAAGCAGTTATGTACTTTTTATATCCAGGAACAATATTCAGGTTATCATACGATTTTTACTGATGGTTCCAAAGATAAACATTTGGGAGGCGCTGCCTTTTGGGATCCCATTCTCTTGAATGACGTGAGGATTAGGATTGATTCAGATATTTCTATAATGCACATTGAATTGATTGCGATATCGGAAGCTTTGTCCTATATTCTATCAATTAATGGCGATAAATTTGTGATTCTAACAGACTCCAAAAGCTCGCTGCAACACTTGGCTCGGCACACTTCTCAAATGCGAGGTATTCCGACAGCCTACGTGTTATATGTTCAATCTTATTCAAAAACGGTATGTCTTCAATGGATTCCGTCGCACTGTCAAGTAGAAGATAATGATAAGGTTGATAAACTTGCCAAACAAGCTTGTGTTGATGGAGTTCCCATGAATATTACTCCACTGTATTCGGATTATTTTGGAAAGGTTAAAAGAAAGTGTTTAGATCTTTGGCAGGAATATTTTGATGAAAGATCAAAAGAAAAAGGGATATGGTATCGAACTATCCAGCCACAGATTTCTCGGGTTCCGTGGATTGATTGTGACCTCAACAAAAACCTAGTACCTAACTATAGCCTTAAGACTTCGTTCCAGACATATTCCTTCAAATAAGTTTTATTATTTAATGAAGAAAGCTCTGTCTCCAAATTGTTATGATTGTGGCGTGGTTGATGATGTGTTTCATATTCTGATGGAGTGTGTCCGGAATGAAAATACTAGAATTGATGTTTTAGGACAATATAAAAGGTTTGATATTGGCTTTTGTAATACCATCCTTGCATTTCCAATGTCCGACAAGGCAAAACAATTGTACAAGCTAGTTATAAGGTAGATAGTAATAAACAATTTTGTATTTTCTGCACTGGGCGATGTGGTCGCTAAGCGACAAAGCCCTTTAATCAAAAAAAAAAAAAAACTAGAAAACGAGGTATTTTGGTGACAATTTAACGAAAGACAAATTCGTAATTTCGTACATTTCGTACCTACCTCGTACCGTAACAAGCCACAGGCTTATTTATCAACCCAGTCGAGCTTATACTTCATTAGAAAAGCCAAAAGCACGAACAATCTAGACACCGTACCTTTTCCACACCGTGGAAGGTTCAAGGTAATGGCAATATTATTTTCTTTCTAAGTGTTAAACCTTGAATGTGCCCAATATGGGAATCTATTCTATCTTCAAAGAAGCAACAATGTTGTTGTTGTTAGCTTCACATATTGTTTGGTGGGTAGGTACTGGATAATACAAAATATAAGTGAGGCACCACCCAACCCAAACCTCTTTGTATAAATACAAGCAATTTAAATAATCTGTATTAATGCCTACCCATGTAGTAAATATGTGTTCTGTCCTAGCCCTATAGGGTGTGTGTAGTGTAAATCCTCAAAATCAGTCTTCTAGCACCGCTATGGTGGTCATGAAGTTTTCTAAATATTGAACTATACCTAATAATATTAGGTATAGTAAATAATATTTTGGAACTAGGTACCTTTATATTTATTTCTTATCTTAGTTGTTACTTTATTTTGTGGAGCCCCACTTTGAGTAATGTATATGTATTTATACAACTTAGATATATTATTATATTCTAGGTCATCCACCTTTTTATTTAATAACGGAGGTTAGACAGTAAATAATAGAATTGTAGGCACCTTACTGTTGTTTATAGCAGAATATTGCTAGTCAGTTGTATAGATACATTGTGCATTGAAGTGTTTAAGGGAGAGACCTATTAACTTGTGGATGTATGATGGAAATTATGAGGTTTTACTAATTAGTTTTTTATCTTTCAGTTGTCAGGCTCAAACAGATACCTACATTATTCAGGAAAATAACTTTCTCTAATGCGCTCACAACAAGCATTAGCAAGCAGTTGACTTCCACAGGAAGACATTAGCTGCCAAATTCCACCAATCCATGCATTATATTTGTTCCAATTTAATTTTGCCTCATCTCCAAATATTACATGTTAAATGATGCTATTTTCATTATGGTTGCAATAATATAAATAAAACGATTTTTTCTTGTTTACCTTAATTTATTTGTTTCTATTTACCTCTAATGAATGACACTTAATTTAGCTATATATCACAAATTTTATAATTAGTATGACAATAAATACATGCCTTTATAAAAAGTATATAATGTATTCTTAAATACTTCTTTCAAAGTCATTTTTTTTGTACCTTTAATAATAGTTCATTATCAAACATTATGTTAAGTTTACACTGTTATCAACCCGGCGTCAGCACAGTTGAAATATGTAACGACGATAGTAGGGTTGGGTCTAGGAGACGTATAGAAAATCGCCACAATTTCAATAATTAAAGTAAATCTACTAATATATTGTAATAATTGGATAAAACGACTATCGTATAAGAGATTTTATTTAAATAAAAACAACTTGATGTCAAACTATCTTTTTAATGGTTATTTTATAAAAATGCTTCAAAATACTAACAAAATTGACAACCTCGTCTAAAAGTTACAAAACTTGAACAAAAATAAACTTTTCTTCTAAAATATTAATTAATAGGAAACATATCAATCACATTTACAATAAACCTACGAATAGTTTTACAAAACAGTCTTACAAGTCAGTCGTATTATTGCTTACATCTGAGCAATCTCTGCAGTACAACATTGCATGTTCACTGCAGATGTACTTGTTGTTACAGCCCCGACAAGTATTACTACTTTTTCTATCTTTTTTGGCAGGACAGTCTTGACACCTTTTTCTTACATTAGGTATCTTCGCGGGTGGCTCTTCATCAGGGTCTCCTAAAAACTCGCGTATTCTTTTGCGCATCACTCGTGGCAACTGAATGATGCCTTTACGATTGCGCATGTGCTCACGAACTAGGGTTAGGCCTAAATTCTTTAGGAATTTGCGACGCTTTGTCACAGTGTTATTACGTGTATTCTTCTTATGAAATATATGTGCATTTATTCCTGACATATATAGTAGGCTGTAAAAAACGGTCAAAGACCATTTTTTCGAATTACGACTTACGTTATAAGAAGAACACAGCTCATCAGCAACATCGACACCACCTTTTGTCACATTATAAAATGTATTTATCTCCGGTTTATTACTTTCGCATGTAGATGGATCAATATTAGCATCATGATGCAAGCTCGACATAAGTAAAACCACTTTGTTTTTTTTAATCGGAGTCAGATTCCTCCAAGATACTCAAAATCCGCTGGCGTTCGCGTTCTTCGCGATCCATTATTAAAAAAGTCCTGAAACTTACAAAATTAATTAATTAAATGCATTTTAAATGATGGCGCGAAATTACGACACGAAATGTACGGTTGGGTCAAATTTACCTTTTTCGTATTTAGATGCGTCTAACTATCGCTGTGGTTGCAAGACGACTAAACGGCGACATCCCACGGAAAGGGACGACTGTTAGCTCCAGCTACTAAGAAAAGTGGCAACGTTGCACAAAAAACATAAGAAATACGCGCATTTCAAAATGGCTCGGGTCAAATAGACCCAACTGTGCTGACGCCGGGTTAACACAATAGGTACATGTTTACATTGCTGTCCTGCAGAATATAATCAATGGTTTTCTAAAATAATATGTAATAGCTTTTATGAACAATTACAGTTTCTATGTTTGTACTTGAGAAGCTTGAGAATTGAAGCAGTTCAGTACTAGTAGCATTGATGTCGGAAGTAAACAGCAGCAGTAGCCAAAGCGACAGCAATGGGGCACCATCATTCATGCTGCTTTCTTGTCTTTGTAGGTGAAACGCCCAGGGAACTTTCCTACAGTTTGAAAACAAAATCAAATTAATTTCTGCTCAAATAATGTAAATGCCTAGTGTGCCAATAATGATTTTGTTCCATGACATGGATGAACTAACGCCATCAGCCTAGTCCTTGCTGGGGGTTGTATTATTTAATATTTATTTAGTGCCACTTTTTCAGTCTCCAGATATTTTTATTAAACATAACACTAAGTTAGAATAGTAAACATTAGTAAGCTAAGTATACATAAAATATGTGATGTGGCGATGTAGGTAGATAGTTTGCCCAAGGAAATATATTCATAATTATAAGAGTTGCCGCTTAATTTGTAACTGTGTCATAAAGCTTACTTTCAATAATTATTAATATAGAAGATTGGTTTTCCATGGCTTGCACAAAAACGTCTTTGTAAGGAGTTCCACCTAGAGTCAACTAGATTATTGTTGGTATTTGTGTTCCATTCTTGTATTTCCAGCTTTAACACTGTCTGCAAAAAAAAGTTGATTAATTTTTGTACTTAGTTGTTATTATAGTTTGTTTCAGGACTTCTGTACAAACAAAAATATCAATTTACAATTTCAGTTGTTAGGTGAAGTTGAAGGTGACATACTAATTTAAGTAGGTACAAATCATCAAATCACAAATCATTATTGTAACTGCAATAAATAGCTAACCTCACAAAGGCTACTAATTTGTGTCTACACAACAAATGAATGATGTCCATAATGTAGACTGACCAATAAAGTACCTATAGCTACAATCACAGAGTACTTTTATACATTTTAAGCTACAATAAGATATGAAGGTACACTCCTTACCACGTTATTGCTTTAAATATTGGCATAGGTACTTACTTGTAGTGATGATATTGACATAAGTACCTTTCGCTCTGGAGTGTGTCTGCAGCCAGTACAAAACGAAGACAGAACTCTATCAGCCCTAGTCCTTGCCAAACGTTTTCAGCCATAACCCCTCCGCTGTACAGCCATTTTTTTTTTGCTTCGTCACCTGCGCCTGCGTACATATCGCGCGCGACAAAATCGCGCGACTTCCCCGGGTTCACTAAAACTACGATATCTCAGAATATGCGCATCGTAGCTCGACAATGGAAGCCCTACGTCTATGGAATGGTTATTAACTAAGCTATCTGATTATATAGGGTTTAGTATAGTTTTACCTAGTAATTTATTGATAATAGTAAGTTGAAAGTAGGCTGAGTGACTTTTTCCCAGTTTACCGTACAAAAGTCGTCATATTTAAAAAAATAAAAGCTTTGTTTCCAGCAGTTAATGTTTAATTTACTTATAGACACCATCATATTCAACAATCAATAAAAAAAACAGACCTCTCCGAACACTTTATACAAAGGACTCGCATTACAATAACAAGTCTCAAGTGGGCGACCCGAGTCGACGGGCAAAAAATAGGGTATGTTTACACATTCATAACGGGAAGTGCTTGAGTCGAGCGGCCTTTGTGTTTACGTTATTGCTTATCTTGGTTCACAAATATAATACAGACAAAGCGTTAGCTCTTAGAAATGTTTTGTTTACAATGAGTGAGTCACAATGCAAGCCCATTAAAAAAGGCGATAAAAAAGACCCTTTCATACTTTGAAACAAAGAGTAATTATTATTGCATTTATGTTAAATCTGACTTTGCGTTCTACACTAGTAGGATATTTACTAATGAAAAAACAAAACACAAAGGCATGTTGCCTAACAAAAACATTATCAAAATAAACAAATGAAAATCATAAAACACGCAATTTTTGCACACAAAGTAATAAAAAATCAAAGGACACAGTACAGAAAACAACCAAAACGTCAAATCTTAACAACAATGAAACACAAAATGAATATCATGCGATTTTAAAACAGGGTTGGGTTATTTCTTTTTAGCATGAACTTCTTATGTTTTTTTTTACTTTTTTACCTAAAAAAAAAAAAAAAAACGCAAATCACGATTAAGTAAAAAGTTTAAAGTCTCCATGGGCGTAGCGGTGAGAACAGGATGAGCTTCTAGGAGGTCGTCATCTTCCACGTCCAGTGGCGTCTCCCAGAAGCTCCTCAGCGCCTTTGGAAGTTCCAGGTACGGCACCACATGGTCGTCATCACTCGAATCGGAGTCTGCTTCGCTTCCTGTGTAATAAACAATAAGTAGGTAAAACATCTGTGGGTTAAAAAAAACATAACATAAAAAAATAAAAATAAAACTTTATCTTCAAGTCGGTCAAAAATATGTTACTGATCATTGTCCGTATTGTCGATACTGTGTAGAATTTATCACAGGAGGTGACGTGTCATACATAGATGGTTGAATGTTGATCTCAAGTAAGGTCGGAAGATGATAGCTACCCATGGGATCGTCATGAACATTCCAGTTACATAAATGAGCGATTGAAGAGCTAACAAGCGCAAGATCTATCGCTGAAGCTTGTCTATTAGGATAAGGAACAGTTGTTGGTGACCCATCATTCAAAATACATAAGTCAAATTCATCAATTATATTATATAAACATCTACCTCGATTATTATCACTATGGCATCCAAAAGCTATGTTATGAGCGTTGAAATCACCCATAACTATACAAGGTTTGGGTATGTTATTGATTAAGTCCTTTAACTTTGCTGAATCAAACCTGATATACCTGATAGACCAATACGGAGGACTGTAGATACAAAGTATCGCCATTGCTCCGAACTGTGTCTCTATAGTAATACATAAGTTTTGAATAGATTCTGAGAAGTGTGTATTAACTACTTTGTACTTTAAACGATGGTTCACCAAAATGGCTACTCCATTATGAGAATTTATGGAATTTTTGTGAAGTAAGTTATATGTGGTAAAGTGTGGAATTAATTATAGAATTAGATTTGAACCAAGTCTCATTAAGAATACAGACATCTATATCTTTTTGAATCAATAAATTTTGTAATAGGCTCTTTTTACTCTGTAAACTCTGTATATTATACTGTAAAAAATTTAGATAAGTATCCATGTTTAAATTAAATTTGATAAAAATATTTCTTTTATTTTCTTATGCGTGAGTGGCCCGTCTGAGTGACTCTTGTTTCCTAATGCTACCAACGATTTAACAATTGCGTTAATTATAATATCATTATTTGCAACATCTTTAATATCTATAGTAGGTATCAGTGGTTTTAGCCTTATTAGTAACCTTAGGTAAAACAGGGAAAGATTTTTCATTAAATGTAGGGGGTGTATTCACAACAGTGGCATACGATTGCTGCCTAAGAAATTTGGCCTTTTTCTCTTCAATTTTCTGTTTTTTAATGGGACAGTCCCGTGAAATGGCAAGATGATTACCTGAGCAGTTGATGCATGTGATTTCTTCCACATAGCATTCTTTGTAGGAGTGACGACCAGCACAAGAAGAGCAGTGTTGCTCGCCTCTGCAAATCTTAGCAGAATGGTTAAATTTCAGACACTTAAAACATTGTAATAATGGTGGTATGTACGCTTTCACCTCGTATCTGAATAGTTTCATATAGGCGTATTGCGGTAAAGATGTTGTTGCAAATGTGACGGCAACAGTATTGAGAGGCTCTAATTTTCCCTCTACTTTACGCATAAATCTTTTAATTGAAATCACTTCAGAGTCGCACACTATATTTTTATATATTTCCTCATTGGAGAGTTCTTTGGGCACAAACCTCAGTACACCAATCCTTTCGGTCAAATACGATGGTATGAAAGCTTTAAATTTATTTTTCCATAGGAAGTCTTCCATCTTCAGGAAATTGTTGGCCGCAGCCGCCTTTCTGAATGTTATTCCAATTTTGTGCGCATTTATTCTATGTACTCCTAAGACTCCTTTAACATTATCAGATAATAAGTTGGTGAGCGTGATAGGATTTTTATTTCCTACCTTCTCCTGCTCTGTTGACTCAACGTATACTACATACTCAGAATTGCTGTTTTCTATGAATAGTCTTTAAAGTTTGGTTTGGTAAAAATGTTATACTTATTTATTGATGATTCGGAATTTCGACTATGGTTGTATCTCCTTTTCTTCTTTTTTCGCCCTGCTCTGGCGGCTCGTCGCCACCACTGGTGACACTCATGGTTGTTCAAAGGCTTGGGATGTTAATTAGGTGGTCTAACCGTACAATTATTTATTTTAAAAAACTTTTGCGAAATCAAAATTACCTCCTCGTTTGACTTCCCGCCAAAAAGTCGTAAATAAATAACTTTTATAAGTGTTGCCAACATTTTTTAATGAGTCCACTTTAGTGTTGGGTAACTCAGCACATGTGCTAGCACAGTTGTAGCTACTCACTTGGTTAAAAAGAGTCACTCACTCATTTCATTTTGATGTGCTAGCACACACCACACTCCACAGATTAGCACACAGAACATTTGTATCATATTGTGAGTTTTGAACGAATCGTAATCATTCTCCCTTTCTCTTTCCCTCATCACCACTCGTGCAAGTTGTGTGACGCGCTTAAACGATTAATCACTGCCTCACCAGCTCATCGCGTGTGCCAGCCAAGCCAACTCTATTGAGTATGTGTGCCGTGTCGTGTTGTCGTCACTATACACCACACATCACACTCGCGACTCGCGCGTCAACTCGGAGCGTCACGCGACTCACTGACACACTCACAGCACGTACGTGCTCCCACGCTACCGCAGCCTCGCCTCATTCGTGGTAGCACAGTGTGCTAGCACACTTTGTGAAAAGAGTGCCCATTTTAAAAGACTGTGCTACCCAACTCTAGTCCACTTAGGCCGCATGAATAGACTTGATTTGAGAACTACTATAGATAATATCACAACAGTATGTTTTTTATCCTGAAAGTATATCCGCGGATTTTTTTCCGAAATGACGTTGTATTTCGATCTTTACACAGGAGCAACCTCATATATGTATTCTCCACTATATTCGTCATTTTAATCTTTACAAATCAGCGTTCAAATCCGAAATAGTTTCGGCATTGGAAATAAATAAATGGTAAATTACTGACACAGGTTTAAGAGAAATCATAAAACATGACATCATCTTGTTATTGTTATCACGAGGGACAGTTTTAGTAGTTGATTGTAGTTTTTTCTACAAATTGAATACCGATTATCCACTAGATAAATTTTGTCCGCCTACCGCCCCAGTAGGGGTGTCTAGATTTAATTTAAACTCCCAGATTTAGTGGAAGTCCCACTAAGTTGACAACATTGCTTTTCTACGATTTTGTTATTGGCCACAGATAACTAAAACGGCAAAAGAAGAACGTTTCGTTGCGTATTTCAATTTTGGTAGATTATGGTAGAAATTGTTTTGTAAATTGGTTTTTAATTTTTCAGCCATCATTGTACACTTTCATTTAAATGCATTAATAAACGATCAGTTGTATTTAAAAAGAAAATTAAATTATAGCAAAATTATTCAGAAGCGAAAAATTCCTTTTTGATGAAACAAAACGTGAGGTCGGACTAGAAACCATTTACATCCCCTTAGCCATGCCATATACATTCAAAAAAAAAAAAAAAAAAACATTTACATCCCTTTAAAATTAGGCAGACTTGGAATCATTTTTATTACGCAATTCCAAATAAACACGATTAAGATCGCAATTTGTTTCATTTCAGAATCGCATTCAAAAACAAAATGTGTTACGCAATTAGGGTGCAGGATGCTAACAGTTTTTTAATAACTCCCACTTTAGTCAAAAATAATTTTGTTGCCTCAATCCCCCAATTTAACATCACTCGCCTAGGTCTTGTCAGAGATGTCCCCACTGAGTGGACTGAGGAAGAAGTCATAGAAAACATCAAGGTTCCCACTGGATGCGGCCCTGTTATTAAGGCTAGGAGAATGAACCTTAAGGTGACTTCTCTGGGTGATAACAAATGGAAACCCACTCAAACGGTTGTTCTAACCTTTGACGGCCAAATTTTACCAAAGCGTGTTTTTTGTTTTTACTCTGCTCTTTCGGTTGAGAAATACATGTACCCAACTATCCAGTGCTTCAATCCACCCACCCAGGAGAAGGCTGCCAGATTTCCTCTGATTGTGCTATTTGTATTTCGTGTTCTGGTAACCACTATGCAAATGATAAGGCTTGTCCTGAATTGGGTCGACAGAAGGGCATAAAAGCTCTTATGGCAGAGAAGTCGGTCTCATATATGGAGGCAAGTCAGGTCTTTCCTCCAGTTTCAAGATCATATGCTGAAGTGTCAAGATTATCTCAAAATACTAAATCAGAACCCAGTCCATCTCATTCCCCCAGTTCCCTTTCACAAAACCCAAACTCTTACCGTAAATTGGTTTTGCTTAAACCAAAATCCCATGCCCCACTTTCACTTAGCTATGATAAGCAGGGTCATCAAGCCATCACTTAGAACTACTCCTTCACTCCTTCCCAAAACGGTTGTGCTTTCCCTAAGGAAGGTACAACTACTCCTGACAACTCATGAATATTATAACCAGTATGCTAATGACTGTATTAGCAAATCCGAAGCAATCCCTACCTGACCACGTTGCTGACAAACTGACATACATTGTTAATTACATTCACAATGCTCCACTACCTGACTTTCCTTCAATGGAACGTGAGGAGTATTACTCCCAGGAAATCTGACCTACTCTTCCTAATGAACAAATACAGACCATTAATCTGCGGCATCGCTGAGACGTGGCTATTTTCTGAAAGTAATTTCAGGATTCCATGTTTCACTGATGTTCGCCATGACAGATCAGATGGATATGGGGGGTGTGCTTTGTTCAATAATAACAAAGTACCATTCTCCCCGATTCCTCTACCCTTTGTTGGTGACAACATCAATGTTGTTGCTGTTAAGGCTGAGGATATAAATATATTTAGTTAATATAGTGCACACCCACAAATTGAAGATCTTATTTCGATAAAAAGTTTGTTGAGTAATGTACAAGGTCCATTGCTAATTATGGGTGATTTTAATGGCCATCACTTTAGATGGGGGTCTGAAACCTGTGACAACTTTGGTATTGGCCTAGTGGATATATTAGATGAACTGAACCTATGTGTAATTAATGATGGCAGTTCCACACGTAGGTCTGCGCCAGGGCAGAACAGCAGCTGTGTTGACTTAACGTTCTGTTCATCTGGTATAGCCAGCCTTTTTAATTGGAGTCGCTTGAATATGACTTATGAGAGTGATCACTATCCCATCATGGTTGAAATCCCTTCTAAGACTATCCCTGACCGAACTTCCCCTCCTTTGTTAAAATACCAGCTGAACTCAGTGGATTGGGACCTTTACTCAAAAATCTTAGACTTGCGTGTCTCTTCCCTCCCATCCATTAATCCTGAGTCTGCTCAGGAATGCTTTTCCACATTTTCCTACACAATATCCTCCACAGCAGATGATTGCTTCCCACCAAAAAAACCGCCAACAGGCAAAATTCCATCCCCGCCGTGGTGGGATAGGGACTGCTCTGCCGTGATCAGGGCCAGGAATGAGGCAGAAATGAATTTCAACTCTGACATGAACCTGGAAAACATCATTGCTTTTCAACATATCTTGGCTAAGTCCAAGAAATTACTCAAAAATAAGAAGAGAGAAGGTTGGCGGAAATATTGTGGCTCACTGAATCCTTCCACTCCAGCGGCAGCTGTATGGCGAAAATTGAAGTCTTTTAGAAGTAGTTCGAAACCTCCCTCCGGGAGCTCACTATCTGCGGAACTGGGTAACCAGTTTTTTTCTAAACTCGCTCCAGCCTATGTTCCCGGTACGGATGAGTGTGTTGCTTCGAACTCTCAGCTGATTTCAAATGATCCTCTAGATGGTCCATTTACTCTTGATGAACTTAAATCGGTCCTCGCTTATGTTAAGGATTCTGCTCCTGGAGTGGATGGATTTCCTTACTCCTTCATTACTAAAGCTGGTGATAAGACCCACCAATATTATCTGGAATTAGTCAATTATTGTTTTATTTCGAGTTATATTCCTCCTGATTGGAAGGTTCAAATCGTAATCCCCATACTAAAACCCGGTAAAGATCCTAGTGATCATTGTTCTTACAGACCCAATTGCTCTATCGTCCATTCTTGTAAAACGTTTAGAACATTTGATTAAAAACCGCCTAGAATGGTTTGTAGAAAACAGAAAACTGCTCTCAACGACTCAATTCGGCTTTAGGAAAGGTCTGGGTACAGCTGATAGTGTGGGTACCCTTACATCAGAGATCCGGCTGGCCCTTAGTAGAAATGAGTCTGTGGTAGCCGTTTTCTTAGACATTTCAGCTGCCTATGATTCTGTCCTCCTCCCACTTCTCAGGCAGAAAATGCAAAAGCTGAGAATCCCGGCTAGGATTAGTCAAATCATTTGCAGTATTTTTTCAGATCGTAGTGTTCAACTCAGGATTCCCGGGGAAAGCCCTGAACCGAGGTCGGTTTGGAGAGGTCTACCTCAGGGATCCGTGCTTAGTCCTCCCTTATATAATATTTATACCTCTGATCTTCCTTCTTGCTTAAATTTTAACTGTAAAGTACTTCAGTATGCTGACGACATTGCATTATTGGTCTGCGGCAGTTCAATCGAAGACGCCGCTCATTCCATTAATATCTCGTTGTCCTCTTTAAACCAATGGCTCTTGGATCACGGGTTATCTTTAAGTGCTCCAAAAAGTACCGCAGTTGTCTTTACTCGTAGGCGCCTTATCCCCCAGGTTAACATTAATATTGACGGTCATGCTATCCTAGTTGAGGAGAAGGCCAGGTTTCTGGGGGTTACCCTGGATTACAAATTGTCGGGAGTAGAACACATTAATAACACAGTCAAAAAATGTGAGCGCTCGGTTTCGGTCCTCAAGGCTTTGGCAGGTGTATGGTGGGGAGCTCACCCATACACCTTAAAGTTAGTTTACAATGCGCTGGTCAGAAGCGTGTTGGATTATTGCAGCTACCTAATTGAACCATGCAACCAGGAAGCGTTGCGCAGATTAGATTCTGTCCAGTCCAAATGTCTGAGGATCATAATAGGTGCCATGAAATCCTCCCCCATAAATGCTCTCCAGGTTGAATGTGCAGAACCTCCTCTTAACCTTCGAAGACAATACCTAGCAGATCGTTTCTTGTCAAAAGTTTTCTCCCTTTCGTCCCACCCTTTACTCCCCATTTTGGAACAAACCTACCTCTCTCTTAACGCGTCTTCCTACTGGAATAATAAATCTATTCCATTGATGAATAGGTACAGAGAGCTTATACAACTCTCCTCACCTGTTTGTCAATACCCCTCTCTTCCTGTTTTTTCTTCCTCCTATGAAGTGGTCCATTTCAGGCCAAAGGTGGTTTTAGGACTTGGTATCTCCAAAAATTCCCAGGACGTAAAAGGCGACTTTGATCAGGCCATTAAGAGATACTGGGAAGGTTGGAGTTTATTTTATACGGACGCATCCAAATTATCGTCAACAGGATGCACAGGTTTTCAACATATTTCCAGAACTCTAAAATTGCCCTTCTATTCCAATGTCCACCAGAGACTTCAGTATTTACAGGCGAATGCATTGGTATTCTAGAGGCCATCAATTTCATTTTAACCCACAATTTTAAAAACTCGGTAATTTTTACAGATTCCCGCAGTAGCATTCAAGCTTTAAGTCAATGTCAACTAAAATCTAAAATTCACAGTAAAATCATTTTTGACATACTAAATATATTATACACTTGCTCGAACAATGGTTTAAGCATTGAAATAGCTTGGGTTCCCAGTCACTCGGGTATAGGTGGCAACGAGTGTGCCGACTCACTGGCTTAATTTGCTTCATCTAATCCGGTGGATCGAAAGCACTACATTATACAAACTTACGACTTACGAACTGACACCAAACACAAGCTGTACAACTCGTGGTCAGCAATGTGGCAGGTAAGTTCGAAACTAAAGGGGGCGTACTACGCTAGTATTCAACCTAACGTCCAGCGGAAACCTTGGTTTTTTAAATGTCCCAAATTATCCAAAATAACTGTTACATCCTTGTGTAGACTAAGACTTGGTCACTGCTGCAGTCCAGTATTCCTGAAGAAGATCCGTGTTCGTGACAGCTCCTTGTGCGAATGCGGTCTTGATGATGGTACTTTGGAAGACATATTTTTTTCTTGTCCTTTAAATTCCCCATCCTTAGACTTGTATCATAAGCTCTCCAAAATGAAAATCCCTCTTCCTACTAACTTCCATTCCCTGTTGACTAACTTTTCTCCTAAACTTATCCAAATCTTATCAAAAATTTAAAATGTAAATGAAATCAAAATGTAGTTTGGTGTGTAGTAATAATAACTTTGTAAATATATTAGTAGAGTTGTGGTGGTATTTAAGTATATATTCTATGTTTACTAACAAAAAAATTCTTGTCCTTTCAGCTACTAACATAATTTACTAGAACTCCCACGAAGTACAAAGTTCGACGGCTCACCTTGTTGCTCTGCCGTCACTACATGACGCTGGCATATAGTCGACATCGGCTCAGTTGCCTACAGTGTGACCGTTTGCAGTAGATTGACTACTGCAACAGTAGATTTTCGTTGTAAAATTGGTAGTGCAGTAGATTTTCAGTATTTTTTGAAAACGTAGCGGATTTTTGTAGAATATCCTGGCAATATTATAAACTTTAGCAAATATTTTTCTCATAAATAACACGGCAACGGAACTGCAAATGCACCTTTGACATCTGTCAGTGATTCGTTTAAACTCGGTTGGCACTACTGCGAATCACGTCGAAGTCGAACGGAGGCATAGAGTGTTTATCACAGAACACTATTACTCCTAGAGGAGATGTTTATTATCGGGGAATCCCTAGCACAAAGTTGACAGACATTACCAATAAATTGAAATATCATAATCTTTGTAGTTTTGCAAAAGCGATCATGTGTTTGCCGGTATCAAACGCCTCTTGTGAGCGTATATTTTCACAAGTCAATGTGGTGAAAACAGAGCAGCGCAATAGGTTTTTAAACACTCATGTATCATAGCTTCTACATGTAAAGCAAGGTTTAATTGATAACGGCGGTAATTGCACGAATTTCCAGCCAGAAAATAGTATGGTTAAATTTAAAAAAAAACTAAACATGACAATGATGAATAATTAAAATTTATTCATTAAAACCTGATAATAGTATACCTACTATTGTCAACTTGTTTCATTTCTCTCATAAAAAAATTACAATTCAAGTGAATTTAAGCCACACACAATGTCAGTACAATTTTTCAGTAGGTTTTTCCAAAACTTTAGTAGATTTCAGTAGAACCGTAAGTTACATTTAGTAGTTTAGCGGTTTTTGAAAACGGTCACACTGCTCTAGAGAGTAGAAATCAAAGAATATAACTACTCTCTACCGAGAGGTAGAATCAGTGATGTCATATCTACCAACTTTTTGGTAGATCTACCAATTTTCACTTCACTACCTATCTACCACCCTAGACCTAAAAACTACCTATTTTTTTAATTAGTTTGACATATCACCACTTTGAATTATTTTTATATCGACGAGCGACGCGGACGTTGCGATGTGTTGCGTGAGCCATGCGACGATGCGTCAAGCATACATAGGCATAGAGTCCAGGCCATAAACCACAAAAAAAACGTCAGCAACAGTTCGCCGTTCGCGCCCATGGACATTATCACAGAACTCCTTTTTACACATTCTTATACATATATGGTTCTGTGCCCCTTCCCGGTTGGTTTGTTGCGGAATCAATGGTGAATCTTTGCTCCTGTTTTGTTTTGAAAACTAAATAACTGCGTAATAACGGTGCTGGTTGCTGTTTGTTCTGTGTTGCGTGCATTTATTTATAAAACGGATTTGACAGCAGTGAGCAGCGAAAGCGATGCACAGAGTTTTAGGTTAGGAACTCCGCCACGAAAAGCTAGAAAAAGGCACTATGACCAAAAATATTCGAAATTATGGAAGAAAGTCAAGGAATTTTCAGGTTGGCTTCAAGAAAGTACCAACCTTCCAGAGAAATACAGTTTGCTCGGAGACTCTAGAGGGATTGTTGCGTACGAAAAGATTCTTAGCAAACAACGGGCAGCCTTATATATATTAGTCTATGGGGCAGCCTAGCGCAGAACATTTAAAAATGTTCAATAAAAATATGTATAATTTCCAAGAAAAAAATATTTTAAGAACAGTTCATGTATTTTTAATATTAAAAAATCTTCTAAATTGAGGTGGTAGGTAGATCTACCAATTTTACATTTTACATTCTACCAACTTCTACCAACATTCGGCACATAATCTACTAATTTTCTAAAATTCGGGTTGGCAACACGGGTAGAAATATTCTTTCTGTGTCTACTGTCTCTCGGTAGCAGTGTGACCAGATTCAGTATTTTAATACTTTTTCAGTATATTCTACTAATTTTTCCGAACGTCAGTATTTTTATGGGTATATTGCGGGAAGTCAGTATTTTTCAGTCTTTTTGGGTATAACTTGGATAAGAAGTTATTGTAACACCGAAGCGATCTATGTGTTCTCTTATTAGTTTGTGGCAGGAAGTTTCCCCGTTTAGCGTACATTTTATTTATAAGCAAAGATCAAAGAGTAAGTCACTGATAGAAAATATCAAGTGGCCGCCGCCGCATTGATATAATAAATGAGAAGATTTAAGTTAAGTTGGACTTCTTATTTATTCCTGTTGTTGTTGTAAAAAAAAAAAACGGTAATTATAAAACAAATATTTAGAAAAAATAAGTCTACATTTTCAGTTTAAGGGGTAGTTAAGTATTAGGGTATACTTACATAAAATACTTCCTTGTCTGTGTATGAATCACAAATAGTATAGCATCGACTCGTCTACTACAGTTGGTTTGTTGAAGTGAAACTCAACTCAAATAATTTATTTCAATAAAATCATTTACAGGCACTTTTGAATTGTCAAGAAATGATTTTGTATCTAGTGTTTGTAAATCTCTGTTATGTTTACCAGTATGTAGTGCTGCATGCGGGCGCATATTTTCACAGATAAATTTAATAAAAACAGATCAAAGAAACAGATTCGGAAACAAAAATGTGTCAGCAAGTTTAAAAACAAATCAAGATGTTATATAAATTCTAACATTTATTGTGATGATGATGATTGAATAAAACGTGTTATGAAAATCGGTATTTTTATTGGTATATTTGCCCTTTGTAAATCGGTATATTTCAGTATTGTTTTGAGGTGCTTCGGTATTTTTCTAAAATTTAATCTGGTCACACTGCTCGGTAGAGAGTAGTTGAATTGAATTCTTTGCTGTGTCTGCTAGTCTGCTGTGTAATGGGTATGGGTATTCTTTGCTCGTGAGCGGTGGTACGTGCTCGTGCCCGTTGCTGGTCATAAGACTATTAAAAATAAAACAACACGTGTACTACTCTTCGGACTAAATTTTAGTTGTTGTAAAGAATTATCGAAATAAACGACTACGGACTACTTAATGAGAAATATAATCGTATCGTCGTATAATAATTAACTCGTTATTTGTGCGCAACAAAGCTGTTTTCCTACCATTTACGTAAAGTCGAACTAAATACCTAACGTAATACATTTTTAAGTCAAAAGATGGAAAAACTGCCAATGTGTAGGATATGTTTAGCGGAAAATGTTCGCATGAATATAGTGGTCAACAGGAACTTGCACGAGCTATACGAGAAGCTGACTGATATCCCAGTAAGTTGATATTTTTAAAAGGAATAATTCCTCTTCTTCCTGTCCTAGACTTAAAATAAATATGTATATTACATTGCCAATCTTCCTTGACCAAAAATAGTGATCAATGCTCATGCCTTCTCTGTAAGATACGCTCAGGAAGCATAATGATATCATGGTATTTTCTTCATACCAACAAAATAGTGTTCAGTACTGATGATTTTTTTTTTTTCAGTTTGTAACTAAAGACAGTAGACCTGTTCTTGCTTGTTTCTTCTGCTGCACTAGACTGAAGCAATGCTACCAATTCCTGAGAAAATTTCTGGAAGCGGAAGACCTGTTTGCTCAGATGATGAATGAGGATTGTGAGGTGAGGTTTTCTTTAATGGACATTCTTATAGTTTCTAATTTCGGTATAATGTGGAAATGATTCCTCTCAAGCTTGTCCTTATTGGAGCTGGATTTTACACCAACCGCTGTATCAGTGAGTGTTGAATAGTCATATGTGGCTTTTGTCAAATGTAGATGTTTACAAATTATTATAACTATGTAAAATACTCCACTTAATACTGCTACTGGTGGTTGTGGTCCTCTCTCATGTCGGCGTAAGCTATGTGACAATAGTTTGTGCAGTGGTCACTGAGGTTGGAAACAGTGCCGACTCTCAAGGGTATGTTGGACCTACTTATGTATGTTCACTTGTGGGGGCTCTTGAGTGATTACAAGTGAGCATAAATCTTTGTTCACTTTACTAAATAATAATAAAAAAGTCTTGTGCTTGTGGAACTGTGATCACCAGCACATTTTCCTAATACTATACTCTTCTTTTTACAGCCCAAATCTTTAATAAACCAACATCAAGAGTTTTTAAGTGGGTTAAATAAATCTCCAATAGAGCACATAAGTATAGTTGATCAATGTCAAACAGAAAGCATTGCTATCAAAGAAGAATTACCAGCTGTTTGTGAGGAACTAGATGACATTATTGAGCCAAAAGAGGAACATCAAAGTGATGGTATGTTTTTAAAACAATGAATCAATTAAGAATTTTTGTAAAAATTATGTTATTTTTTTTTTCTTATTGATCTAAAAATGTTTTGAACTACAGTGTAGACTCTTTACTATGTACTTCAATATAACATAGAAATTAGTTGAATTTGGTTGGTTTACCTGAAAACCCATACAATACAATCTTTATAGCGCAACAGCCATTCTCTATTATGAAGAAGATACATTTATATTAAGAGGTCACACATTTGTCAATATATTCTTTCAGCATCTGTTTATGTTACCAGGTTGCAAAAGACTCCGACTTAATCCTCCGCGTGACGGACGGAACGGGCGCGGAATGGTGGTGTTGGCCGGGCCTAGCTGGACCGTTGTCGGGCCTAGCTCAGCCGTTATCGGGCCCTGCTCGGCCGTTGTCGGGCCTAGCTCGGCCGTTCTCAGGCCTAGCTCGGCCGTTGTCGGGCCTAGCTCGGCCGTTGTAACGCCTAGCTCGGCCGTTGTAACGCCTAGCTCGGCCGTTGTCGGGCCTAGCTCAGCCGTTATCGGGCCTAGCTCGGCCGTTGTCGGGCCTAGCTCAGCCGTTATCGGGCCTAGCTCGGCCGTTGTCGGGCCTAGCTCGGCCGTTGTCGGGCCTAGCTCGGCCGTTGTCGGGCCTAGCTCGGCCGTTCTCAGGCCTAGCTCGGCCGTTGTCGGGCCTAGCTCGGCCGTTGTCGGGCCTAGCTCGGCCATTGTCGGGCCTAGCTCGGCCGTTGTCGGGCCTAGCTCGGCCGTTCTCAGGCCTAGCTCGGCCGTTGTCGGGCCTAGCTCGGCCGTTCTCAGGCCTAGCTCGGCCGTTGTCGGGCCTAGCTCGGCCGTTCTCAGGCCTAGCTCGGCCGTTGTCGGGCCTAGCTCGGCCGTTGTCGGGCCTGGCTCCCAAGGCACGTTTCTGCACGAGCGGCCGGGGCCGCACGCCATTGACGAGTTAGTTTTTATGCTTAATAATTTTTTTAATAACCTTATTTATTTATCACCAATCTAAAAAACTAAAAGACAACACGGTTCCGGTTTTAAGCAAAACCATATACATATTATTCTCCCATAGTGATAGATCACAACTTAATGACAGGTCAAAGACATTGACACTTAATAATTAAACATAACCTATCTTCCCTTCATATCTATTAATCAAAACTAATTTACAATAATTTCTTCAAACATGAAATGGGAATGACCCTTATCTAATCAGTCTCAGTATTTGGTATGCCGATGTCAGGCCATAACTCGGGGTGGTATAAGTATTGGTGGTTCTTAAGAACAAGTGCTGGACTGTGACTGACTTCTCTGCTCTTTTACTATTGGGCAGTCTTCTGATTGAGCTACTCTGTGAGCCAGTATTAGATCTGCACGACGTCGCTGTAGTTTCCCATCCTCCGTTCTCACCATGTCAAATGACAGAGAATCCTGAGGTCTGGAAATAGCTCAGTTCGCTAAGCCACACAGACTAAAAAGAGATACAACGTATCACACAACCCACTCCCATAGAGAAAATGGTTATTCCAGAATAAAGTTGGAAGTTTCGAACATGACAGTTTCTTTATTTTTTATTTTATTTACGTGGTGCGTTTTTGGCATACGCATACACAGAAAGCCTCAAATACCCTGTTGTACTGTATTCAGAACTCAATTATTTTTTTTGCTATTAGCAATATTCCAATGAGCTTATACTAGCTCATCCATAACAAGATAATTACAGGGAACTACTGAGAAATATGTAAATTAATCAGCAAATTATACCTAAGTTACTATCTCTGTATTAGCCATTTTAATAGTTTATGTAATCATGGTGTTGAGTATCACAATTGGAGTTTGCATTACAGACTAACGATGCACAACATTAAAGACCTGCCGGAGGGTCAGGGTCTGAAGAGACCTCTTCGCGCCCGCAAACGCCAGTGGCGACCGTAAGTACTTCTACATTGTATCTGGTTGAATTACACTAGCGAGAATAATTTTAACTTAAAATGATTCCTGTTTTCAGATCAGCACCAGTACCACGGCCTTTACCACCACCTCCTCAGATGGCTGAGGATGCAGAGGTCTCTCCGCCCAGCCCGCAACCATCGCCCTCGTTCTCGGTCCCCTCGCCGGCGTTGTAAGTATCTTACAGACTTGCATTCATACATAACATCACGCCTTGTTTCTCCGAAGGGTTTTTAATTGTTTTTTTACTGTTTTTTAACCAGGTTAGAGGAATGTGTGACGGCACCCATCGAGCATCCTCGACAGAGTCTGCGTGAGCAGGATATACTCCAGCACCTCACCTATGGTAAGGAGCTGCTGATTTGATATAAGCTCAGGATGGGGCGAACAAGTTCCCACCAATGTTTTACCTACTTATTATTTATTACTCAGGAAGCGAAGCAGACTCTGACTCGAGTGATGACGACGATGTGGTGCCGTACCTGGAACTTCCAAGGGCGCAGAGGAGCCTCTGGGAGACGCCACTGGACGTGGAAGATGACGACCTCCTAGAAGCTCCTCCTGTTCCCACCGCCACGCCCATGGAGACCGACATCTTGGATGCTGCCCCAAGCGCGACGGCCCAGCCTTGGGGTTTGTATGAATTTGATTGGAAACCGTTTCCGAATGTTCCGATTCCACCTGAATCGAGACGGGAAATGTTTTCGCACAGTGATGTAGGTCCGACAGCTCCATGTTCCGACCCACATGACATATTCATTGGCATATGGGATCGGGAGTTTATGGAGTACATTGCCTCGGAGACAAATAGATACGCTCAGCAGGTGGCAGCCGGTCACAACCTCCATCCCAATAGCCGTATAACTCGTTGGCGTGAGACAAACGCCGACGAGTTATACGTCTATTTTGGCCTGGTTCTTGCGATGGGGGTTGTGGTCAAGTCCCGTATGGACGACTACTGGACCACCGCCCCTGACGTATTCCATACTCCCGGCTTTAGCGCACACATGTCGGGTCACCGGTTCTCGTTATTGAACAAGTGCTTGCACTTTGTCAATAACGAGACCATGTGTGCGCTAGAGCTGGACGCCTCCGAGGCAAAACTTTTTAAGGTGCAGCCATTGTTGTCACATCTGAACAACAAATTCCAGTCCTTGTATCGTCTGGGGCAAAATATTGCCTTGGACGAAAGTCTTCTGCAGTGGAAAGGTTGCTTGGACATCAGCCAATTGATTCCCAATAAAGCTGCTACGAGGGGGATCAAGACTTACGAGATTTGTGAATCTCAAACCGGCTACCTATGGCGGTTTGAGGTTCACGCTGGCGGTAAGTCTCGAAGATCTCCAGCGCAGCAGTTCGAAGACCCCATGAAAGCCTCCACGCCGGCAATTGTCCTAAGGCTTATACAGGGTCTTGAGGGCAAGGGTCACACGTTGTGGATGGATAATTTCTACAATTCGCCATGCCTAGCTCGACGCCTCAAGGGGTTGGGCTTTGACTGTGTAGGAACCCTGCGGACCAATCGTAAGTTTGTTCCGCCGGCCCTGCATAGTCTGACCACGGAGAACATGCGCCAGGGTCAGATCGCTGGTCTCACCTCGGGAGACGTCGATGTCATGGTATGGAGGGACAACAATAGGGTCGCTATGATCTCAACATACCATGGCAACGGCGTTGCCCAACGCCGAGAGTCCACCAAACCCATCTTGATACAAGATTATAATATTATGATGGGTGGGGTGGACAAAAAAGACCAGATGCTGGCCATGTTCCCTATTGAGCGGAAACGAACAAAGGTCTGGTACAAAAAACTATTCCGGAGACTGTTGAACGTCTCCGTTCTAAATTCTTATATTATTCATCGTTCTTCCATTTCTTCTTCATCTTCCACTTCTTCTTCTCCTAAACTTTTATCGCACCGTGACTTCCGTTTTTCTCTTGTTAAATCCCTTCTAAATCACTCCTGTCCCACCCGCCGTCCTATACCAGCACAGGTTTTGGACAGTCATGCCGTGCGCTTCCACTACGCCGGCGAGTATCCACTTTCGGACAGTGTAAAGCACCGCCAACGCCGGCGGCGGTTGTGCATGGTATGTCGCAAAAAGGTCCATACATACTGTGTTGGTTGCGACCAAGCTTTGTGCCTTCCCTGCTTCCCCTCCTATCCTCATAAAACTGTATAATATGTAAAATGTATTTATAGATATTTATTTCTTTTTATGTTTCCTATCTATTTATTTTACATATCTTTTTGGACCGCACCTTTGTTCGTTTCACTGGCGAATTGTAGGAGGTTCATCCTATTAGCTTGATGTGCGTTGAACATTTTTTTTTATTATGATTTTTTTAATTTTTTTAAACAACATATAAAATATACTTAGTAAAAAGAAATAACCTTAACCCTGTTTGAAAATCGCATGATTTCTATTTTGTGTTTCATTGTTGTCCAGATGTGACGTACTGGTTGTATCTTGTACTGTGTCCTTTGTTTTTATTTCTTTTTGTACAAATATTGCTTGTTTGTTGATTTTCAATTGTTTATTTTGTTAATGTTTTTGTTACAACATGCCTTTGTGTATTGTTTTACCATTTGTAAATATACTACTAGTGTAGAATGCAAAGTCAGATTTAAAATAAATGCAACAATAATTGCTTTGTGTTTCAAAGCATGAAATGGTCTTTTTTTGCGCCTATTTTTAAGGGCTTGCATTGTGGCTCACTCATTGTAAACTTTAACATTTCTAAGAGCTAAAACTTTGTTTGATTGTTGTAAAATGATGAATGTGTAAATAAAACAATAACTTCTGGCAACAATGCTTTTTTTTTTATAAATATGACGACTTTAGTACAAAAAACTGGGAAAAAATCACTCCGCCTACTACTCAAAGGTAGTGTTTTATAACGTTTTGTGATTATCACCGAAGCCGGTAAAACAGTGAAGCGTGTTAACCTTACGTCTTTTGTTGTTTTATTGTGATTCTTGTTCGTAGCAAACGACTATTAAAATTTGAAACTATTAAAATTGGAACTTCAATTTGGTTACATAGTAACCACAGAGTACTTTTATTATATAGGTAATAGCAACTGCATATCCTATTGATTGTCATTTCGTGTCAAAAAGAAAAAATCTCGTGGTCGTTTTATTAAGTACATTTTATTGTAAATATTGTTTTTGTGTTAATTGTGATTATACGTATTTATTTATGGATAAACTTCGTCTTTGTTGTATATGGCAACCATAATGTTGGATCATAGACTAGATATAGTTAGATGTCAGTTCACAATAAATGTACAAGCAAGCCCGCCTCTTATTTGAACATTGGCGACGAGGAAAATTGGAAAATCTTGTATTAGTGCTATTATTTGTACATTATAATAATGTCTATTGGTAAAATAGGCGAGTATAATGTGCAAGCCGGCAACTGGTTGGCGTATATTGAACGGATTGAGATGTATTTCGTAGCTAATAAAATCGGTGACGATGTGAAGCTACCAACGCTTATTTCGCTAATGGGGGAAGCAACTTATGAGCTTTTATCAAGTTTAGCAAGTCCATCGAAGCCGTCTTCTATGAAATATGATGAAGTTGTTAAATTGCTGCAAGAGCATTTACAACCCAGACCTGCAGAAATGGCGGAACGGTTCAGATTTCGTCAACGGAGACAGTTGGCCGGTGAGTCGATTGCCGATTACATAGCCGAGCTTAAAAAGCTTTCGAGATTCTGTAATTTTAATACAGTTTTAGAAGACAATTTAAGAGATCAATTTGTTTGCGGCTTAAAAAGCGAATTCACAAGGCAGCGATTATTTGCGGAAGGGTGTCTTAGTTACTCAAAAGCGGTTACTTTGGCCACAACTCTTGAGGCGGCGGAAAGAGATGCCTGCGCAGTAGAATATATCGGAAGCGAGGTGAACGCGGCAGGGGGAAGCGGAGGCATAAACAAATTGATAGTGAACTCATGTACATCTTGCGGGAGTACAAACCATGGGAAATGGGACTGCAGATATAAAAATTTTGAATGTAGTTTGTGTCACAAAATTGGGCACTTGAGGCGAATGTGTTCAATACGGTCACATACTGAGGCTGTCCGGCTGAAAGAGTCAACAGACGCCTCAAAAACAGAAGACGATCATCGGAATGCGACGTCACGCGGAGAGCGCGGCCGTCGCGGTGGTCGAGGGGCACGCGGTGCTGCAGCGCGCAAGCGCGTTACTGGACAGAAACCCGGTACATATTGGGTACAGGAAGCAGATAGTAACTGCTCAATATTATCTTCAGGTGATGATGATGTCAATGATGAAGACTTGAATGAACCTATGTATCAAATGTCTTTGTCTAAGTATAAGGCGGTGCGTATCACACTATTAGTTAATAATTGCATATTAGAAATGGAAGCAGATACTGGTGCGCCTTTATCTTGTATTAGTAAAAATACATATAGTAAATATTTTAAGGACCTTGTTATAAAACCTTGTCGAATTAATTTAAGTTTTTATGATGGGTCCAGAATTAAGCCACTTGGTTATGTAGAGACGGAAGTTCGTTACAAAAATATGAACAAAATTTTAGATCTATACATTTTTGATAATGGAACTACTAATTTATTAGGTCGTCAGTGGCTAGCTGAATTAAATATAGATATTCCCAAACTCAGTGTGCATTGTATTCAAAATGAAAGTTGTAACAAAAATGAAATGTTAGAAACTATTATTTCCAGGCATAAATCACTTTTTGATGGCACTTTGGGTCGGTACACCGGTGGCTCAGTTAAGCTGTGTGTACGTCCGGACGCACATCCTGTATTCTGTCGTGCTCGCCCATTACCGTATGCGCTGCGAGGCAAAGTTGATGCAGAGCTGGACGCTATGCTGCGCGCGAATGTCATCGAGCCTGTTGACCACTCTGACTGGGCCACTCCTCTAGTTATAGCCCGTAAAGCAGATGGTGGCATAAGAATATGTGCCGATTATAAGGTAACACTTAATCGTGCTTTGATGATCGATAGGTACCCGGTTCCAAAGATAGACGACTTATTTAGTGACATTTGCGGAAATGTTTGGTTTACAAAATTAGACTTGTCTCAAGCTTACAATCAATTAGAACTTTGTGAAGACTCTAGAAACTACACAACAGTTAATACACATCGTGGATTATTTAAATATAATCGTCTAGTGTTTGGGTTGGCTTCAAGTCCCGGTATTTTTCAGAGATTTATGATAAATCTTTTCAAAAATGTGCCAAATGTAGTCGTATTTTACGACGATATTTTAATAAAAAATAAAGATTTAAAAACCCATTTACAAACAGTTGACAAAGTGTTCGACATTTTGGAGTCGAACGGGTTGAAAATTAAGCGGGAAAAATGTGAATTTTTGACGCATGAAGTAAGATACTTAGGTTACATTGTAAGCAAAGACGGAGTGAAGGTAAATGCGGATAAAATTAAACCTATTCTTTCTATGCCGCATCCAAATAATGTTACTGAACTAAAGTCTTTCTTAGGTATGGTAAATTTTTACGGAAAATTTATAAAAAATTTGAGCACATATTTAAGCGTCCTTTACGATTTGCTTAAAAAAGGCAAATATTTCAAGTGGACTAGAAAGCATAGCTTAGCGTTTAACCAAGTTAAAAAGTTGTTATGCAGTGCGGATGTGCTGGCACTGTATGATATGTCATTAGAGACAACGTTGACTTGTGATGCTAGCGGACACGGCCTGGGCGCCGTGCTCGCGCAGCGTACTCAACGCGGAGGGGATGAACGAGTAGTAGCATATGCGTCGCGGGCTCTCACCTCTGCTGAGAAGCATTACAGCCAGATTCACAAAGAAGCTCTGGCTATTATTTTTGCGGTTGGTAAATTTCACCAATATTTATACGGAAGAAAATTTACTCTTCGCACCGATCATAAACCATTAGTGAGTATTTTTGGACCTGAGACTGGTATTCCAAGTACAGCAGCTAGTAGGTTACAAAGATGGGCGATCAAGTTATCGGCATATGACTTTGACATAGAGTACGTAAAATCAGACCAAAATGTGGCCGATGCTCTCTCACGGTTGATAAAATCAAATAAAGATACCAGTACCACAGATGATGACTTGCCAGAGCAAACATACTTACATTTCGCCACTGAAGCACTCCTTTTAGATTACAATGTTCTAAAGAAGGAGACGTCTTCCGATGTTTTATTAAGTAGAGTTATTAGTTATATTAATGACGGTTGGCCGCGGGAAGTAGAAATTAAGGAGCTTAAACCTTATGTTAATCGCAAAAATGAACTTTATACGGAGCTAGGATGCGTTTTGTGGGGTCACCGGGTTGTGATACCTTTAGCTTGTAGGGATAGAGTTCTAAAAGAACTACATGAGCCACACATGGGAATTGTTAAGACAAAAGCCTTAGCAAGAAGTTATGTTTGGTGGCCAGGGATTGATGAAGCTGTAGAGGCGGTGTGTAGGGCGTGCACGGTGTGTGCCGCGGTGGCGGATGCGCCACACCAACATGCGCCACAGCCATGGCCGTGGCCAAGTCGGCCTTGGTCACGGCTACACATCGACTTTTTAGGACCCGTGGCAGGACTAACCTATTTAATAATTGTTGATGCTTGTTCCAAGTGGATTGAGGCTTTTCAAATGAAGCGCACTACGGCACAAGCGGTTATAACGGTTCTCAGGGATATTTGGGCTAGGTTTGGTCTGCCGAGACAAGTAGTGAGCGATAATGGTCCACCGTTTACTAGCGTTGAATTCAAAAATTTTTTAGTTAGTAATGGTATTGAGCAAATGTTCTCCGCGCCGTACCATCCTGCCTCTAATGGTGCAGCAGAGAGTGCGGTGAAAATATGTAAGCGGGTAATTAAAAAAGCACTTAAGCAAAAATTAGATCCAAATACAGCTTTGTGCAGGTTCCTTTTAACCTACAGGAATACTGAACATCACACGATAGGGGAAAGTCCTGCTAAAATTTTGCAAGGAAGAAACTTACGCACAAGACTGGATGCTTTAAAACCCGATCGGGAGGCGCGTATACAATCGCGACAAAAAACACCGGAAGGTGCACATCGTCAGGTCGCGGTGGGGGAAAATGTGTGGTATAGGGACTATCGTGGTTCAGACAAATGGGTACCGGGACAAGTCTTAGAGCAATTAGGTAGGACTGATTATAATATTCGATCTGATTTTGGAACCGAGGCCCATCGACATATTGATCAGTTGCGGCGACGTTCTGTTTTACCAGAGACGGCATGCCATTCACCTAGTAATAATATGACTAGGAAGTCACGAAGCTCACTTGTTTTTCCTGAAATAAACGAAGAGAAGTTGAGTGGGACTGTCAGTGGTAGTCCAATGATGCTTAAAACGGGAAATGTAATTGAGTCAAGTACGGCGGCCACGACAGTGGACGGCCTGCAGGCAACGACATCCAATCCTTGCGACAGTGATGTGCGAGTCTCAGCTGAGGTACCGGTGGAACACCAAAGGCCAGGAAGAATTCGTAAGCCTCCTAAAAGATATCTTTTGGAGTTTGATTAGCAATATATTATTTTCCATTTCTGTGTTTAATTAAGATGCTGCTATTGTAATAGGTTAGAAAGTTAGTTTTTTTTTTTGGTATGATCGAAATGTTGCTATTTATTTAAGTTAGTGTTTGTTTAATTATTTTTTAATAAGGGTGAAGGTGTTGTATATGGCAACCATAATGTTGGATCATAGACTAGATATAGTTAGATGTCAGTTCACAATAAATGTACAAGCAAGCCCGCCTCTTATTTGAACAGTCTTCTGTTCCACCTCAAGTTTCAATTGGTTATGGGCCCAGAACCCAAAAGTGTAAAATGGAGCTTTCAAAAATACAGATCACAAAACTTGATGGCCACAATTGGGTCGCCGGGAAATACCGAGTTGCCTTACTTAAATGCATAAACGGAATTTGGGAGATTGTGGAAGGCAAGACACAAAAACCGGCGAAGCCTGCGGAAGGCAGTGGGGATGCCGAAGTTTATTCTTACAATAGAACTTTACGAGATTTTGTTACATTGGAGAGCACAGCCCTACTGCTAATAACGAACAATGTAACGGATGAAACACTAGGGAAAGTAATAAGGTTGTCCACTCCCAAGGAAGTATGGAAAGAGCTCCATAGGCTGTATGAGGGTCCTGATGAGGGCCGGCTCTACGACTTTTGTTTGGACTTCTTCAGACTTAATAGGGACCCGGCAGACAACATGTCAACACATGTCTCGAAACTGAAGAATTTGTGGCATAATCTGAAGGAAGAACTGCTCAAAGAGGAGAACGTTGAAATGCCTCAAGTTCTCTTGATTTGCAAAATCCTGGATACGTTGCCGGAAACTTTTTTTCTTTCAAGTCAAGTTGGCTATTGATGTCTAAGAAGGAAAGAACAGTAGACAATATTACGGCCCAATTGTGTGCACATGAAAAAGCGCTGAATGCATCGATGGCTGACGCTGAACCGAGCGAAAGTGCGCTTTCTGTGAAGTCGATAGGGTATCTAGCGAAGATCAGCTAGCAGATATCCAACCAAGCCACTAGCAAGACCGAGGATCAGAAAGATCTCTGACCTGATAGGTATTTGTTGAGAGGAGCAGTCCGCGTGAGTGTACCCAGCATTATGCCGCTATATTGTCTCTGTCCGGCCACCTATCTTGCTCTAACTTGTTTCAGAGTGCACGTAATAGAGTAGGCTAGCCATACAAAACGCAAGCTAAACATTGCGTGACATGGATGGTCGACACGAAATGTTTCAAATTTTACGACCACGGTGACGCGTTCATTTCGTCTTGTCACTCGGATTTTCAACACCCAAATTAATAACCATGAAGACATCAATACATCTTTTAAAGATTAAACAGCATGGAAGGGTAAGTAATTAACAGTTTTTAATAGCAGCATTGTGTAATGGTTAGAGATTTAGGACTGAACTTGTTAATTCAACAAAAACAGTTAGGAATTTCGCGCGTCATGGCTGTACTTTTCGACTCGCTATGAGTAGAAAATACACTATTGACTGCAAAATGTCTGTCTAAACATGATTTAGATACGTTACTACGTATCTATTAGCCATTTAAATAGTGAAACACAATGTAGTTTTGCGAAATTATGTAAAAAGGTAAACATTGAAAAAAAAGATGCGGTCTGAATCAGAGCAGTTACGGTCAGGCATTCGGTGTTTATGTCACGTGACGGACGCCATGTTTTTTTACTAAATTGTACACAGTATCGACAATACTGACAATGATCAGTAACATATTTTTGACCGACTTGAAGATTTTTTTTATTTTTTAATCTTTTTAATTGCTTTTTAACCAGGTTTGAGGAATGTGTGACGGCACCCATCGAGCATCCTCGACAGAGTCTACGTGATCAGGACATATTCCAGCACCGCACCTATGGTAAGTAGCTGCTGATTTTATTTCAGGTCGGGATGGGGCTAGGGGCAAAGAAGTTCCCACAGATGTTTTACCTACTTATTATTTATTACACAGGAAGCGAAGCAGACTCCGATTCGAGCGATGACGACGATGTGGTGCCGTACCTGGGACTTCCAAGGGCGTGAGGAGCTTCTGGGAGACGCGACTGGACGTGGAAGATGAAGACCTCCTAGAAGCTCCTCCTGTTCTCACCGCTACGCCGATGGAGACATTAAACTTTTAACTTTATCGTAATGTTCGTTGTTTTTTTTTTTATAAAAAGTAAAAAGTTAAAAAAAACAAGAAGTTCATAATAAAAAGTTATAACCCACCCCTGTTTGAAAATCGCACGTTATCAATTTTATTATTGTTAAGATTTGACGGTCTAGTTGTATCCTGCACTGTGTCCTTTGATTTTTTATTTCTTTGTGTGCAAAAATTGCTTGTTTTTTTTTTTTTTATAATGTTTTTGTTAGGCAACATGCCTTTGTGTATTGTTTTTTCATTAGTAAATATCCAACTAGTGTAGAATGCAAAGTCAGACTTAAAATAAATGCAAAAATAATTACTCTTTGTTTCAAAGTATGAAAGGGTCTTTTTTATCGCCTTTTTTATGGGCTTGCATTGTGACTCACTAATGAGTGAGTCACAATGCTAGCTAGCTCTTAGCAATGTTTAGTTTACAATGGTAAACTAAACATTGCTAAGAGCTAACGCTTTGCCTGTGTTATATTTGCTAAGAGCTAACGCTTTGCCTGTGTTATATTTGTGAACCAAGATAAGCAATAACGTAAACACATAAGCCGCTCGGCTCAATGACTTCCCGTTATGAATGTGTAAACATACCCTATTTTTTGCTCGTCGACTCGGGTCGCCCACTTGAGACTTGTTATTGTAATTGTATGCGAGTACTTTGTATAAAGTGTTCGGAGAGGTCTGTTTTTTACAAGTAAATTAAACAATAACTGCTGGAAACAATGCTTTTATTTTTTTAAACATGACGACTTTAGTACGGAAAACTGGGAAAAAGTCACTCAGCCTACTTTCAACTTACTATTATCAATAAATTACTAGGTATAACTATACTAAACCCTATAATAATCAGATAGCTTAGTTAATAACCATTCCATAGACGTAGGGATTGTCGAGCTACGATGCGCATATTCTGAGATATCGTAGTTTTAGTGAACCCGGGGAAGTCGCGCGATTTAGTCGCGCGCGATATGTACATGTCTGACGAAGAAAAAAAAAAATGGCGTTACAGCGGAGGGTATAGGATACTTCAGAAATAACCACAGTTAACCTACAAAACTTATTTATTATTCTAATAACTTATATTAATCAAAACTTATTTCTTAAACCAATCACGACGGTACTACAATCCCACGTTCGCTCGCTGCCAACTCCCCCCGATAAAGTGCCCGATCTGTGCCAGCTCACCGCAGCTGTCCCCACTTGTGTGCCCAGTGCAATGATTTTTAACTTCCGATTTTATTTAAATACGTATTTCCGCCGTCAGCATGGCCAGTACAAAATGTTTGGACCTTAGATAGTTTTTATTATTGGATATTTTGCAACCGTGTAATTTGTTATATTAATAAAATCTTACACTCGACCATCCTGACGACGTGTATGTCCTTATGCACGTATCTGGTGAAACCTTACACTCGGCAAAAATCAAAAGAGTGACAATGATGTCGAAGTCAAGTCAAAGTCTAAGCATTTATTTCAAATAGGCACTAAAAGGCACTTTTGAACGTCAACCTACACATGTGTTTCTAGGCGCCCCTTCCAAAAGGAGGTTTCCTATTGTTAAATACCGAACACCGGGAATGATATTCAGTATTTAAGTTGTGACCTTATGTGTATAGAAGTAGGGTTGAGCATCTTAATAAAACAACCAAACTGTATACTGTAGACATGGGTAGCTCGAGAGCTAGTGAATACTAGTGATAGAAAAGAGCTAGCTCTTTTCGATTGACGTCGCTCTCGATCACTCACTCGCTCGCTAACTAGCTCACTAGCTCAGTAGCTCAGTACCCCGTCAGGGTATTTATGTTCTGTGCTCAGTACTTCAGTAGGTTCGTTCCGAGCGAGACACCGATGACCGAAGTCACCGACGAAACGGCTCATCGGCTCGCTTCGGAATGCTTCGGATGAATTCGAATCGCATTTGTTCGCTCTTTCAACAAGGCTCTCTGCTTGTCCGGCGTAATACGTCATTGCAATCTACTCATACGACATACGTCACTGTAAATCTATCTTTATTTTCATTGCGTTATAGTAGAAAACACTTTGGCACGTTATTCAAAGAAACCGCGGCATTGTATTTTGCCGGTTGTTTACGTAAAATCAAACAATAAAACTTATAACTATTTCGGTTGTTTCGACGAAATGACATGCATGCCGCTGCATAAAAAGTACCAATAGTGTATTCTTATTAATAAATGAGATTTTGTGAGTAGTAAGCTCTGAAAATGAATTACGTTATTACTTTATATTTAGTGAGGTACAATTTTGTGAACTTTTTAAATATTTCTGTGAACTAAATTGAAACTAAATGTGAAATTATTTCACAAAAATCAATCATAATAAGATACTCGACCGTTCCTATAACCACAGCCACAAAAAAAAACAAGGTATTATCAATATGCGTAGTAATTCGCGTAGCGTGTTTATGAGCTAAAGAACCGTAATACAGAACTTCCAAAGAGCTATTGATATTGAGCGAGCCGAGCCGTCTCATTCGCCGAATCGACGCGTGTGCGGCGTGAGTCAAATGAGCTAACAGTCGATGTCTGAGCGACTGAGTTACTGAGCTATAGAAGAGCTAGTGAGCTAGAAGAGTGATATAGCTCTTTAGAGTGAAAGAGCTAGTCGCTCTTTTTCTTTTCAGTGAGCTGTTTCGCCCATGTCTAGTTGAAATAGTAATTCTCAATTGTTCTCGCTGTAACATCAATTACATAAGGTAAGGCACGTAAAACTTTATTTTTTTAATAAGACGATTGCTAGGCACAAGTTCGCTGTCAAACTTTGTTTAGAAAAGTAGTGTGCTGACCTCGAAAAAAGTGGCACGCTCCGTGAAACAAAAAATCTCATCGCTCTGTTTCATTTCTTTCACGACATCGGCGTAAGTTGCTCTTTTTCTTGTGTGACTGCGACAAAATATATCATATTGTCTATAGCATTCTCTTTCTACGGTTATCGAGCTCACGCTAACTCGGAACGCGCTCAAACCGATTGCAGCTCAATTCGGAATGCGGCCTAACTTTCGTCAGCAGCACGATAACTATTTTGATATCGTATGAAATGACATAACGTTCCGTCAAAACAAGTCTCAAATCCAACTTTTCGGACGGGCAAAAACTCATCGGGAGTAGGGACAACAGTCAAATCGTGTTGTCATTCATTCTTAGTTCGAGTTCGTGACTAATCGTAAGTCCGTAGGTGATACGGAGTTGGAAACGTCCGTAACAAAGGCCGAAACTACGGACTTCGTGTTTGGAGATTAGTCCCCCAGATACCGAGTATTAACATTTTTCCACCAAGAAGGCTTTTTTAGTTTTAAATGAGTGAGAGCTATAAATTAATAATTTTAAATCAGTCGGTAACCTATTAAGTAACTCTACTGCTTGGTATCTAGAACAATGCCTAGCAATTTAAACAAGAATAAGAATTTAAACACAAAATGTCACCAAATCTTTTTAAGATTTGATGAGATTTTGTGTTTAAATAACTTCCTTCTTGTGTTTTCTCATATCTTACGTTCCTCTTGTGATTCAAACTCATGAATATACTTAGCGAAATAATTTAGGATTACTAATATAAATAAACTTGGTACTGATAAAAAGCCTAATTCCTTAAAGTGCCCTCTACATGAGTCTCTTTGTTGATGAGATCCTTACCATAGTCCCTATGGCACGTTTCTGCAAAATAAACGATTTCTGACAGTTATAACTATAGCTGTTAACCCAAAGCATTATGCTGTATCTTAATCTAGATTCTACCAGCGCATAATAAACACCATTTAATTGCTCAAGTTCCAACATATCTCTAAAGTTTCTAAGTGCATAATATGCTGATGAAATTGATGAGTCAATAGCGGCTAGCTCCTGTTTCCAATTTAAATGCACATCTATGTTAATCCCAAAAAAAAACAGTGTCCTCTAATTAAATCTCGTCTCCTTTGATTTGTACATATAAATTGTCATTATGGCGAGTTGTAGTTTTAAATAGAACTATGTTTGTCTTACTTGTGTTTAGCAAAAGTTCATTAGCTGTAAACCAATCGCAGAGATTTTGTAGGCTTTTATGTTTTGTTTTTTCATTAGTAAATATCCTACTAGTGTAGAACGCAAAGTCAGATTTAACATAAATGTAATAATAATTACTCTTTGTTTCAAAGTATGAAAGGGTCTTTTTTATCGCCTTTTTTAATGGGCTTGCATTGTGACTCACTCATTGTAAACTAAACATTTCTAAGAGCTAACGCTTTTTCTGTGTTATATTTGTGAACGTAAACACAAAGGCCGCTCGACTCAAGCACTTCCCGTTATGAATGTGTAAACATACCCTATTTTTTGCGCGTCGACTCGGGTCGCCCACTTGAGACTTGTTATTGTAATGCGAGTCCTTTGTATTAAGTGTTCGGAGAGGTCTGTTTTTTTTATTGATTGTTGAATATGATGTGTCTATAAGTAAATTAAACATTAACTGCTGGAAACAATGCTTTTATGTTTTTAAATATGACGACTTTTGTACGGTAAACTGGGAAAAAGTCACTCAGCCTACTTTCAACTTACTATTATCAATAAATTACTAGGTAAAACTATACTAAACCCTATATAATCAGATAGCTTAGTTAATAACCATTTCATAGAAGTAGGGATTGTCGAGCTACGATGCGCATATTCTGAGATATCGTAGTTTTAGTGAACCCGGGGAAGTCGCGCGATTTTGTCGCGCCATTTTTTTTTTGCTTCGTACACATTATGAAAGAACACTATCGTATTGTTTGTCTAATGGAAGGATCCATTCTAAGATTTACGGAGTACGAGTATAAACAAAAAGATGGCGAAAGTGTTATTGCGTATTTCAATTAATATTCATGTTTTTAGCATGATATAATATTAATACAATGTAAGTTTTATTTTATTATTGGATGAGCGTTCTCGCCCTCGCCTCGTCGGCGCGTTACCCTAACCTAACCTAACTTATGTTCAGCTGGAAAGATTGTTGGAGTTTTTATACTACTTCCAAGAAGTCTGAAGAAATCTCAGTGATTTGCATCTACTATAGAAAATGTTGGCTGGGACATTGAATGAGAGCCTATATCACCAGTAGGTCGTTGGTAGGAGCCAGTAGCATACTATGATAATGCAACCAAAACCTAAAATGAGAATAATGTTTATTTAAAACTTTACGTAAAGTTCATACTTAATAAAAACAACTACCTTAGGGTGGATTTCACCAATGAAACTGAACACGATCAGCACATAGACTACGTTTAAGAGCTGTCAGTGTCAGTATTTTCTTTGGAATATTGACACTGACAGCTCTTGAACGCGTTTTAGATGTGCTGAACGCGTTCAGTAACATTGGTGAAATCGACACTTAGTCTTCGCGGATAAATCCGTGGATTTTGTAAGCCCGTTAAGGGTTAAAGGTGAACACCAAAAGGAAAGGCCGTTGTTAGGATTTCAATAATACGTTTATTATCCTTTTATTTAGTTAGTGGAAAGTGTATTTTACTATGGAGTAATTACACAGACTTAACAGGTTCAGACAGGGCACTCTCATAGAGCAAATTCGACATGTCCAAAGGTTCACTTAAAATGAATGACAGTTTTTTTTTTTAAATCTTTCATTTCATCCGGCGTGTATTTTAAGGCAAAGACATGCACGGCTGCAGCCTAAAAGGTTTTTTTGCTAGGATTAAAAAAAAATATTTTCTATTATTTATTTTCTTCATTTAATTGCAATGTTATTGCAACCAAATGAAGAAAAATGCTTTTACTTTTATAAATTACAAAGGGAATGCTAAGGGATAAATAAAACTTCTTAGTACTTTCATTTCTTTTTATTTCTTAATTTTCTTTGGTAATTATTAAAAGCTTTTAATTGCATTTGAGGCAACGGTTTATTTTTAAGTCTGGAGACAACTGTGCCTTTTAATATTTTATAAATAGTATTGCACCAATTAAATACTGCCAACCTTAGCGTTAATGCCAGAAAGCATTCAATTCACAATTTATGAAGTCGAACAAATACTTGGATTTGATTTTATTTTTTATACTTTTTATTATTGGACTCCTTTCAGGTTGATTTTCTAAGTATTTGTTTGCTTCCTTTATGATGATTGCAAAATAATTCACGGCATTTTTTGTAGGGTAGGTCAATTTCTTTTCTTTTATGCTTTTGAACTCTCTAAAGGAAATCCAATTATTAACATTGTTTTTATCATAATTGGATTCCCTACTAGTTAGATTTTCTTCGCAATGCTGGCACTTTATTTTTTGTAAAATCTTTCTTATGACCCACCCTGTTGTAAATGCACGTGAATGGGTATTCATTAGTTGTCATTGTTATTAATCATATGTAATACTAACATTAAGCTAAGTTATACTACTACTAACACAATATGGATTTTTTGTCTGAATTAAAATATTTGAATTTGAATTTAGCCGTTCTTGCCTTGCTGAGCTTAGAATAGTTTCACTTTCAACCCAGTTAGATAACTCAGAGGACTCAGGTGAACAGACTATGTCAGAATCCGCAATTGAAATACTTGCGGATTCTGAGTTAGTTTCTTTATTAAATAGTGATTTTAATTTTAATAACTGATTACCTGAATCGTCTTCCCAATTGTAGCTATCTGAGTGAAACTTTATGAACCTTGTGATTAGCAGTGATTTAAAGGTACTTTTGAAGGCATGGCAATCTGGATTTGTATTTCTAAAATTATACGCCCGCATTTGTCCAAAGAAGTTTTCAATTGGATCCGAATTTAAATATTGCGGGCGCATAATTTTAATATTCTTTCCATTTAAATATTGCCACACCCTTTGATAACTTTCCAAAGTTGTAATCCAATTTTTTAACGATGGCACAGATATTTCCTTACCGCGTTTGTCGATAAATTTGATAAGTTTTAATTTGTTTATAGCTTCTCTCCAGAATTCGTGGTGCGGCGACTTTTCTGTTACCGCTTGTCTTAAAGGTTTCCCTTTTGATGTCTTGCCGAAGCCTGTTCCATTGACGGAATCAAAGAGGTCGTCAAAGAACGATACAATTTTCGCAGTGTTTTTCAATGTGGAGCTAACTTGTGTCCCATCTGCATAATGAGCTACAACAAATAAATAAATTAAATAATACATAGTCAATACTAATGTCATAAACAAAATTCTTGAAACAAAGTAATGAATACAACAACTTACAAAATTGAGCAGTATATGACAGTGTTGCAGCTACTGTCTTGCTGAACACGGTAGTGCAATTTTTCACCTGAAATAAAATAATAAAAATTACAATTATACAAGTAACAAAACTTCATATTTACAAAGACATACAAACTGTTTCAAGGTTTGAATTTCATAACAAAAGCGATTTAATTTAGTACCTTCATTTTCTTTATTTTCTCTGGAATGACGTGTTCATCAGTCAACTTGTGGAGGAGTCGCGACTGTGCATGATTGCAGTCGGTTTTGTAAACATCCACTATATCGTTCCATTTGGATATTTCTCCATTAAGGGATATTTCTTTTGTTAAAAAATTATTTCTTAAGCCCTTGATGAGGTGTGGTGGATCGTGAATGATACTGAGTTTGTGTTCGTTAATTTCAATTACGTCATCTGAAAATCAAAATTATAGTGTCAATACACGTCATATTTGTGGAGATGATAAAGGATGCACATCATCATTATCAGCATATAATGTTTCCACTGCAGGGACACAGAGCTCCTCTCTGCAGGGTTGTCATGTTTATAACAGTTTGAAATTAAACATTGTTTTTATCACATGATTTAACTACTTTTCAAATATAAAATGAAAATTAATTAATAATTGGGAGTCTAAATAGCTTGACATAAAACCATTTGAAAAAACATAACAAACCATGCTATTACTATGTATTATTTTGTATGTGTATTACTTTTATTGGCATTATAATTAAATAAAAATGAGCAACGAATTTCATAAAAGAACAAAAAAAAAACACTTGTTTGAAACAATTTGATTCTGTTTTATAAGATTAAAATAAAACTGTTTCTTCTAACCTTGCCTCTCTCTCTGGGGGGGATGGGGTGGGTCATAAACCTCCACGTGGGCCCAGTACGGGTTGGTAGATGTCACATGTCTTCGAACTTTTGGTTCTAGGACATGCCGGTTTCCTTACGATGTTTTCCTTCACCGTTTTGGGAGCAGTAGTGATGAAATAAATTACACAAAATAATGCGCCTGCCTGGGTGCGAACCCACGAACTACAACTCGTAAGTCGAAACCGACACTGGGCCACCACTGCTCTAGGATGCATACAAAGAGGACAAAACCTACTCACCAATACTTTGACCAGCAATTATTTGCAGTCGCCTTGTGTCTTCCTGGAGACTCTTCAAGGCAGCTCGAAATGCTGTGCCTTGGTCACACACCAAAGCTAATGGTTTCAGGCCTGTGTTTCCAATTGCAGTCACCATGACCTTCAGTATTTTTTTTAACTCTACCCCAGAAGTAGCTCCTCTGCAGAAGTAAAAGGCCAGAGGTTGTTGCCACTTGTGAACCACTCCACGCAACATAAATACAAGGGCATGGTCAGCAAAATCGTTTGTTTTATTATTGAGTTCGACAAATCCATTAATAATGTCTTTGTGTTTGTCATAAGACAAGGCTGCTTCCAAAGCCACTTCATCAAAAAGTATGGAGCAATACCTTTTTTTTTCATCCCATGTGTTGACCTGAAAGAAATTTTTATATTCAGCTTTGTATTTTTGGCAACAAAATAATAAATTAGAACATCAAATTGCAAGCAAGTTATTTTAATCTTAAAAAGAATATTACCTCTTTCTTTACAGCTTCAAATATTTGAGGATTGATTCCTGATTCAATATTTAATTTAGAAATCATTTTATTTAGGGTGTATTTAGATGGCAAAATAAAAATCCTATGAAGAAATATACAGTACTTTGGGCTCTGTTTCATTATTGCCATTGCTATCAATTTTTCTTCGTCTGAGAATCGCCGACCCCTGGCTTTTTTAGTGCACTGTTTAATCTGCATCCATAAAAAAGCTTTTGCCATTGGATTTAGCCTTTCTGTGAGTTTTTCAAAAGAATTTTGTTTTGAAAATTTCAACGCCTTTTTAGCTCGTAAATTGTAGTTAAGCTGCCTTCTTGACTTAACGTATTCCTTGTAAAGCCTATAACAATGCGGCGACAGCTAACTTTTCATAGGTATTATACGCCTTCTTCTCTTTGGAAATGCAGTATGATGCACAACTTCTGAAAAACAAATAATTAATTGATTACTGTATCAAATGGCTGCCCCAATATGCTCCATCCATTCAAGATTATTTACTACACATACAATAATAATATATTTTATTTACAAACACCCGAAAATCTACAATCTTACTTCTATCTAATATAAAAAATGCGAATGTTTGTGAGGATGAATGTAGGATGGATGGAGGTATGGATGTTTGTTACTCTAGGCTAGTCTTACAGATAGGTATAAATTTAACGAAAATTCTAAAATAGTCTACATTTTTGAGTTGTTTTCATTTATTTATCTTAACTGACGGCAATTATATGATAACAGTTGTAGCAAATATAGGTGAAATTCCTAGTGTGGGGCCTAGGCTTGTGTAGTACATGAACTAAGTACTATTAGGAATTCATTCATGACACTGTACTAGAATGAACTATTCTCTAAGCTCATTAGTACTTCGGTCATTTAGTACTTCAGTACTTCGTTTTGATCACGTTCCGTCCGATCGGTCGCTCGGACTTGGATCCACAGACTATGTATGTGCTTGTACTAAGATCCCGGTCACGATTGTCGGATCGAGCGGGAATTATCGGCCGTTGGGGAGTGAAGCGACGACGGCGCGGCGGCGGACGAACACGGACGACGGACGGGTGGCCGCGAGTTCGCGCCATTGCGCTCCAAGCCCGCCATTGCGGCGACACTTAACTGACGCAACCGAACTTTAACGAACGCCTGGCGACGGAAGTGGACGGAACGAGCGAGACGCACTCTTTACTCGGTGCACTCTGATCTTACTCAAACATACAACTTCATATCTGATTTGCCAAGTTGTTTAGATCATAATCATGATAACATTTTAATCTATTTTGATTTACATCTTTTGAAAAATATATGCGAGGTTGCCGAGTTTTCAAATTAATTTCTGATTTCTCTACTAAATTATTTTTAAAATACTTTCTAGTGAGTGTTCATTTTGAATTTAGTACACTGCTATTATTCTCTTCAAAATAGATATATATATATATATATATATATATGTATGCTGCCATTCGCATACTATAATATTAAAATGTTACTATTTATAATTATTAGATTCTGCCAGCGACATCGTGAAGTTGTAAAAATTTGCATTTATAACATTTGTTGTGTGATACCATACAAGCACTCGTAAAACTCTTCATTCGACAGTGTACTAAATGTACTAATAGTACTAGTAGACCGAACTAGTACGTTTCACAAATTGTACTAGATCGGAGCGCTCCGTTCATTGAACGAGCAAGAACAAGTCTAGTGGGGCCACATTTAAAAATAAAGTTTTTACTAGTCTAATTTCTACCAAATTCTAATTTCAATTTCCTCCAATCATATTAAGCTTGTATTTCATACCTGCTATTGGTTCCATAGTGACTTCATGTCCACATACAGATGTAGAAGGCAAAGGCTGGCATGAAGAAATTGCATTCACTTCCATTTCTGAAATGTAAATGTATATTCATATTTATTTTTTAAAAAAAATATCATGTCAGTCCATGTAAAATACTGATATTCAGCTGCATCCAGTTTGACTGGAACATAATTTCGAAAAGGCTAGAGGAGTTTTGGGGTAAAAAGGGTTGAAGATGGTAGGGGTGGCTTCCCTGATTATAACGCTACCACTCTTATTACAAGGTAATGCGTATTTTTCGAGAAATTAATAATAAATGTTTCTAACCTCAAATTAGATTACAGCGTAACGAAACGTTAAAATCGGCGATTGACAACCAAATCTGTACTAGTGTATTGTCTGTGGTGTAAAATGTCGTGCAAAATCGTTTTGAAACGGAACGTAAAAAAAAAAAAAACGCTATTTGCGTCATGTGTCAGTGTCATTTGTTTACGTTCATTCCGTTTCTCCCAGAGTTGTGAGAAGTTAGTGTACCGACACTTCATGGTTAAAATAGGTCGACACTGTTCCAAAACCGAATCGGGGCACCCCGACTTCACGTAGTCTTTTGGCTCCTACCCCTAGAGTGTTTATAAAAATCCGGAGGCGCGGAGGGAGGGCAACCCCCGCCCGCTGTAACAAAGCATAGGCACCCTTGGTGGGTGCCTATCCTTTGTTACGTAAGGGCGAAGGGGTTGCACTTCCCGCAGCGCCGGAGACGTTGCAGAAGCGACATTTAAGAGTTTTGAGGTTAGGTTAGAATAATTAGTTTTTCTCAAGAACGGTGCGTTACCTTTTCATGGGAGTGGTACTAGGGGTGATTGAGCACCCACTTTTTTTTTGAGACTGCAGCGCCTGTGTGACTAAGATCGTTAAGTTTCGAAGCGTCCGTAAAAAATAATTGAAAACCATTCCATCGCTCGCCCACCACCGCATTGAAAGTCAAATTAGCTGACGGACTTTTTTTGGATATACCAATATCGAAGATAATTTTTGGGATATAATTTAGAACTTCAAAAGGAAAATTATAAAGAGGTAATCTGGGATACTGGACGATCGGGCCACCTAAATTTAGAGTTTGTCGAAAGGATTTTAGGATCAAGGGAATTTCTTTATTTTTCCAGTAATTTGAGTTTCTACATAAGGCATCTAACTCGTTCAATATTTCTATAAGAGGATGGGAGGATCTACATATTAGTCTAGACACAAAACGGGAAGCCAAATTTTGCCGTCTTAGGGCTAGAGGAGGTTCAGCACATTCGACCTGCAATGCGTTCACGGGAGAGGACTTCATACAACCTGAGATGATTCGGAGACACTTGGACTGTACCTTATCCAGCCCTGCCAAAGCACCTTTGTTGGAAGGAATCAAAAGATGTGTACCATAGTCCAACACACTACGAACTAAGGCATTGTAAACTAATTTCATGGTGTAGGGGTGAGCACCCCACCAAACACCCGCAAGAACTTTTAAAATTGAAATAACTCTTTCACACTTTTTAATAAGATAATTTATGTGATGTTTGCCTGTTAATTTTGGATCTAAAATAACGCCTAAAAATTTAACTTTATTAACTACAGGAATATTGTTGTCTAAAATGTTTATGGAAATATGAGGAATGAGTCTTTTGCGAGAGAAAATTACTGCCGAACTTTTTGGTGCAGAAAGAGACAGACCATGGCTTAAAAGCCACTGATTCAAAGAATCCAGAGAGAGGCATAAATATGACGCAGCGTCAACTATGGAGGAATCTGTCACATATAGAACGATGTCGTCGGCGTATTGTAATATCTGATAATTGTTGTTTAGGCAGGACCCAATATCAGCCGTATAAAGATTGTAGAGTATGGGACTCAGGACATAGCCTTGTGGGAGTCCCTTCCATGTATGCCTTGTATCGAACTCCTCGCCCTGGACTCTCAGAACCAATGAACGGTACAACAGAAGTTCACATATGCATTGTATCATCTTAGCCGGAAGACTCAGCTGTTGCAGTTTTTGCCTGAGTACGGGAAGAAGTACATTGTCATACGCAGAAGAGATATCCAGGAAAGTGGCAACAACGGATTCGTTTTTAGAATAGGCTAGGCGGATGTCCGCTACTAAAATACTAACACTGTCTATTGTACTAAGTCCCTTCCTAAAACCAAATTGATGGCTCGGCAGTAAGTCCCTCGATTCGACTATCCACTCTAGATGGTTTTTAATAAGGTGCTCTAGTAATTTGGCTAGGACTGAAGATAAAGCAATTGGTCTAAAGCCATTCGGATCATCTGCGTGTTTGCCTGGTTTCAATATAGGAATAATAATTTGTGTTTTCCACTGATCTGGAACCCAACCATGACTATAACAATAATTTAAAATATTTAAAAAAAATATTGTAGCTTTTTCACCAGAGTGGGTAATGAAAGAATATGGCACGCCATCAGTACCAGGTGCTGAGTCCCGGACATGTTTAAGTACCGCATTCAATTCCTCCAAAGTAAATGGCGCATCGAAAGGATCCTCTGTAACATTATACAGGGGTGTGTTTTGACATTCAGCTGAAAGTGGAACATAAGCTGGAGCTATTTTGTCAAAAAATTGTTCAGCTGTTTCCCTAGCGATTGGTGAAGAGATTGATGGGGAGCACCCACGTCTAAACCTATTTATGTTTTTCCAGACCACTGAAACTGGAGTAGACGGAGATAAAGAGGTGCAAAACTTGACCCAACCCATTCGTTTCTTTTTGCGTAGAAAACGTTTTGTTCTGGCATTAAGCTGACAGTATGCTAACAGATTTTCAGTATATCTGAATTGTAACTCACTTCAGCCTCGTCCCTATCCCTAATCGCCGAAGTGCATTCTGGATCCCACCACGGGGGTGAGGGGATTTTATTACGGGCACTGTTTTTCAATGGAAAGCATGAATCTGCACTGGAGGTAATAGCCGTTACAAAACCCTCATATGAACTCTTGGCATGGCAATGACCGGAAGGATCTGATAAATATGAATTTAAATTTGGAAGAAAATCAATTTTGTCCTCCAATAATGATACAAATCTTGTCCAATCTGGTTTGGACAGGTTATATTTCAAAAGTGGAGGGAAAGTTTTTTCTAGATAAAATTTATTAACCAAAGATATGATTATAGGGTAGTGATCACTACCATGTGACAAGGTTGTGCATTCCCAGTACGTCGATGCTGCTAACTCAATTGAACAAAACGTAATATCTACGCAACTCTTTTGCTGTCCTGGAAGAGATCGTCGAGTTGAGCAACCATTGTTTAAAACGCAGAGATCCATATCATCCAAGATGTCAACTAGGGCTACACCAAAGGCATCACAGCGTTCAGACCCCCATCTGAAATGGTGGCAGTTAAAGTCGCCCATGACCAGTATCGGACCATGGACACTAGCAAAAATATCTCTTAAAATGATAAAAAAATTATGGTGAGGATGTGCAATGTATATTGAAAACACTGTGATGCCCTCAACCCTCCCTGCAGTAATGCTCATATCACCCATAAGTGAAGGCAAAGTAAAGGGCAAAAGTGGGACCCGATTATTGACTAAGAGGGCCGACCCCCCATAGCCATCTGGTCTGTCACATCTGAGAATATTGAAATGTGGCATACGGAAGCTGAGACTTGGGGTAAGCCAAGTCTCAGCTGTGGAACAAGCCAATGGCTTGTATTTATTTAAAAGAAATATGAGGTCATGCTTTTTATGCCACACGCTCCTCACGTTCCACTGAAGAAATACTTGGCGAGACGCCATTTCTAATATCTAAGAGAAGAGTTATAAGTTGGTCGGCAACGTTGGACGGTAATTGGGTATTAGAAGTAGAAGAAGAAATAATAATAGGTAAGAGTTTTATAAGTAATTCAATAAGAGAAGAAGTACTGTTATTGGAAGAGACATTATTATTGAGAGCGCAGCCATTAGGCTGTAAAGGTTGGGGGGAACTAATTAATTGCTGATGAGCAGCTTTGTGATAAGATGGAGAAAGAGGGGCATGTGTCTTAGGCTTAAGGGTTACTGTCTTGTGATAAGACTGGGAAATTGGAGATTTAGTGATATTGGCATAGGAGCGGGAAGTTGTTGGAATCAATTTGCTAGCCTCAGCATAAGGCATGGATTTTTCAGCCATAACAGTCTTAATGGCTTTCTGTCTACCATGCTCGGGGCATGACCTGCTATTAGCGAAGTGATTACCCGAACATAGAATACAGAAGGCCTCGCCCTCAGAAATGTTGCAACCATCACCTGAGTGATCGTGGCCACATTTACTGCAGCGGGGTTTTGACCTACATACATTAGCCACATGACCAAATCTACAACACTTGCGACATTGAATGGTGGGAAATATGTACTGCTCAACAGGAAGGGATGTGTAACAGCAGAAGATTCTTTTAGGAAGAAATTGACCATCAAAGGTGATCACACAAGTTTCAGTTGGTTTCCATTCATTGTTCCCGTCTTTCTGGACTTTCCTATTAATTCGACGAACTTTAAGAATTTGCCCACAACCTGAGGGCACAGACAGATAAGTGATAGCCTCATCTTCTGATATATCAGAGGGAACACCTGTTACTACTCCCATCCTTGTGATGTTGAATGTAGGGATAGAGGCAGTATAACTGTACTTGGGTAACAGGGTGTTGACTCTGAGATAGGACTCAAAAAATGGTTACAGTGCATTAACTGTGAGAATCTGCGAAGATTGAGCTTCCAAAAACTTCGTAAACAGTTTGTGTGTCGAAATCATTTCGAGAAGAGATTTCTTTCAATAACGCACGAGAGAGTTCGTCTTTCCTCCGAGGCCTATCCAACGTTGTTCACTGCTAGCGAGTTATCCAGTGGTATTCCTCAAACGCCTCAAACTAATGCATTAATACCCAACATCTCTGGTACGTACCTATCTGAATATATCATCACTATAATTAGGTGTCAACTTATATTTTATGTATGATCTACGTCATATTTTACTCTTTGCACTATGTGCAAACTTGGATAGATAGATAGCATACTCATAATTAATTAATTCTCAACAAGAAAAATGCCCCCAGTTTAAGCAGCTGCTGTTATATTTAAAGTTACTTCCTCTTCCGATGTAAATTAAATACTGCACTCACCTGTAATGAAACATCACAGATTCGAGCATTACATCAATGAGAGAGAACAATGGAACATAACAAACCACACCTTGCATTGATACAATTTGTAATACCTTAAGCAAGTTGCAACATCATACTTTATTACATGAAATGCTCGTCAGTCAGGGAGATGGTATTGTTATTTATGTATGCTCAAATTCGAATCTGGGATGTTACATTACAGGCTTGTTGAAGGCCATAAGAATTTTAAAGTATTTGTAGAATTCTCTAATTGAGACTATTTATGTTTGATTGTTATGAAATCTATAGGAGTACACTGTCACGGAAAATGTTAAGGAAATTTGCATTACATTTTAAAGTGATACATTCCAAGTAAGATTTACTAATCGCCTTAAACTTGCAATAATTTTTCTTATGACAGACTTTGTATTGGTAGCTATATTATAACAAGTTTGTTTCCGTTCACTGGGGAGGAGTGGCAAAAAAAGTGTGTAGATCAGTAAAATATACATATTTTGCTTCACAGTTTGAAATATTGTGTATTTTGAGCAAACTATTGTTTTGTAATTAGAATATAATATTATGTGAAATATTTTTCAGAGACTGATCATAACTACTTTATGAAAAGAATGCATGTGGATCACACCTACTGCAAACCAGAAGTTGTGGAGAAACATGTGACAACTGACAACATTGTTGATAGTGGTAAGCTTCCATTTGATTCTAATACTAGCATAGCATGTAAGGCATTATAGTTAAATGAATTTAAAGTCACTTTGTCTCAATGGATTTATTATTTGTAAAGGCAAAGTAAAAAACATAAAAATAATTAATATGATAAATTTACTAAGCAGTGAAAAACATAACTGTTATATTGCCATGATCTATATACATTATGCTGTAAGTATCTTGGTAGGGGGACTAAGTGCAGGGTGCAGCAGTCCATAATTTAAATATTTATGTTTTTGAGAGCTCCTTCATAGCACATAATTCGTCATAATCTGCCTAGCCTTTTCGAAATAAAATTATGTTCCAGTCAAACTGGATGCAGCTGAATATCAGTATTTTACATGGACTGACATGATATTTATTTTTTAAATAAATATGAATATACATTTACATTTCAGAAATGGAAGTGAATGCAATTTCTTCATGCCAGCCTTTGCCTTCTACATCTGTATGTGGACATGAAGTCACTATGGAACCAATAGCAGGTATGAAATACAAGCTTAATATGATTGGAGGAAATTGAAATTAGAATTTGGTAGAAATTAGACTAGTTAAAACTTTATTTTTAAATGTGGCCCCACACTAGGAATTTCACCTATATTTGCTACAACTGTTATCATATAATTGCCGTCAGTTAAGATAAATAAATGAAAACAACTCAAAAATGTAGACTATTTTAGAATTTTCGTTAAATTTATACCTATCTGTAAGACTAGCCTAGAGTAACAAACATCCATACCTCCATCCATCCTACATTCATCCTCACAAACATTCGCATTTTTTATATTAGATAGAAGTAAGATTGTAGATTTTCGGGTGTTTGTAAATAAAATATATTATTATTGTATGTGTAGTAAATAATCTTGAATGGATGGAGCATATTGGGGCAGCCATTTGATACAGTAATCAATTAATTATTTGTTTTTCAGAAGTTGTGCATCATACTGCATTTCCAAAGAGAAGAAGGCGTATAATACCTATGAAAAGTAAGCTGTCGCCGCATTGTTATAGGCTTTACAAGGAATACGTTAAGTCAAGAAGGCAGCTTAACTACAATTTACGAGCTAAAAAGGCGTTGAAATTTTCAAAACAAAATTCTTTTGAAAAACTCACAGAAAGGCTAAATCCAATGGCAAAAGCTTTTTTATGGATGCAGATTAAACAGTGCACTAAAAAAGCCAGGGGTCGGCGATTCTCAGACGAAGAAAAATTGATAGCAATGGCAATAATGAAACAGAGCCCAAAGTACTGTATATTTCTACATAGGATTTTTATTTTGCCATCTAAATACACCCTAAATAAAATGATTTCTAAATTAAATATTGAATCAGGAATCAATCCTCAAATATTTGAAGCTGTAAAGAAAGAGGTAATATTCTTTTTAAGATTAAAATAACTTGCTTGCAATTTGATGTTCTAATTTATTATTTTGTTGCCAAAAATACAAAGCTGAATATAAAAATTTCTTTCAGGTCAACACATGGGATGAAAAAAAAAGGTATTGCTCCATACTTTTTGATGAAGTGGCTTTGGAAGCAGCCTTGTCTTATGACAAACACAAAGACATTATTAATGGATTTGTCGAACTCAATAATAAAACAAACGATTTTGCTGACCATGCCCTTGTATTTATGTTGCGTGGAGTGGTTCACAAGTGGCAACAACCTCTGGCCTTTTACTTCTGCAGAGGAGCTACTTCTGGGGTAGAGTTAAAAAAAATACTGAAGGTCATGGTGACTGCAATTGGAAACACAGGCCTGAAACCATTATCTTTGGTGTGTGACCAAGGCACAGCATTTCGAGCTGCCTTGAAGAGTCTCCAGGAAGACACAAGGCGACTGCAAATAAGTGCTGGTCAAAGTATTGGTGAGTAGGTTTTGTCCTCTTTGTATGCATCCTAGAGCAGTGGTGGCCCAGTGTCGGTTTCGACTTACGAGTTGTAGTTCGTGGGTTCGCACCCAGGCAGGCGCATTATTTTGTGTAATTTATTTCATCACTACTGCTCCCAAAACGGTGAAGGAAAACATCGTAAGGAAACCGGCATGTCCTAGAACCAAAAGTTCGAAGACATGTGACATCTACCAACCCGTACTGGGCCCACGTGGAGGTTTATGACCCACTCCATCCCCCCCAGAGAGAGAGGCAAGGTTAGAAGAAAACAGTTTTATTTTAATCTTATAAAACAGAATCAAATTGTTTCGAACAAGTGTTTTTTTTTTTTGTTCTTTTATGAAATTCGTTGCTCATTTTTATTTAATTATAATGCCAATAAAAGTAATACACATACAAAATAATACATAGTAATAGCATAGTCTCAAATGGTTTTATGTCAAGCTATTTAGACTCCCAATTATTAATTAATTTTCATTTTATATTTGAAAAGTAGTTAAATCATGTGATAAAAACAATGTTTAATTTCAAACTGTTATAAACATGACAACCCTGCAGAGAGGAGACCTGTGTCCCTGCAGTGGAAACATTATATGCTGATAATGATGATGTGCATCCTTTATCATCTCCACAAATATGACGTGTATTGATACTATAATTTTGATTTTCAGATGACGTAATTGAAATTAACGAACACAAACTCAGTATCATTCACGATCCACCACACCTCATCAAGGGCTTAAGAAATAATTTTTTAACAAAAGAAATATCCCTTAATGGAGAAATATCCAAATGGAACGATATAGTGGATGTTTACAAAACTGACTGCAATCATGCACAGTCGCGACTCCTCCACAAGTTGACTGATGAACACGTCATTCCAGAGAAAATAAAGAAAATGAAGGTACTAAATTAAATCGCTTTTGTTATGAAATTCAAACCTTGAAACAGTTTGTATGTCTTTGTAAATATGAAGTTTTGTTACTTGTATAATTGTAATTTATATTATTTTATTTCAGGTGAAAAATTGCACTACCGTGTTCAGCAAGACAGTAGCTGCAACACTGTCATATACTGCTCAATTTTGTAAGTTGTTGTATTCATTACTTTGTTTCAAGAATTTTGTTTATGACATTAGTATTGACTATGTATTATTTAATTAATTTATTTGTTGTAGCTCATTATGCAGATGGGACACAAGTAAGCTCCACATTGAAAAACACTGCGAAAATTGTATCGTTCTTTGACGACCTCTTTGATTCCGTCAATGGAACAGGCTTCGGCAAGACATCAAAAGGGAAACCTTTAAGACAAGCGGTAACAGAAAAGTCGCCGCACCACGAATTCTGGAGAGAAGCTATAAACAAATTAAAACTTATCAAATTTATCGACAAACGCGGTAAGGAAATATCTGTGCCATCGTTAAAAAATTGGATTACAACTTTGGAAAGTTATCAAAGGGTGTGGCAATATTTAAATGGAAAGAATATTAAAATTATGCGCCCGCGATATTTAAATTCGGATCCAATTGAAAACTTCTTTGGACAAATGCGGGCGTATAATTTTAGAAATACAAATCCAGATTGCCATGCCTTCAAAAGTACCTTTAAATCACTGCTAATCACAAGGTTCATAAAGTTTCACTCAGATAGCTACAATTGTGAAGAGGGGGATTCAGGTAATCAGTTATTAAAATTAAAATCACTATTTAATAAAGAAACTAACTCAGAATCCGCAAGTATTTCAATTGCGGATTCTGACATAGTCTGTTCACCTGAGTCCTCTGAGTTATCTAACTGGGTTGAAAGTGAAACTATTCTAAGCTCAGCAAGGCAAGAACGGCTAAATACCCATTCACGTGCATTTACAACAGGGTGGGTCATAAGAAAGATTTTACAAAAAATAAAGTGCCAGCATTGCGAAGAAAATCTAACTAGTAGGGAATCCAATTATGATAAAAACAATGTTAATAATTGGATTTCCTTTAGAGAGTTCAAAAGCATAAAAGAAAAGAAATTGACCTACCCTACAAAAATTGCCGTGAATTATTTTGCAATCATCATAAAGGAAGCAAACAAATACTTAGAAAATCAACCTGAAAGGAGTCCAATAATAAAAAGTATAAAAAATAAAATCAAATCTAAGTATTTGTTTGACTTCATAAATTGTGAATTGAATGCTTTCTGGCATTAACGCTAAGGTTGGCAGTATTTAATTGGTGCAATACTATTAATAAAATATTAAAAGGCACAGATGTCTCCAGACTTAAAAATAAACCGTTGCCTCAAATGCAATTAAAAGCTTATAATAATTACCAAAGAAAATTAAGAAATAAAAAGAAATGAAAGTACTAAGAAGTTTTATTTATCCCTTAGCATTCCCTTTGTAATTTATAAAAGTAAAAGCATTTTTCTTCATTTGGTTGCAATAACATTGCAATTAAATGAAGAAAATAAATAATAGCAAATTTTTTTTTTTTAATCCTAGCAAAAAAACCTTTTAGGCTGCAGCCGTGCATGTCTTTGCCTTAAAATACACGCCGGATGAAATGAAAGATTTAAAAAAAAAACTGTCATTCATGATATGTGAACCTTTGGACATGTCGACTTTGCTCTATGAGAGTGCCCTGTCTGAACCTATTAAGTCTGTGCTTGGTACTGATAAAAAGCCTAATTCCTTAAAGTGCCCTCTACATGAGTGTCTTTGTTGATGAGATCCTTACCATAGTCCCTATGGCACGTTTCTGCAAAATAAACGATTTCTGACAGTTATAACTATAGCTGTTAACCCAAAGCATTATGCTGTATCTTAATCTAGATTCTACCAGCGCACAATATACAGCCTTTAATTGCTCAAGTTCCAACATATCTCTAAGGTTTCTAAGTGCATAATATGCTGATGAAATTGATGAGTCAATAGCGGCTAGCTCCTGTTTCCAATTTAAATGCACATCTATGTTAATCCCAAAAAAAAAATAGTGTCCACTAATTAAATCTCGTCTCCTTTGATTTGTACATCTAAATTGTCATTATGGCGAGTTGTAGTTTTAAATAGAACTATGTTTGTCTTACTTGTGTTTAGCAAAAGTTCATTAGCTGTAAACCAATCGCAGAGATTTTGTAGGCTTTTATTAAAATTTATGGTCAATTATTTTAAGTCATTCGCCCCAATTATTAAATTTGTATCATCTGCAAAAACAACAAGTTTTACTTAGGGCTGAATGCAATGCATAAAGTTAAGTAAGTCGTTAGTAAATATAATAAATAGTATTGGTCCTAAAATGGAGCCTTGGGGCACACCACGTTTTATTTTTGTAATTTTAGAGGTGTATATAACTTCATGATTACTTTCGTCGATGCTCTTTATTTCGACAAACATTCGTCTATTTTGTAAGTAAGATCTTAGAAGTAGTAAGGCCATTCATAATCTATCGCATCAAAAGCGGCGCTAAGGTTCAGGAATAGCCCTGCCACTTTCATTTTATTTAATTGATTTATTATGTAATTTAGAAGAGTGTTTATTGCATCTGAGCAACCGACGCCTTTCTGATAGCCAAAGTGTCTTAAATTTAGCTTTAATGATTCTTTCAAATACTTTTGATAAGGTTGGTAAAAGGGATATAGGTCGGTAATTTTTCGGCTTAGTCTTAATAACTCTATCCCAGCGACATAATATATTTAATTCTGTATTACAGGCCATGAATAAGTGTTGTATTGTGTTGTGTTGAATAACTATCTCGTATTATTACTATTTTGACTGCCTACCCTCTAATGTTATATATCTGACTAAATATGACTTTAACTGTAATAATGTGTGTTTATATTGTATAAGTCTTAATTAGAGGACATCATGTTCTAGACATTTAATTTCTCTAAAATGTATCGTAATTTGTTTTGATAAGTTTAGACTCCATTATGATAACTTATTGTGTATGTGACATCTATGTTTGCAGTGTCCTGACAGGGTTCATGTACAAAAATGTGTGATGTGCATGAGAACAAACCAATTAATAAAATAACTAATAGTTGAAAAATACGTTGTTTCGTCCTTTTCACCTACTGATAACGAGCCTGGTGAATCCTGTTTGTTAGCATAAGTAAAAATAATAAATAAAACATTTATTATAAAATTAGTAGGTACCTACCAAAAAGTCTATTCAATTTCTTCGTCTTACAGTTAGTTGTTGATGATGATGAAATTTTCGTAATGTTACTATTGTTATTACTAGGCAAAAAGAAATACCTTGTGTCCCCATCCTTTCAGCTCATCGATGATGTTCCAGGCAATATTTGATTTGCGATAGATTTCTGCCTACGTAATTCTCTACAAATATAATTATCACAATTTTAGATTATATAAATATAATACATAAATTACAACAGTTTTATTAATTAAGATGATAGCAACAATTATTATTTGTCTAAGAACTGCACATGCCTTTCATGTTTTTTCAACTTTTTCTTTTTGCCCTTGATTTTTCCGCGATAACAAAGTTCACTTTTCCGACCCATTTTCTCAAAATTAAACACTATATTGATATTTGCTACCAGTAAGCTAAAAAAAGCAATTGAAAAAAAAACCCGGTGTTTCTTGTTTACGTAAAAACATGTGTTAGATTATTATTTTTTCGTAATTTATATTGAGTAGTTATTAAAATTTAAATTCGTAGAAATACTAGATTGTATTAAAAACAAAATAGATGTGTTAAGGTTATTGAGAAATATGCGCTGAAAAAACGTTGAATTTTCTGTTTTTAGACCACGAAATTGATAGGGACTCTAAACTTGGTACACAAACACAACACAGACATAGTTTTAGTTCTTAGAAATGTTTAGTTTAGAATGAGTGAGTCACAATGCAAGCCCTTGAAAATAGTCGCTAAAAAGATCCTTTCATACTTTGAATCACACAGCAATTATTATTGCATTTATTTTAAATCTGACTGTGCATTCTACACTAGTATGATATTTACTAATGGAAAAACAATACCCAAAGGCATGTTGCCTAACAAAAACATTAACAAAATTAACAATAGAAAATCAAAATCCAAACAATTTTTGTACAAAAAAAACAAAGGACACAGTACAGGGTACAAACAGTACGTCATATGTGAACAATGAAACACAAAATCAAAATCATGCGATTTTCAAAGGGATAGGGTTATTTTTTTTTCTTATGATGGAATTTTAAAAACAAAATGATGTATTCGGTGACTGTGTTGGTACGGCTATTGTATAAAAGTGTTTGTGAAATTTGTGCTAGGAATCCAAAGTCAAAAGACAAAATGGTAAGTTCGAAATAATTCTGTTATTAAAACATCGTGGTTACGAGTATATAGAATAACTATTAAAATAAATGAAATAAAATTGTTTGAATTGTTTGGATTAATAAAGCAGGAAAAAATATAATTATCTTCTTAGGAACTAACTTGAAAAGCCGCAGTGTGCCAGTTGATTAATAAGGTTTTTCCATAACTTACACACAAGTTGGCATTCCTAAGTGTAAGGGTTGAGAGCTGTGGTGTAAAACATATAATAATACAGCCCCACAGGCAGAAGAGTGAATGCCAAGCAGCCCACGCACTAGGAGATTCCCAACTGATAAAATACAGGTGTCAGCTGATCACATGGATGTCCTCCGCCCGCCCCAGGCTGATTAAAAACCACCCCGGTGTTCCATCTCAGTCCTCTACGTCGAAGTCGCAGGAACATATGATTCTTCCGCAACCCCGACTGCAGCCGGCCCGCCTCAGGTTGGGGGGGAGTGAGGTGTTGGACTCCCCCCGCAACGTCTAAGAGGGGCGCGAGTGTTCCACGCGCGCCAGAAGCCCAAGTCAACGTAGTTGGGAGAGGGCTGGGAAGATAATGATGTAGTACTGTCTACATCTTGTTTCATTGTGTGGCGACACGATCACACTACGGTCCATTTTCATAGACTTACTGAAATAATTTTATCTCAGCTGAGCAATACGCAATTTAAGTTTTTTTTATTATTTACTCGTCTCTTTTTACTAAAAGTTAAGTATAGGTAGGTACTAGACCTTCTGATATTCCCATCGTTAAGCATCTAGCACATAAGCACACGCACATAATGTCAGTTTTAATAATTACCGTCTTCAAATTGCGACGATGTTTTTGCTCCATTCCATTCTTTAACCTGTTTCAAGAGTTTTGGAGCAGTGGTGGCCCAGTGGTAACGGCCGCGACTTACGAATTGTAGGTCGTAGGTTCGAACCCAGACAGGCGCTTTACTTTGTCGTTTGTGTAAATTATTTCATCACCACTGCTCTTAAAACGGTGAAGGAAAACATCGTGAGGAAACCGGCATGTCTTAGAACCAAAAAATCTAAGACATGTGACATCTACCAACCCGCACTGGGCCCACGTGGTGGATTACGGCCCACTCCCAGAGAGGAGGCCTGTGTCCCAGCAGTGGGAACATAATAGGCTTGTTACGTTATGTATGTGTTATATACAGTCGACTACAAAGAGATGTATACCTTTGAAAGTTATAAAAATATGTATCCTTTGATGATGTCATTGTTTGGTACAAGTAGGTATTTGTAGACACGATGTATCTATGACATGTTTCAATATAATGTGTGTATATAGCAAGACGGACACTCTAATATGTACGCTCTGAAACGAATAAATGTGTTCGTCTTTGGTTACAATGATATGAATACTTACTTATTTTCAAATTATACTTATTTTAAACATTTTAACGAAAGACAAATACGTACCTACCTCGCACCATAACAAACTTATCATAGGCCACAAGCTTATCAACCCAGTCGAGCTTTTACTTCAATGGAAAAGCCAGAAGCTGTAAGAACATAGACATCATACCTACTCCACACCACTCAATGTTCAAGGTACGTATTAGCATTATTATTTTCTTTACATATATGTGTTGAACATTGAATGCGCCCAATATTGGAATCTTAATATTCTATGTTCAAAGAAGTAACAATGTTGTTGTTGTTACACATTGTTTGATAAGTAGGCACTGGATAATACAAAATATAGGTAAAGCACCACCAAACCCAAACCTCTTAGTGTAATCCTAACCAACTTACAAAAATCAGTAAAAATGCCTACCCATTTATTAAAGATGTATTCTGTCATAACCGTACCTACCTATAGAATGTGTGTACTGCTATGATAGTCATGAAGTTTTCTAAATATTGAACTATATTTTGGAATTTATTCAGTTTAGAAAAAATGATAGAAACCTAAATATCATTTTTGAAGACCTATCCATAGATACCCCACACGTATGGGTTTAATGGGAAAAAAAATTGAGTCCCAGTTATAAGTATGGGGAACCCCCAAAATTACATTTTTATTTTTGTTTGCAAATCTTAATGCGGTTCACAGAATACATCTACTTACCAAGTTTCAACAGTATAGTTCTTATAGTTTCGGAAAAAAGTGGCTGTGACATACGGACGGACAGACAGACAGACAAACATGACGAATCCATAAGGGTTCCGTTTTTGCCATTTGGATAACCTAAAAACCAGAAAATTAATTTACATATTAAAAAATCTTAGACATATATCTGATATATCAGTTATGTAGACAGTTTACTTTGCAATATGCCAATCTTTGTTAGCATATTGCATTACCATTTGTAGCGGAACCTCTAAAAATTATATGATCATTTTAGAGAGAGCTAAAAGAGCTATACTAAAGTCATTTGCTTTTTCACAATCCTCTATCCTACTTTCCAACTTTACCAACACTGCCAAGTGCTAACGGTCCGACAGTTGTTAATTATCATAACTGTATTAAAAAAAACCTGTTCTTCCCTTAAATCACGATTTCCCAACACAAAATAGACGAGCAACAAATGTTTACCCAACCACCCGCTTAAAACCCGTATCGTAAAATCACTTAACGATCATAAACACAACATTCTTCATTACCCCATATCCATTCTTTAATTTTTGTTATTTAAGCTTATTCTTATTTTATTTTGTCAAGTTATGCATAATTTGTATTATATGGGTGAATTTTTTGCTTGACTTTCCACCTTTTACTTCTGAATTTTGTTAATTAGTAGTAACTGTAAGTACCTACTGCTCTCAAATTGATCATTATGAATTAGTTAAATTAGATTAGAGTCAATATAATTTGCAAGTTTGCCTAGTTCTATGGGTATCTTAATTAATCATTTTTTTTTTTTTAATTTTTCTGTTAATTTTGTTGGTTCTACTTTTACTCAAATCAGCAGAGCAGTGTCATAGAAAAGAGCCGAGAAACCAGCTGAACCCCGCTTCAAGATTCACCGATGAAGCTCGACCTGAATCAACCCTGCTGTGACGTCGTTAAAAGATGCCCTTCCATAGACAAATATTACTCGCCTCTCCACTAATCCCATGCTTACGTTAGGGTGCATACTCCGGCGGGAGCGGGGCGAGCGACCGATGCAGCAACATATCGAGCAGCATCGGTTGCAGCTCCGCGAGGTCCTGGTGGCGGAATGGCGGGTGAGGCTGTCACGCCCTACCGCCGGCCTCAGCACCATCGAGGCGATCCGGCCAGTGCTCGACCGCTGGCTCGGGAGAAGGCACGGCTCCCTGTCGTTTCGGGCGACGCAGGTGCTCTCGGGGCATGGCTGCTTCGGGAAGTACCTGTGTCGCATAAACAGGGAGCCGGACGCTCGGTGTTACCACTGCGTCGACTGCCGGGAGGACACGGCGTGGCATACGCTGGCAGAGTGTGCCGCTTGGGAGGAGCCGCGCCGTGCCCTCATCTCAGAAGTAGGCAGTGACTTGTCGCTGCCGACCGTAGTGAGTTCGATGGTCGGCAGCGCCGAGTCCTGGGACGCGGTGGTTTCCTTCTGCGAAACGGTCATCTCGCAGAAGGAGGCTGCGGAAAGGGAGAGAGAGATCTCGACTCTCGACCCGGCCCGCAGCAGACGCACCGGGCGTCGGAGGAGGGCGGACAACGCCCTCTTCCGGCCCCCCTAAATGGGTCCAGGGACGACGGATTCGGGGACATCCGTCGCCCCCCAACATCAGGACCCGAGAAGGCGGCGCGCGTAGTGTTCCTCGCGCGCCGACCACAGACGTTGCGGGGGGAGTACACCTCACTCCGCCCGCGCGAGACGGGGCCCGCGCAAGCGGGCCGGCACCAGCCGGGGTTGTGGAAGAATAATGTGTTCCCGCGACCCCGGCGTAGGTGTGAGAAGGAACACCGGGGTGGTTTTTAGTCAGTAAGAGTCTGACAGACCCCTCCGCCCGCCCCAGGGCGGAGGACATCCATGAGGATTTTCCACCCCGGGAACAAAAAAAAAAAAAAAAAAAGGGTGCGTACTCCGTAGGCTCATAATCCTTCCTATCCTAAGGGCACGTCTTCCCTACCATTACAGTGCCCCCCGGTGTATTCCTTGGTCTTGGTCGGTCTTTGTAGCTCTATGAAGCATGAGGCTTCAGGGGCTAGTGCAAATCTTGGGGTTCATTCGATTAATCGAGTCTGGTCAAACCACGATGGGGTCGGTGCATTTCATTCATTCATTCATTCATTAGATTGCTGGGCGTTATTTGTCTAGATTATTTCTGATTTTTTTGTAATGTTTGACTTGAAAACTATGGTTTGACCGCTGTGATCAGAAGGGAGATAATTTACAATGGCTCTGTGTAAGTAGTCACAGCAAGAAAAAATATGATCAATGCGTGTAGCAGACTTTGTTGTTATGCGGGTGGGTTTTGAAAACAGACAGTCATCACAGATAATTAGTGATTTTTACCTGTTGCAAGTTTTGCTAGAACATCTTCCATTACAGTAAACGCACACTATAACATGCTTATCTAGCTTATCTATATATCTTTACGAGTCTAAGATTTAATTGACTTTTTAACTACGATTAGTGAACCCCCACGCAGCATAGATTTTCGGTTTAAACAGCTGCCCAAATCATATTTTTTTTTTTTTTTCATTTCAGAATTTTTCGACCAATGTTTTTTCAAAAAATAGTTATATTTGTAATTGTTTGGAAGAACCTTGAATGTTTTGATGACATATTGTCAAGGAATTCTGTTTAGAACCTTTTTTGCACTTAACTATTTGAGAGCAAAAAGACACCTTGTTGTTGGTGGTATCTTACTGTTACTATTGTTACTGGTATCTTCTTTATACTTAACAGATTTTTCACCTGTGTACACGGATGTGTTATGTTTAAATGGTCTTATTAATAAAACAACGTTGACATACATCACATTTATAAAGTTTTTCACATGTGTTGACGATTATGTCTTGTTAAATTACTCTTTCGACTAAAACTACACTGACATACATTACACTTATAAGGTTTTTCACCTGTGTGTTGCCGAAGATGAGTAGTTAAACTATTCTTTTGACTAAAAGTACGCTGACATATATCACACTTATAAGGTTTTTCACCTGTGTGTAGCCGAAGATGAGTTGTTAAACTACTCTTTCGACTAAAAGTACGATGACATTTATCACACATAAAAGGGTTTTCACCAGTGTGTATATGAATATGATTTGTTAAATGACCTTTTTGAGAAAAACTACGTTGACATATATTACACTTATAAGGTTTTTCACCTGTGTGTAGACGAATATGAGTTATTAAATTAATCCTTTGAGTAAAACTACTTTGACATACATCACACTTATAAGGGTTTTCACCAGTGTGTATACGAATATGATCTGTTAAATGATCGTTTTTACTAAAACTACGGTGACATACATTACACTTATAAGGTTTTTCACCTGTGTGTAGACGAATATGAGTTTTTAAATTAAACTTTTGAATAAAACTACGTTGACATACATTACAACTATAAGGTTTTTCACCAATTTGTTTACGAGCAGTTTCTTCTTGAATCTTTATTACTCGATTAAAACTAGGCTGATCGCATCTGGTAGGCTCTTTTAAGCAAGTGTTAGGTTTAGACGTACGTTTTAGAGTTGTCCTGATAACTTTCGAGGCTGACTTTTCCTTATTCGTTTGCTCTGCAGTTATTGCAGCTTCGAGTTTTGTTCTCCGAGTGTCAAGTTTTTGTTTCTTCGCAACGGTTGTCCCTGTGATTATAAATCTGGTAAGTACAATGTTGGAAGAAGATTGACATGCACACGAATCAAATTAATTGCGGTTTGCATTATTCAAACTAAGACCGAAAAGGAGGAATTTCTGATGACATTGAATAATACACTCAATTACCAGAGACATGAAGTACAAAATATTGTACTAATGTACAGTAAGCGCTCAAAAGTGTACTAATGTACAGTAAGCGCTCAAAAGTGTACTAATGTACAGTAAGCGCTTAATAGGCACGTTAAGAGTCGTATTGCTGTGAACTCGCGGTACGACTGTATGAGTTAAAACGACACACACCACAAATATTGCAGTTTTGCACGGCACACACTGACGTATCGTCGCGTACTAGCGTCGCTCTGCACGAAACAAAATTTTATTTCCGTTGCTTTTGTTAGACACGCATCATGCGCATGACCTGACTACATGGCCACATGGCTGACATTATCGCATTGCCAAAAATCGAGTAAATCAAATATGAGCTGGTAGCAGTAGGCGCCAAGCGTTGGACTGAGAAGTCGCCGGCTTAGGTTCTGATCTCATGAGATGCAGCGAAGTTTTATTGACATTTTTTTTTTTGTTAAAAATTCGCAGATTTTTGTTGTTATTGCAATAAAGGGTTTAGAATAAAAATGCATTACAAGTAATAACAAAAATGAAACACATTTATTTTATTTTACATAACGATAACCGCTACGATTGTTTAAAATAACTTCTTCAGCCAAATAGGATGTGCGTTACCATGTCAAGGAACTAAGAAGCAATTTGTTTTGTTTTAACATGTGAGATGTAAAATAAAAATGATAAGTAGATTTATTTCACATTAGACATTAAGCTTCGATCATGAATATCCAAATAAGTGATATTAATAAGTGTTTACGTAGGGCAGTTTCTTTTCATTAAGTATTTCACAATTTATTTGGCTTTTGTGAATATATGTTACATAATGAGGGTAGCTTAAGTATTCATTTTCTTTAAGAAATGAAGATATAAACGGAACCAATTTTTTAAATAAACTAATTTAAATAAACTATTCCAGAACTAAAACGTTCTTGTATATTACGAAATTGTTTGCTGGGCTCCGGCGATGCAACCTTTTTAGCGTGGAGTACACGGCTAAAAGATAGATTTTAATGATGCTTTTAATTAATTAAGCTAAATATCCGGTTCGTATGAAACCATTTGTTTCATATTCATTCACCATGTGAGGGCTTATTTAAATATGCCTTCCACTTCATAAATAAGCGCTCCGACTAGCAAGGATTCCCTCTTCCTCACATCTCTTAACCCACAGACTCATAGTATTTTTGTTGAACAAAAAATTAAATACTATTAGGACATACTAAATAATATAAAAAATACTAAATAATATAAAAAAATAAGAAAATATTTTTTATTTAACATTATGTTTTTAACACTTTACTCATCATTCCCTAATTAAACAAATTATAATTTAAATTTAGTAAAATATGAAATATATAAATAATAACACTCACACTTGTCCGGTTTCAATGTGTACAGTATGGAGACCACATATATGCAATAAATTAAACCACATATTTGCTTTCGCCTTTGCTGACGATACACAAAAAATTAACGAAATCGGTCCAGTAATTAGGTCAAAAAGTGGATTTTTAACTTTGAGCAGTTTTGAACACTCTGTAGAATTGGATCACTAGGTCAATGATTCAATGAACTTGAATCCTTGAACCTTGAAAAGCGACGTTGCCACGAAGTGCAAACTCTGTTACCTATTCTACTTATTTGCCTAAAATGTAAAATAGGTACACTTCAACGACAGGCTGGAATTTATTGGAGTCCGCCTTTGTACTTTTTTGTAATAAATAAATAAATATAACATGTGTGATACATTTATTTATTTATTTGAGTCGCGTTTTCGATTCGCCCCAGTGTGTACGAGCCTAAGCAATAACAGCCGCACGGATCTATTGATAAGGTTAAACTACGCTTGCCGCTTTTGGTCCGTGGACGTGAGACGTCCACGTGGACGGAGGGATCTTTACATACCAAGACCCCTCCGTGCCTCGGAAAGCACGTTACGCTGTTTGTCCCAGCTGTCATTCGTGGATCTTTGACAGACTTTACGGTTCGTAGAAGCCTGAAAGTCTGACAACCAGTCTTACCTAGGTTTATCGTATTACCCTGGAACTGAGCTTGTAGAGGTCAGATAGGTATAATTGTAGGCTGGTTTTTAAATTTTATGTTATCGTTGGTTATTTTGGTACATTGGTACTTGAAATTTCCTAGTTATGAGGCGCTTAGACATAAGTTTGCAATGTACAAATTTTAAAGTGACAGTGTACCTTTCTCATTGTTGAAAAGCCGATTAATAATAAATAAATAAAACCTATCACTGGAACGCACATTCCCTGTGGGTGTACTAGCACGTCCGCAAGGGGAATACCCTGCCGACATACGAGCCGAAAAAGGAAGCCGCAAAAAGACATTTTGCGCCTTCCTTTGTCGGCTTTTCCAGAGAGGCGGCACAAGGCAGCGGCGGCATTCTTCAAATAACACGGGCACGTGCGCGCGCGCTTTCTTCTTAAGGTAGGACACCTGTTATCGACCATTAGTTTATTTTATTGGCAATGATCGATAAACATAGATTAAGCTGTTTCGCTTTAAATGCTTTGTGCATGGTGTTTTAAGGATTATCGGGCTGTTATGATAATTATAAAAACACTATGTCCACAAGTATTTAAAGGTAAACAGCTTTTTTGTTTAAGGGTGTTCTGATTAAATATTTTCAAGTGCATTTAGAGATAATTTATTGTTTTAACATGTTACGTATAGGATGCAACCTATTAAAAAGTCTTTTTTAAATAGAGTATCCAATCAATAATTTGTGTATGAAAAATCATAAATAGGTAATTACTTGTATTCTAATGCCTTGTTTAGGTAGTAGGTAAGTAAGTGTAAATAAGTATCGATACACGATAATTGTGCCGTTTGCCCTATTTATGACTTTATTGTTTTACTATTTTGGACCTTTCGCTTCATTGTTAGTTCACCGCGAATCTTCCGAGATAGTGCGTGTGCTTTTCGCTACTTCAGTATTCTAGTACACATTCAAATTAAAAAAATTGTTTTTAAGTGAAATGTACACTAAGTAGTTGCTACTTGACTTTGTGTGTGTAAATTGTGTTTTAAGTTTATTTTAATTATTTTTTACGGTGAATTGGACACTAATTCTGCATTAACTGTACGTACTTGTCGTGAGCGATACGGCGCAACTCGCGTCTGACCTTTTAGCGTCCGGACAATTCTAGGAGCTGTCCAAAGAATGAGGGAAAATCGGCACATAGTGCCCAACACTCAAGGAGTTGCTCCGCGTCACGTCCCCTCCTCTTTAGAACAACGAGTCTTTTCAAACGGAACCCAACCTGCAGTCTAAGACAAGCTGGGCGTTTATTTAGAGTGACCTATAAATACATCGAGTTCTAAAAACGAACAAACTACATCCTTATAAATATGCAAAATTGCATTCGCTGCTGCCTCGTGATAAGCCGATTAGAAAGTTTTACTGCCACTGGGTACTGGAAAAAATGTCTCAAGACCAACGTTTCCTTTCAGATGAAAGCACGTTTACTCGAAACAGCTTATGGTACCGAAAAACCATGCGTCACTGGATCCAGAGAAATCCCCATGTATTTAGGGCATCAGCTCACCAATACCGCTTTTCCGTGAATGTTTGGGCAGGCATTCACGGAGATCAAATAATCGGCCCTGTTTTTATCAAAGGAAACTTGAATGCACAAAAGTTTCTAGATCTTCTTAACGGCTCAATTACAGAATATTTAGAAGAATTGTCTATGGAAGCATACAGGCGGGTATGGTTCCAGTTAGATGGAGCTCCTCCACACTCCGTACTCCTCGCGAGAGAGCGGCTTAACACCATGTTCGGCGAACAATGGATTGGGCGCTATAGCCCCCGCAGGTGGCCAGCTAGGTCGCCCGACCTCACTCCTCTCGACTTCTTTTTATGAGGTTTTATTAAAAATAAAGTTTACTCGCGGATCTCTGAAACCGAAGATGAATTGCGCAATCGAATTGTCGCCGCCTTTAACAAATTAAAAGCTAAGGCTCTGGATCCTGAACGCAATTTATTAAGCAGGCTTATGGACAACATTGTGCGGCGATGTAACTTGTGCATTCAACAAAGTGGTGGACATTTTCAACATTTCAAAATTTAGGTTTCCGTTAATTTTGGTACTAATGTGCAATATGGAATTTATTACGTTCAATTTAGTTATCACGAAATAAAAACTAGGCGGTGAAAATGAACTTAGTGAGTTTTTTTTCGTCGGCTATTGTCAAACGGATCAAAGCTAGCGCCGACAATACCTAAAGCCGCCATGCCGCTCGCGCCCGCTTGTATTGTTGCCGCTCTTCCAAGGGATCAAGGTACGTTGTCTAAACAGAGTGTTTAGGTACTTTTACTGAATTTATTTTGAATTTTTTTTTGTTTGAAAATTTTACTTTTTTAATTTACGTTTTTTTTTGTTATATTTAATTTTGCTATTCTTCTATGGACTGGTATTACTTGTATGCACCACTTATATGCAATAAATGAAACCATTTATTGCATATAAGTGGTCTCCATACGTATAAGTGATATCACATAATTTACCTCCACTTTTACGCAGCGCAATAATATTTGCCAATGCTTCAATATTTACATTTCACAGAATTTTGGAAATTATAACCACAACACCCCTAATTAACAGATTTAAACATTCGTCACTAACCAACAAAGTTCTATTGGGTGAAGAGTCGTAACGAATTGCATCTACCTCACAGAAATCAAAATAGTTTACTCAGTTTTCTGTGGTCTACCTACAAATTTTTATTATTTATGTAAACAAGATGAAAGACAAGTATCGAATGATTATCGAAACTCTTCAAGTTATTTCACTGAAACTAACAAAACTTGTTCATTTTAGGTGTTATTAAGAACATATCAAAAAACTATACACAGATATTTTTTGAAAATAGCGTATAACTTAATCCGCAGTGAGATTCGAACTCAGGGCTCGCCATAATCGCTTCTACCCAAGCACGGTAGCTAGCATGCCATATGTTAAGTTAGTTGAAATTGTGAACTACTATCAATTACAGACAAACAAAAGCTTATAGCAGAAGGTCGTTAGTGAAACCGAAGCGTCAATCTATTGCATTGTGAGATTGCATATGGACTATGAGCGCTACTGTACAAACGACGTACGACGGTCTGTTACAAAACCATATTTTCTAAGTTTAAACAAACCTTGTCCAAGTGAATTATTAACGCATTCATCTGTATTTAGAAGGCTTCAACTTTAATCTCACGAAAAAATTGCAATTTAATCATATAATAATAATAAAACCACCGTATATCTACGTTGAAGTCGTGGTGGGGCTTGCGTGCTCGTATAACATAACAAAAATTATTTGACGTAAAAAAAAGCCTTAGGTCTGTTCCGGTAGAGTTATCTTTGGCGAGACAGATTTAGGGTGAGGAGCCAGACTAACAGAGATACAATCCAAGCCAAGGTCGCACATGCCGCGGGCTTCATGGTTAGGGGAGAGCACTAGTCGTTAGTGTGCCAACTCCGGATAAGCGGGGAACGCCAGTTTTATTCACCCTTACTACAGTGAAGCAGGTGCAGTAGTGGTGCAGGGCTCTGCTTTACTTGACTTTAAAGTCCCTAACTACTCGTGGGAACAACATGAATACTTATAGAAAAACAAAAAAAAAACAACATCAGGTGAATCTGCCTCCATTAAATGAAGAAACTTCATAATTCTCTTCGTCATCTGCCTCATCTCTTTTTCCATCAATTCAATCATCATCACAATCTTTCTACGTCTGTCCGTCGCCAGCATTATTATCAATCAGCGTTCAGTCAGCGGATATTATACAGGAGACGAATTTTGTCGACCAGCGTCGAGCCATAATTCAAAGTAAATTATTACCACAGGTCACATTAGATCAGATTTATGAGGAAGTCAGAGCCAAACTATAAATGGTACACACTCGAATACAGAAACACTCAACACAATCTCATACACAAACCGGCCAGCGCATGAAATGGACTAACGAATACAATGAAACAATTATTAAAAAATATTATACTGCCACAAAATTGGAAACAGATAAAACAGTCTTTAGAAAATATTTACATGAGGAAGTCAAAAATGTATATCCTCAATTAACACATATAACCGATCATATTATCCGATCAAGTAAGAGCGATTTTAAATAACACTTACTTATAAAATACTTATCACACGGAGTTACTTATATGATAACTAAAGACACGAATGACTTGTTTACAAACCTTTTACAAAATCTTAATAGCCTGCGTAAGTGAAGTAGTATACGTGAGAATGTAGCAATAAGAGATCTTAGCAACACTTTCTTTCATTCTATGATCAGTGTCGATGTTGTGTCTATGACACTGATACTCTTTTTTTTTCTTTGGGTGGGAAATCATCAAATGACTCCCGCTCTGGGTGGAGCGGGAGGACGTGTCAGACTTTTACTGACTAAAACCCACCCGTGTTCCTTCAATTGCCAGTGCCAGGGCCACGGTTACTCTTTCGAATAACCTGCAACCATGAGGCGTTGGCCCTATCGGACCCCGTCATTTTGTGCTGACAACACTTTGAGGCGCGCGAGGAACACGACGCGCCGTCGACCGGGGCCTGGTCCCTACCGAACAGCGAGCTATCCATTGCTCGCCGTCCGCTAGCCCGCGCCTACGGTGGCCGGGAGTCTGCTTGCGATTCGCTACGCCCAGGGCGTCTTCTGCGGCGACTAGGGGCGTGAGGGCGCAAGGCTCTCCCTCACGCGCTCCGCCTCCTCCTTCTGCTTCGCAGAAGTAGGTGACGGCTTTCCATTCCCTCTCGCTCCGTACCATGGCCTGGACCATGGCCAGACGCGAGAGATCGCCGCCGCCGATCGCCTCCGCAAGGACACTGCGGTGCTCCGACCAAGCTGGGCAGACCTCCACCATATGCACCACCGTGTCCTCCGGGCGATCCACACAATGGTGACACCCGGGCGTTTCCTTCCGCCTTTTTCGAAACAGGAACCTCCCGAAACAACCGTGTCCGACGAGGACCTGTGTCAGGCGGAAGGTGAAGACGCCGTGGCGCCTCTCCAACCACTTCTCAAAGAGGGGACTTACCGCCGCTATTGTGGCGTGCCCAATGACACTGATACTCTGGATGTGTAATTGCGAACGCTAATTGTTTTAATTCTGCAAGTTATATTGTTCTTTCCAAAATATCTTCCTCATTCCAAGACTGAATAACAGGTTATGGGCCCAGTGCTCTGGACACAGACATAGAGGAGAAAACTGCAGATTGAGAGAGATTGAGTTTACCTGTGGAGCCGGTGTAAAAACGGCAGAGCGGAAGTGCGGTCAGACTACGCACTGGAGTTGTGCGATTGTTACTAGCGGAGTCTGGAGGTGGTCGTACGGAGACTGGTACGGCATCAGGCTCGAGCAGGGTGAAAATTGACACGCGTTAAAGATGGATTCCACAGTATCAGCAGCTATCAAGCTGAAAGGGCGGAAAAATGAGAGCGTCTGGAAATTCCAAGTTTCAGTCATATTTAGAGGGGCTGACTTGTTCACAGTAGTGAATGGCGAGGAAAAACAAGCCGACAATGCAAAGACTTGGACGTCAAAAGATGCAAGGGCACAAAGTATCATTGTGTCCAGGCTGAGTGAATCAGCAATGGTCCATGTGATGACCATGACCCTGACCACCAATACGAGACGGCGGAGGCAATGTGGAAAAAGCTCAATAGTGTTTATGTAGCGAGTTCAGCAACAATCACCTTGATGCTACAACAACGGTTCTTTCAATACAAGACAAGCTGGTGAGGCGGGATCAGAGAAGTTCCTTATCACTAGAGTGCTGATGTCGTTACCAGACAGTACCAGAAGTGTGTACTAACATAAACAGATTTGTTATTTTGGGACACGGTCGGCGTTTGCGCGTACTTGGCGTTGGTGAAATCAAACTACAAATATACGATGGGGATTGCTATGCTAAATCGACACTATAAAATGTGCTACATATGCCAGATATGACAACTTGTCAGCGGAATTATGGGCTGAGGCAGTGAACACTGCGATTTATGTTTTGAATAGGACAACCAAAAGTAGTAAAGAAGGTCAGTCACCCTACGAAACTTTTAATAAACGTAAATTTAATTTGATGTGCAAACTCTGTGTGGAATATTCGGACAGGAGGCATATGCCCACATCCCAAAAGAAAAGAGGTTTAAGTGGGATGTCAAGGGAGATAAGGCAATATTTGTTGGATATGATGATTCTAAAGGATACAGTCTTTATTATGAAGACAAAGGAAGTACATACCAAGAGAGATATTATATTCTTAGATCAGATGAGTAATAAAGAACAGGAATCAACAAATGTACAGGAAATGGAGAGTGTGATTCTACTGGATATGCCACAGGAGAATGATGAACAAGACAAAGGTAAATACTTTGAGTTTTAAAGACATATATCATTTCGTTACTTCACCGAAACCTGCCCCTGATTTGAGTATTTCTCAGAAATCTAAATCACATAGTAGGCATTTTAGTCGATCAGCGTACAAGACTCATTGGATTGTAGGGTGCTGGTGTTGAGTCCAGCGGATCAGCTGTACAACAATAAGACACGGTCTCGTTTCTATCAACGCAGACGGGAGCGTCGCCTACAATGACGTAGCCAAGAACAGTTTCCAAAGCGAGAGGCGAAAGACGCGGGGACTGTCATTACCTTATGCGATAAAAGCAAATGCGGGAAAAGTGATGCACCGATCAGTAAATGAACCGGGCCCGGCGAAGAGTAAGTATCGTCAGCCAACGGCAAATTAATAAAATTCGACAGATGTGAAGCATTAACCGCGACGGTCGGTAAATGTTCGGTTATTTTATCGACTACGAACGACTCGTTATTGTAATTAACATTACGATCAAAACGAGAATAAAACTTCAACTTTACGGAACCCTGAATAGGTTTGCTCGCACCACCTAAACTAAACCCCTTACTACTGAACAACCAGATTTAGTTTTTACATTTAAACTTAAACGTCGACAAAAGTCGATAGTAATAAAGTTACTTTGAGAAGCTCTATCTAACAAGGCACGCACACTATGTTCACAACCACGATCGTCTCTAACAATAACAAGCGCAGTGGCGATTAGTACAGTGGTAGCCGTGCTATCTGGTAACGCGCAAAGGGATCCGTCGTCAGTGCGAGCGGAGCGAGCGGACGCAGTAGTCGCGTCACTATTTTCTGCAGAAGGCGAAGGGGCCTCGGCCGCGGCAACGAGCGCGCGCGGTGCAAGCGAGCCATTTACAACTTCCCTGCCAGTGGCGCTGTGACGTTGAGCAGTGCGCACGCGTTTTTGCCTCTCGTTGCGAGTGCATAAACTTTTTACGCGTATTTACGAAATATTTTTTGTGAAATGCAAGGTGACTCAAGTGGTGAAGATCTGAGTGATTCAGAAATTTTAGATAAATGAGATTAATAAGATGGATGAGGTAATGTTGATGACGTAACTGTACGAATGGCAGAGAAGAGAAAGGAACGAGAAGATGACAATAGTGAAGATGACTTTATTAGTGTAACTAGAAATAAACCTAAACGTTTGATAAGAAGTAACTCGGTGGACAAAAGCAACAATCAAGGAAAAAATAAGGAAGATAGTGGCACATCTGAAACCGTGGCTACTCATGAGGTTTGTGTAACTTTGTTGGAGAATTTACCGAAACCAATAAATAGCTTTTGCTGAATTACTTCGTTGCGAGAACATTAAGGATATCGCCTCTCGCTTTGGAAACTGTTCTTGGCTACGTCATTTTAGGCGACGCTCCCGTCTGCGTTGATAGAAACGAGACCGTGTCTTATTGTTGTACAGCTGATCCGTTGGACTCAACAGCAGCAGCCTACAATCCAATGAGTCTTGTACGCTGATCGACTAAAATGCCTACTATGTGATTTAGATTTCTGAGAAATACTCAAATCAGGGGTGGGTTTCGGTGAAGTAACGAAATTATATTTATCTTTAAAACTCAAAGTATTTACCTTTCCGAGTAACGACTGCACACACTTTAATCCTTCACAAGGAATAATTGCATGCGTTTCCGAATTCATTTTAATGATAATAAACATTTTTCACCACTTCAAAACAAAGGTAGTCGCAGCAACATCTAACCACAGCACTTAAACTTCACAGAAAACGAAAATTAATAACAAACGTCATAATTATGGAATAAAGAAAACAGCACTAATCACACACTGACTCATTCCTAGTAAATATTTTAGGAAAATCATATATTTTTACAATGTTTGTAAATATGTGAGCACAATGTACCTATGACGTGATTAATTTATCTGCCTTTGCTTTATTTTCAATTATTTTTACCAATTGTGGTATAGTATTTATATTCTTGGTACATCGTTTTCACATATAAAAATATAATTAAAGTATACAAAATATTGTAAAACATATTGAAAGAGTAACGGTGGAGTTTCTTGCCCCTTCTTCTCCATACGAAACTACCTTTTGGAAGGGGCGCCTAGAATCAGTTCTATTTCTTCCATTTAGGCAATGCCCATTTGCGTAAAGTTTATATTTTTAATACAAACTGAATTTTGAAAAATAAAACAATCTGTGTCAATTAAAAAAAAAAACTCGCACCTTTGGCCGTGTCATGGCGTATGTCAAAAAATTCTAAATAATATACGGATTAATCTCCTGAAAAAAAATAACTGCCACTTGGGTGAGAGCGGAGATATGATGATTTTCCTTCCCAACACCATAAAAAATTTTCAAGAAACAATGCTATTAGTGCTATTTTCTATATTATTCCATAATTATGATATATTTAGGCATGTAGTTGGTCTTTCAAATCATATTCAAGCATAAAAGTCAACACTTGAAACATTAACAGCCTTATTTATAAAAATCTCGCTAACCATTTGTTAGCCGCTGCTTAGCTAACCAATTAGTTAGCTCTAAATCAATGCTTAACTTGTCTTTATTTATAAACGCTAGTTAGCGGGTGATTAGTAGAGAAACGGAATAGAGGTGAAATTATGTATTCAGCACAGATTATAATCAAAATAGTCGACTACAAAACAGAATTTCAAGAATAAAGTTGTCAAACCCACGATTTTTGTATCTGTCGTGACTTTAACAGACGTATGTCAAAAATTACATCCGAAAATTTTAATTTGTATATAATTATTTATTACGTTATTTCATTGTATTTGACATGGTAGCATTGACAATAATTAGCTCCAATAATTGGAGTAAACTGGAAAAGGTATTTATCCCTGAATTTATATACACTTACTAATATAAACTGACCAAATGAATGTAAAACTGATGTAGCCGATGATAGCTATGTTTTTTTCATGTCCTAGCTTGAATATACTCTTTTGGAAATGTATGTAGGTACTTGTGTCTATTATATATTACTTCCTAATTCCTATCGCTGTTGCAACAGGGTTTCAGTGTCTTTTAATAACAATTATTATACTTGTTTACAGGTACAAGTTTGACTGCTGCTATGAAAGCCACTATTAGCACCTAGCACCAATACTATTCAACCGCAAAGACGGGGAGGAAGGAGACCATTAGGGCTGAGGCTACGTGGAATTGATGAGAAATGAGAGTGACATGAGAAAAGAATGGCACAGTCCATGTCTTTGTAAGAAGAATATTGGAAATCAAAAATAGGGAATTTATAACAAAAATGTTACTTCATTAAATATCAAAATAAATAGTTTATACAAAATGTCTCTTGTTATTTGTGTGGTACGTGGCTATTCTTATAGTTTATGGCCTTAGAACTGGTGTCATAAGATTAAGGGCGCATGGGATAACACATTGGATAATAACTATCTCCAATGAGCTTCCTCACAAACTCATACTCTTCAAACCTCATGAATGAATTCAAAACTCATACTCTTCAAACCTACTGAGCCTACTCCTGTTTGAGTTTTCCCTATAAATCCTTTCATCATGTGTACTTCGAATGAAAAAAAAGTAATGTAGGTAATCATTCTCGTAACGGATTTTAACGAGCTTTGTAGGTCTTCCTTGGTCTACTTCCCGCTGGCGTTTAAAAAATATTTAATTTTTTTCTGCGTCGTTCTGAAAGGTCGTAAAAGATTGTCGAATTCCATATTTACTAAGGCACAGCTCGATAGGAACAAAATAACCTCGAGGCAAACAATAATCCTATTGAATCGATCAGCTGACTCAAATAAAAACCGCCATACTGCCTCTTAGCATCCTCTTAACAAGCTACCGATGGTGTTTAAATTTGACAGCTACTAATCAATTGGTTTGCGAACTCTTAGCGCTAAACAACGTTTATGAATAAGAATTTCGCTAAACATTTGCTTAGCAATTGATTAAAATTTAAGACACGTTTATGAATAAGACTGTAAGATTATAAGTCTATGAAAGCCAGAATCCAGCCCATAGTGTGGCGGTGACACGTGACAGTAATTGTGTAACTATGAGGGTCAGCTGACGAGCGTTTTCCCTTATGTACCTATGCGTATCATGCGACACTAAAGGTTAAGTGTCATGCGGATTAGCTCCCACACGCGAAATATACACAATAGATGGCATCCGTGATTGTACTAATTATTCTTGTCTGAGCAACTGGCAGCAAGTTTGTCATGCTCCCTAGTTGTCACTAAAGGCGGTAGCGTGGGGGTAATGGCTGATCTTAGCGTTATGTTCGTGAATGAGTGCTGCATATGGTGACTGGTTGTCAGCCTGGCCATGTTTCTGTTTTTGTTGAAATAAATGTTTATTGATTTAACTTTTATACGATCAATGGTCCTGGTTTATAATTTGTGACTTCGGAGATACAGTGCTTATGGATAGAGTTCAACACATTACATTACACATGTATGCGGGTAACCTCTTCAGGTAACGCTAACCACTTCCTATAAGGGGAGACATAGGCCTGTTTGCTTACATTTAGATTAACTAACTAAGACTTACTTTTTGTCTCCCTGGCTCTTCGTTTCTTCTTAGATACTACTTGTTCTTCTTCCACTTCAGTTTTAAGTTCCATTAAAGGTACACCATCTTCCAAATCTGCCACAGAATGGTGTGGAGGCATGGTGTTTAAAGTTTCCAGTTCCAGCTCTGTAAGTATACAAAAACTATCAAGTGTATTACTGTTATATTATGAATATAAAATTAATAGATTATGTCTCAAATTGTTAGGTACTTTTATTCTAGAAACATACCATCACTTTGATGTTCCTCCTTTGGCTCAATAATGTCATCTAGTTCCTCACAAAGAGCTGGTAACTCTGCCTTGATAGCAATGCTTTCTGTTTGACATTCATCCACTATACTTATGCACTCTATTGGAGACTTAATCAAACCACTTAACCCTTGAACCTCTAAGTGGTTTTGGTTAACTAAAGAATTGGGCTGTAAAAAGATGATTCTAGTATTAGGAAAACATGCTGGTGACCATAGTCTCACAAGCACAAACCATTCTGCATTATACTAAAATCACAAAAAAGACCCACAAGTGATGATAGGGTAGGTCGAATGTTCCTTAGGATTGGCCATGCTACCAACCTCACTGACCACTGCACAAGCTATTGTCACAGAGCTTGTGCAGACATGTGAGGAGACCATTATCAAATTTCCCCATACAAGATTCATTTAGAAGTTGTAGCACCATAATATGCAGTATTAAGCAAAAAAATATCATGATTCAACACTTGATGTTATGAAAGGAATCCCTTCCACATTACACTGAAATTATAAATTCTGAGAGTAAATGGCTGTTGAAGCCTCACCTCATAATCTTCATTCATCATCTGAGCAAACAGCTCCTCCGCTTTCAAACATTGTTTCAGTAATCGGTAGCAATGCTTTAGTTTGGTGCAGCAAAAGAAACAAACAAGAATCGGTCTACTGTCTTCAGTAACAAACTGCAAGAAAATTTGTTCATCACACTATTTTGTTTTTAAGACAAATATTCATAGGTATCATTAATGCTGTCTGGGCGTATCGTACAGACAAGGGATTTTGCTCAAGGCAGATAGGCAAGATACACTTAATAGTTTTAAGTCACGAAATTTTCCTTCACCAATGACAGTGATTTAAATTTTCCCTTAAGACGACCCTCGGACCAAAAGTCGGAGAGGCGAAAATACCTAATAGTTAATTCACTTTATTCATATTAAACATATCAACTTACTGGAATATCAGTCAGCCTCTCATATAGTTCGTGCAAGTTCCTGTTGACCACCATAAGCATGCAAACACTTTCTGCTAAACATAACCTACACATCGGCAGCTTCTCCATCTTTAAACACAAAATGTATTACTTATGTTAGGTATTTAGTTCAACTTTACCCATATTATTGTAAAAAATCAAAGTTAAGTTGCGTAAAAATAAAGAGGCTTGTACATTATTAATACGACTTATTGTATCTCTCGAAGTTAGTCCAGATAATCAATGTTATTCATAGGAATTAGTTTAATTAGTCCATATGCACCATCATCCACTTATTCGTATACAGCCCGTATATAACCAGTACACAGTTGGTTCAAGTTCATGTTTTCTTCGCTTAATCTTCACAACAATGAACAAATCAACAAAGCACCAGCACGACGTTGAACTTTATTTTTTATTTTTTTCCTTGTATCTGTCAGTCTACCTATTCTGCCAGCGTCGTGTGGTGACGGCAGAGCAACAAGGTGAGCCGTCGAAAGGAGAAACCCAAACTCCATAGAAACTTGGGCCTGGCGTTACAGGGCTGCAATTTGGCCATAAATTAGAGCATTTAGGAAAGTTTCACGAGCCGAATTTTCACGTCTTCCAACAATGGCCAAATTGGTAAAATCAGACAATGTTTACATTAATAGGTTATTTTTATTATTTGACTTATTTAAATAAAAAAATGATATTTTTGAGGATTTGTGGCCTACGTACCTAAATCTGGAACGCTTATGTGATTTGCAGCAGCGCCTGCAGCCTATTTCAATCACGTTTCAGGTACATAAGAGTTCTTAGGGGGTGACTTCACATTTATCTGATTGATCTTACCGAAATCCTCAGCTGAAAACTATATGTTTATTACACAAGGCTTACTAACATCTCTACTGGATTGCATTTGTTAATATTGTATCTACTAGCGGATTTGATGCGATCTCAGATTAATGTAATCTGAGATTGCAATAATATATCCAAATAAAAATAAACACTTTATTGTGATAAATCGTTTTATTAATCACCTTCACTAAGATTATCATAACACACAGTAACTAGAAATTGTGCAGGAGGCAACTGACTACCTTGGTGCTGAGCCCAACCAAGATACCATATTATGCTCAAGGTGTGGGCACAGCAACCAACTGTTTTTGTGCCAACAATACATGTACAATAATATTGGATTAAAGCATCTCAGGTCCTAAGTTTAATTAAATAAGCAGCTAATCCAGTAGATCCCCTTTTAATGCTTCAAATCTGTCTGAATTGCTCTTTGTTAAATATAGACTCAACATTTTCAAAACCCAAAAAAATCACAATCTGACTCTTTTAATGAAAACATGTCTAAATGTGTTATAATCACTTAGAAATTCCCATGCATGTTATTTGGCGAAATTGGCGATTATTGGGAGGTACATACAAGATATAGATTTTAAGTAACTGTTTTCGCATTCTATTTGTTATGCGGTTACTTTCAGGTCTTCGACATCCTTCCATGAAACATCTACTTTCAGTTTCAATAGCTCTATAGTAATTGCCCTTGGTGCGAGGTTCTTCTAATTAAGGAATGTCCTGACTATTTGAATCATTGATAGCTGAAGATGCACCAGATGTTGAGGGGCCTGAATGGAAATGCCAGCTTGCTCTATTGGCTCACACCCAACAAGAGTGACAGACAACAATTGAAGCAACCACCTGAAAATAATTTATATCTATTAAAGGGTGCCTTTACAACAGAGATGTGTGATGTTATAGCCCACTTTGAAAAGGACTGATATAAAGAAATCCTGCAAATGAGAAATCTTGATAAAATCTTTCTTATTCAATTCAATGTTTTAGCATACCAAATAACAATTTTAAAGCCCTTGTTCTCAAAACTAAAGAATGTCATTAAAAATCTTGAATAAAACTAATATGCTAACCATGCGTGGTAGGATCCATTCTCTTATAACTTCGTGAATTCTGCGTTCTTGCACAATACCAGTCCTAAGCTGATCACAATGAATTCTTCTCCGAAGAGAACGTCCACAGTGAATACACACTAGTTGGTGTCCGTTAACTCTTTTCTGGTCTATTTCCATCAAGATATACAGCATTGGCATGATTCCAGCAAGCTTGGCACATAAAGTAATTTTCATTTACCTGAAACAAACATTAACCATTTCACTAGTAGTTCTAGCATTAGCTTTTAGCTATAAACATCTGAGTGGCACATTTTGGTAAACATATGCAGCATTTATTACATTCCCACTGCAGGGACACACGACTCATCTCTGAGAAAGAGAATAGGCCGTAATTACCAATGCAGATCAGTGCAGATTGATGATGTCACATGTTTCATAACACTATTTAGTTTGATTACATTAATTAATTACATGGTACAAAAATGTTACGATACAGAAATATTCGATACTAACCGTTTGAGGCTCGACCCATTCATGTACAATAAAATTGAAATAATCATTTCATCTTCCAATCTTCGCCTTCCTATTGGATTGCAGCAGTCCATTGCTAATTCGCAATTAAATGCACAGACTCATGTTATCGTTACAAAACAGCAATACACAGATCCGGTTTTCCAGCAAAGGTCAGCATGGCTGGCAAGGTACCTACGGTTTCCAATGTTTGAGGGACAGAACAGACAAAAGGCAATCAATTTTGGAGTCCAGTATTCGAGCAAAGGTCTTATAAAATAAAATTCCCGAGAAATACAAATAACTACACTTGCGCAAAAAATAAAAAAGCCAGAATATCATTGCAACCATGACACTTGACTGACGAATGATTTTGACATTTGCCGTTCACTAGTGTAATCCGTGGTGCAATCGATTTTTTCGATTATTTTTTCCAAAAGATGATTTTTAATGGTGCTTACGTTAAAAATCTAGCAGTTTCCACATTTTTTATTCTGATGATTTTAGTATCTAAAAAACAATTATACTAAAACAATGGAGTATTATTTAACTTATTTGTAAAAGTATCGATTTGCACTAAATCGATCATTGATATAATGCTAGCGTTTATGAAGCTAGTGACGTATAATGAAAAAAGTGCTGTCACAGTTTACAAAGGTTGTTTAAAAACATAAAATAGAAATCTACATATTTTCTAAACTTGGCCATTGTAAATGAGGCTGATATTTAAACGGGTTAATTAAGCAAAATAGACGATTTTTTTGGTACATATCTCATTCGTGTAACGGTTAGGCCCAGAAACGGGTTTCTCCTTTGTACTTCGTGGTAGTTCTAGTTAAAATATGTTATTATCTGAAAGGACAAGACAATTTTTACTAGTAAATATAGAATATATACTTATATATCACCACCACTCTACATATATACATATATATAAATAAAGTTATTACATATTACCTACTACACACTAAACTACATTTTGATATCATTGACATTTAAAAAATTTGATAAAACTTAGATTAGTTTAGGAGAAAAGTTAGTCAAGAGGGAATGGGTGTTAGTAGGAAGGGGGATTTTAATTTTGGTAAGCTTATGGTACAAGTCAAAGGATTGTGAGTTCAAAGGACATGAAAAAAATTTATGGTCCACAGTTCCATCATCGAGACCGCATTCGCACAAGGAGCTGTCTCGAACACGGATCTTATTTAGAAATACTGGACTGCAACAGTGACCAAGTCTCAGTCTACACAAGGTTGTAACAGTTCTTCTAGACAATTTTGGACATTTAAAAAACCAGGGTTTCCGCCGGATGGTGGGTTGAATACTGGCGTAGTACGCCCCCTTGAGTTTCGAGCTTACTTGCCACACTTCTGACCACGAGCTATACAATTTATGTTTGGTGTCAGTCCGTAAGTCGTTGCCACCAATACCCGAATGACTGGGAACCCAAGCTAATTCAATGTTTAAACCGTTTTTCGAACAAGTGAATAATAAATTAAGAATATCAATAATGATTTTGCTGTGTATTTTAGATTTAAGTTGGTTTTGAGCTAAAGCTTGAATGCTACTGCGAGAAGCTGAGAAAATGACAGAATTTTGAATATTATGGGTTGAAATAAAATTGATGGCTTCTAGGATACCGATGCATTCCCCTGTAAATACAGAGGCCTCTGGTGGACATTGGAGTAAAAGAGCAATTTTTGAATTTTGAAAATATGTCAAAACACCGGTACATCCTGATGAAGACAATTTGGATGCGTCCGTGTAAAACAAATTCCAACCATCCCAGTATCTTTTAATGGTCCGGTCGAAGTCGCCTTTTACGTCCTGGGAATTTTTGGAGATAACAAGTCCCAAAACGACCTTTGGCCTGAAATGGGCCACCTCATAAGCGGAAGAAAAGACCGTAAGGGTGGGGTATTGACAAACAGGTGAGGAGAGGTGTTTAAGCTCTCCGTACCTATTCATCAATGGAATAGATTTATGCTTCCAGTAGGAAGACGTGTTAAGAGAGAGGTAGGTTTGTTCTAAAATGGGGAGTAACGGATGGGACGAAAGGGAGAAAACTTTTGACAGGAAACGATCCGCTAAGTATTGTCTACGAAGGTTAAGAGGAGGTTCAGCACATTCTACCTGGAGAGCGTTTATTGGGGAGGATTTCATAGCACCAGTAACTGCCCTCAGACATTTAGTCTGGACAGAATCCAGTCTACGCAGAGCTTCTTTGTTACATGGTTCAATTAAGTAACTGCAGTAGTCAAGCACGCTTCTGACCAGCGCATTGTAGATTAGTTTTAAGGTGTATGGGTGAGCTCCCCACCAGACACCTGCCAAAGCCTTAAGGACCGAGACCGAGCGCTCACATTTTTTTACCGTATTACCAATGTGGTCCACTCCCGACAATTTGGAATCAAGGGTAACCCCCAGGAACCTAGCCTTCTCCTCGATTGGGATAGTTTGACCGTCAATATTAATATCGACTTGGGGGATAAGGCGTCTGCGAGTGAAGAAAACTGCTGAACGAACTTTTTGGAGCACTTAAAGATAACCCGTGATCTAAAAGCCATTGGTTTAGCGAGGACTAAGATATATTAATGGACTGGGCGGCATCTTGTATAGAAGTGTCACAGACCAACAAAGCAATATCGTCAGCATACTGGAGAATATTACAATTAAAGTTTAAGCAAGAAGGAAGATCAGAAGTATATACGAGTATGTTATATAAAGGGGGACTAAGGACGGATCCCTGTGGTAGACATCTCCAAACCGACCTCGGCTCAGAGTTTTCCCCGGGAATCCTGAGTTGAACTCTACGATCTACAAAAATGCTGCATATGATTTGACGAATCCTAGCCGGGATTCTCAGCTTTTGCATCTTCTGCCTGAGAAGTGGGAGGAGGACAGAATCATAGGCAGCTGAAATATCTAAGAAAACGGCTACCACCGACTCATTTCTGCTAAGGGCCAGTCGGATCTCTGATATGAGTGTACCCACGTTATCAGCTGTACCGAGACCTTTCCTGAAGCCGAATTGAGTCGCTGGGAGCAGCTTCCTACTTTCTACAAACCATTCTAGACGGTTTTTTATCAAATGCTCTAAAAGCTTAATAAGTATGGACGATAGAGAAATTGGCCTGTAAGAACAATGATCACTAGGATCCTTACCGTGTTTTAATATAGGGATGACGACTTGAACCTTCCAATCAGGAAGAATATAACCGGAAGAAAAACAATAGTTGGCTAAGTCCAGATAATATTGCTGGGTCTTATCACCCGCTTTAGCAATGAAGGAGTATGGGAATCCATCCACTCCTGGAGCAGAATCCTTCACATGGGCGAGGACTGATTTCAATTCCAGTAGAGTAAATGGTCCATCCAGGGGGTCATTGGATGCCAGCTGAGAGGTCGTGGTGACACACTCATCCATACCAGGAACATAAACTGGGGCCAGCTTAGAAAGAAACTGGTTACTCAGTTCCTCAGAGAGTATGCTCCCGGAAGAGGGCCTGAAACTTTTCCTAAAAGACCTCAGTTTACGCCACACTGCTGACGCTGGGGTGGATGGACTCAGTGAGCCGCAATACTTCCGCCAACCTTCTCTCTTCTTATTTTTGAGCAATTTCTTGGACTTAGCCAGGCTATGCTGAAAGGCAATGATGTTATCTAGTGTCATGTCCAAGTTAAAATTCATTTCGGCTACGTTCCTAGCCCTGATCACAGCGGAGCAATCCCTATCCCACCATGGCGGGGATGGAATTTTCCCTGATGGCGGTTTTTTTGGAGGGAAGCAATCATGTGCTGTAGAGGATAATGCGTTGGAAAATGAGGAAAATCATTCCTGAGCATTCTCAGGATTTATGGATGGGAGGGAAGATACACGTAAGTCAGTAATTTTGGAGTATAGGTCCCAATCTACTGAGTTTAGCTGGTACTTTAACAAAGGAGGGGAAGTTCGGTCGGGGATAGTCTTAGAAGGGATTTCAACCATGATGGGATAGTGATAATTCCCATAAGTCATATTCAGGCGACTCCAATTAAAAATACTGGCTATATTAGATGAGCAGAATGTTAGTTCAACACAGATGTTGTTCTGACCTGGCGCAGACCTACGTGTTGCACTGCCATCATTGATCACACATAGGTTGAGTTCATCCAATATATCAACTAGGCCTATACCAAAGTTATCGCAGTTTTCTGATCCCCATCTATAATGATGGCCATTAAAATCACCCATAATAAGTAATGGACCTTGAACATTACTCAGTAAACTTTTTATTGTAGAAAGATCTTCAATTTGTGGGTGAGCAATATAAAAACTAAAGATATTTATATCCTCAGCCTTATTAGCAACAACATTAATATTGTCACTAACAAAGGGTAGAGGAATAGGGGAGAATGGTACTTTGTTTGTACTATTAATGAACAAAGCACATCCTCCATATCCATCTGATCTGTCATGGCGAAGATCACTGAAGCACGGCATTCTGAAATTACTATCAGAATGAAGCCATGTCTCAGCGATACTACAGATCGATGGTTTGAATTTATTAATAAGGAAGAGTAGGTCAGGTTTCCTGGGAGTAATACTCCTCACGTTCCATTGAAGGAGTGTCAGGGGATGGAACATTATTAATATAATTAACAATTGATGACAGTTTGTTGGCAACGTGGTAAGGTAAGAGTTGTGCAGGATTAGCTAATACTGTAATTAGCATATTGGCTATAATATTAAGAATATTGACAGACTTATCAGGATTGCTTGCACTTTCTGTGGGGAAAGCACAGCCATTTCGGGAAGGAGAGAAGGAGTAATCCTGAATAAGGGCTTTATGAGCCTGCTTGTCATAGCTAGGCGAAAGAGGGGCATGGGATTTGGGTTTTAGATAGACCGTTTTTTGGTATGGTTTTGGGGTTTGGGAAGCTGGAATAGGATACTGGGGGGTACTAGGTATTGGTTTAGATTTTTGGGATACTATAGACACTTCAGCTTACGATCTTGAAACGGGGGGGAAAATCTGACTTGCTTCCGCATAAGAGACAGACTTCTCAGCCATAAGGGCTTTCATGCCCTTCTGTCGACCTAATTCAGGACAAGCCTTATCGTTTGCATAGTGATTGCCAGAACATGATATACAAATGGCACATCCAGTGGGAACTTGGCATTCATCGCCTGGGTGGTCTAGACCACATTTAAAGCAGCGGGGTTTTGAGCGACATATTGTACGTGTGTGTCCGAAACGACAACAATTAAAACATTGGATAGTCGGGTACATATATCTCTCAACAGAGAGGGCAGAATAAAAACAATAAACGCGCTTTGGTAAATTTGCCCATCAAATGTGAGAACTACAGTTTGGGTAGGTTTCCACTCTATAACACCTAGGAATGTCACCTTCCGGTTGATTCTCCTTGCCTTAATAACCGGGCCACATCCAACAGGAACCCTGATATTCTCAATTACTTCATCCTCCGTCCATTCAGTTGGTACGTCTCTAACAAGACCCAACCGTGTTATATTAAATTGGGGAACTGAAGCAATGAAGTTATTCTGGACTAATGTAGAACTTATCAAGAAACTGTTTGCATCCTGGTGAGACTTAAACTCAACTGAGACACGGTTTCTTCCTAGCCGTTTGACACTACCTAAGAGAATGTTGCTGTAGTTGTTTTGAGTTTAAAACATTCCAAATTTGACTGGGTGTAGAACTGTACCAGGGGTGTCGCCATCTTTTAAGGATACATGAACAACGTAGGGTGGATTATCCTTAATTGCGTAAGATTGTCTTCCAATTTCTAATTTTTGTACCTTTGAAGGATTCGAAGCAATATTCGGGGAAGGGGTAGTCTTTTCCTACTTGCGGATTCGGAATCCATTTTATCAATCAGCGTATTGTCATTGGGGAGGGAAACTGTTAACACCGGAGTGTAATCAAAGGGATCAGGGGGGTCAGGCGGTTTTTTGGAATTCATGGTGGATACGGGGTAAAATCTTTAAAATATATAAAGCTAGTGTTAAGACAAACCTTATACTCACAAATACAACACAAACACAGAGATTACACACTAAAATCTACTAAATACGTAACACAAACGAAAGCAAGTGTTTTTTTTTTTTTTCTTCCCGTTAATGGCAATTGAGTCGACTATTCTGTTAGCGTCACGTTGAGACGGCAGCGTATAGGCGCGCCGTCGACTTTGCACTTTGTGGTAGAACTACCGATGTTAGTCGCTGAAAGACGAGGACAGGGGTTAGTATAACAAATATTATTCTAAATTACTATCTTATATGTAGGGTGACAAACAGCACAAATACATATAATTCATATTTACATAATTATTGCGCAACAATTACAATTTAATATCATTTTCGTTTAAAAAAGTTGTTAAAATGTTAATAATTTTAGGAGAGAAGTGGAATAAAAGAGAACGGAAGTTAGTTGGGAGAGGAATGTTGCATTTGGAAATTTTTCGATAGAGATCGAAGGATTTGGTGTTCAAGGAGCAGGAGAAAAATATGTGGTCCAAAGTACCCTCCTCAAGACCGCATTCACACAGGGAACTGTCCCTAACATGGATCTTATTCAGAAACACTGGGCTACAACAATGTCCGAGTCTTAGCCTGCAAAGCGTCGATACAGTTCTTTTTGACAATTTTGGAAATTTGAAATACCAAGGTTTCCGCTGGATGTTGGGCTGTATAGCTGCGTAGAAGGCACCCTTGGCTTTTGAGGTCTGATTCCACGTTTTTGTCCATGAGACTGTTAGAATGGAAAAGTCCCGAATCTTTTAAAAAAATGTTTATTTGACTTCCTAAACTAATCGACAATATATTTGGGGAAAACTCGGTATACGTCCCAACTTATTGAATGCCAAATCCGAACTGACTGGAAGACGGTGTGCAATCATGTTCTAGGAGGGCTGGTGCTGACTAAGCATTAGTATCAGCGTTTACCGTTACAAAGTAGGGATGTAACAACCCCCCCAACAAGATGAAACTTATATTTTATACTAAGTTTCAGGGAGATATGCGAAGTCTCGGGGCTGGAATTTCTTCTAATTCCTGAACTTCATCTGTTAAACTGTTGGATTCTATTTTAGTTTTAAAAGTTGGAAATTTACCGAATTTTTTACAGATATTATAAAGTATGAATATTAATATAAGAATTATTATAAAGTAGGTAATAATAGGATAATGCGATTCATATTTTATGAATGGACTAGGTTCGTTAATAATTTTGTCAATATCTGACATTAACTGGTGATTTGAAGCAGTTACAAGTTTTTCTAGGTGTACATCATTTAACTTTAAAGGTTTTAATTTTGGTAAAATTGACATGAACTTATCTTTGTCACAACAAGGATCACTGATAAGATTGAAATCAGAAATTATAGGTTTAATTACTGTATTATAATAAGGTTTAGATAAAAGTTCTCTATCTTTACAATAAGCTTTGCATTCTGGTTCTAGACTGATTACACCAGTACCTAATAATTTGTATTCTGTTATCTGGGAATTACATTCAATCGTAAGTTTAGTTGGTTCTGACTTGACAAATAACCATTTATTGTTTTTCAATTCTTGCCAAATATCTATATTCCCATGAACCAATTTAGTTTCACATTGTTGTGGTAATTTATTAATAATTTTACATAGCATTTCGGTTTCACAAGTAGGCGTATCTTGAACTGAGTAAACATCGAGATTATTACAAAAATAAAGATTAATAGTTTTAATGCATTCACTTAATTCCTGAAGGCATACATATGTTAATTTATCCTTACTTATAGCTATATGGTTACAAATAGGTACAATCATAGCATAGGAATAAGGCTGGTCCACATCATGTGGAATAGGTACAGAGATGGGTTTATATAGCACATATTCTGATTTATAAACTAAGGGGATTTTAATGACAAACACTACTTTACTATTTATAAAATAACACGACAGTTGGGCTAAGTCAGTTAGCGTATGGATACTATTTAAACTTGGCTAATAGGTAGTTCACAATTCTTATTTAAATCTTTAACAATACGCATCAACTCTTCATACAGTTGTTTAGGTGTTAGAACAGAGGGATGTATAGAATGGCTTTTAGTAAACAATATAGCATTAATAATATCATCAAGTCTAAATGATAAAGTTAGTAAACTAGAAAACAATTCATTATAGATTTCATTCATCTTAGATTATATATATAAGTCCTTAGGTATATTAGATACATTATTTAATACAGCTGATAAATTTTCAATGGCATTGCCTAACCGGGCCTCATTGGTTTTGATTATTTTAAGTGTTTCGTTATAATTTTTTAATGCTGTATTAGTCATCAAAATGTTATCTTTTAAGAGAGATGAAAGTTTCTTATCATTATTTTCTAAGTGTTGAATTGCGGAACTATACTTGATTGAGTCGTCCTCATCCATTGTGCCAATGACTTGTTTGAAAAAGGAACCGACACCAGCAAACCACGCAGATCTCTTATCTCTATCGGGAATAAGATGAGAAATAGCACTATAATCTTTTAAAATACTATCAAGGCGAGATGTTAAAGGTTGGAGGAAGTTATGGCATTTTGAGACACTTAGTTCGTTCTGTTGGCAAAGAAATCTAGCAGTTCCTAAGGCGGCCTTAATATTTTCTATATGAGGTTGTATATACCCAATTACAACCGGGACTAATATGTGGAGATAATTTTTAGAAATTTTCAAACTTCCCACGGGGTCGAAATAGATTCCAGTACTTTCTTTAATGGGTTCTATAACATCGGCTGAGATAACGGAGATACACGCTGAGATGATTCTGAAATAACATTCTAGGTTATGAAACTAATCTACATAATTAAATCTTACATGCTAGAACTAATAATTAATTTCAGCAAGTTTAACTTCATCATAATGATGTTTTACGTGCCGACGATTTATCAATAAGGTAAGTGTGTTATTTCCATTAATTCTAATTACTTTATAGGGACCTTTCCAAATGGGTGATAAAGCTTTACGGAGTCGTAAGTGATTTTTGACGTATACCATATCACCTGCTTTGTACTTTATTGGTTTAGTATGCTTATCATAATAAGTTTTAGAAGTTACTTTTGATTTTAGAATATTTTCTACAGCTTTTTCCCTGGAAAATCGTAGACGTTGTTGTAAGATCCTAACGTAATTATTGTATGTAGATTCTAAAGCGGAGTCGTAAATGGATGAGGGTGTAAATGCTTTATGACCGAATACTAACTCATAAGGGGTGAAATTTGTAGTACTATGAACTGTTGTATTATAAGTAAGCATGGCTGTATAAACATATCTAGGCCAGTTTGATTGACTTTCATCTACAAAAGATTTAAGGTATTCCTTTAGTGTTGAGTGGCTCCTTTCAAGGGCTCCTTGCGTTTGTGGGTGATAAGGGGTAGACCAGAGCTGTTTAATTTTTAAAAAGTTACAAGTTTGCTTGAATAGTTCGGCCGTAAAATTCGTGCCTTGGTCAGTTAGGATTGTTTTTGGAATACCGAATTGAGCGATAAAATGAATCAGGCGTTCAGAGGTTTCCTCTGCAGTAGCGTTGGGTATAGGATAAGCAGCTGAATATTTCGTCAAGTCATCTTGCAATGTTAGAATAAATTTTAATTTAGCGTTACCAACTTCGGGAAGAGGACTTACAATGTCTAATGCAACGCGTTGAAACGGTTGTGTCGACGTTGTAGTGATCTGCATCGGTGCACGGTTAGTTTGACGTAACGCTTTATTATCCTGGCACGATACGCCTTTACGGGCATAATTTTCAATGTCACTGCGCATGTTTCGCCAGTAGTATTTTTCCTGGATTCTTTTTAGCATTCTGTTAGAGCCTAAGTGACCCGAAATAGGGATGTCATGATTTTCGCGCATAATTTTAGCTATTTCGCTCATAGTCGGATACATAATAATATTTTTGTAAATATTAATGGTTATACTTGTATTATGAAATAGGTACGTGGTTATGTTATATATCTTTATGAAACTATGGCTATCAAATGGATTTCTAAAATCCGTGATGCTAAACTCGTTTATATTTACAGATAATAAGTAGTTCTTTAGATTTTTCAGACTTTTAAAAATATCATCGTAAGTGGTTGTTTCATAATGATATACTTTAATGAATAGTAAATAGTAAGTAATATTCTCCTTTTTAGATATCAAGAATGAATGTAAAGTTCTTTCAAATGCGAGGAATTCTTTACTTTCAGTCATACTACCGATAATTTCAGATACATAACGGTTTGACTCGTCAAAATCGATTGAGGTAGGTATCACAATATGTTTTGATTTTGTCTTTAAAAGGTTTTCATTACACTCAAGAATTTTGGTATCAAATGTCACTAGTTTGTTATTTATAGTTTTCAGGCATTTGGAATAAGTATCATCATCATCGATGACTTCACTGGATTGTGGGGTAGGTATATTAAAGTCATCAGGTAGTTCCAGATTTTCAGGAAGAACAAAATCATCAGGTAGGTCTAAGGTTCCAGGATTCGATTGTGGCGAGGACTGTGGAGGATCATCGGCAAGTATTTGGTCAGGGTTAGTGGAGACATTTTCAGGATTAGGCATTGGTTGATTATTAGGTAATGTATTATTTGTCTGCGTTTCTTCTATATTTTGTAATGGATTTATTGGATATCGCGAAAGAGCATCAGCATTAGTATTTGTCTTACCTTTCCTATATTGTATTTCATAATTGTATTCCTCTAGTTTAAGGCGCCAACGGATTAATCTAGACCCAGGGTCCTTGCAGTTAAAGAGCCAATTTAGGGGCTTATGATCGGTTAATATTTTAAATTGACGGCCGAAAAGGTAAGGACGAAATGTTTTAGTTCCATACACAATTGCTAGACATTCTTTTTCGGTGACACTATAATTACATTCTGCTTTATTAAGGGTCCTCGACGCGAAAGCGATTGGTTGGTCTTTTCCAATTACACCCTGGGATAATATAGCTGAAATGGCATAGTTTGACGCATCGCAAGTTAAAATAAAAGGTTTAGTAAAGTCGGGGTAAATAAGGACTGGTGCAGATACCAGTTTTTCTTTTAATTGTTCAAATGCTAATTGTTGATTATTAGTCCAGTTGAAGGGAATATCTTTTTTTAGTAGGGAAGTAAGGGACTTAGCGTATTTTGAGAATTCTGGTATGAATCTTCGATAATATGACGCCAAACCTAGGAATGACTTTATGTCTTTAACGCATTGCGGTACAGGAAAATTTACGACAGCTTTTATTTTGTCAGGATTGGGTTTAACGCCTTCACTGCTTATTACATGGCCTAAGTAGGCGACCTCTTTTCGTAGGAATTCACATTTGTCCGGCTGAAGTTTAAGGCGGAATTCTCTCAACTATTCGAAGACAAGAATAAGTTTTTTGATGTGTGAAGATAAATCATGTGAATATATGACTACGTCATCTAAATACACGAAGCAATGTACACCCTGTAATCCAGACAGGACAGTGTTCATTGTTCTCTGAAAAGTTGCGGGTGCGTTTTTTAAACCAAACGGCATTCGCTTGAACTCAAAGTGTCCTTGGGGTACACTGAATGCAGTTTTAGGTGCGTCTTCTGGCGACATTCTAATTTGGTGAAAACCGGAAGCTAAATCAAGAGTTGTAAAGTATTTACTTTGGCCTAATTGGTCTAAGATTTCATTAATTTGAGGAATTGGGTAATTTTCACCGATAGTAATATCATTTAACTTTCTTTAATCTATTACTATTCTCCATCTCTTTTTTCCGGTATAATCATCCTTTTTAGGCACTATCCAAATAGGCGATGACCATGGGGATTTTGATGGTTTAATAATCTGCTGGTCTAACATTTTAGATATTTGGGACTTAACCTCTTCTTTGTGTATTTCTGGGAATCGATATGATTTTACATTAATTGGTTGTGAGGAATTAGTTTTAATTTCATGTTGACATACATCTGTACAGGTTAATTGGTCTCCTGGTAGATGAAATACATCAGAGTACTGATGACAGATTTCACTAAGGCAATGTAATTCTTCCTGATTTAAATGAGATGTTCGCAGGAGTTCGGATAATTGCCGGGATCTTTCAAGGCTGCTGCCTAATCTATTATGTTGTATTATATTACATTGAGTGAGGTCAAGTGAACTTAAGGTAAGCATAAGGTTAGCACTTATGTGAACTGGTTTTTCAGATACATTAACAATTGTCAAATTAATTCTATTATTGTCTTTTACTTTAACAATGCAATTTGATATAAGAAGGGAATCGGAAATCTGTTGATCTAATATCATTCCTTCCTTCAATTCAGGGTTTTTCACTGAACATTCTATTACTGTTTCAGTACGAGGTTCAATAACATATGATGGTTCATCGAAGGATAACGAAATGTTGTGATTATTTATTTCTAAGGAGTCCGTCTGATAATTAATACGACACTTATAGAATGTGAGCAGGTCACTACCTATTATACCATCGTAAGGTAAGTTAATATCTTGAAATATTTGGAAAGGATGGGTTATACTTAGTTTTTCATTGAACTGTAGCTGTAGTTTAAAACTTCCTACACTTTTTAAATTTTCATTTTTGGTATCTATCCCTTTAATTGTAACAACACTATTTTCTAATTGCAGAGTACTTGTTATGCTTTTCTTTTTCAGGACGCAGAGTGACGCTCCGGAATCTATCATTAAGGTAAGTGGGTTTTTATTTACGAATGTTTGAATTTTTATGAAAGGTAAGTATCTTTTTCGGGTAAGGATTTCATATATTTTAAGTTCTTTTTCAGGTTTACAATTGGACTGTTGGTTCAGACCTTCCTTATGGGGCTGGCTACCCTGCGGCGTGGTCCTACCTTTGGAAAGACCGTGAGTTTGGGGCTGGTTACCCTGTCCATTGGTCTTGATATTAAAAGTGTTCAGACCTTCCTTATGGGGCTGGTTACCCTGCGGCGTGGTCCTACTTTTGGAAAGACCGTGAGTTTGAGGCTGGCTACCCTGTCCATTGGTCTTGATATTAAAAGGGTTCAGACCTTCCTTATGGGGCTGGTTACCCTGCGGCGTGGTCCTACTTTTGGAAAGACCGTGAGTTTGGGGCTGGCTACCCTGTCCATTGGTCTTGATATTAAAAGGGTTCAGATCTTCCTTATGGGGCTGGTTACCCTGCGGCGTGGTCCTACCTTTGGAAAGACCGTGAGTTTGGGGCTGGTTACCCTGTCCATTGGTCTTGATATTAATAGGGGTAGTATCGGCTTGAGTGAAAGGGGTTTGCCCCGTGCGATACCTAAACGGGACATTATTTAGTTTAAATCAGTATCATTGATGGATTCGTCTACTTCATCTCTACCCTCTTCCTCACGATTATTGGTGAAGTTTACGCGAGATCCTGGTTTAGCATCTGCTTGTTTGTAATTATAGGACGGTTTAAACGGAGTAAACGGCTGAGGACCATTTGCAAATCTTTTATTATTGAAATCACGCAGTTTGCATTTCTCAAGGATGTGTCCTGCCTTTTTACAGTATCTGCAGAACAGAGACTCATTGTAAGAAGTATTGGGTTGACTGTAATTGTTAGTTTTAATGAAAATTTTAGGTATATTATTTGTAACGGATTCATTAGTTCTTTGCCTATTGAAATTGCGATATGAGAACTGCTGTATTTTCTCTTCGGATATCGCGGCATAAATGGCATCATTTAAGGTCTTGTAGTCTCTACATCTCACAATACTAGCAAGTCTTGGGACTAATCCTAATATAAAAGTATGGAGAGCGAGGTCTTCCATCGCGGCTAATCTACCCGGAAGTTCGGTTTTCCTTGAATTTGAAACAGTAACTTCCGTAAGAAGTTTCTGCAAACACGTTTCTACTCTCAAAGAGAATTGGCTAACGGGTTCTAGATTTCCTTGCCTACAGTCTTGCAAGTCGGTCAGCAGGTGAGCATAATGTTTGCGTTCACCAAACTGATTTTTCAAAAATTCTTTAAGTGATGGCCATGTCTCAAAATCTTTTATAGAGCACGCGGTTTCTGCCTTGCCTACTAAGCATTAGTTTCAGCGTTTACCGTTACAAAGTAGGGATGTAACAAGACGAACAATTTGGGCTTGGCACCATTTCGCTAATCGTAGTTGTGAGCTACGTAGTGCTTTCGATCAACTCAAACACAAAGCATTTATTTCAAATAAACCAATTACAGGCACTTTTGAATTGTCAAGGTCGGTCGGTCAGAAAAATTAAGCAAGTTGCCCATTCCAAAGCGTAGTAGGTACCTATGGAGAAGAACGGGCAAGAAACTCCACGGACACTCTTTTAAATCAAATTATGTTTACAATAGATTGGTTACATCATTCATGTTGAAACTATGCATGTGAGAACGATGCAGAACGTTAAAAGCGTCCGTTATATAAATATGAAAACAATTAAAAAATTAAATTTAATTAAAATACGCCGTGGCAGCTAAGAGATGACCAGTCTCAACTGACGGCACACTGTGTGCTGGATTCCGGCTTTCATAGACTTATAATCTTAATGTTTCAAGTGTCGACTTTTATGCTTGAATATGATTTGAAAGACCAACTACATGCCTAAATATTTCATGATTATGGAATAATATAGGAAACAGCACTAATACATTTTTTTTTTTGAAAAATTTGTATGGAGTTGGTAAGAAAAATCATCATATCTCAGCTCTCGCACAATTGGCCGTTATTCTTTTTCAGGGGATTAATCCATATATTATTTGGAATTTTTTGACATACGCCATGACACGGCCAAAGTTGTGAGTTTTAAAAAAAAAATGAAAAAGATTAATTTGATTTTCAAAATTAATTTTGTATTAATAATATAAACTATACGTCTATAGGCATTGCCTAAATTATTTATCAGACCACAAATTTCAATTACCGCGTCAAGTGGTAATTAACATAAAAATATTACTTTTAAATAAAACAATAATGACTAACTTTTCTAATAACTCCGTAACTATTACTACAATTACTGATAATCACGACGAAAAACGTTAGAAATATAATAGTTGATAAGTATGTCATTAATAGGTTTGCATAGAGAAAAAAGTACTCAATAAATTAGTTCTATTTTATTGTACACGAGTCAAAATAGCTCAAACGGATTTAGTTTAAAAAAAAATATATTTTATTGATTTACTTTTACAAAATTCACAATATTATTATTAGATCTCACAATTTATAACATATGACTTAGAGTTAACACGACGAATGCTTAGTAGACACTGCCCGCTCCTTTTTTTTTTTTGTATGGCATCTCGTAGTTGACCTTGAGAGGTCGTGACTACTTAACCGGACTATCCTGTGGCTGCCTTAAGCGGACTCAAAGCCTCCAGCCAGGGGCGTAAAACTACTTACAACTGCCCGCTCCTCCGATGACCAGCACCCTAATTGCGTAATACACAATCAATCGGAATCTGAATCGTTTTGAAACAGATTGCTAATCCATTGCTTCTTGAGTTCGATAAAAATTCTGCTCAACAATATATAGAACGCAATGAATGTTCTTGAACCGTCAAAATCAAACAGATACGAAAATTTGTTATGCAATTAGGGTGCAGGTCTTTTATACCGCCATGATTGCTAATGGCTCTTTGTCTTTATTCACCAGAACATTCTCGTTCCTGGTGGTCCAAGGGGTAATTAGTATTGGAGATTGATGTTCCATTGTTCTGGTTTCCATAACATCTCCTATGTCTTCCTTGAAAAGGTTCATTATATTTTTAATACGTTCATTGTTCAGGTCTTGTTGACTATTCCCCCTTAATTTGGAAGTCCATGGCTTCTTCCAAGCCTTGGATCGAAAAAATTTGAAAAATATCATAATACAAATAAGTATAGTTATACATAATATCCAACTATACTGAATTAGATTATGTTTTCCTTGCGTTGCTAGTTCTTCTATTTGTTTAAAATGTTTTAATTTCGCTGAGATTTTCATTGTATCATAATTCAATTCAATTTCAGGAACATCCTTAGTTTGATTAATTTCTAGATTGGTTATAATTATTTTATCATTTGACTCTTTTGTATTAAATCTTATTATATTTGCGACTTTAACTTCACAATTTTCTCCTGTCAGCAAATAAGGTCCTATAGCCCACGATGTTTCCTCATTTTCTCCACAGTTAATCTTTATTTCAGTAGTTTTATTGAAATACATATAGATTGCTTTTGGAGATATTTCTTGTATTTCTACTGCTGGACACTTTATAGGAACTGTGATACATTTTTCTGTAGTTTTATTCCGTAAGAGCTCAGTTTCACAAGTTGTAGTCTGTCTAATGCTTTCTTTACAAATTATTTCTGTAAGCATTGTGCAATCTTCTACTTCATATATTTCTAACTCGGTGTATGCTAACATAACCTTTCGCATTATAGGATAGGTGCAAGTTGGGATATTTTGGATTATTGGAACATTTTTTCTTGTATTATATACTTGTGGTTTAACTAAAGATATTTCTAATATAAAGTATACAATGTGGTCAATTATTTTACTCTTTACATTAATAAAAGGTTCAATATCATTTATATTGTTAGATATCATTACATCTTTATTAATTTTATTAATAGTATCCTGTAAAAGGTGAGATTGTATTATACTATAATGATACATATGGTGTTCAGCAAAAGTGATAGCTGTTGACAATCTTTCTGCTATCTCCTGTAAGGTTTGAGCTTGAAACAGTATCTCTAAAGTTACCTTTTGATGAGCTTTAAAATTTGCTATCTGTATATAAGGTGTATCTATTCATACACGAAATATTTGAAGAGGTGCATCTATAGGTCGAACTTGGGCTATAGAAATGAAAAAGAGTTTTTTATCTAAGCATCTAATTAAAAAAAAAAAAAAAATTATATTACTTAAACACACATAAAAATACTGGCTCTTTCATATTTTGTAACATCCATTACGCTAGTATGTACTAAAATACTACGTAGAAACTACTATCATTGAAGCGGCGAGGTCATGGCGGCGCCCTTAGATGTCGCGTGGCTTTTATGAATGATCAAAAGAGACCCGACTCGCGGCGCCCGGCTTCAGTTGCCTCGCCCCGCGCCCGCCGCGCCGTCCGCCGCCGTGTTCAGTCTCGCGCGAACTGCATGTTGCACTGCACGCGGCTTAACTAACGTGGAACGCTTCGCGCAACAAACGCAACAATGCCGAAATATTCCAACTAGGAGTACCATAAATGGTGGACTGCTAGAATGAGGGTGGTCTTATTTTTCTCACAGCACAAGCCCCCTTCCTAGAGATCCTAGAAGCTCGACAGCGGCAACGGGACTACGGGGTCTACATGCCCCCAGCTGCAGACGGAGGCAGGCCTGATCTTACGCCGTTGGATTTCCATGTGTGGGGTAGGGATAGACCTGATTTATCATAATGACGGCCAGACCATTTCTAGTGCGGAACAACAAAACGTGAATCGTGAACGCTTGTTTACGCAGTGATAGCTAGAGAGACATTGTTAAAAGTGCAACGACACATTATTTAACGTGCAACTGCAGGGTGAATATGTACAGCAATTTTGGTGTAAATAGTGTAAATAAAAACTACGTCGCTATGAGGTATGTACATTTTAAATTGTTCGCGCTATGCACTTCTTACAGTTTACATCTGTACAAATAGGTAGGTACACAACCTATCAATCAGCTGACAGATACGACTCGACGCACAGTTCGTAACTTAGACAGAAGTCATTACCTTACGCGAATCCGCGTTGCGTCAGCTGTTTATTTTTCTATTATTATTATCTAAAAGATGTGTAACACTGTAGAATTTGAATGTTTTAATCGAATCTAGGATCCTTTTCGTAAAAAAAATAAGAAAATGATTGAAACGTTTCGATGCTCGCTCGTAAAAGTCGTAACCCCACAGAGGTCATTAGCTGCTTATTTAGATGTAAGTACCTGGTTTACAGAAGGTACTGTTTTTGTAAAACTGCGAGCAGGGAATTCAATATTGTACCTACTTAGATTTAGGTCGTTTTGTATTTTAAATTCACATTTATTTTTATTGTAAGCGATAACTCTGTTATCAAAATAAGACGAGGTCGAGTTACGAAGTCTACCTAAGTTGGTTTATTGTGAACATCATCACGCCTGCATTCCCCGTAGAGATAGGCAGAGGTGTATTGTCGAATGTTCATTACAGTTTACCAGTGATATGTTAAACAGAGAGACGGCACGCGCCCCGCGGCAAGGCACCGCGCCCGCGCCTCTCCCCGCCGCCGCGTCTTTGATTCATAGAGCAGGCCGGTTTTATGCAAAACATCTCAAGCAGTTTTAAATTATGATAATTACGTAAAATAAAAAAAACATTTACATAAAAAAATCTTTTTCGTTTCTATAGCTTCTAAACGACCTATAGAGGTCCCTCTTAAAATATTTCGTGTATGAATAGATACACCTTATATAATGATTATCTAATAGATTTTGAACATTAACAATTTTCTTAATTTGGCTATTATATTCTTCTAAAGTTTCGTCTGTTAAGGATATTTGTTTATTATATGCTACTCTTAAAGTTTCTTAATCTTTTTGAATATTGTTGAGATCATCCTGATCTAAATTTCCTGTAATGATTTTTATAATTGAACCTAAACCATTAATTAAACCTCTTTTACTTCTACTTTGTATATCTAAATGATAACATATTTCGGTTACATGATCTAAAATAACGTTAATGCGATTATTTATATGTTTTACATCTTCATTTTTAAAATTAGATTGTGACATAATTCTAGTTACAGTATTCTTAAGTCTATTCTTATGTTCTGATATAGGCGTTATTTCTAACTTATGAATAATTGTCCATCTTCCTTCAATAATACGAGTGGGTTGCATTTCCACTAATATCACATGTTCGTTTGACTCTAATCTTCTAAAATTGTGTCCGTTGACAATGAAGATTCTGCAACAATGAGTTCTTCTTCATGATATATTCTGCCATTACTTAATTTGTATTTATTGTGTGGTTCACAAGCTAATATATTATATGGACCTACATATCTAGCATTTGTTTTATGTCTCTCTGCTTTACTATTTTTTAAATATACCTTATCTCCAAATTTAAAATCTTTTGCCGGTCGTATTCTTTTATTAATTCGATCGTTACGTGTTTGTTTTTCTTTATGTAATAAATCATGAACATTTTGGTTTAATTGTCTTATGAATTGTTTTTGTTGTGTTGTATAGTTTTGAATTACTACTTTAAGGTTATCGAAATTTTGCTGTTTTGGTTTTCTTCCAAAATGTGCTTCAAAAGGAGTCATATTTATAGCACTATGTCTAGTGTTATTATAAGCATGTGTTATAAAATAGTTCTTTTGATTATTATTAAACTCTGTGTCTCTTTGTAACCTGTATAGTTCTTGAATCGTACTATGTAACCTTTCTACATCCGAGTTTGACTTGTGATGTTGTGGAGAAGTGGTGTGATTGTATGTTTTAAATAACTCATTTATTATTTCGCTGCAAAATGATTGTTCACCATCATGCACTATTTTCTTAGGTGCTCCTATCAATGAGAATATCTCAGAAAATGTATCGCAAACTTTTCTTTTTTCTGTTGGCTTTATTATGGCATACTTAGAAAACTTATCTATCATTGTTAAGTACCATTGTTTTTCTAAAGACATGAAATCTATGTGCCAGACTTCCATTGGTTCGTAGGGCGTTTCAGTTTCAAAAGCTAATGTTACGTTTGGATGTCTATTATATTATTCTTTTTGACAAGGACTACACTGTAGAATATATTTCTTTATTTGTTTCCTCATATTTTCCCAATAATATTTTTCTTTTAACTGTTTATATAAACTTTCAATTCCAGGGTGTCGATTATCTTTTAAATGGTATTCTTTGATAAGTCTTAATTGTTCTTCTTTTTCATATATTTCTACAAGACTTTTTGTGAACCTAATTGGTTTAAATTTTGAATGATCAAAATATTTACGATAAGTTTCAGATACTCTATAATATAAATCATCATTAGGGATTATGAAAGCATATTTTCCTAAGGGTAAATATTCCAACATAAATTCTTATATAATATCTTCTTCATTATTCGGTGAGACATAAAAATACCAAATTCCGTTTTCTCGACTTGCCTTCTTGTATGGTGCATATTCGAATATTACACGTCTTAATCTTTTAGGTGGATACGCATTTATTATAGGGATTCCTTCATCACTATCTTCTTGATTAGAATGTACAGTATCTTGCTGATTACTATTCAAATCATTATTAGATTGTTTTAAGTTTTCTAATGATTCGCCTTTTGAAGAATTACTTATACTGGAATTTGTTAATGCCAAATCTTCTTCCAAATATACGTCTAATGAGTCACCATCAGTGTGATGAATCTCTACGCGACTTAATGCGTCGGCGACATAATTATCTTTTCCTTTTACATGTTCTATAGTAAAATCATAGTCTTGTAATTTTAATTTCCATCTAGTTAATCGCTGATTAGGTTCTTTTAATTTAGCTAACCATATTAATGCTTTGTGATCTGTACGTAACGTGAATTTTCTTCCATAAATATAAGGTCTAAATTGTGTTACAGCCCAAAGTATTCCTAATAGTTATTTTTCAGTTGTACTATATTTTTGTTCGGCTTTACTTAGATTTCTAGATGCCTATGCTATCGGATGACTTTCTTGACTTAATACGGCTCCTAAAGCTATGTCAGATGCATCGGTCGTAATTACGAAAGCTTTATTAAAAGCTAATATAGGTGCGTTAGTTAATAAATGTTTACAAGTCTGTATTGCTTCAATATATTTTTTCTGATGTTTATCTATAGTAGCATCCTTTTTTGTAGATTCTGTAAGAGGTTTGACTATTTTACTTAGATTTGGTACAAATTTCCTATAATATCCTATTAAACCTAAAAATGCTCTGATTTCTTTAACAGATTTTGGAATAGGCAATTTTTGTATAGCTTCATTTTTTTTTATTTGGTTTTAAACCATCTTTATTTAAAACATGGCCTAGGAATTCAATTTATTCTTTCATAAAAACGCATTTATTTTTATTAACTTTAAGGTTGGCTGATCTTAATGCTTCAAAAACCTGCTGAAGCCTATTGATATGCTCCTGTTTTGTTTTTGAATAAATTATTATATCATCTAAATAAAATTATTCATCATTCTTTGGAAGGTTGCTGGTGCATTTTTTAATCCGAATGGCATTCTTAATAATTCATAATGACCATCAGGTGTACTAAATGCGGTTTTCTCAATAGAAGCTTCATCCATTTTAATTTGATGATAACCTGAGGTTAAATCAAGATTAGTAAAATATTTATTACCTTGTAATTTTGAAAATAATTCATCTATGTTAGGTAAAGGAAATTTATCTGATCTAGTCTTTTCATTTAATTTTCTATAGTCTATTACCATTCTCCATTTTTGTATTCCAGATTGATCTATCTTTTTCGATATGATGTGTACAGGTGAGGCCCATGGTGATTCTGAGGGGCGAATTATATTTTCACATAATAACGTATTAATTTGTTTTTTTATTTCTTCTTGTTGAATTTGCGGTAACCTAATGGTGTTTGATAAATGGGCTCATCATGAATTAAATTGATATGATGTTTAATTTTTGTCATTGCACTGTTTGTGACGCTTTCTGTAAATAAATCTTGATATGTATCACAAAGTTCTTTGATATTTAAATTATTATCATCCGTCATATGAAAAATAAGTAATTCTCGTTCTGGCATACTTAATTTTCTTTCTTTTAAATCTATTTTCGCATTAATTTGTTCAATCATTTCAGTACCCATTAAAACGTCATACTTATCACTAAATTGGTAAATATAAAATTTCATCGTTCCATTATCTTTTCCGAAATATCTACACCAGTATGGAGTTTCTATTACACCATTGTGAGGAGTAGTCTACTTTCAAAACCCGCTAAAGCACTTTTTACTTAATGACGGCAAATTAAAAAAAATACCGCTACTTATTTTGTACTAGTTACAATACAGAACTTTCTGTGCAGTATCCATTTTTTGAGTATAGCAATGCCCTAAAACAGGTTTTTATTGTCAAAATTGCAAATATATCGGAAATATTCACAAAACTATTTTTATTTTAGCTGTTTTTGAAGAGAACAATTGATTATAGCGGGATTTGCAAAATACATCACTTGTTTTAGCGGAATTTGCAACAGTTAGTTTTAACTTACTAGAATCGCCATAATGTTTTTAGTGTCACGTGATAGAAACGCCGCTCTGTGATTGGTCGATATCGTTTTAGCGGAATTTGAAAGAAACTGGGAATGTTTTAGCGGTATTTGTAACAAACTTGCATTTTTGTAAGCTTATTTGAGAGGGTTTTGGTGGAATTTTATTGGAACTGACAAAGGCCACCTAAAGTAGCATCAAATAAATTTCCTATTCAAATAAAACATTGTTTTTGTTCGAATAACGTTTTAGCGGGTTTTGAAAGTAGACTACTCACTGTTGTTACTCCATGTGAAGTTCTAACTGTGAATCTCTCTAACTTATTACATTCAGGAAAGTATAACTTTTGTGCCATTGGTGTTATAAATGAACTTTGACTTCCTGTATCTATTAATATTCTTAGTTTAGGGTTTTCTGTTTCAAAATACGGTAAATATGATTTTACATGATTAAATTCTATAATGTTTTGTTTATATCTAATCCCTCGTGAAAATCCTGACTTTCTTCTGGAACGTAGGAACAATTTTCCTCATATTCGTCTATATAGTCATTTTCTTCAGGATTGGTAGTTTGAGAATTATAATTATTGTCATTGGATATTGGTTCTTCTAAATTGTCGGAGTGATGGTATAACTCCTTTGCTACAAAACCTTTTCCTAAATTGATTTGGTTTGGTTTTAATTGGGCAGCTGTCCTCATTGTTACGTCTTCGGACTTTTGTTGTTGTTGAGATTGTTGTGGAAAACTATTTCTATATTGTTGAAATTGTGGATGCGGAGGTCTTTGGAATACGTTATTTTGATTTGGATTCCAGGCGTGTTTAGTTTGATAAAAAGGTCTGTTTATAAACGGAGTGTTCATTCTCTGTTGTTGCGAATGCGATTGTTGAGGATGAAATTGAGTGTTAATGTGTTGTGTCGGTTTAAATTGCGGTACGCTCCATTGTTGTTGAGGTTGTATTTGATTTATAATACGAGGAGCAGGTAAATAATTGGAAAACTTTTGTTTTATGTGTTCGAATCTCCCTTCTGCTTCTAATTGTAAAATCCTTGTAACAGTTTCATTAAAATTACAATTACTAACATATACTTGGTCATGGTATGGTAAACTATTTCTGAAAGTATTTTGTGCAGTACTAATATAGGGCTCCATGATCTCATCTATAAGATCTTGTCGGGCTATTCCGTGCTTATCAGTTAACTTACATTTAATAAAAAATAATTATTGTTTAAATTCAAATATTAAATCTTTATATGTAGTTTTTTTTTCACATTAGATCATTCTACTAATAAAGTATTAAGTTCCCTATTATCTGCACACTCTACCTTCAGGGTGGCTTCTATGTTATCCCAATTAAAAGCATGGTTAATCATAGAGACGATTGCTGCGGCCCTGCCTTCTAATTTGGTTAATAATAACATAATATTTCGAGGTGTGTTTCCTCCTACAGCTTGTAGCCATTGCTTTGCATTATTTAAATAATTATAAATAGTAAATGAGTCACCATTATATGTAGGGACAAAATTAATTAACTTATTTGGATCAATTGTGAACTGCACTGGTGATATCAGTGGCTGTGACAATGGAACTTGTGATGAACTAGATACACTTAGTGGTACGTAGTCTTGTTTACGCTCCATATTATTTTTAGGAAGTGGGTCGGTGTCACTACTTACTCTAGTCTTAGATTTATATACAAATTTCGGAGATCTAATTAGAGGAATTTTGGATAGGATAATGCTACTCGGTGCTGAACTCAGCTGGTGCTCGGTACAGAACGCAGCTGATGACGACACGGAGAACCAGCATTTCTTCACTTTATCTTGACTTATTTATTTGGTAGGATACCCAGTTTTTAAGACTTGAAAGTCACGCGAAGTGTTTTAGCGAACTTGGAGGTTTTTGCCTCAAACGTTCTTGAACTTTAAACAATCACTTTTTATCTGGGCTCCACGTTGGGCGCCAGTCAAAATAGCTCAATCGGATTTAGTTTAAAAAAAATATTTTATTTTATTGATTTACTTTTACAAAATTCACAATATTATTATTAGATCTCACAATTTATAACTTAAGACTTACAGTTAACACGACGAATGCTTAGTAGACACTGCCCGCTCCTTTTTTTTTTTTTGTTTGTTTGGCATCTCGCAGGTCAACCTATGCGGTTGTCGTCTGCTTAAGCGGACTTGCCTGTGGATTCCCTAATAAATTAAGGCCTCCAGCCAGGACTTAAACTTATATACTAACTAAAACTAAGCGACAACGCTAAGGGCACCCCCTGTGGGGTACGAACCTCGGCTTAGGGCGTCGCTGGAAGAGGGCAGCAAATGACTAGCTGGATCTGGATTGGTATTATTTACGGACGAATTTAAAGCTACAGGCTCAGCGGCGCGGGCTGGCTCGAGCAAGGGTCGGGACTCTGCCCGCTCCTCCGATGACCAGGTCTTTTATACCGCCATGATTGCTAATGACTCTTTGTCTTTATTTACCAGAACTTTCTCGTTCCTGGTGGTCCAAGGGGTAATTAGTATTGGAGATTGATGTTCCATTGTTCTGGTTTCCATAACATCTCCTATGTCTTCCTTGAAAAGGTTCATTATATTTTTAATACGTTCATTGTTCTGGTCTTGTTGACTCACGTAAGAAATTAAATTAAATATTATGTACATAATATGTACTATACAAAACAAAAATGGTAATAATTCACCGATACCAACAGAAAAAAGAAAGGAGTTCCATAATATTATAGAAAGGTATCTATTCTGACTCAGAATCAAAGTCCGATTCAGAGTCTGAGTTTAGCTGGGAAACATCTACAAAATCAGTTTCTTGAAGTTTTAATAAAGTTTTTGTATCCTCAATGAAAGTTTTATTTTGCTTAAAGTCCAAAGTGGGTCTTGTTGATGATATAAGTGGATCCGACGAAAGAAGAAGGAAATTAAAAATATCCACATTGGAACTCACTCTGCTCTTCTTACGGGAATTGTGTTCCCTGAATCTACGGAAGTCCTTGTTCCGGGCTTCCGATGCCTCTTCAGAAAGACTCCCGATTGGTACGATTAAGTTACAAGCAATAATATCAGCTCCATGAAGAAGCACTTTATGTACTGTTGCCGACATGTAGAACCAATTATATAATGCCACGTATCTTTCAGCAGTTTTGTAAGCATAATCTTTGAATTTCTCAACATTTACTTGCTCTCCAGAAGTTATTGCCTGCAAGATGACAGCAAATCTACGGATCAGCTCTGCATCCAAACCTGTGATGGCAGCAGTTTTCTCTGGATCTTTAAAGAATCTTCTTGCGGTATTTCCGTCGCTGGTAGTACCATAGCCTTGCTTCACAACATCAATAAGTAGGCCGAGTTCGGTTTTAAAGCAAAATAACTTTCTTCCTTGCGTCCCTTGCATCTTTGTCAGCTTTTTATTTTATTGCCCATTTCTTGATATCTAGCCGGTACGAAATGTGTAAGAGGCATTCCATCATATTTATACGAGCATGCAGTGACGAGATTCCGAACTTCATCATGTCTGCTGATGTCGTCTTTCTTCTCATAGCTCCCAAATTGTTTAGCTCAGACGGTTTAGCTAAACAAATGTAACGAGCTGCGATCGATCTAACTTCTGAAAGGTAAGTGCATATCTTGGCATCGATCATGGTCATAAGAAGATTATGATTGATCGTATTGCTGTTGCACTTTGTTGGTCGAAGAGCGGATATTTCTTCTTTCATTTGTCTTTCTTCTTCCTTCACGACTGCCTCACTTTCTTTTACAAATGTAAACTGCACCGGACGACAAAATGCTGCTGAACAAGGTTTCGGATTTTCCCAAACGGTCTTCCCCTCACATGTGATTTTCAATGGTGCTAGTGAAGTCATGAAAATACTGGAGTCATCTTGGGCAGAATCCAATTTTTACTTATACCTGCTCTGGCTAGATGCTCCGTCAAAACCCCATTTGGATATTAAAACCATTTCGTTCCCTTTTAAGTCATCGTGTAGGGATTTTAGTATTCCATTTGCTGTGATATCAAGTAAAGCTTGCAAAGTTATTCTGGCGGATGAATCTGTTACTGTGATAAAGTTACCTTGTTGAGGTGGATAACACTCTTTCTTTTAATTTTGCACTCGGTAGTAAGAAGGGTATAAGTCACACAAACCTTCTCGAACAGCGGACTCTCTTAAAGTTATATATTGCCATTTTGAAAGCTTAAGAGATAGTAGCAATCCAAGGGCCTTTATGGGTGTAAAAGTTTTTTTTGGCTGGATGTTTTATGACATCCTGGATTTTTTTTAACAGCATCTGGGTTTTTGATCATAAATTCAATGACAGAAGCAACATCCTCACGACCTTCTTCCTTCAATTTGGAAATGGCTGTGTAAACAAGCTCACTAGATTCACAATCCAAATGATCAGCACTTCTTCGTTTTTTGTGCTTTACTTGTAATTCTTCAAAAGGTTTTCGAGTAAGCCTTCGTTTGGTCATAGTGCTAACAGATGATGTTGATGTAGATGGCAGTTCTTCAACATCAACAGACGTTGTCGAAGCTTCATGAAAATTATCTTTAATACAGCTAGGCCGGTCAACGTTTCCTTCAAGCCAGCTTCCGTACTCCTTTCGAAACATCTCCATATTCCGTCTTGCTAAACGCCAACGTTTGTCAACTGCTCTAGTGAATTTTCGGCAAAATTCTTTGAAATTTACACGATCTTCCTCGGATAAACAATAGTTACATCGAGATAACACAGCCTCAAACAAAAATTTATAATCATTACTTTTGTCTGAGCTTTTCAGAATAACGAACAAATCAAGATTTGATACGATACTTTCCATGTTTACTATGATCACTGTTGGTAATGTAACTACTCGAAGATAACTGAATTGTCATTCTTTAAAACACTCCTATTTATTGCATGAAGACATTTTTCTTTCTAATTATCCTCATTGTGTCAATAACTAATAGACGGAATACGTAAATACGCACCCATTGAAATTAATAACATAACGAGGACAATATTATGAGAAAAAAGGACCTTTACCTAATTAGTCTAATTAAATAGTGTATTGGAAATTTCACACTAATTATTAATAACATACTTAACAATTATTTTATTTCTTACCTCTTTCGTCGTGATTATTGTTTTATTTATAAGTAATATTTTAAGTTAATTACCATTTCTTGACCCGGTAATTGAAATTTGTGGTCTGATAAATCATTTAGGCAATGCCTATAGACGTAAAGTTTATATTATTAATACAACATTAATTTTGAAAATCAAAATAATCTTTGTAAATTAAAAAAAAAAACTCACACCTTTGGCCGTGTCATGGCGTATGTAAAAAAAATCCAAATAATATATGGATTAATCCCCTGAAAAAGAATAACTGCCAAATGTGCGAGAGCGGAGATATGATGATTTTTCTTACCAACTCCATACAAATTTTTCAACAAAAAAAAAACTATTAGTGCTGTTTCCCATATTATTCCACAATCATGATATATTTAGGCCTGTAGTTGGTCTTTCAAATTAAACCCTATTTAAACAGTGCGAACAGTGCACGTCTCTGTAGCTCAAAATGGTTTGTTTCGGTAGTGTTCTAGAATTAGGTCTTCTAGACACACTTTATTTTAACTTTTGTCTCTAATAATATTCATAATGTCAATGTCATGCATACCTGTTATTTGCATGGTTACTGAAATGCAAATTTTTTGTGTTGTTTAATTGAATTGTAAGTGACTGTGCTGTTGGTGTGCTTAATCTTAATAAATAAATATATAAATAAATAAAGCCGGAATCCAGCCCACAGTGCGGCGCCCGTTCACGAACATGACGTATGGATTAGCACCATTCAACTCAACCATTTTGAAGGGACCTAAATGATCCAACACACGCGCCACCATCAGCGAAACATTCAAGTAAGCATGACATACTCTCAGCCGCCAGGACACATTCAAGTCAATGAAAGACGTACCCTGTAAATGGTAGCTTTAAAGCATATACATAGTACTCACATAATATGGCATATAGCAATTATACAGTACTAAAACATTGAGTTTATACAATGCAAAGATTCTTGTTTTTAATCTTCAGCAGCTCTAACAGTATTTTCAAATGCTAATCAACTAGTTGATGCGTCCTTGAAGAGCAGGACCAGCGATTAGCCAAGCATTTTTATCGGCAATGTAATCCCCTAACTTATAATAATATATGCTCGGCTGAATAGTGTGCGTTTTATACAAGATTTAAATTTGGTTTCATTTAGTTGATGTATGTGGGGAGGTATTTTATTGTAACATCTTAAACAGTACCCCATGAAAGATGAGTCTACTTTAGCCAGCCTGAAACCTGGTTGAACTAATTGGTCCCTATTTCTAGTGATATAATTGTGTCTTTCACCTCTTTTACTAAAAAGATGTAGATTTTTCCTTACGTACCTACATGATGTTTTCATACATATATTGACAAGGTACCGTCATGATGTTAATATCTTTGAACAATTCCCCAATTCCAACCGGATTCGATGTGGCATACTTTGCTAACGAATCAGCGCACTCATTGCCAACAATACCCGAGTGACCGGGGATCCAGGCTATCTCGATGTCCAAGCCGTTTTGGGAACACTCAAATAACAAGCTCTTAATTGCCACTATGATTTGACTGTGAATTTTACTATGAAGTTGATTTTGTTTTAAGGCCTGGATACTACTACGGGAATCTGAAAAAATTACTGCTTTTGTTATTTTATGTGATTTGATATAGTGGATGGCTTCAAAAATGCCAATACACTCCTCTGTAAAAACTGATGCTTCTGGTGGGCATTGAAAAAGTAAGGCAATTTTTGAATTCTGAAAATAAACTGCTACCCCAGTATTTTCTGTTTGTGATAATTTTGATGCATCAGTAAATAAAAAAAACCGTCCATCCCAGTAACGTTTGACGGCTAACTCGAATTCGCGTCTTGCGTTTTGGAAATTCCTTGATACACCCAGTCCCAAAACGGCTTTTGGTTCGAAGTGAATCGTTTCATATGCAGCAGAAAACACAGGGAGAATTGGATATTGACAAACAGGCGAGGAGAGGTGTTTAAGCTCTCTGTGCCTATTTATCAATAGAGGAACTGTTTTATTGTTCCAATAAAATTGGGATTATAGGATGGGATGAAAGAGAGAATACTTTAGATAGGAAACGATCTGCCAAATACTGTCTTCTAAGATATAGGGGCGGTTCCGCACATTCAACTTGAAGGGCATTTATGGTAGACGACTTCATGGCTTCTATAATAATTCTCAGGCATTTGGCCTGGATGCTGTCAAATTTCTTGAGCGCTTCTTTGTTGCAAGGCTCAATAAGAAAGCAACAGTAGTCTAGGGCGCTCTTGGTCAATGCATAATAGACCAGATTAAGGGTGTAGGGGTGAGCTCCCCACCACACCCCGGCCAAAGCCTTAAGAACCGACACGAAGCGTTCACATTTTTTTACCGTGTTGTTAATATGATCAACCCCAGACAATCTCGAGTCCAACGTTACTCCCAGAAACCTAGCCTTATCCTTGACTGGAATTATTTGTCCATCAATATTTATATCTCCAAGTAGATATAAATATTGATGGACAAATAATTCCAATTCCAGAGGAACAGAACGCTTGCGGGTAAAAATGACCGCTGTACACTTTGGTGCACTTAGAGATAACCCGTGATCAAGGAGCCATTGGTTCAGTGAAGACAAAGAGACATTCATCGAAAGAGCGGCATCCTGAATGGAATTGTCAGTTACCAGTAATGCAATATCGTCCGCATACTGAAGGATCTTGCAGTTAATATTTAAGGATGAGGACAAATTCGCCGTATATTTATGGTCTATTGATGAAATAACTCTAGTACAGTCAGATTATTAAGTCTTTTTATGTCATTTGATCTGTCAAATGTTTTTATTGAACCTACCCGAGTGACAGCTTCTTCTGCTACTTGTAGGTATATATAATGTTTTTTTTAATTGTGATTACTCACACAAACAAATAGTAAATAAGTTGCCAGCTGATCACAGTGGACAAACAATAATTTTTTGCTCATAAACGCCTTTACAAAAAACTCAAATAATGTTTAGGCAAATTACATGTAAAGATTTAGAGAAATTAAATGATTCTTTGGCCAGTCAATTATGTAAACAAAGTTTTAATAATATAGTTGACCCAAATGAGTTCTACGCCGAGTTCTTTTCACTATTAAACACGCAATTTAATAAAACTTTTCCACTAAAGACTAAAAGTATTACAAAGTTTTTATTTAGTGATTGGGCCACTCCTGGCATTCGTAAAAGTAGAGAAAATCTATTTGAACTTTATGGCCTAAATCAACATGTGACTCATACAAGCTTTCATCAGTACGTTGCAAGATATTCAAAATTATTTAAAAGTGTGTGCAAAATAGCTAAAGCTCTATGTATATTAGTAATAAAATAAAATCAGCTGATGATAAAATAAAAACTACCTGGCAAATAATAAATAATGAAACAGGTAGGAAAAAACAGCGTACTATTGAATTTAATTTAGAGACTGCACGTGGCCCCATCAACTCAAATGTAGATATAGCTCAGGAATTTGAAAACTTTTTTGTCTTCTTAAATAGTTCCCTAAGAGATTCGCGGCGACGTAGATTGTAAATGGATCTGACAGCTCTCTTTTGCAAAATAAAAATGGATTCATTGTCAGCAGCCCGACCCCACAGTAAAATGCCGTATGACATAATGCTGTGGAAGTAGCTAAAATAAACCAAACGCGCGGTTTCTACGTCTGTTAACTGTCTTATCTTTCTAACAGCATACGCGGCCGAGCTTAGTCGCCCCGCGAGAGATGTTATATGGGGTCCCCATTGTAACTTCTCGTCGAGCGTGATTCCTAGGAAAACCGTCTGATCAATACATTCCAGTTTTTCTCCGTTCAATATGATGTCACATTCGCTACTTCTAACATTCGGTAACTTAAATCGAATGCATTTGGTTTTTTTCTCATTTAGTACCAAATTATTTACCGTAAACCAATCTTGGACCTGAAGAATAGAGTTATTCACGTCGTCAAGATTTTGTGACCTTCGGTCTATTTTAAAGATCAATGACGTGTCATCTGCAAATAACACCATCTTCGGTTGATTTTGAAGTAACTGGGGTAAATCATTGATGTAAACTAAAAAGAGGAATGGACCCAATATCGAACCTTGAGGAACGCCCATTGTCATTTCAGACCCTAATGAGTTTGTGCCGTTTATTTGTACTTTAACCTTTCTATCTTTCAAGTATGATCTTAGCAAATCAAGAGCTTCATTCCTAATCCCATAGTGCTCCAGTTTCAGCAGAAGTGTCTAATGGTTTACGCAATCGAACGCCTTAGAGAGGTCGCAAAAGGTTCCAATGGCATCTTGTGATTCCTCCCAGGCGTTAAAAATGTTCTTTATTAGGGTGACACCGGCGTCAGTCAAGTACAACGTCCTTTAGTGAAACCGTACTGATGTTCATGCAAGATGGAGTTTTTATTAAAGTGACGTAACATTTGATTGAGCATCAACTTTTCAAACACCTTACTGAGAACTGGCAGAATTGACACGGGCCTTTAATTATTGAGCTCTTTACTATTACCGGATTTGAACAATGGGATCACTTTACTATGTTTCATAAGATCCGGAGGCGACAGTAACCTTGAAACGATCGTTTTCTTCAGCCACGTCCATGCGGGTAAGGATATCCGGTTCGACCATCTGGAGTAGAGCAGTGCCGTTTTGAACCGTCAGAGACACTCCCTCGTTGTTTATAATGGGCTGACCAATTAGTAAATTGACTCCATCCATCTCGGCGTCAGTCAAATGGGCCGTACAAATCATGTCAAGACCGTCTAGTTGTAGATTGAACTGTACTTCGCCCTTGCTCTTGACACTAATTCCACTAAATCCTTTTAGCACAATATAAGATCTTAATATAATGACGGTGCCTTGCCAGTTCATTTATGAAAATATTATGTATGTTAGAAAAAATCTGCATCTATTTAATAAAATAAGTGATAGACATAATATTAACACTAGAAATAAAAATAAAATAGATCAACAATTTTTCAGACTATCTAAAGTACAGACATCTTTTATGGGATACTGTGTTAAATGTTACAATAAAATACCTTGTGAAATATTGCAATTAAATGAAAGAAAGTTTATAACTCATGTTAAAAAAAAACACTTTGTAAACAAGCATTTACAAATTAGAGGATTACATCCTAGATAAGAATGCTTGGAAACATGCTGGTCCTGCTCCATAGGACAATCTAGAGGCTAGACAAAATCATACTAATTGCCTATTGAATTGTATAATTTGTTATTTTTACTTTACTCACACACTGACTTATTCCTAGTTAATATTTTAGGAAAATCATATATTTTTACAATGTCTGTAAATATGTGAGCACAATGTACCTATCAAATGATTAATTTATTTGCCTTTGATTTATTTTTAATTCTTTTTACCAATTATGGTATAGTATTTTTATTCTTGGTGCATCGTGTTCAAGTATAGAAATGTAATTAATGTATACAAAATATTGTAAAACATTTTAAAAGAGTAACGGTGGAGTTTCTTGCCAAGTGGCAAGAAACTCCAAAAAGTAGTTTCATACGGAGAAGAAGTCTTCTCCATATGAAACTACTTTTTGGAAGTGGCGCCTAGAATCAGTTCTATTTTTAATGTAAATCTTGATGTTCAAAAGTGCCTTTTTATGGGCTTTTGAAATAAACGCTTTGACTTTGACTTTGAAGGAACGCATACCACCAAGGACCTCCATCATCAAGGTCCACATTCGCGGAAACCGAAGCGGCAATGATGTAGTCACACCAACCCGATACTTTGACCTGCACGGGGTCACCTACTCGCTGCCAGCCACCCTGCTCCGTGGCAGCGAAGGTTATCTGAAAGTCGTCAATACTGGAGGCAAGGACGTGGAGTGGAACGAGGGCACTGTTCTACTGCGTGCCGAGAGTTGCGAGGAAGCATCAATTAGCCAGGTCAGTCCAAATGCCACTTACCATCACTTTTATCCAAGAGTGTGTTAAGTACCAGCCTACGCCTAGCAAAGCCTAAAAGCACGCAGGGGATCAGAGGTATAGCTATAACCGATTTAGACATAGGTCTCGTGAGTGAAGCCGAATGTAAGGCATAACTCGAATTATTAACCGAATATGATGACTGTTTCGCATGTGAAACTAACGACCTAGGATGTACCAATTTAGTTCAGATGCAGATAAGGTTAAAGAGCGACCAATCTATTAATTACCGTCCCTTTAGACTCTCCAACAACGAGCTGGAAACGGTCAAGTCTAAAATTTCCGGTCTATTAGGCGCCGGTATCATTAAAGAATCTGAGTCCTGTTACGCTTCACCAGTTATACTTATCAAAAAGAAAAACGGAGACAGACGACAATGTGTCGACTATCGCACATTTAAACGCAATTACTATACGAGAACGATTTCCCCTTCCTAACATTGACGACCAACTGCAGCAGGCAAAAAATTTTTTACCAGTTTAGATATGGCTCAAAGTTACCACCAAGTGCCTATATGTCCAGAAGGTACAAATAAAACCGCATTCGTAACTCCACACGGTCATTACGAGTACACAAGAGTCCCTTTTGGTCTCGCTAACGCTCGATCAGTTTGTATGCGTTTAATCAATAAGGTAGTAGAGTCCATAGGTAGTACCTACAGAGATTCTAGCATTCCTAGATTACCTATTGTTACCATCTGTTGACGTGCAAACAGGCATAGAGCTACTAATTAAAGTACTTACGATACTTCAAACTGAAAACGTAAATGTTCATTTCTGCAAAAAGAAATCACCTACTTAGGTAATAAGATGTCTCCTAACAGCATACAGCCGGGTGACTTAAAGTTGGCAGCTGTGTCTCAGTTCCCTACACCCGAAATCAGACAATTTATAGGGTTATGCAGCTACTTTCGCAAATTTATTTATAATTTCGCTGTCATAGCACGACCACTCACTGGACTCACAAAGAAAAACACTCCATGGGTCTGGGGTGAAAAACAAACAAAGAGCTTTGAAGAACTCAAGTGTAAGCTATGTAGTGAACCCGTGTTATCTATTTACGATCCCTAACTGTCAACAGAAATTCACACGGATGCATGCAAGCTAGGTATTGCCGGCATCCTAATGCAAAAACAAACTGACAACACTCTTCGCCCTGTAATGTATCATAGTCGCGTAACGAGCCGTGAAGAGAGTGTCTATCACAGCTATGAACTCGAGAAATTAGCAGAGGTTGAATCATTGAGTAGTGTTATTATGTATTTGGAAAAAAGGTAAGTGTGGTTACAGACTGCACTGCGGCCTGCGTGACATTAACATAACGTGACCTAGTCCCCGAACCGCACGTTGGTGGCTTGCAATCCAAGATTATGACATTGACATTAACTACAGACCGGGTGAGCGAATGAAGCACGTAGACGCACTCAGTCGAAACCCGGTCCCGGTCAATCTTCAATCAATCTCAGACCCAACCGTTCAAGTGGACAATGAACGCGTACGCGTATCCGAACGTTTGGAACCGATCAATCCGGTCATTGACTGTGTTAATGTCAATCGCCTAGAAGTGACAGATTGGTTTTATACAATTCAACGACAAGACGACAAGTTAAATAAAATTATTGAACTAATAAATAGTGGCTGTACTCTGATTTAATTAACAATGCATTAATTGATAATCGACTGTACCGTAAAACACTTAACGGTAATCGCCTAATAGTTCCGAGTTTTGCGCGCTGGAAAATTTTGCAAATGCATCACGATGACATCGGTCATGTCGGTCTGAAACGATGCACAGAACTTATCAAAGCCGACTTCTGGTTTCCAAAGATGTCACGGTTCATTAAGAAATACGTGTCAAGTTGTCTTCACTGTGCGAACGGAAAAGGGGATTATGGAAAGAAACATAACATAACATAAAACTTATCATCACGCCTTGTTTCCCCGAAGGGTTGGGCAGAGGTGTACCTATAGTACACCCACATTTCGCCAGTTATGTTTAAGTCCCATGTAATAGGGGGCGAGCCTATTGCCACCTACCGGGCACAAATCCAGACTTCGGGCTGCTACTGAGAAATTCCAGATAGAAAAACCCAATAACACGTTGCCCGACCTGGGAATCGAACCCAGGACCTCATACTCAGCAGTAGCGATTGCGACCACTAGACCAACGAGGCCGTCAAAGAAAGAAACAAGGTAAACTATACCCCATACCTAAACCCACAGAGTCGATGAAAATGTTGCACATAGACCACCTTAGGCCTTTCTGTAAGACCAAGAATGGCTTGAGTCTAGTATCGTTTGGCAGGAGTTTTGGGGTAAAAAGGGTTGAAGATGGTAGGGGTGGGTTCCCCGATTATAACGCTACCACTCTTATTACAAGGTAATGCGTATTTTTCGAGAAATTAATAATAAATGTTTCTAACCTCAAATTAGATTACAGCGTAACGAAACGTTAAAATCGGCGATTGACAACCAAATCTGGACTAGTGTATTGTCTGTGGTGTAAACTGTCGTGCAAAATTTATGAAACGGAACGTAAAAAAAAACGCTATTTGCGTCATGTGTCAGTGTCATTTGTTTACGTTCATTCCGTTTCTCCCAGAGTTGTGAGAAGTTAGTGTACCCCCACTTCATGGTTAAAATAGGTCGACATTGTTCCAAAACCGAATCGGGGCACCCCGACCCCACGTAGTCTTTTGGCTCCTACCCCTAGAGTGTTTATAAAAATCCGGAGGCGCGAAGGGAGGGCAACCCCCGCCCGCTGGCGAAGGGGTTGCACTTCCCGCAACGCCGGAGACGTTAGAAAAGCGACATTTAAGTGTTTTGAGGTTAGGTTACAATAATTAGTTTTTCTCAAGAACGGTGCGTTACCTTTTCATGGGAGTGGTACCAGGGGGGACGGAGCACCCCCCTCCATCCCCCCCACCCCTTTCTCCTGCCAAACGATACTAAACTTTAACCCTCAATAGAGTCCGGGCCTTGAAAAAGATTTTCAGCCTGTTTGGGTTTCCTGATCGCATAGTATCTGACCACGGAAAGGCTTTCACGAGTAGGTACTTCAAACAGTTTGCAACTGAGAAGCAGTTCAAACATACTCTGTGCACTATTGCTTGCCTACGAGCAAATGGACAAGTGGAGAGAACAAATCGCACAATCTTGGATGCACTTAGGGCTACTGAACCGAGTGAGGCAGGTAACAACTGGGATAATAGTTTAGATAATGTCATATGGGGTATTAACAAAACACCAAATGCATCAACAGGTTATAAACCATATGATCTAATGTTTCCCGAATATCCATAAAAAGTCATGAAGTCTGTCCATCCTACGGCCCGTGCGTAAAACTAATAATAGCCGAAATAGGGAGATTAGCTGCGGTCCTGCATGAATGAAAATTGTACGTGCGAGCGAGGACGTCGACAGGTCGTTCGGTCGTCCCGTTGCTAAGCAACGACGGCGTACGCGCCTGTTTTAGCGTTCTGCACAAACACGTACAGAGAAACTTGATGTGTGCGAGTTCACCTACGGGATCACACAAATGTTATGTAAACAAACAATGATTATCCGTGCGTGGTGACTAGGTACTCTATGGTCTGTTGGCCGTCACTAACTAAACCATCCAAGGTCGAGGTGACCCGTTTGTTTACATTATTACTTTGTGGTTTCGATCATTCCTTCATACTTTTGTGGGCCGTCTAATATGCTGTAGTTTCGTAGAGTTACGTACAATTTTAACTGTTTTCGTAGTAAATTGATAAAATATTTCTAATTAGTTTTAATGTCAATCGTATAATACCTACAACATTCTAGGCGTATTTAAAAGATCGAAATGAACTTATTTACAAATTACACTGATTTTAAAAAAAAAATATTTACAAAAAAAATAGTTACCTTTTTAGCGATATCGCAGTAATTGTTCAAAATGTCCACAGTTTCTTTCTAAACATACACTAGCACGTCTTTGCAAATTGTTTGTTAAACTTCGAAGCGTGTCTCTATCACTTTTTAAAACATTCAAAGCGTCTATTATTCGCTGTTTTAAATCATCAACACTTTGACCTTCTTCGGTATACACTAAACGTTTTAGTTCGGCCCACAAATAAATGAAAGTCTAAGGGTGTTAGGTCTGGTGACCTCTGGTCTGGTGACCAGTTCACAGGTCCACCGCGACCTATCCACTTATTACCGAATTCACTATCGAGATATGCACGTACAGATCGTTCGTAGTGAGCTGGACATCCGTCGTGCTGGAAGTAGATGTCTCGCAGGTAGAGCACAGGAACGTCATCCAGCAAGGTATCAATGACGGAATGTATCATTTGTAAATACGTTATTCCCGTCAAACGACCTTCTATCCAAACTGGACCAATTATGCGATCGTGAATTATCGCTGCCCAAACGTTAACACCGAAGCGAACTTGATGTGCACGTTCTTTAACTTTGTGTGGGTTTTGGAAGCTCCACCAGTGCTCGTTGTGCACGTTGTAAATGCCAACGCGGGTAAATATGGACTCGTCGCTCCACAAGATGTTAGCCTCCGCATGGTTCTGTAGCCAGTGACAAAACTCCATGCGGTGTCCGGGGTCTGGTGCATGCAAAGCTTGCACTCGTGAAAATTTTTATGGATGCATATCCATTGAATGGAGTAGCTTCCACACCACATACTGGCTTACGCCATATCGACGAGCGGCTTGCCGAGTGCTCCTTCTCGGGTGTCTTTGGAAATAATCCAGTATGGCGTCTTCAGTGTGTCTGGCCAAGGGTGGCCGGCCCCTGCTTCATGACTGGGTTGCTGGAACTGCCCATGATCAAGTAATCGCTGATACGTCCGTAATATTAGAGCAGTGCTAGGAATTTGAGGAACAGGGATACCGTTTCTTCGCAAAGACTGTAGGTGTTCTTCTTCTGCGTACATTCGCCTAGCAACGTATAAGTTTTCACCAGACAGGATATAAAATCGCACCATTGCTAGGTACTCTACATTAGAATATTCGTACGTCATGTTCTATCACTCAGGTGATGCACACGCGGAAACGTAAACAATGCGCCGTCACACCGTGACTAATCGCAGATGACTGGAGAGAAAGAGAATTATAATAATTAAGTTGAGAGAGCGCGGGGCGCGGGCGGGCACTCGTGCGCTTGCGAAAGGATATTATTATCAAAGAGGCCGACGGCATGTGCGGCGTAGCGGTGGGTATTCTTTATTCCGGCAAGTGAATTGATTCACTTATTCCGACTCCGGGTCCGGTACCGGTTCACCTTATTTATTCCTTTGGCACCATTTGGCACCGGCACTCACTCGCTCATTTTGGTTCCCCGGTTTCGCAGAACATTTTATTCATTTGCTTCACTGGATCATTTGGCACATTTTGAATAATCGAACAGTTGGTTATTTTATTGATATTATGATTTAAATTTCGTACAGCGTATTATTTTTATTTTACTTCCTTCCCCGAACTATTTTATTAAAATCTCCCTTACAACTATCATTACAAGTGCATACTTAATGCGATAGTATGGTCTGGTAAAGTTTGCAGAAGAATACAAACATTCTCTAAAAATTAATAAAATACATACATAATTTTGTTAAAAAGTTTTAAGAAAATAGCAACATTTATATTTGTCTCTGAAACCTAAAAATATTTTTTATTGTCTGTGGGTACTGCGTTAGCTCTGTAAGTGGACACACAGTAGAAAAGGTCGAATAAAACTCAATACCAAATTATACTATTTTATTTCTCTCCCCATAAACCAAAAGGTTATGGGCCCAGTCCTTCTGACCTGGGAGAGAAATTAATATTAGTAAGTGTCGCGGTAAAGCGAAGCAAAAACAAAGCGTGGTAAAACGTTCTTGTTGGCAAGAGTACGAGTTTTTTCAAGATGGACGGCAGCGGTGATACGCAAGTTTTTAATTCCGGCGGTATTAAGCTGGAGGGCCAAAGCAACTGGCCAAGCTGGAAGTTTCAGAATAGGGTAATTCTGAAAGCGCTGGGCGTCTACGGTGTAGTGGACGGAACTAAAGTGTGCCCTCCAAAACCGGCACTCAATGCAGAAAGTATCAAATATGATGAGTGGCAAAAAATGGATGCAAAAGCGCAAGGCTTAATCGTAACCAGACTAACACCGAATGCTATGTTACACATACAAACATGTGAAACGTCTAAGCAAATGTGGGACAAACTCTGTAACGTTTTTGAGCAAAAGTCGGAAACATCGCTTCATCTTCTGCAACAAAACTTTTTTGAATTAAAACAAGGACCACAAGATGATATGGCACAGTATATAGCCAAGGTTGATGAAATTGTTTCAAGGATTAGACAAGCTAAAGGTGAAATTCATGAAAATATGGTCATCACAAAAATATTAAGTTCGCTAAACGTGAAGTTCCGCCATTTTGTCTCGGCATGGGACTCTGTCCCGGACAACCGGCGCACTTTGTCAGAATTGACAGCCAGGTTGTTGACAGAAGATCAAAGAAATATGATGTATGAGAAGAATGAAGAAAACGAGGCAACTGCTTTTAAAGTGGAAACTAACCAGAAGAGGAAGTGTTTTAAATGTGGTGAAATTGGACATTTTAAAAAAGACTGCACATCTAAAAAGTATAATAAAAACAGTGACTTTTGCAAAAAGTGTAACAAAAGTGGTCATAACCTAGAAAACTGTTGGTTTAATAAAAACAAAAAACAAAACGCGTTTATCACCACTCTGTCAGTTACGGCGTTAACAGCGAGGAACAGTAGTAACAAGGATTGGTACCTGGACAGTGGCGCTTCCGCGCATATGTCAAATTCGAAAGACAATTTAATTAATTACAGACAATTTCAAGTGCCTAAAGAAGTGATTATAGGGGACGGCTCAGTAATTAAATCCGAGGGACAAGGTGATGTCAAGTTAAGTGCTTTCGATGGACAAAAGTGGATACCAACAACAATACATAATGTACTGTACGTACCAGAGCTAAAAGTGAACTTGTTTTCCATGAGTGTAGCTTTGGACAAAGGTTATAAAGTCTTAACTACAGCTGATGAAAGCAGTTTTATAAAAGAAAACAGTGTATATGCTGTGGCAAAAAGAGTAAATAATATGTACATTATGACATTCAAACAAGGAAAAGTGTGTGCATTCATAGGAAAATGTAACACAGGAATATCAGACTGGCATGTAAAACTGGCACATCAGGATATTAACCATGTGAAGAAAATTCTGAATAAATGCAGAATTTCCTATGATAGCGGACATGAAGTAACATGTGTACCGTGTGTGAAAGGGAAGCAGCACAGGTTGCCTTTTCCAAATAGTCCAAATAGAAGCGAGGTACCGGGAGAAGTGTTGCATTTTGATATTGGAGGACCTGTGGAAGAAAAATCTTTAGGAGGAGCAAGATTTTTTCTCCTTATTAAAGATGATTTCACCAAATACAGAAAGGTATATTTTCTTAAAAATAAAAATGAAAGTTTCAACTGCTTGAAAGAATTTATTATTGAAACAAGAAACAATCCAGGTCATGCAATAAAATATATAAGATCTGATAATGCAAAGGAGTTCTGCAGTGGGGAAATGACTAACATGTTGAAATCATTTGGAATAATACATCAACGCAGCGTGGCATATACTCCAGAACAAAATGGGTGTGTAGAGCGAGAAATGCGCACTGTTGTAGAATCTGCAAGAACAATGATTATAGAGAGTAAATTAAATAAAAATCTGTGGGCAGAGGCCGTAAATACAGCAGTGTTTGTGATTAACTGCACTGGTCCTAGCAGGATACCTGACAAGACTCCCTATGAATTGTGGTGGGACAGAAAAATGTATGACATCTCTAAACTACAGGTGTTTGGTTCCAAGGTAGGAGTACACATACCATCACAAAAGAGACTGAAGTTTGACACTAAGGCTGACATAGGTTATTTTGTTGGGTATGGAGAAAGTGTAAATATTAAAGGATATCGTATATACCTACCGGAGAAAAACGATGTACAGAACAAGAGAGATGTAGTATTTATAAAAGAAAATCAAGAAGATCCAAGTTTACAAGAAGGAATGGAAAATGGAGAAATAATTTACTTTGATGAAAGAAATTACACAGTAAATGAAGACCAGACACAAAATGGAGAAGAAGAAGGAGAAAAAAATCAAGAAGTACAGATCCATCAGGAAGAAGAGGTTCAAGAAGGAAGAAATGAATATAATGAAGACATAGAACAAGAGGAAACTTTCGAAAGTATGTCAGATGAAGGTTCTGTAAGATCATTTGATGAACAAAATGAAGAGACTTTAACTGAACTGGAAGAAGAAGAACAAGAGGAGCGAAGAACAAGAAAAAGAATGATAAAACCACCCAGATGGATGGAAGACTATTGTCTCTTGAGTCTAACACAAGAAGAACCAACTACCTACAAAGAAGCTATGAAAAGACCAGAAAAGAAACAGTGGGAAGAAGCAATAGAGAGGGAGTTGAAGACTCTAAAAGAAAACAATACCTGGGAGGAAGTAGAAAATGTTCCAGCTGGCACACAAATCGTTAGCAGCAAGTGGGTATTTAAGGTGAAGGAAGCAGAAGGTAAACATTTATACAAAGCGAGGCTTGTGGCAAGAGGCTTCGAGCAAAAGGACTGCGACAACCAAACTTATGCCCCGGTAGCAAAGCTGACAACCTTCAGGACGATGATGGCTGTAGCGAATCAAAAAAACCAGCCAGTATATCAGATGGACGTGACCGGAGCCTTTTTACATGGTGACATTAAAGAATCTGTTTTTATGAGATTACCTAATGATAAAATTTGTAAACTAAAAAAATCATTATATGGGCTGAAAAAGTCTCCCAGATATTGGAATACTAAATTTAATGATTTCATGTTAAAAGAAAAGTTTATTAGATCTTGTAATGATCCATGTCTTTATTATAAAAGAGTTGAAAATGATTACATATATGTCTTAGTATTTGTAGATGATTTGCTTTACTTTGGGAATAACAAAAACCAAGTAAATAAATTTAAAACTGTTCTATGTAATACTTTCCAAATGAAGAATTTAGGTATAGCAAAATATTATCTTGGAATAAATATCAAACAAGACTTGGAAAAGGGTGTAACTATAATAAATCAAAAAAGGTACTTAGAATGTTTATTGGACAAATTTCAAATGTCAAATTGTAAACATATAGATACACCACTTGAAAAAAATTTCAACTTTGAATTGTTGCAGAGAGAAAACTCAGAAAATCCTGAAATTGAAAATAAATGTAGGAGTTTGATAGGTAGTTTACTATATGCTACTTGTACTAGACGTGACTTGTCAGTTGCAGTAGTTTTTTTGAGTAGATATGTGCACTGTGCTAATATGGCTTTGTTTAAATGCCTTAAAAGAATATTGAGATATATAAGAGGTACTATTGATTTGTCGCTAACATATAAGATTGGAGGTTTAGAAAAGTTACAAGGCTACAGTGATGCAGATTGGGCTGGTGATGTGAGAGACAGGAAGTCTACATCAGGTCATATTCTATATGTATTTAACTGCCCAGTTTCATGGGGTACAAAGAAACAGTCATGTGTGTCACTGTCATCTTGTGAGGCTGAGTATGTAGCACTTAGTCTCACAATTGTAGAAGGATGTTTTGTAAGGAAATTGCTTTCAGACTTTGGTTACTGTAACATTTCATTTGAGATATTGGAAGACAACCAAAGTGTAATCAACATTTCTGAAAATAATGACAGTAACAGAAGGCTGAAACACATAGATATTAAACATCATTATATTTTAGAAAATGTTGCTAAAGGTATTGTCAATATAAAGTATGTAAGCTCAAATAATAATGTTGGTGATGTATTTACAAAACCTTTAGGGAAACAGTTGTTTATTAAATTGAGAAACTGTATCTTGCACTAAGAATTTGTAGTACATGAGTCAGTGTATAATTTTTTTGTTGTAAGAACTTTGTAGTGCAAAAGCTAGTGTACCTTTTAGTTAAGTTCATAAAATAAAAACTGATAATATTAAAATTTTAACAAATATAACTGTTGAGGGGGTGTTTTAAGAAAATAGCAACATTTATATTTGTCTCTGAAACCTAAAAATATTTTTTATTGTCTGTGGGTACTGCGTTAGCTCTGTAAGTGGACACACAGTAGAAAAGGTCGAATAAAACTCAATACCAAATTATACTATTTTATTTCTCTCCCCGTATACCAAAAAAAAGCGTGGTCTGTCTTTTGAGCGACTCTACAATGACACAAAAATCACTCCATATTTAACTCTTAATCCAATTGAAATAAGAGCGCACCGTACTGTTATTGTGTCCCTACTAATGTCGTAGTGCCAAGGTACTACAGCGATACGACGTGTTCCGAGTACTTCAGAGTGACTTGAGCGAGTGAACAGTGAACGCGCGCTCCGGAATCATTTAGTACCGCGGTGCCGGTAAGGATAGTGAGGAATAAATAATGTTTACGTATCCGCGTTCGGAACCGGCTCCTTTGGATCAGTACCTCCGGAGTTACCCACCTCTAGTGTGTAGGTCCCGGATGTGAAAAAATCGCCTGGTAGACGTAAGTTTTATTTATTTAAGGAAAACAAACAGTAGCACAATAAAAAAATAGTCATAATATCTTAAATACTAAATATTAAAACAATAATGCTACCCACTACGTTCTCCACAGATTAAAATTAAGTATAATCCATTGTAGGTGTGTAGGTACCGGATGTGAAAAAATCGCCTGGTAGACGTAAGTTTTATTTATTTGTTTAAGGAAAAACAAACAGTAGCACAATAAAAAAATAGTCATAATATCATAACATCGTGGATATAAAGCTATAACTATGGAGCTATAATATGTGGATATAACTATTAAAATAAATGAAATAAAATTGTTTGAATTGTTTGGATAAATAACAGTAGGAAAAATTATAAATTATAATCATCTTCAAGGAACTATCTTGACAAGCCGTGGTGTGCTAGTTGAATTAATAATGTTTTTCCGTAATTTACAGACAAGGTGGCATTCCTAAGCGTAAGGGTTGAGAGCTGTGGTGTAAAACATATAATAATACAGCCCAACAGACAGAAAAGCAAATGCCAAGCAGCCCACGCACTAGGAGATTCCCATCCAAAGCTTGCAAGCCATGACCCCAGAGGTACAGTGACCCAATACCAAAGTACATGGTTAAAGTTGAAGGGAAATTTGTTCTTATAAGAGTATCTTTTTGAGTTGGAATTTAAAGGCTTGTATTGTTTTCAGGCATCGTATTGGTGGTGGGAGATCATTCCAACAGCGTGTGGCTGCAAACTTGAAAGAACCCCTGAATGCCGTAGTTCTGTGCATTGGCACTGACTGAAATATTTTACAGTACCTATAATATACAGAGTTTACAGAGTAAAAAGAGCATATTACAAAAAAAAAAAAATGAAAAAGATATAGATATCTGTCTTCTTAATGAGACTTGGTTCAAATCTAATTCTATAATTCCACACTTTACCACATATAACTTACTTCACAAAAATTCCATAAATTGGGATGATGACAAATATTTAAAAAAATCATAAAAATAATGTAATTTCGAAGAAGGCTTAGTAAAAATGGGATAATAGAAAAAAAAATTGTAAATCCGTGTAAATTTGAAGAAGATACATGCTTTAAAAGTTTTTGGAGGGGATTATTGCCGTCCTTGTCGCGCGGTGCTGACAATGTACGGCGATAGTATGAAGTTACATAGTCGTGACGTCACTTCTACGATAGTGCTGACCTTGTCTAACTATTATCTTAAAACGTTTATAACTTGGGCATTTTTTAAGAGTGCAAACAATATTACAAAAAGTGTAAACACTTTTTGTAATATGGTTTGCACTCTTTGGAAAAAGACAGTCTTTTGAGACAAGAATAAAAAAATAGTCATCATCCCAATTCTCATAATGGAATAGCCATTTTGGTGAACCACTGTATAAAGTACAAAGTAGTCTACTTCTACTTTACTAGTAGTAATCTATTCAAAACTTATGTATTACTATAGAGACACAATTTGGAGCAATGGCGATACTTTGTATCTACAGTCCTCCAAGTATCAGGTTTGATTCAGCAAAGTTAAAGGACTTAATCAATAACATACCCAAACCTTGTATAGTTATGGGTGATTTCAACGCTCATAACATAGCTTTTGGATGCCATAGTGATAATAATCGAGGTAGATGTTTATATAATATAATTGATGAATTTGACTTATGTATTTTGAATGATGGGTCACCAACAACCGTTCCTTATCCTAATAGACAAGCTTCGGCGATAGATCTTGCGCTTGTTAGCTCTTCAATCGCTCATTTATGTAACTGGAATGTTCATGACGATCCCATGGGTAGCTATCATCTTCCAACCTTACTTGAGATCAATATTCAACCATCTATGTATGACGGGTCACCTCCTGTGGATCAAGAGAAATATATTTATAGTAAGGTAGATTGGGACGAATATTATATACTATCAGAAACTTGTTTTTCCCACTTGGACTCAATAGATGATTTACCTATCAATGCATATAACAATTTTATAGAAACATTAAATGATTTAAGGAATAAAACAATTCCAAAACAAAAATTAGGTGCAAACACAGCAATTAAAAAACCAGTTCCATGGTGGAATACAAAATGTAGTGATGCTGTCGCAAAATCAAAAGATGCGTTAAAGTACTATTTTTCTCAACCCAACATTGAAAACTGGATAGAATATAAAAAACAAGATGCAAAAAAGAAAAGGCTTTTGAAGGAAGAAAGTTCTTCTTCTTGGAAAAATTTATGTAGTAGCTTCAACAGGTTAACTCCAAATTTAAGATATGGGGATACATTAAAAGATTTAAAAAAATAGGAACAAATCGAAACAAAAACATCAATGATGAGTGGGTTCCCAGTTTTTTAGATAACTTAGCAGATTCTACTGAAATAGATGAGAATATGCTTGAGTATTTGTTTGAAAATGCTACAGATAATGATGTAAATGTATTTCTCAAGAACAATTTCACTATAGAAGAGTTGAAAACATCTATAAAGAGTAGGAAAGATACTACACCGGGATTGGATGACATACCTTACATGTTAATCAAAAAATTACATTTAAATGCACAAACAACATTACTTAATATTTATAATAAACTATGGGATGAATTAGTAATACCTGAGTCTTGGAAAACACAATGCGTCATTCCTATCTTAAACTCAAACTCAAATCATTTATTTCAATTAAACCATTTACAGGCACTTTTGAATTGTCAAGGAGTCGAACAGTCAGAAATATGAAGCTAGTTGCCCATTCCAAAGCGTAGTAGGTACCTATGGAGAAGAACGGGCAAGAAACTCCATGGACACTGTTTTAAATAATAATGTTTTTTCATATATCTTAGTTACATCGATTAATGTTGACACTATAAGTGAGAACGATGTACAAAAAACCGTACACGTTAAAAGCGTCCAGAGTGCATCAAAACATAATTAAAAACAATCCAGCTAATTAATTATTAAAATAAGCCGTGGCAGCTAAGAGATGACCAGTCCCAACTGACGGCGCCCGTTCACGAACATGACGCTTGGATCAGCACCATTCAGCTCAACCATTTTGAAGGGAGCTAAATGATCCGACACACGCGCCACCGCCAGCGAGACATTTGAGTGAGCATGACATACTATCAGCCGCCAAGGCACATTCAAGTCAATCTATGACATTACCCGGTAAATGGTAGCTCTATAGTACAAAGTACTCACATCTGTGCAATGCATCTATATAATAAAAAGGAGATTGAGTTTATATAATGCAAATAAATTCTTACTATCTTCAGCAGCTTCAACAGTGATTCAAATGTCAATTAATTAGTTGTGGTGTGGAGCAGGACCGGCATTAAGCCAGGCATTTTTATCAGTTATGTAATCCTCCAACCTATAATATGCCTGCCTGAATAGTGTGCGTTTGACAAAGGATTTGAATTTTGTCTCATTCAGTTGAAGTATGTGGGGAGGTATTTTATTATAACATTTTAGACAGTACCCCATGAAAGATGAGGTCTACTTTAGCCAGTCTGAAACCTGGTTGAACTAATAGGTCCCGATTTCTAGTACTATAATTATGTCTTTCACCTCTTTTACTGTAAAGATGTAAATTTTTTCTTACGTACATGATGTTTTCATAGATGTATTGACAAGGTACAGTCATGATGTTAATATCCTTAAACAATTCCCTTAGAGAATCGCGCCTGCGGAGATTACATATGGCTCTGATGGCTCTTTTCTGCAGAATAAAAATAGACTCGATGTCTGCAGCCCGTCCCCAAAGTAAAATACCGTAAGACATGATACTATGAAAGTAACTAAAATAGACCAGCCTCGCGGTATCTACATCAGTAAATTGACGATTTTTCTGACAGCGTAAGCTGCTGAACTTAGCCGTGCTGCTAGAGATGTTAAATGAGGACCCCATTGTAGCCTTGAGTCGAGCGTGATCCCCAAGAAAACCGTTTTATCGACGAATTCTAGCTTCTCTTGATTCAATACTATCTCACAATCACTACTCTTGACGTTTGGTAAAGAAAATCTTATACACCTAATAAACCTGTTAATGGTGCTTCTTCATATAGACCTATTTCCTTATCATCTTGTTTGGGTAAACTCTTTGAAAATATGTTGAAGTTAAGGTTAGATTATTTTGTTGAATCGCAAAGCTTAATTCCTTCTATACAGTTTGGTTTCAGAAAAGGTAAAAGTTGCTCTGAAAGCTTTGTATCTTTATTATCAGATGTAAGACAGGTCAAATTAAGTCACTATAATGCAGTATGTGTGTTTTTAGACGTAAAAGGTGCTTTTGACAATGTAAATATAGAAGAACTTATTCAAGTATCTCATGATATTGGTATACCTGGTCATATTTTAAAATGGCTTTATGCTTTTTTAAACAATAGAACTGTATATGTTAAATATAATAATAAATTGCATGGACCCAGAACTGTCAACAAAGGCACAATGCAAGGGGCAACTTTGTCTCCTTTACTTTATAACTTGTATACTTCTGATATACTAAAATATGTAGATGTACCAGGAGTAAATATCCTGCAATTTGCAGATGACTTGCTTTTGTACAGAATAAATCAAAACATAGATATAGCAATGGCTAATATCAATAAGGCTTTGTCTCAATTACACAGCTATTACCATATTAAACTTAAATTAGAAATTAGTCCAGAAAAGAGTTCAGTTTTGATTATCAGTAGAAATGTAAATAGTCATAGCAATGTTAAAATTGCATACAATAAATAAAGAAATTCCTGTTGTTAAGCACCATAAATTCCTAGGCGTCATTATAGATGATAAATTAAAGTTTGATGAACATATTAAACATGTAAGTAATAAAGCACTGAAAGGTATTAATCTATTGAGACATTTAGCGGGATGTTTTTGGGGATCGGACCCCAAAGTTATGAGTATGCTGTACAAAAGTATAGTGAGAAGTCATTTTGATTACAGCAGTTCAGCTTACATGAATGCTAATAGCACCTTGTTACGAAAATTAGATGTAATTCAAAATGTGGGACTGAGACTGATTTGTGGTGCTATGCGCTCCACACCTATTAGAGGTGGGTAACTCCGGAGGTACTGATCCAAAGGAGCCGGTTCCGAACGCGGATACGTAAACCTTATTTATTCCTCACTGTCACTGTAAAGTAAAAACCACTTGGAAAATTATTAACAATGAAACGGGTAAGTCGGTTAAACAAGAAAATCAACTTGAAATTATGGTGGATAACAAATTAGTTAATAAGGCAGCTGACGTAGCTGAGGCTTTTAATGAGTTTTTTGCCAATATACCTATAACTACGACTTGCTCCTTAAATTCGTCCCCGTCTAAAGCTGAGAATCTTTTGAATAGTAGTGTGCCAAAATGTACTCGCATATTTAGCTTCGAACATGTAACGCCTAATGATGTAATTAACGTCTTTAACACACTTAAATATAAAAACACTGGTGATTACTGGGGCATCTCAATTAAACTTTTAAGTAATATAATAGACATCGTAGCCCCCTATCTAGCTGTTACTTTTAATAAATGTGTTGATATAGGAACTTTTCCTGACCTCATGAAGAGTAGTAAAGTCATACCATTATTTAAATCTGGTAATAAAAATATCATTGGCAATTTCAGGCCTATTTCTATCTTACCAGCATTTAGCAAAATATTTGAAAAGTTAATACTTAAGCAGCTGCTAAGACATTTTAATTTAAATAGCCTCCTTCATAATGAACAATATGGCTTTACAAAAGGACGTTCAACTACAGATGCGGGTGTTGCTCTGCTGAAACACATATTTAATGCATGGGAGAAATCGCAAAATGCTATTGGAGTTTTCTGTGATCTCTCTAAAGCCTTTGATTGCGTGCACCATGACACGCTTTTGCGTAAACTACGTCATTACGGTGTCCAAAACGAAGCTCTAAACGTAATAAATTCTTATTTACACAATAGGTTCCAATGTGTAGATGTCGATGGTGTGAAATCATTCTGGCTTCCAGTTAAGTTAGGTGTTCCTCAAGGCTCAATACTAGGTCCATTCTTGTTCTTAGTGTATATCAATGACTTACCATTCTATTTAAATGATATCTGTGACGTTGTACTGTTTGCAGATGATACCTCTCTTATTTTTAAAGTAGACAGGAATAGACAAGAGTTTGACGACGTAAATAGTGCACTGTCAATGGTTACGGATTGGTTTACGTCAAATAACCTAGTTCTCAATGCTAAGAAAACTAAATGTGTAAAGTTCGTCTTACCGAATGTTAGAAATCTAGGACCCAACATCGTCTTAGATAAAGAGCTGCTTGAAACAGTAGACTCGGCAGTTTTTCTGGGCATAACAGTAGATTCCAAACTTCAGTGGGGCCCACATATATCAAGCCTAGCGGGGAGGCTCAGTTCAGCCGCGTACGCTGTCAGGAAAGTAAGACAATACACTGACGTTGATACAGCACGGTTAGTCTATTTTAGTTATTTCCACAGTGTTATGTCCTACGGTATTCTGCTGTGGGGCAAAGCTGCTGATATTCAAAATATATTCGTCCTTCAAAAACGAGCTGTCCGAGCAATTTATCAACTAGGAGCCAGAGTTTCTCTTAGAGATTTTTTTAAAGATATTGGTATTCTTACGGTAGCATCACAATTCATCTTCGCCAACATCTTATACATTAGGCAAAATATACACTTATACACTAAAAACAGTGATTTTCACAATGTTAATACTAGAAATAAGAACAAACTACGTGCTCCCTTTCACCGGCTTCATAAGGTTCATAACTCATTTGTTGGGCTAGGCATAACCTTTTATAACAAGCTACCCTCTTCTTTGCTAGATTTGCCTTTTAATGCGTTTAAAGCTCAAGTAAAATCCAACCTTTGTTCAAAGGCATATTATTCAATTAACGACTACTTACACGATAAGAATAGCTGGTCGCTGTAATTAACTCAAGACAATGTTTATGTTCTTTCTCCAGAATCAGCTTACCTACTGACAGGGTATACGAGTTCGTATATTTATTTTAATTTTATTTGACTGTATAAGTCAATTAGTTTTAGTTACCTTCATTTATTATTGACATGATCCGCTCATTACAATGTTTTTCAATGAGTTGTATTGCAATAAGTGGTTAGCTAGCGACCTCGACAATTGATCTTAAATTATTCTTGCCTGAGCAACCGGCAGCGAGTTCGTCATGCTCCCGTAGATGTCACTGCTTGCGGTAGCGTCGGGGATCGGGTTGCCTCCTTCCCTCAAATATGGCGAGGGGGGCAATGGCTGATCTTTGCGTTATGCTCGTGAACGGGTGCTGCTTGTGGTGACTGGTCGTCTTGCTGTCTATGGTTTTGATATTGTTAAAGTAATTGTTCTGTTAACTTATTGTACTTCTATGGTCCTAGTTTATCATTTGTGTTTACTTAAAAAATAAGCCAATAATGCATATGTAAGATGTCACGCCCCTTATGCCTGGAGGCTTTTATTTGTGTATACGTTGTTTAGTATGTTTTTTTTTGTGTTTCGGTTTTTATTCTTTGATTACCTTATAATTATATAATTCAATGGTTTTCTAACTAAACAGACAGCTGTGCTGCTGGGGAGTTTGTTGCGCCACTTCTTCTTCCCAGCTAAAGCACTAGGAAGTGGTGAAGGGCGGGCGTTTTGGGGGACTGTCTTATGTAATTTTGACGTTCGAAAAGTGCTGACTCTCAGCCTAGTTTGAATAAATGACTTTTGATTTTGATTTTGACTATCCTTACCGGCACCGCGGTACCAAATGATTCCGGAGCACGCGTACACTGTTCACTCGCTCAAGTCACTCGGAAGTACTCGGAACACGTCGTATCGCTATAGTACCTTGGCACTACGACATTAGTAGGGACATAATAACAGTACGATGCGCTCTTATTTCAATTGACTTAGAGTTAAATATGGATTGACTGGCACGCATAAAACGTGATTGTTGTGTCATTGTAGAGTTTGTCACTGAAGTGCAAAATGCGTATCTACACAGCGTGCATCCGCCCGATCATGACCTATGCCAGTGCAGTCTTCGCACACGCCAAGCCCGTTCGCTTCAATCGAATGCAGACCCTCCAGAACAAGTTCCTCCGTAGGATAACAGGCTCCCCCTGGTACGTTCGCAACGAAATCCTTCACGTAGACCTCAGGATTCCCACTATCCGTCAGTTCATGAAACGCATTTCAAAGCGTTTCTTCGAGACCGCCGCGAATCACCGCAACCCTCTGGTTGTGAAAGCCGCTAGCTATATTCCCTCCTCCATTAGTCAAGTCCGCCGTCCCAAGCATGTCCTCACCGATCCCGATGACCACATAACTCTCATTCAGGAGAGCAGTAGGGCCACCAGTACAGTGCACAAACACAGACCGACATTCCGACCTCGCCGCCGAGGTTCCTCGCGAAGATCCCGACGTAATTGTCCCCCCCGACCCTTGCTCGACGAAGTGCCAGCCCGCGCCGTAGCTGAGCCTGTAGCTTTAAATTCCCCGATTAATAATAATCAACTAAACTTGATCCAGCCTGTCCCATCTTGCTGTCCTCCCGTCAGCGACGCCCTAAGCCGAGGTCCGTACCCCACAGGGGGTGCCCTTAGCGAGCGTTCGCTTAATAATATAAGTAGTTTTACGCCCCTGGCTGGAGGCTTTGAGTCCGCTTAAGGCAGCCACAGGATAGTCCGGTTAAGTAGTCACGACCTCTCAAGGTCAACTACGAGATGCCATACACAAAAAAAAAAAAAAAAAAAACATTGTAGAGTCGCTCAAAAGACAGACCACGCTTATTAACAAAATTATGTATGTATTTTATTTATTTTTAGAGAATGTTTGTATTCTTCTGCAAACTTTACCAGACCATACTATCGCATTAAGTATGCACTCGTAATGATAGTTGTAAGGGAGATTTTAATAAATAAATTAAATACTTCGGGGAAGGAAGTAAAATAAAAATTAATAAGCTGTACGAAATTTAAATCATAATATCAATAAAATAACCAACTGTTCGATTATTCAAAATGTGCCAAAAGATCCAGTGAAGCAAATTAATAAAATGTTCTGCGAAACCGGGGAACCAAAATGAGCGAGTGAGTGCCGGTGCCAAATGAATAAATAAGGTGAACCGGTACTGGACCCGGAGTCGGAATAAGTGAATCAATTCACTTGCCGGAATAAAGATTACCCACCGCTAACACCTATTAATTCGTTAGAAGTTGAGACATGTATCCCTCCTCTCTCCCTTGACATTACGATGGTTGTTGTTGGCTGAGAGATTTTTATTAAAAGTCATGGCATCAAATGATATTCCTTTACTTCAGAAGCTTACAATACATCCTGATTTCCCACAGTCAATTACTTTTAATGCCATCTCTGCTTCTTCTTTGGTTGGTGGGACTCTACCTGAAATGCCAACAATATTTGAACATGTAAATAATAATTCAAAAGATGTACTTAAAAATGATATTTGGCCTATGTACAAAATTCCTTATAATGGTATTTTTAACAGCTTTGCAATCCATTTTGACATGGTGCACAATAAATCAGATTTTTTAAAGTTTAAAGATAATAGACCAGAACATTATGTTTTATACACAGATGGATCTAAAACAGACTTTAATGTAAATGCACCTTTCTATGACCCACAGCTAGAATTCACAAAATGTATTAAATTAAACAGGGTGTGTAGCATTTTCACTGCAGAATGCTATGCAACTTATTGTGCACTGCAACATGTAAATAGTCTTGCAAATAATGTACATAATATTTTGATAGTTACAGACTCCAGAAGTGTTTTGTCTGCTCTGCATAATGTAAATATTTCTTTTAGGTTAAATTATATTATTTAAAATATTAGATTTATAATCCAAAAACTACTTGATAGGTTTGTTAATTTAGAATTAGTATGGGTACCTTCACACAGTGGCATTCGTGGAAATGAAGTAGCTGACACTGCGGCCCATTCAGACCATGATGAGGATCGATCCGAGTGGCTCAAGGTTCCATTTACTGATTATTACAGCCTTTTTAGAGAACTTAATATACAGTTATGGAAGGAGTATTGGGACATTACTCTGGAAACGAAAGGCAGGTGGTATGCTGGAATACAAAATGAATTACCGATAAAACCTTGGTACCATAACTTCAAATACTTCACAAGAAGATATATAACTATTATAACACGCATGAGATTAGGACATTGCTTAACACCAGCTCACCTGAATAGGACTTGCATAATTAAAAATAGCCGATGTCATCATTGTGGAGCAGAGGGTGCTGATTTGGATCATGTTATCTTTTTTTTTTTTTTGTGTATGGCATCTCGTAGTTGACCTTGAGAGGTCGTGACTCAAACTCAAACTCAAACTCAAATCATTTATTTCAATTAAACCATTTACAGGCACTTTTGAATTGTCAAGGAGTCGGTCAGTCAGAAATATGAAGCTAGTTGCCCATTCCAAAGCGTAGTAGGTACCTATGGAGAAGAACGGGCAAGAAACTCCATGGACACTCTTTTAAATAATAATGTTTTTACATATATCTTAGTTACATCGATTAATGTTGTTCACTATAAGTGAGAACGATGTACAAAAAACCGTACACGTTAAAAGCGTCCAGAGTGCATCAAAACATAATTAAAAACAATCCAGCTAATAATTTATTAAAATAAGCCCTGGCAGCTAAGAGATGACCAGTCCCAACTGACGGCGCCCGTTCACGAACATGACGCATGGATCAGCACCATTCAGCTCAACCATTTTGAAGGGAGCTAAATGATCCGACACACGCGCCACCGTCAGCGAGACATTTGAGTGAGCATGACATACTATCAGCCGCCAAGGCACATTCAAGTCAATCTATGACATTACCCGGTAAATGGTAGCTCTATAGTACAAAGTACTCACATCTGTGCAATGCATCTATATAATAAAAAGGAGATTGAGTTTATATAATGCAAATAAATTCTTACTATCTTCAGCAGCTTCAACAGTGATTCGAATGTCAATTAATTAGTTGTGGTGTGGAGCAGGACCGGCATTAAGCCAGGCATTTTTATCAGTTATGTAGTCCTCCAACCTATAATATGCCTGCCTGAATAGTGTGCGTTTGACAAAGGATTTGAATTTTGTCTCATTCAGTTGAAGTATGTGGGGAGGTATTTTATTATAACATTTTAGACAGTACCCCATGAAAGATGAGTCTACTTTAGCCAGTCTGAAACCTGGTTGAACTAATAGGTCCCGATTTCTAGTACTATAATTATGTCTTTCACCTCTTTTACTGTAAAGATGTAAATTTTTTCTTACGTACATGATGTTTTCATAGATGTATTGACAAGGTACAGTCATGATGTTAATTAATATCCTTAAACAATTCCTTTAGAGAATCGCGCCTGCGGAGATTATATATGGCTCTGATGGCTCTTTTCTGCAGAATAAAAATAGACTCGATGTCTGCAGCCCGTCCCCAAAGCAAAATACCGTAAGACATGATACTATGAAAGTAACTAAAATAGACCAGCCTCGCGGTATCTACATCAGTAAATTGACGGATTTTTCTGACAGCGTAAGCTGCTGAACTTAGCCGTCCTGCTAGAGATGTTAAATGAGGACCCCATTGTAGCCTTGAGTCGAGCGTGATCCCCAAGAAAACCGTTTTATCGACGAATTCTAGCTTCTCTTGATTCAATACTATCTCACAATCACTACTCTTGACGTTTGGTAAAGAAAATCTTATACACTTAGTTTTATTTCCATTTAGTACTAAATTATTAGCCGTGAACCAATTTTGGACCAGCAGTAGGGCGTTATTTACGTCGTCAAAATTTGAAGCACGTCTATCTACCTTAAAAATTAAGGAAGTATCGTCAGCAAATAACACCATTTGTGGTTGATTTATTAATAAATGGAGTAGGTCATTAATATATACTAAAAAGAGGAAAGGACCCAATATCGAGCCTTGTGGAACACCCATTTTTACCTTTAAACCAAGTGAATTGACACCATTTATTTGAACTTGCTGTTGTCTATCATTTAAATAAGATTTTATTAAACTAAGCGCAAGTTTTCCAAGTCCGTAATGCTCAAGTTTCAAAAGCAGGGTTTCGTGATCGACGCAATCAAATGCCTTGGAGAGGTCACAAAAGATTCCTATGGCGTCTTGAGCATCTTCCCACGCGTTAAAAATATGTTTTAATAAGGTAACACCAGCGTCGGTCGTACAACGCCCTTTGGTGAAACCATACTGTTGCTCGTGAAGGATTTTATTAGTATTAAAATGATTGAGCATCTGACTAAGCATTATCTTTTCAAAAACCTTGCTGAAAACCGGCAACACGGACACAGGTCTATAATTATTAGTGTCTTTACTGTCCCCGGATTTGAAAAGTGGTATTACCTTACTGTATTTCATTAGATCCGGGAAGACTCCTTGATCCACACACAAATTAAATATTAAGGCTAAGTAAGGTGCTATAGTTTCAATTATGGAGGTACAGACTTTAATAGACATTCCCCAAAGATCTTCGGTCAATTTGATCTTGATTTGCTTAAAAGATTTTATTACAGACTACTTAACCAGACTATCCTGTGGCTGCCTTAAGCGGACTCAAAGCCTCCAGCCAGGGGAGTAAAACTACTTACATTACTAAGCGAACGCTCGCTAAGGGCACCCCCTGTGGGGTACGGACCTCGGCTTAGGGCGTCGCTGACGGGAGGACAGCAAGATGGGACAGGCTGGATCAGATTTTGTTGATTATTATTATTCGGGGAATTTAAAGCTACAGGCTCAGCTACGGCGCGGGCTGGCACTTCATCGAGCAAGGGTCGGGGGGGACAATTACGTCGGGATCTTCGCGAGGAACCTCGGCGGCGAGGTCGGAAAGTCGGTCTGTGTCTGTGTATCGGGATCGGTGAGGACATGCTTGGGACGGCGGACATGACTAATGGAGGAGGGAATATAGCTAGCTGCTTTCACAACCAGAGGGTTGCGGTGATTCGCGGCGGTCTCGAAGAAACGCTTTGAAATGCGTTTCATGAACTGACGGATAGTGGGAATCCTGAGGTCTACGTGGAGGATTTCGTTGCGAACGTACCAGGGGGAGCCTGTTATCCTACGGAGGAACTTGTTCTGGAGGGTTCTGCATTCTATTGAAGCGAACGGGCTTGATCATGTTATGTTATCTTACAGTGTTCAAGTTTTAACTTCCAACGTTTGATTTTGGGAATGAAATAAATGACAATAATGACAATGACATCGAAAGTGAACGTCATAGTGTTCCCCGCCGCGTTCAGGATTTATTATTAAATAAGAAATATTATAGTGTGTTGTATAAATATAATTGTAATACGATAGAAAAAAATTAAAATCATAAATGTACATGTTAACTAGTAGTCAATTTTAAACTTGATGAAAACAATGATATTACTGAGATGTACCCACCCAACCCGAAAGGGCGGTAATTTTGTGAACGTGAACAGAAGTAATGAACAATATTGATGTAAAACATATTGACACAATATTGGTATTTTCTATTATACTAATTGAAGTTTAAAACCCATTTATGTATGAGTAACCCTCACTTTGGGGGTTATAAAACTGGGGTTTGAATGAAAGAATATTTCTCTTTCTACTTGGGAGTTCGGACCAGAAAAACCGACACTTAACCTCAAGTTCAATTTATTCACTGATGTAGTGGTTACACCAGTGATGTCATATCTACCAACTTTTTGGTAGATCTACCAATTTTCACTGCAGTCTACCTATCTACCACACTAGACCTAAAAACTACCTATTTTTTAAATTAGTTTGACATATCACCACTTTGAAATATTTTTATAACGACGAGCGACGTTGCGATATGTTGCGTGAGCCATGCGCCATTTCGCGCCCATGGACATTATCACAGAACACTATTACTCCTTTTTACACATTCTTATACATATATTGTTCTGTGGCCCATTCCCAATTGGTTTGTTGCGCAATCAACGGTGAATCTTTGCTCCTGTTTTCTTTTGAAAACTAAATAACTACGTATTAACGGTGCTGGTTGCTGTTCGTTCTGTGTTGCGTGCATTTATTTATAAAATGGATTTGACAGCAGTGAGCAGCGAAAGCGATGCACAGAGTTTTAGGTTAGGAACTCCGCCACGAAAAGCTAGAAAAAGGCACTATGACAAAAAATATTCGAAATTATTGAAGAAAGACAAGGAATTTTCAGGTTGGCTTCAAGAAAGTACCAACCTTCCAGAGAAATAGAATTTGCTCGGAGACTCTAGAGGAAAGAAAAGATTCATTCATAGCAAACAACGGGCAGCAATAAAAAATAATTAAAAAAAAAAAAATATGTACCTATAATTTCCAAAAAAAAACATTTAAGAACAGTTCATGCATTTTTAATCTTAAAAAAATCTTCTAAATTGAGGTGGTAGATCTACTAGGGGTGAGGCGTATTTATCGTAACAGATAAAAATAACAGATATTTAAAAATAACAAATAACAATTGTTCCTACCAATATAGCTTATCTGTTACTCAAAATATCGGCTGTTAAATCTGTTATTTCAATAAATAAGTCCACCCACACAGACTGTTACCACGGCTGTTATTTTCATACACACTCACACAAAGGAAGGAAAATAACAGGGTTATCAATTTTTCTCTCTCCCTCATCAAAGAATGACCCTTGCTAAAAAGAGAAGCACCTATTATTTATGTCAAAATAAGTTTACTTCTCACTCTTACTAAAGCGGTTCAACTGCGCTAAAAAGAGAAGCACTTAGTATTTATTATCCCTAAAATATAGTTGGTGGTCTAACAAGAACGATCATTTACAAAAAAGTGACTCTCAAATTAGGCCGTGTTACTTGTTACCTGACCTGTTACTGAAAATGACCATTATAAAAAATGAAATAAAATTTTATTAAATTTTCTTTATGGCAATTTGTGATGCAACCAAAAAAAATGTGATCGTATCCGAATTCCTTTATTATCTTGGCGGCAAAATGTTCCAGGTATTTACGATTTTGATGATCAATTATATTTTATTATGAGTAATTTTCTTGGTTTGTTTGATATTGATGACAAAAAAATATATTTTGTTCTACATTATTTTGGAAAGGGATGCAACCAAAACTACTATAATGTCCGTCTAAGGATACCTTTATCTATATTATCTTTGGTTTGACGGTATTGGTCGCAAAATGTCCCAAATATGTACGACTTTATTTCAAAAGAGTTAAAGATGATATTCAATTGAAGGTAATTTGGCTAGTTTATTTGTTGACATTTTGAATTTTTGAAATTTGATTTCTTTCACTGCTTCCCTTGCTGCTTCCTTTGTTACGAAATGTGAAATGGTAAACAAAAATTTTAACGCAATGGCTTCGTCGGTTCCTTGCGAAAGGGTATTCTCTGCTGCAGGGAATATCCTTAATGAAAGGCGGACCCGGTTAGGAGTTAGGAAATTGCAGCAACTAATCTTTCTTAATCAAATATGTAAATATTAAATGTAAATGTAGATATAGAATAGGTGATACTGTAAATAGTCATGTAGATATACAATAGGTGATAATGTGAATAGTTATGTACATAAAATTAATTGAACACTTTTAACTACGCCAGTTTGAGAAACGTAATCATTTTCTGATTATGTACTAAAGTTCCTAAATTTATAGTAAACTGACAGTCCTATGCCTGCGATTAAGTATGAAGGAAAGTGTTCAGTTTGGAATTTCGAAAAAAAAAACAATCAATTTGCCTAGCCTTTTACAACTGGCATACGGCCGACTTACGTAATCTATAATTTCACATTACCCATGTCTTTCTTCGGATACGATTTTCGATTCAAAAAGCAAAGACAAAGACGATGTTCAATTGAGATTTAAATTTGTATTTATCATCCGTCCAAAAATAACAGGCTGTTATTTAATAACAGATATTTGGATCTGTTATTTTTGTGTAACAGTACCAGTGATAACAGATATCGTGTTTGACCTGTTACAACCCATCTCTAAGATCTACCAATTTTGCATTTTACATTCTACCAACTTCTACCAACATTTGGCACATAATCTACTAATTTTCTAAAATTCGGGTTGGCAACACTGGGTTACACCTTAGAATAATAGTGGTTAACAAAAATCATTAGTTCGAAGACCCTAGGTTATCGGCGGAGACTCTTGACACCGCGATGTAGAAATCGGTCGAAATGGTACAACGCCATCTAGTGACGACTCAACACACTATTTTTAATTGTTAAGTCTTTGTGCGGCTTGACATTCCGCCCACCAAGGACATTTTGTGCAACATTATGTCCTTCCAATGTTTAATTGCTAATCGAACAGTTTCTATTATCCTTACAATATGCTAAATCTAACCTTGAACATAAACAATTACTTACATATCTATACAAATTTTAGAATTATCGCTTAAAACTACTAACAAAATTCTTAGGCAATAGGCAAGACACACAGTTTTGACGTTGGTCTTTTTTAAAAATGGAACCATTACTCCGAAGTTTGACCACTCGTGTAAGATTGTCTAAGCCTGGATGTTTTTAACCACCCTGCCAAGAAGCCACCGACAAGGAGGCAAGTTGTCCTGTCTGATTAACACTTTATCCCCTACCTTTGGTTTGCTGAATATGTTATTTTTATCCTTCAGAAACCCAGGACTTTCTACCCACAACTTAAAGTTAACAAATTCCGACGCATATAAACCCCTGTATGCTGATTTTGACTCGTCGCAAAATCCATGCACGTCAACCTGCTTCTCATCGGGTTTCATTTTCACCCATCGCGGTATTGAAATTTCCGTAAACCATTCCTTGTTTATTTCATATGGAATTTTCTGATATTTTGGGTTTAAATGTGTGTTTTTACTAAGTTTAGCTTCTAAGGCGTAAAACCTATTAATAGCTACCTCTCTTGCATCTCCATATTTACAGCTCAGGTCTTGACTTCTAAATGGTAAATTAACTACGTCACGACCGTCATTGTCTCTTACAGTGGTAGCCTTAAATATGTCTTCGCATCTTGTTTCTTCGTCAGTAAGGATACGTTTGTTATTTTGTGGTTCCCTTTCCAATTCCCAGAACCCTTTCAGAACTTCATCATCAGCAAGATGAGCATGCATCACTGTAATGTGTGTACTCTGAGCAGCGGAAGCTACCGTTCCTGATAAAATCCATCCCAATGAAGTACACTGAGCTACAGTGCTACAACCAGGAGCTTTCTTTAACCCGTTTTGTAAAACCTGACTATAAATTTCTGCTCCTAACAACATATCCACTTTATCCGGTGTATTATATCTAGGATCCGCTAATTGTATATCATTGACTTGTGCCCAATCTAAGGATACCGTTTCCCTAATAGGTAATAATGAAGTAATCGATTTGAGAACATATGCTTTGACTACAAGTTCAAACGATGGATCGACCCTGGACTGAATTTTAACCTCAACAACCGAATTTAGGAATAATTTGTTATTTGCGTCGATACCAGTTATTAACCCTTTAGCTGGTTTTTTCTGTAACCCTAAACTCTGAACAGTATGTTCTGTCACGAAAGATGCCTGTGAGCCTTGATCTAACAAGGCTCTGATTGTATACCTAGCCCCATTTTTCGATACAGCCCTCACTAGAGCCGTAGCTAATAGCACTTGGTTATTTGCTGTGCCCTTCGAAAAACATGTTATCTTGTTTTCAGTTTCTATTTCAACCATGTGTGTATGTTCTTTCGTCTGCAATACACTATCGCTCGACGAATTTCCCTTAGACTCCTCCTGCTCACCTTTAGGGTGCAACAAGGAGTGGTGTCTCCGCTTGCATACTAGACAAGAAGCTGTACACTTACAAGACCTGGCACAGTGGTTGTGCCCCAAACAATTAAAACATAAGTTGTGATCTTGCACAAACTTACGCCGAGTATCCACATCCTGGCTAACAAATTGCTTGCAATTTCTTATTTTATGCTCGTTATTACAAAGCGGACAAACCATGGCCGCATTGGTTGCCGTGTGAAAAACCTTTGCCTTATTAACATTAACAAAACTTTTATTTGGCTTAGTTTCTAAGAATTCAAATGCCCTATACCGGCTTGTTAAAAATTCTTTGAACTGTTCAAATGTAGGCAGCTTATCTGAATCGGTGTTGCTAGTTACCTTTAGTTCCCAATCCTTTCTACTGTCTGAATCTAGTTTCAAAGTTATGATATGAATGATCAAAATATCCCATGAAGTTATATCAATCTCTAGATTAGCAAGTGCATTTAGGCAGTCGGATGTTGTATCCATTAACTCCTTTAAAGCACTAGCTGACTCTTGTACTATGTTCTTTTGACTGAGCAGTCTTTTCAAAATACAGTGGGACAAATATTTCTTATTGTTATACCTGTACCCTAATTGCGTAATACAAAACCAATCGGAATCTGAATCGTTTTGAAACAGATTGTTAACCCGTTGCTTCTTAAGTGCGATAAAAATTCTGCTCAACAATATATAGAACGCAATGAATGTTCTTGAACCGTCAAAATCAAACAGATTAGTCGTAATCGTTTACGAAAATGTGTTACGCAATTAGGGTGCTGGTCTCCAATTGGGACCAGCATCTTTCATAATTTGCTTCTGAAATTGGTATATGACGTAAGAGCTGCTCAGCTTCCCCAGTCAAATAACTTTTTAAGTAGTGTAACTTCTGAACATTATAAATAGTGCTATTTTTATGTATTGCCGATACAAACAAATCTCGGAAAGTCGGCCATTCGGTATATTTCCCAGAAAATGTTGGAATAGTTATTCTGGGCAATTTTATGTATGTGCTTTTGCCTTCCGAAACATTATTTGACGATGAACCCGCTACCGGAGAAATATCACTACCCTTAATCTCATTTAATGCAGTTTTCAACTCGCATTTTAAATCTAAATATGTTTCTTCTGTGTTAAAATAAACTTCCTTTGCAGTGTAGGGTGAAGATACCAATTCCTTAGGTTCAAAATCCTTTATGATTTGTGTATGCGTTAAACTAAATTGTGCCCACAACTCTTCCACAATTTCTAATCTGGTTTCTATATATGGCTTGGTAATCCTTTCCTTTGGCGACTTTTTAAAATTACTTTTAGCTCTTATCAACCGAGCGTAAATGTCATCCTGTACTTTAGTATGTGATTGCAAAGACATATTATAGTAAGTTCAAACAAACTACAAAATAAATAGTTCTTTAAAAATCCAAAAAATATTAAAAAAAATTGCAAGTCAATGTAAACAAACAAATTCTTCTAAGTTCAAAAAGTTACTCGTAAATTTTACAAGTCAATGTAAACAAATAAATTTTTCTAAGTCCAAAAAGTTACCGAAATTTTACAAGTCCAAAAACAAAGAATTTTTTCTAAGTCTTTGACACCTTATAATCTAATCAAATATCGGGCATAGGTTCCCCGTCTAAACACAATTCTCTAAAATCTAGCTAAGTCTAAACATGCACACATATAATTATCCTAAGTTCTAATATACTAATAAAAGTTAAAGTTTAAATCTTCTAGGCAATATAGTTCACTTTTGCTTGACACACAAGAAATCACAAAGTACTCACGTTTTATCGCACTATCACTAACTTCCTTACGACCTTAGTCGTCTGCAGCTTGCTTGCTGCCGATTGGTACTCCTTCCTCCGTACTTCCCGCAACTGGATACGGTGTTGATATTACCCTCTTTCAACATCCAAGATCACTCAGCAGGAGCGTATGGGGGATGATGATTCTCCGTCCAATAGGAGAACACACCTGATAATGCTGGACTGGAATAGCTCTTGCCACGTCCGACTCGAAGGACCATGAGTAACCCTCACTTTGGGGGTTATAAAACTGGGGTTTGAATGAAAGAATATTTCTCTTTCTACTTGGGAGTTCGGACCCAAAAAAAAAACCGACACTTAACCTCAAGTTCAATTTATTCACTGATGTAGTGGTTACACCTTAGAATAATAGTGGTTAACAAAACTGTGGATAATCGCTACGTCCCCATCAGGGGGCGCGGCAGGCGGGTTTCGGGCATGGCCCTTAAAGCCCCGCGGTTTCATACGGTGCCCGTCAATACGGGCACGTTCGTTGGGGAGCCATGTAGGCCTGGCGCGGGGCAAGTGCGGCTGTAGCGCAACTTGCCAATGTGTGTGGATGCAATTGGTGTTCAGCAGGAGCGCCACGGCACTGTTCCACAGTACCGTTTTCTTCACGCCACCCCGGCGGTCTGTCTCCGCCAGGTGAGACCTCCGGTTCCCCGGAGGAGGCCCGGCGGGAGACGACCAGCGACAGAGGTGCCGGCTTAAGGCGCTCCCTGCTGAGGGTGTAGAACCCCGTCTGCAGACGCTTCCAGGTCGAGCCGGTCACGCTCCAGACTAAAGGGCCGTTATGTGTGTGTGAGCGGCATTGTGTTGTGTTACACTGCTCATGTCAGCGATTGAGTTGCGAGCCCGCGCCGCACATTCAACGCGTGAGTTTATGCGCTTGTGGAGTTGTTTGTGTGTAGGGTTCGGCGTACGTCATGCCTATATTAACTTAGCACACGACGCACTCCGGGTGCATGTGATGTGTGTGGAGTATTATTGTGTGAGTAAGTCGCGTGTAAGTGAAGGCGTCTTACTCAGGCGTCAGTCCGGTGGGTTGGGGTCGTCAGCGTCCGGCAATAGGTCGCGGGGGAGGCGCCTCCTGTCAGGTGGGCGCGCATGCCAGGGAGCTATGTGCTTGACGTGAGGCCAAGCAGATGCGTCGGCACGCGCGAACATGTTTGACGCGAGGCGCCTGCAGTGGTCGTCCAGGCTCTCGATCCTAAGATCCCGCTGGATTACGCTATTCCTCACGTAGCGAGGGGCAGCGGTGATTTTCCGCAGCGTCAGGTTCTGCTGTGCGCGGAGGATCTTCTTGTTGGTCTCGCTAGTGAGTGCGAGCCAAGCTGGGGCGGCGTACGTAAGGAGTGGGCGGATGTACGTTTTGTACACACCCAGCTTGGTACGCAGCGGGAGGCGGGATGAGAGCACCGGGTGGAGCAAAGCGCGGGCTGTTCTGCCCTTCGCGGCGACCTTGCGGACGTGACTTCCCATGGTGAGCCGACGATCGATGGTGACCCCTAGGTACTTGACCTGTGGCGACCATGCGATGTCGACTCCTTGCAGCTGTAAGGGTGGTGGGAGGTGAGCGCTCCAGCGAGCAGCGCTTGTGTCTTACCCACGTTAACCGACAACCGCCACTTCGACAGCCAGTCGGGAAGCAAATTTAGGGCTCGCTGCATTTTAACGGCCGCGTGTCTTGGCCTGATAGAGGTCGAGATGTACGCGGCGTCATCAGCATACAGAGCGAGCGTGGTGTCCTGCGTCGTGGGGATGTCGTCGGTATAACATGAGTAGCACAGCGGTGAGACACAGCTCCCCTGCGGTACCCCTGCCGCTATCTGTGGCGCGCCTGACAGCGCACCGTCGACCACCACCCTAAAAGTCCTGTGAGAAAGGAAGGAGGAGACCACCATTACGACGCGACGGGGTGCGTCTGACTTCGTCATTTTAAAAAGCAGACCGGCGTGCCAAACACGATCAAAAGCTTTTTCCATGTCGAGGAATACTGCAACTGCGTGTTCTTTCTTGTTCAGTGACGCCGTGAGTAGGTGCAGTACCCTCGACAGCTGGAGCGTCGTGCTGTGTTCCGAGCGGAACCCGAACTGTTCCGATCGCGGCGTGAGATGAGGTGCTAGGTGTCGCAGCAGGAGTTGTTCAAACACCTTGGACATGGTTGGCAGCAAAGTGATAGGCCGATAGCTCCCAGGCTTCAGCACATCTTTGTTCGCCTTGGGCAACATTATGACACGCCCTTCCTTCCAGCTGGTCGGGAAGACCCCCGTGCGCAGTATCCCCGTATACAGGCGCGCCAGTGCTTTTTTTTTTTTTTTTTGTGTATGGCATCTCGTAGTTGTAAATCTTTTAAGCAAATCAAGATCAAATTGACCGAAGATCTTTGGGGAATGTCTATTAAAGTCTGTACCTCCATAATTGAAACTATAGCACCTTACTTAGCCTTAATATTTAATTTGTGTGTGGATCAAGGAGTCTTCCCGGATCTAATGAAATACAGTAAGGTAATACCACTTTTCAAATCCGGGGACAGTAAAGACACTAATAATTATAGACCTGTGTCCGTGTTGCCGGTTTTCAGCAAGGTTTTTGAAAAGATAACGCTTAGTCAGATGCTCAATCATTTTAATACTAATAAAATCCTTCACGAGCAACAGTATGGTTTCACCAAAGGGCGTTGTACGACCGACGCTGGTGTTACCTTATTAAAACATATTTTTAACGCGTGGGAAGATGCTCAAGACGCCATAGGAATCTTTTGTGACCTCTCCAAGGCATTTGATTGCGTCGATCACGAAACCCTGCTTTTGAAACTTGAGCATTACGGACTTGGAAAACTTGCGCTTAGTTTAATAAAATCTTATTTAAGTGATAGACAACAGCAAGTTCAAATAAATGGTGTCAATTCACTTGGTTTAAAGGTAAAAATGGGTGTTCCACAAGGCTCGATATTGGGTCCTTTCCTCTTTTTAGTATATATTAATGACCTACTCCATTTATTAATAAATCAACCACAAATGGTGTTATTTGCTGACGATACTTCCTTAATTTTTAAGGTAGATAGACGTGCTTCAAATTTTGACGACGTAAATAACGCCCTACTGCTGGTCCAAAATTGGTTCACGGCTAATAATTTAGTACTAAATGGAAATAAAACTAAGTGTATAAGATTTTCTTTACCAAACGTCAAGAGTAGTGATTGTGAGATAGTATTGAATCAAGAGAAGCTAGAATTCGTCGATAAAACGGTTTTCTTGGGGATCACGCTCGACTCAAGGCTACAATGGGGTCCTCATTTAACATCTCTAGCAGGACGGCTAAGTTCAGCAGCTTACGCTGTCAGAAAAATCCGTCAATTTACTGATGTAGATACCGCGAGGCTGGTCTATTTTAGTTACTTTCATAGTATCATGTCTTACGGTATTTTGCTTTGGGGACGGGCTGCAGACATCGAGTCTATTTTTATTCTGCAGAAAAGAGCCATCAGAGCCATATATAATCTCCGCAGGCGCGATTCTCTAAGGGAATTGTTTAAGGATATTAACATCATGACTGTACCTTGTCAATACATCTATGAAAACATCATGTACGTAAGAAAAAATTTACATCTTTACAGTAAAAGAGGTGAAAGACATAATTATAGTACTAGAAATCGGGACCTATTAGTTCAACCAGGTTTCAGACTGGCTAAAGTAGACTCATCTTTCATGGGGTACTGTCTAAAATGTTATAATAAAATACCTCCCCACATACTTCAACTGAATGAGACAAAATTCAAATCCTTTGTCAAACGCACACTATTCAGGCAGGCATATTATAGGTTGGAGGACTACATAACTGATAAAAATGCCTGGCTTAATGCCGGTCCTGCTCCACACCACAACTAATTAATTGACATTCGAATCACTGTTGAAGCTGCTGAAGATAGTAAGAATTTATTTGCATTATATAAACTCAATCTCCTTTTTATTATATAGATGCATTGCACAGATGTGAGTACTTTGTACTATAGAGCTACCATTTACCGGGTAATGTCATAGATTGACTTGAATGTGCCTTGGCGGCTGATAGTATGTCATGCTCACTCAAATGTCTCGCTGACGGTGGCGCGTGTGTCGGATCATTTAGCTCCCTTCAAAATGGTTGAGCTGAATGGTGCTGATCCATGCGTCATGTTCGTGAACGGGCGCCGTCAGTTGGGACTGGTCATCTCTTAGCTGCCACGGCTTATTTTAATAAATTATTAGCTGGATTGTTTTTAATTATGTTTTGATGCACTCTGGACGCTTTTAACGTGTACGGTTTTTTGTACATCGTTCTCACTTATAGTGAACAACATTAATCGATGTAACTAAGATATATGTAAAAACATTATTATTTAAAAGAGTGTCCATGGAGTTTCTTGCCCGTTCTTCTCCATAGGTACCTACTACGCTTTGGAATGGGCAACTAGCTTCATATTTCTGACTGACCGACTCCTTGACAATTCAAAAGTGCCTGTAAATGGTTTAATTGAAATAAATGATTTGAGTTTGAGTTTGAGTGAGTTTGAGTTTGAGTTTGTTGACCTTGAGAGGTCGTGACTACTTAACCGGACTATCCTGTGGCTGCCTTAAGCGGACTCAAAGCCTCCAGCCAGGGGCGTAAAACTACTTATATTATTAAGCGAACGCTCGCTAAGGGCACCCCCTGTGGGGTACGGACCTCGGCTTAGGGCGTCGCTGACGGGAGGACAGCAATATGGGACAGGCTGGATCAAGTTTAGTTGATTATTATTAATCGGGGAATTTAAAGCTACAGGCTCAGCTACGGCGCGGGCTGGCACTTCGTCGAGCAAGGGTCGGGGGGGACAATTACGTCGGGATCTTCGCGAGGAACCTCGGCGGCGAGGTCGGAATGTCGGTCTGTGTTTGTGCACTGTACTGGTGGCCCTACTGCTCTCCTGAATGAGAGTTATGTGGTCATCGGGATCGGTGAGGACATGCTTGGGACGGCGGACATGACTAATGGAGGAGGGAATATAACTAGCGGCTTTCACAACCAGAGGGTTGCGGTGATTCGCGGCGGTCTCGAAGAAACGCTTTGAAATGCGTTTCATGAACTGACGGATAGTGGGAATCTTGAGGTCAACGTGAAGGATCTCGTTGCGAACGTACCAGGGGGAGCCTGTTATCCTACGGAGGAACTTGTTCTGGAGGGTCTGCATTCTATGGAAGCGAACGGGCTTGGCGTGTGCGAAGACTGCACTGGCATAGGTCATGATCGGGCGGATGCACGCTGTGTAGATACGCATTTTGCACTTCAGTGACAATTTGCTACGTGCATTGAGGACAAAGTGAAGTCTACCTAGAGCGAAGGCGGCGCGCGAACGAGCCGCCTTAATGTGCTCTGAAAAAGAGAGGTGTTCGTCTAGTACGACACCCAGGTATTTGGCTCGCTTCTCCCAAGGGATCGGCTTGCCGAACATGGTGATCGGTCGAGGGGGTGAGGGGTTGCGACGCGGCTTTAAGAAAACGCGCCAGTGCCGCTACTGGTTAACATAAATCATTAGTTCGAAGACCCTAGGTTATCGGCGGAGACTCTTGACACCGCGATGTAGAAATCGGTCGAAATGGTACAACGCCATCTAGTGACGACTCAACGAACTATTTTTAATTGTTAAGTCTTTGTGCGGCTTAACAATGTATCCGAATGAAAGACTTGTATCTATAGTCATGAATAAAAGTTATTAAAAATACTTTCTTTTTTTTCATTCATACCAACGTCCAACCCTAAAGTATAGTTACTAAAAAGCACAGACTACTTAGAGATACTCTAAAAAAAAAAATACCAACGACCCCGGTGGTAGCTTGCTACATATGAGTAATCTGCACAGAGTACTTTTATATATGTAATCTGTGCCCGGTGGTCGTTGATTCTAACCTTTTGTCATTTTTACGTGTTTTCCTGCTTTTTGTGAAATACTCTTAATACATAAACTTACGCATTCTTCCCATGGGCGTAGGTAGAATCTATAGGACGCTACCTGCTACGCTCCAAAAGTGACTAAAACACAAGCCTCCCTCTTCATGAGTACTCTTCGCAACAGTGTTTTCTTCTATTTAGTTCTTCTATAGTATATAGATGGAAAAACTGCCAATGTGTAGGGTGTGTTTAGCGGAGAACGTCCGCATGTATATAGTGATCAACAGGAACCTGCACAATCTTTATGAGAAGCTAACTGATATTCCAGTAAGTTGATATCTTCAATAAGATCTAAGTAAACTACTTATTATCACATATGCCTCCTACACGAAGGTTCATACTACTTACATGAAGTTTCTGTAGAGTGTTGTCTTAGGTGAAAATGGGAAACACTGGCATGGTGTAGGACCACAGCGTGAGGAAACCTGGACTAAAAATTATTATGCATATTATGTTACAGCATTATAGAAGTAATTCTCTCTTCTTCATAAAAACAAAATAGTATGAGACATATTTTGTTGCAGTTTGTAACTGAAGACAGTAGACCGATTCTTGCTTGTTTCGTCTGCTGCATTAAATTAAAGAAATGCTACCAATTACTGAGACAATGTCTGGAAGCCGAGGAGCTGTTCGCTCAGATGATGACTGATGATTATGAGGTGAGATGTTCTTCAACTTATTCTTATAATTTCTAATTTCAGTATAATGTGGAAGTGATTCCTCTCAAGCTCATACCTATACCTAGTGTCGTGGTTTTGAGCCAAGTGTACCATCAAGTGTTGAATAGTGATATGTAAGCTTTTTGACAAATGTAGGTTTTTAGAATTATGACATTTTAAATGCTCCACATAATACTGCTACAACTTCTGTATGAAACTAGAATGAGTCTGAAAACAGGTTTTTTTTGTGTCAGTGCAAGCTATGCAACAATAGCTTGTGCAGTATTCTTACTTGTGGAAGCTCTTTTAAATTTCTTTAGTATAATGAAGGAAGGTATGTGCTTTTGGTCTGTGATCACCAGCATGTTTCTCTAATAACCATCTTTTTGCAGCCCAATTGTTTAATAAACCACAATCACTTAGAGGCTTTCAGTGGGTTTATTAAGTCTCCAATAGAGCACATAAGTATAGATGATGACTGCCAAACAGGAAGCATTGCTATCAAAGAAGAGTTACCAGCTGTTAGTGAGGGACTTGATGACATTATTGAGCCAAAAGAGGAACATCAAAGTGATGGTAAGTTTTTAAGAACATAATATTATAACAATTTATGATATTATAGTCTATTAATTTTATATTAATCAAAAATGTAATAAAAAATGTTTTCTGTTTTGATTCAACCTAATGACTTTTTATTTAATTTGGGAAAATAAATATTTAGACACTACAGTATTACTGATAGCTACAGATTGAGTAAAGGTTCATCCACACCAAAGTTGCTTTTTGTATATCAACATTTTGCAACATGATAAACTTTATGTAACTTTCTAAAACTTTGTTAATGGTGCTCCACAAAAAGCAACTCTGGTGTGGATGCACCTTCAACAAGTAATAAAATTAATGCGATGTGCGCTTACAAATTGATAGGTGCAATAAGTTTCATAATGCGGTACTGATAAAATTAAAAATACAGTCAAATATAAAAGAAACACAAGAATATTGTAAATATTCTAAAAATACTGTCTAAGCGTTAAATATTATGGAGCAATGTCTGAAATAGTTTCCTGAACAAGGCCTCCGGACCTTGACCAGTTGGAAGCGAAGATGTCAATATTTTGGGACATAATTAGCGATTTGTAAAGATATAGGTAAGTACGTATGTAAATAGGCAGACAAATTCTGTGGCAAATCTCATCACAAAACCGTATGTGGGGCCACTCAGAAAGTTTTGCGAAAATAAAAATAAATGATCTATGTTATATATTTTTATATTAAATCTTTTCAAAGTACTCTCCACTAGCCTCTATACAAAGTTTCAAGCGTCTGAACCAGTTTTACAAACACTTTTTCCAGTCCACCATAGACACCTCGTTTACAGCCTGCTCGAACGCTGACAGCGCATCTTCCGGCTACGAAAATTGTATCCCTTTGAGCAAATTTTTTATTTTCGGGAATAAGAAGAAGTCACATGGTGCTAGATCAGGGCTGTAAAGAGGGTGACCCAGGTGTCCTTCTTTTCGAGCGCGGTGTGCGAAGGTGGAGCAGTAGCCCGAGGAGCCCTGTGTTTGGTCGCTTGTTTCTCACAACAGAGAAAACTTCTGCCAAGCATTTGGTAGTATACCATATGGGAACAATATTCCCCCGCCAATAAGGAACCTGAAATATCTTGGTACCTTCAGAATAAGACTGTGGCAGTTTCTTATCGCCTCGCAGGAAAAACTCGGTATGACTTATCCAACACATCTTTTATATAACTGGCTGTCATGTTCGTCCCGAGTCAATCTGTATACTTTAGCGTAGCTCGTGGACACACACCTGTGAACAAAGGGAATTAGTAATTCAATGATTTGTTAAATATTATTATAATACACATGTAATAAACCTATATTTATTTATTGTTAGCATATTTAAGTCAAGCCTAATCATTTATATATACATAACATAACATCACGCCTTGTTTCCCCTAAGGGTTGGGCAGAGGTGTACCTGTACACCCACATTTCGCCAGTTATGTTTAAGTCTAATGTAATAGGGGGCGAGCCTATTGCCATCAACCGGGCACAAATCCAGACTCCGGGCTGCTACTGAGAAATTCCAGATAGAAAAACCTAATAACACTTTGCCCGACCTGCGAATCAAACCCAGGACCTCATGCTCAGCAGTAGCGATTGCGACCACTAGGCCAACGAGGTCATTTAAATATCATTTATTTTCACATCTACGCCACTGTAATTAATTATGATTATAACACGATTACACATTAATATACACTATGCATAATTATGACTTTTACATAATCTCGTTGATTGTTGACACGAACCTTTCCCGATGCAAAACTTCTGTAGAATACCAATAATTTAAGTTGCGGGTACTTACATAATTTTCAGTCTGCACAAAACAATTTGTGATAACACCAATGTATCTGGTCTGCTCGACGTCCGTATGTCATTGCAGGGATCTAGCAGAATATTAGCGTCAGGTATATTTGCCTGACTCAGGCTGAGCTGGCCTCCCATTTGGTGCAACCTTTGGACGCAGACGCACACCGCACTGTGCTCGTTGTCTAATCTGAACTTTATTTCTTTGGGTTTGTTTTTTTTTTTTTCTGTATATTGGCACCTTGTTTATATTTATTATTGTAACTTTTTATCATTCTATTATGTTGTTGTGTGTTGTGCTGCGTCTATTGTGTGCACCGATTAAATGTTTTACCTATCTTATCTATATATCATTTAGCGTTGATGCTTCTTTGGTTCCGTAAAGGAATTGACACCAAGTAGCCAGCCAGTCAAATTGAAAAAGCTCGCGATGAAAATCTTCACCCCGCTTCTAGATCGCTTCACTTTGGAAGGCGTTGAATTGTTTTGAAAAACCCAAACCGTCGACTGGCGCTTCGTTTCTGGATCGTATTGATAAATTCAAGAATCATCACCTGTAATGATGTCGCAAACACTTCGAGACGAGCCTGCTTCAAATTTATTGTCGGGGTGGAGCAGTAGCTCGGGGAGCCGTGTTTGGTCGCTTGTTTCTCACAACCGAACAACTTCTGCCAAGCATATTTTTTTTTTTTTATATTTTTTATTATCCAAAAATCAGCCAATTACAATTTGTCCATATCAATCAAACATAAGATAAAATAAGAATTTAAAAACACAAATAAAAATACTACATTCTATGAAGTACAACGCTATATGCATTATTTGAGACGGAGTGAACGTCTGTGTCTGTGCTAGTATAAACTGTGTTACAGACACAGGGAATATATAATATAGTAGTACATTTGGTAGTATACCATTCAGCGTTGAGGCTTCTTTGGTTCTGTGAAGGAGTTGACACCAAGTAACCAGTCTAATTGAAAAAGCTCGCGATCAAAATCTTTCCTCCGCTTCTAGATCGCTTCACTTTGGTAGGCATTGATTAGTTTTGAAACACCCAAACATCGTAAAAAATCATAACGTGAAAATGTGGAAAATGAGACACGATAATTTAAATTAGCTCGCAAACAATGTGTAGAGATATTTCGAGATTGGAAAGTACCTATTTTTACACGGCTTACTTTATTAATGTAGGGGAGCACTAGAAGGGGTTTTTGGAAATACGACATTTAGGGGAGTGAAAAGGGTGGATTGATTTAATTGTGGATTTAGTAGGTATGTATGAATTTTGGGGCAGTATAAGGGATTTAGTGAATGAATGTAGGTCAAACGAAAAGATTGTTATGCTTGGAGACTTTAATGGTTGGATTGGTGTGAAGAGGAATGGATACGAAAAAGAATTAGGTGCATTTGGGGATGATAGAGTGTATGAGAACGGAATGAATTTACTAGAGATATGTGTAGAGATAAATTTGTCAGTTATGAACACTATGTTTAATCATAGAAAGGTTCACAGGTATACGTGGGAAAGGCAAGACAGTAGAAGCATGATCGACTTTGTGATTGTGGATGAAAGATTGAAGAGTAAAGTCACAGATACTAGAGCATATCGGGGTGTTAATGTAGGGACTGATCATTATCTGGTTATGTGTAGGGTGGATGGTCTGTTCAGGAAACACTGAAATAAGTGAAAGTAAAAGAGGAATATAAGAGGGAATAAAAAGTGAAGACAGATATGATATTTGATGATACGAATGATTACAGTCTAGAAGAAGTATGGGAGATAGCAAAAGATAGTTTGGTGCAAGTAGCCACAAAAGTAGTATTTTAGGAATCAACAAAAACACAGTTCCAATAATATTAAACTAAGAAAAGAACGTGGTTTTCTTAAAAGTAAATTAAATAACTATCAAATTAAACTAGAAGACAGTAAAAACATTTATGAGATTGATACTCAACGCTTGCAGTCTGAAAAAAAACTGGAAGAGTCAATTCATTCACTGTATATTAAGTATGTAACGTCTGAAAAACAAATTCAAAGTCAAAGTCAAAGCATTTATTTCAAATAGGCCCATAAAATGGCACTTTTGAACGTCAAAAATTACAATAAAAATAGAACTGATTCTAGGCGCCACTTCCATAAAGTAGTTTCGTATGGAGAAGAAGTGGCAAGAAACTCCACCGTTACTCTTTTAAAATATTTTACAATATTTGTATACATTAATTATATTTTTATATGTGAAAACGATGCACCAAGAATAAAAATACTATACCACAAGTGGTAAGAAGAACTAAAAATATAGCAAAGGCAGATAAATGAATGACGCGATAGGTACATTGTGCTCACATATTTACAAACACTGTAAAAATATATGACTTTCCTAAAATATTAACTAGGAATAGGTCAGTGTGTGAGTAAGTAAAAAAAAATAAAAATAAAAAATTCAATTAGCAACCAGTGTGATTTTGTCTAGACGGGATTGTCCTATGGAGCTGGACCATCATGTTTCCAAGCATTCTTATCTTGTATATAGTCCTCTAATTTGTAATAAGCTTGTCTGCAAAGTGTACTTTTTATACGAATTTTAAATTTTCTTTCATTTAATTGCAATATATCACAAGGTATTTTGTTATAACATTTAACACAGTACCCCATAAATGATGTGTGTACTTTAGCTAATCTGAAAAATGGTTGATCTATTTTATCTTAATTTCTGGTATTCAAATTATGTCTATCACTTATTTTATTAAAAAGATGTAGATTTTTTCTTACATACATAATATTTTCATAAATGAATTGGCAAGGTACTGTCATAATATTAATCCCTTTAAATAGTTCCCTGAGAGATTCGCGACGAGGAAGATTGTATATGGCTCTGACAGCTCTCTTTTGCAAAATAAAAATGGATTCAATGTCAGCAGCCCGACCCCACAGTAAAATGCCATAAGACATAATGCTGTGGAAGTAGCTAAAGTAGACCAAACGCGCGGTTTCTACATCTGTTAACTGTCTTATTTTTCTAACAGCATAAGCGGCAGAGCTTAGCCGCCCCGCAAGAGATGTTATATGTGGTCCCCATTGTAATTTCTCGTCCAGCGTGATTCCTAGGAAAACCGTCTGATTAATAAATTCCAGTTTTTCTCCATTCAATATGATGTCACATTCGCTACTTCTAACATTAGGTAATTTAAATCTAATGCATTTGGTTTTTTTTTCATTTAGTACCAAATTATTTACCGTAAACCAATCTTGGACTTGAAGAATCGAGTTATTCACGTCGTCCAGATTTTGTGACCGTTGGTCTATTTTAAAGATTAATGATGTGTCATCTGCAAATAACACCATCTTCGGTTGATTTTGAAGTAAAAGATGACATCACTGAATTCAGGAGCACATCCTTGCTGCAAATGAGTTACTGGACATGTGCAATTCTAAAGCAGTCAAAGTGGACCTGCTGACTCTCAGCGGCCCTCAATGTTCATTGCAACGGAAATCCGAGCTTGGCAAGCTCCAACCTGAGGCAACGGAGAACCTGTCCCAGTCAGGACTTGCTCAGGTCTCCATTCCTAATATAGATACACCAGATATTGAACAAGGTCCAGTGCAAGTAGTGCAGATGGAAGCTAGCTCTCTCCCTTGTACTAGTAAAGTTTGTAACTGCTCCATTATGTTTTCTGATAGTTTTGGAAAAGGGTTAGGAAAATTACTTAGCAACAACCTGAGTCATTCTTCTCAAAACTTCTGTATGCCACAGACTTCCTACACACAAATAATGTCTTCAATAACTAGGAATGAATATGATCCAAATGGCATAATTACAGTACTTATATGTAATAGCTAAAATGTAACAAAAGATGACATCACTGATAGTGTCACCAAACTACTAAAGTTAAATTGCAAGAAAATAATTTTGTGTGATTTCCCGTACTTTGAGCACTTGTCAAATAGGCAAAACAACTACATTCACACGTTAAATAATTACATGCATTTGTTAGTTAGTCACCATAGTGACAAGTTTATATTTTTTGACACCAACATTTTTGTTGATAAGCTAAGGTCGACTAGGGATACTGTGTATCTGCCGATTAGTTTTATACGTCAAATAGCTAGACTATTAGCTTTTATTATTAACCCAGACATAAGTACCTAGTATGTCGAAGTCACCTTTAGTTAGCACCACAATTAGTAATAGTACTAATGTTGAGGTGGTTTGCTCAGATTTTAAACTAGTTTGTAAGACAACAGAAGGTACCACTAATAGTATAGTTCCACTTAAAAACAAAACGGTATTTTCTAGCACTACAATAGTTAACTGTAGAAAAGGGGCTAAGCAGAAATCCTTGAAATTATTTCATCAAAATATTCAAGGTTTTAACTCCAAACAATTGGAAATTGAATTGTTTTTAGAAAAAACAATGTTTGACATTATTTGCATAACTGAGCATTGGTTAAAAGATTCTGAAATGTTAATTAATTACGATAATTATAATGTGGCCAGTTGTTTCAACCGAAAATCAATGCTGCGTGGTGGTTCACTAATACTAAAAACTTGTATAAAATCAAAAGCTCGTAAAGACATAGTTGAACTATCGGTTGAACATAGCGTTGAACTGTCTTCTGTTGAGCTCGATAAGCATGTTATAGTGTGCGTTTACAGACCCCCAAGTTATCAAAACTTCACTATATTTGATCCAGTAATGGAAGATGTTTTGGCTAAACTTGCAACTGGTAATAAATCAGTTATTATCTGTGTAGACTTTAACATTTTAATATTTTAGAAAACAATTCAAATACCAGTAGATTATTGAATTTGTTTAAATCATTCAATTTGTCAAATGTGTTTTTAGAACCAACCCGAACAACTACAACTACTGTTTCATGTATTGATAATGTATTTTGTTGCTGCAACTATTTAGATAAAGCTATCGTTAATTATCTCCCTTCAGATCACAGTGGTCAAACCGTAACTTTTGAGTCCAACCTACCGATACAAAAAGTGCAGATACAATCCAGACCAATTACATCTGTTAATTTAAATAAATTTAATAGCACTTTAATTTGTAAGTTAATTACAATTAATATTGTTAATATTTTGTATAAAGAATTCTTTTCGGTAGTTCAAACCGAGTTTAATAATACTTTTAAGAAGAACACTAAAAGTATCGGCCCTAAGTTTTTATTTAGTGACTGGGCGACTAAAGGACTTAGGAAAAGTAGGGAAAGACTTTTCGAGCTGTATGGCCTTAAGCCTTATATTAACTCGGAAACTTTTAATAAGTATGTTGATTCTTACTCAAAAATTTTAAGAACACTTGTAAGGCAGCTAAAGCCTTTTACATTAGCAACAAGGTAAAATCAGCAGACAATAAAATAAAGACGGTTTGGAAAATTATCAATAATGAAACGAACAGGATCAAAAAGCAAATTTCTGATTACACACTAGAGGCGTCATGTGGTCTCATTTGCGATAACAAAAAAGTTGCTCAGGAATTTGTGAATTTCTTTACCAGTGTCCCACTAAAAACCACTGAAATCTTAAATTCTTCGCCCTCGCTTGCTTTTGATTTAATGAGGGCCAATGTTTCAGCCTGCCCGATTGAATTTAACTTTAAGCATATTATCCCCTTAACAGTAATAAAATCTTTTAAGCAAATCAAGATCAAATTGACCGAAGATCTTTGGGGAATGTCTATTAAAGTCTGTACCTCCATAATTGAGACTATAGCACCTTACTTAGCCTTAATATTTAATTTGTGTGTGGATCAAGGAGTCTTCCCGGATCTAATGAAATGCAGTAAGGTAATACCACTTTTCAAATCCGGGGACAGTAAAGACACTAATAATTATAGACCTGTGTCCGTGTTGCCGGTTTTCAGCAAGGTTTTTGAAAAGGTAATGCTTAATCAGATGCTCAATCATTTCAATACTAATAAAATCCTTCACGAGCAACAGTATGGTTTCACCAAAGGACGTTGCACGACCGACGCTGGTGTTACCTTATTAAAACATTCATTAACAAACAATGCACAAGACGCCATTGGAATCTTTTGTGACCTCTCCAAGGCATTTGATTGCGTCGATCACGAAACCCTGCTTTTGAAACTTGAGCATTACGGACTTGGAAAACTTGCGCTCAGTTTAGTAAAATCTTATTTAAATGATAGACAACAGCAAGTTCAAATAAATGGGGTCAATTCACTTGGTTTAAAAGTAAAAATGGGTGTTCCACAAGGCTCGATATTGGGTCCTTTCCTCTTTTTAGTATATATTAATGACCTACTCCATTTATTAATAAATCAACCACAAATGGTGTTATTTGCTGACGATACTTCCTTTTTTTAAGGTAGATAGACGTGCTTCAAATTTTGACGAGCTATCAGAGCCATATGTAATATCCGCAGGCGCGATTCTCTAAGGGAATTGTTTAAGGATATTAACATCATGACGGTACCTTGTCAATATATCTATGAAAACATCATGTACGTAAGAAAAGATCTACATCTTTACAGTAAAAGACGTGAAAGACATAATTATAATACTAGGAATCGGGACCTATTAGTTCAACCAGGTTTCAGACTGGCTAAAGTAGACTCATCTTTCATGAGGTACTGCCTAAAATGTTATAATAAAATACCTCCTCACGTACTTCAACTGAATGAGACGAAATTCAAATCCTTTGTCAAACGCACACTATGCAGGCAGGCGTATTATAGGTTAGGGGATTACATAACTGATAAAAATGCCTGGCTTAATGCTGGTCCTGCTCCACACCACAACTAATTAATTGACATTTTTGTAATACCTACTGTTGAAGCTGCTGAAGATTTTGAGAAGATATTTGCATTATAAAAACTCAATCAAATCAAATCAAATCAAAATATTTTATTTCACATAGACCTACATGGGCACTTATGAAACGTCAGATTCTAGGTGCACGGTTCCAATTGGTTGTTTCCCATGGAGAAGAGCCGGCAAGAAACTCCATGGTTACTCTTTTAAAAATATGTCTTTTACAATGTTTTCCAATTACAGTGATTAACAGGTATGGGAGGACAGTGTAGGCCTGTCAACAGGTACCATATGTTAAACAAATAGACAATTGTCTATAATTTATAATCCACAGGGCCTACGACGTTCTCACATTTACAAAATATAAAATAATCTAATAAAGTAAAATAAAAAAATAATTAAAAATTTTAGGTATATAATGTCAAATAATGAAAGAATTATGTCAGAGATATGTAAAAGTCCATATCTAATAATAAAAAATAAAAATTAAACACCATTATTTGGGAGCAGTTATTAGAAATTTACATAGTGATGCCGTTCATGAGGTACCAGGGAAGCCACATGTGCAGAAGGAATTATTGCCAAACTTTCTTGTCTTCGACGTAGTCTTTAATCTTATAGTACGCTTTTTTGATAAGGACACGTTTAATGTGGGCTTTGAACTTTCCATCGCTAAGTTCTGTAACCGACTTAGGCAACTTATTATAAAAGCGGATACTGTTTATCAGAAATGATTTGCTTGTTTTAGTTAATCTAAATTTGGGTATAACAATTTCATTTTTACTACGTGTATTTATATTATGGAAATCGCTTCTTATTTTAAAAAGTTCAAGTTTTTGCGAACATACAAAATACTTTCTAAGATATAAAGGGAAGGCAGAGTGAGTATATCAATTTCTTTGAATTTGTTTCTAAGAGACTCGCGAGGACCCATTTCATAGATCGCGCGGATTGCCCTCTTTTGTAAAATGAAAATTGAATCTACGTCAGCTGCTGATCCCCACAGCAGAACGCCATAAGACATAATACTGTGGAAATAAGCAAAGTATACCAACCTAGCTGTGGCTATATCGGTCAACTGCCTTATTTTTCTTACTGCATACGCAGCTGAACTTAATTTACCTGAAAGAGCTCTAATGTGAGCGCCCCATTGCAATTTAGAATCTAAAGTAATTCCTAGAAATACAGTTTCCGTAATAGCATCTACTTTCTTGCCATCAAGTTTTAAATTTAAACCCACTTGGGGTACATTTGGTAATGAGAACTTAAGACATTTAGTTTTGTTCGCATTGAGTAAAAGATTATTAGCTGCAAACCATTTCGAAAGAATAGCCAGACTATCATTCACATGTAAGACATCCGTATCTTTTCTATCTATTTTAAAAATAAGAGAAGTATCATCAGCGAATAAAATTATATCTGATAAGTTAGCCATCATGTAAGGAAGGTCATTAATATAAACTAGAAATAAGAAAGGGCCGAGAATTGAACCTCAATCTCCTTTTTATTATATAGATGCATTGCACAGATGTGAGTACTTTGTACTATAGAGCTACCATTTACCGGGTAATGTCATAGATTGACTTGAATGTGCCCTGGCGGCTGATAGTATGTCATGCTCACTCAAATGTCTCGCTGACAGTGGCGCGTGTGTCGTATCATTTAGCTACCTTCAAAATGGTTGAGCTGAATGGTGCTGATCCATGCGTCATGTTCGTGAACGGGCGCTGTCAGTTGGGACTGGTCATATCTTAGCTGCCACGGCTTATTTTAATAATTATTTTTTGGATTGTTTTTAATAATGTTTTGATGCACTCTGGACGCTTTTAACGTGTACGGTTTTTTATACATCGTTCTCACTTATAGTGTCAACATAAATCGATGTGACTGAGATATTTGTAAAAACATTATTATTTAAAAGAGTGTCCATGGAGTTTCTTGCCCGTTCTTCTCCATAGGTACCTACTACGCTTTGGAATGGGCAACTAGCTTCATATTTCTGACTGACCGACTCCTTGACAATTCAAAAGTGCCTGTAAATGGTTTAATTGAAATAAATGATTTGAGTTTGAGTTTGAGTATGTGGTCTGGCGCAGAGGAAGTGTGGTAGTAGAACGAATGATTCTTGGTTAGATGGTGAAGTAAAAGAGGTTGTGAGGAAGAAGAAAGAGGCCTGGCTTAATGTGTTAGCCTGTGAGGCCCAAAATAGGATGAATCAGGCAACAAATGTGACCGATGATTTGGAAAGAGTGAAGAAGAAATACTCCGAGATGAAAACGAAAGTTAAAGAGATGGAAAAAGGAAGAAAAGTATAACAGGAAGTTCTCTGATAACTTCAGAGCCAATGTTAGGCTGTTCTGGAAATAGGTAAGATTGGCTCGCGGAGTGACAGGAACATCGAGTATTCATACTAGTTTGTTGTAAGAGCAGAAGATAAATGTATACTGAGCGAAGAAAGTAAGGTCTTGGAACGCTGGAAGGGGTTTGAAAGTTTGTTTAGTTGTCAGTATAGTGTGCAAGGAGGGGGTAACTGGGCAGACGCCAGTTTTGAAGACCCAAGCTCAGAAGTAGATGAAGAGAATGATATAGAAATAGATGAGATTGTATGAGCGCTGAAAGGGAAATGAAAGTCGGAAAAGCGGCAGGGTACGACAGAGTGTCTGCTGAAATGCTTAAGGGCGGTGACTGGGTGGTGGCAAGCCTGCTGTGCCTAATCTTTAATATGTGTTGGAGATATGGCCGTGTACCGGATGATTGGTGTAAGGCTGTAATCGTACCACTATATAAGAGAAAAGGCTCTCAGCAGGAGTGTAAAAACTACCGCGGCATTAGTCTTTTGAGTGTTGTGGGCAAACTGTATGCGAAGGTTTTGATAAACAGTGTGATAAGAGTGACAGATATGAGAAAATATGGGATGCGCAGGCAGGATTTAGAGAGGGAAGGGGCTGTATGGACCAAATCTTCTCCTTAAGATGCATAGCCGAAAAACACCTGGCAAAGCATAAGATAGTCTACTGTGCTTTCGTGGACTTGGAGAAGGCCTATGACAGTGTGTGGAGGGAAGAACTGTGGTCGACACTATCCTTGTACGGTGTGGACTAGTGCTTGGTACGAAGTGCACTGAAATCCTCATACAAGGATAAATGGGGCATACACGAACTGGTTCTCCATCTCGAGGGGTGTTAGACAGGGTTGTGTAGCGTTACCGTGGCTGTTGAACCTGTACATGCATAATTGTCTGAAGGATTTGAAAGAGGGTGAATGTGGATTGACTATGAATGAGTTGCCTGTCAAATGCCTGCTCTATGCAGATGATCAAGTGCTACTTGCATCGTCAGCAGAACAGTTGCAAGACATGGTGACTGTGATGGATGAAGCATATAAGATGAAAGGAATGAATATTAATGTAAATAAGACGAAAGTCATGGTGTTTGAAAGAGAAGAGGATGTATCGGTGTGTGATGTGAAAATAAATAAGAGCGTGGAGCAAGTAAGTGAGTTCGTAAATTTGGGGAGTCTGTTTACAAGGGATTGAAAGATTGATGGAGATGTGGAAAGGAGAGTGAATGCTGGAAATAAAGTGAAGTGCTACACATGCAATTGTGACCAACCAGTTGATGTCCAAGAAGGCACGACTGGCAGTTCACAATAGTGTGCTGGTGCCTACGCTTATGTATGGTAGTGAATATTGGGTGTGGCAAAAGAAGCATGAAAGCAGAATACATGCTGTGGAAATGCGTTCCTTGTGGAGCATGTGTAGTGTGACTTTGAATGATGATAGGCTGAGGAATGATGTGATAAGGCAACGGTGTGGTTTAAAAGAAGATGTAGTGACAAAAATTGAAAAGAGTATGCTTAGATGGTTTGGTCATGTTGAGCGGATGAATGAAATGAGATTAACAAAAGGTATTTACAAGGCAGATGTGAGGGGAAACGCCGGGAGGGGACGCCCTAGGAAGACATAAAGTGACCTTATTGGTGATGTTCTTCAGAAACGTCAGGTGCGTAGTACTCTCAACCGGCGCTCTTGATGACCAGTTGTATGAACGTACACGAGTCAAAATTAGTATGTTAGGATCGTAGCAGGTGGCGGTCTGTGGTTTCTGCCTACCCCCATGGGAAGAAGGCGTGAGTTTATGTATGTATGTATATATGAAAAATCTTATTCTTTGAGTTAATAAACTTAAAACTTGTCACGTAAACATATCTACGCACGCATGCACGCACCTTCCTTGAGACGTGTATGGGGCAATGGAGGACGGTCCTTCGCTATCCGGGATGTCAACGGATCCAGGGGAATGACGAGCTTGTATGGATTAAACGGGGAATATTTCAGGGCGACAGTTTGTTTCGTTCGTTCGTAGTCCACTTTGGTTCTGCTTAGCTCTAAATCCTTAAAGCACCCGCTGGGGGATTCAGGTCTAGGCCATCGGTGTAAGAGAGGTGGTCAGGTCATATCTCACCTTCTGTACATGGATGACTTGAAAATCTTGGCCCCCAACAAATTGCGACTGATGGAGCTACTGAAGGTAACTGAAACTTTCAGTAGCGCCATTAGGATGGAATTTGGTGTGGACAAATGTGCAGTCATGCATGTAAAGCGAGGTGTGATTATGGAATCCGAGGGAATTTAACTTTCGGATTCCATACACCTTAGATCCCTCTCCTCATCCGAAAGCTATAAGTATTTCGGTATGTCAGAAGTGTTAGGCATCAATGTTACTGACATGAAGCAGTCGTTGAAGGAGCGCTTCTTTGGCCGCCTAAAGAAGGTATTAATTAGTCTTCTTTCGGGCGGAAACAAGGCCTTCAACGGTTGGGTCATGTCTGTTTTGATGTACTCTTTCGGCATACTCAAATGGACTCACTGAACTCGACGCCCTGGATAGGAGGGTCCGTACACTGCTGACCGCAAATCGGATACATCACCCACGATCATCGGTGATGAGACTGTACATCCCGCGAAAGTGCGATGTGTGGTCGAGGTTTTTTAAATGCGGATGACCTTCCACAACCGCAAGGTGTGCAGTCTCAGGGAATATTTTCTAAAAGCCGAAGTGGGTATGCACCGTGATGTGGTCGCAGTGGACAAGGGACTTACCCCGCTCTCCATGGCTAAAGAGAACTGGCGCAAAACCTGTAGTACTTACTACCGATGACCGCAAGGCGGTATGGCAAAGCAAGTAGTTCCACGGGCGCTTCTATCGGGCTCTTCATGAGCCTGATGTTATTTCTTAGCGTCCGTATCTTGGCTACGTTTTGGTGACCTTTTCGTGGAAACTTGACGAATAACTACCGGAGACATATTATGAAGGACGGGACGGTTGACGTGTGTAGGGCATGCCACCGTCCGGGTGAGTCCATCAGACATATTATCCCTGGTTGTTCTCGTCTGGCTAACGGCGAGTACTTGCACAGGCATAACCAAGTAGCCAGGATTATTCACCAGAAACTTGCTTTGAAATATGAACTTGTCGATTCTGAAGTACCGTATTTACAAGTATGTGCCCGACCCAGTTCTCGAAAATGACCATGTTACGTTGTATTGGGACCGGTCTATCATTACTGACAGGACTGTTATATCTAATACGCCTGACATAGTAGTGATAGATCGATTAGCGCGCCACACAATGATTATCGATGTTACCATTCCGCATGACGAGAACCTCGTGAAAGCTGAGAAAGAGAAACAAATTAAATATCTCGACTTAGCATAAGAGGTTGTTGACATGTGGAATGTGAACTCGGCTGTCATTGTGCCGATTGTCGTTTCGGCCAATGGCCTGATGGCCAAAAGCCTCGATCAACATCTCTCAAGGCTTTCGTTAGGCGGTGGGATCAAGGGCCTGATTCAGAAGGCAGTACTCCTCCGGCAGACCACTATATTTATGTTTTTAAATGTTTTTTAAATAAATGCTGTTTTATAAAAACATTTAAAAATGTTTAATATAATGTATGCCTCGTTGGTCTAGTGGTTGCAATCGCTACTGCTGAGCATGAGGTCCTGGGTTCGATTCCCAGGTCGGGCAACGTGTTATTGGGTTTTTCTATCTGGAATTTCTCAGTAGCAGCCCGGAGTCTGGATTTGTGCCCGGTTGATGGCAATAGGCTCGCCCCATATTACATGGGACTTAAACATAACTGGCGAAATGTGGGTGTACAGGTACACCTCTGCCCAACCCTTCGGGGAAACAAGGCGTGATGTTATGTTATGTTATATAAAGAATAAATAAATAAACGATAATCGTTTATTTATTTTTATACTTATTCAGCAGCTGTTTTAACTGGATCTGCATATGTTGCCTGATCCTTATAGGATTGTACGGGGTTAATAATTTTTAGTGTACTTGATTGGGTATTTTCCTCTGTTACACCAATTTCTTTAACCAGAAGGGTAGGGGGAGGAGATGCAGGTACTTATAATAACATCGCTTTACGGTATGTAATGATCCGTCCCGACAAGACCATCGCCTTCGATGATGTCGACAAGGCTGAGCTTCTAGCCGACAGTCTAGAAGTCCAATGCTCGCCTAGCTCTCAACCAGTAGACCAAGCTCACCTCTCTGAGGTCGACGCTGAAATCGAACATAGAGCCTCCCTCCCTCCCGTCGAAGACCCAGAGTATCCACTGTGCACGACCTCATCAAAGGTCTTAAGGCTCGTAAAGCCCCCGGCTCAGATGAAATCACCAATAGGGTATTCCAACTTTTCCCTGCCCACCTGATAATGCTACTGACCACCATCTTCAATGGTGCTCTGAGCAACAACATCTTCCCACAGGCATTCAAAGAAGCCACCGTCATCGGTATCCCGAAGCTCGGCAAGCCAAAGTCAGAGCCTAGAAGTTACCGCCCCATCAGTCTGCTCGGCAAAATCTATGAGAGGCTTATTTATAAGGGCCTCAGAGACTACGCCGAGACAAAGGGCCTCATCCCCAACGAACAGTTTGGTTTTAGAACCCAACACTCGTGCGTACAACAGGTCCACCGTAAAGTCGAACACATCAACTTCGGTTTCCAACGAGGTTTGATGACCGGTGCTGTCTTCTTCGACATAGCGAAAGCGTTCGACAAAGTCTGGCACAACGGCTTATTATATAAGCTGTACCAACTCGGTGTGCCAGATCGTCTCGTGCTCATCTTACGGGACTTTTTGTCGAATCGCACCTTCCGTTATCGCATCGAAGGAGCGCTATCCTCCCCCCACCCTATTCGCGCAGGAGTCCCTCAGGGCTCTGTGATCTCTCCCCTAGCATTCACGCTATTCATCAGCGATATGCCCAAGTGCAGCAAGGCACAGTTAGCTCTGTTCGCAGACGATACGGCCATTTACTGGTTTAGGAAGTGGAGAATTGAAGTAAATCCCGACAAAAGTAAAGCGGTTCTATTCTCGAAGCCGCGTCATACCCCCTGCCCCCCTCGACCGATCACCATGTTCGGCAAGCCGATCCCTTGGGAGAAGCGAGCCAAATATCTTGGTGTAGTTCTCGACGAACACCTCTCGTTTTCAGAGCACTTTAAGGCGGCTCGTTCGCGCGCCGCCTTCGCTCTAGGTAGACTCCACTTCGTCCTCAATGCACGTAGCAAATTGTCACTAAAGTGCAAATTGCGTATCTACACAGCGTGCATTCGCCCGATCATGACCTATGCCAGTGCAGTCTTCGCACACGCCAAGCCCGTTCGCTTCAATAGAATGCAGACCCTCCAGAACAAGTTCCTCCGTAGGATAACAGGCTCCCCCTGGTACGTTCGCAACGAAATCCTCCACGTAGACCTCAGGATTCCCACTATCCGTCAGTTCATGAAACGCATTTCAAAGCGCTTCTTCGAGACTGCCGCGAATCACCGCAACCCCCTGGTTGTGAAAGCCGCTAGCTATATTCCCTCCTCCATTAGTCAAGTCCGCCGTCCCAAGCATGTCCTCACCGATCCCGATGACCACATAACTCTCATTCAGGAGAGCAGTAGGGCCACCAGTACAGTGCACAAACACAGACCGACATTCCGACCTCGCCGCCGAGGTTCCTCGCGAAGATCCCGTCGTAATTGTCCCCCCCGACCCTTGCTCGATGAAGTGCCAGCCCGCGCCGTAGCTGAGCCTGTAGCTTTAAATTCCCCGAATAATAATAATCAACAAAATCTGATCCAGCCTGTCCCATCTTGCTGTCCTCCCGTCAGCGACGCCCTAAGCCGAGGTCCGTACCCCACAGGGGGTGCCCTTAGCGAGCGTTCGCTTAGTAATGTAAGTAGTTTTACGCCCCTGGCTGGAGGCTTTGAGTCCGCTTAAGGCAGCCACAGGATAGTCCGGTTAAGTAGTCACGACCTCTCAAGGTCAACTACGAGATGCCATACCAAAAAAAAAAATAAACGGTATGTAAGAAGAGATGGCGCTGCCGTCACGTAAACAATGATTCCGTGTATAAAAAAAATTAGTATTACCGAGTATTTAACGTTGAAAGTTGTGTGAAAGTGACAATATCGCTTGGAATTATCTGTCCTATCGTTAACTGGACTCCAACTTTACCCAGAAAGTGAAAAAGTGATCTAAAAGTGACGTGTAATAAGTGCTTTAAAATAAGTCACAACAGGTGTAACAAATATTCATAAAATACAGTTTAAAACATTCAATCATATTATTATCTCAACAAAAAGCGATCGTGAACAACTAAACGTGCAGCAAATCCAGTTTGACAGTGCGAACATTTTTGTGTGTTTTGTCGACGGCTCGCCTATACGCTGCCGTCTCAACGTGACGCTGGCAGAATAGTCGACTCAATATGCGACTCAATTGCCATTAAAAAAAAAAAAAAAACGATTGTTTGATGTTTTAAAATTAATAGAAATAAGAAACGACACACTATTTCAATAAACTAATTATCGTAAAGTTGGCTAAAAACGAGCACAGCCAACATCAATAATCGTGTGAACGAAGCGTCGCGGGTTCGTCTACAGCGGTGGTCTCTTTTTGGCCATCATTACATTTACAAAAATATTATGTTTGATTCGATTAGGCACAATTTCGATACTGAAAAAAAAACAATTGTTTTTTTTATTTTATTTTACTATCAATGATGGCGAGGAGAGACACTAGTAATATAACAATGAGAAAAATACGAAAATTTAACTCTCATAATAATGTGTCGATTGTGAATACTTCAGACTCGTCACTATTTGATACCACTATGCAAAGTCTACCTGACCTGCGGAACCTTAAAAGTACGTGAATTACAAGAAAAAATATTAGCTGTACAGGAGGAATTACTGATTGCAAAAAATGAATTAAACAATCTAAACACAGAAAATACAAAATTAAAATGCGTATAAAAAGGTAAAAAATATATATAAAAAGGTCGGATATGAGGAGTTTTCTTCTTCCATCCCACCAACTTCAATGCGGAAAAATAAAAAGAAAGACCAAAAAAAGACTAACCTTAAAAGAATTATCTTATCCCTGAAAAGCCCATAAATCAGGAACAACCGAAGCAAGACAAAGGTTCTGAAATAAATTCTAAAAGTATCAACCAACCAAATCAAGATTCAACCCCAAGTGCGTGCAAGGAAATCTAGCTGCCAGCCGCCAGCTTTGCCCACAAGAATAAACTATGCATACTGGGCACGAATAAAATACTATCAATAGCGCAAAATACCTTCGCAAAACAAATTTAACTGTTGTCACTATTTGATACGTAATGGGAAAACTGAACATCTCGCCAAAAGCATTTTAGTCGTTAAATGGTTTAAAAGAAAAACTTATGAAGTTCACCTCGAATGACTTTTGTGTAATTATTTTATGTGATGAAGACTTCAAAAATACCAAAAATTATTTTGAAATTATATTCCGTCCGTATAAGATAAGTTATTCAAAACTTAATTCATACGAATGTGATAATCTGTTGACCGACGTATAAAAACGGATACTATGCTAATTTATTTAACAGTAGAATATAAACTTTCAACAACCTCTTGTATCTAGATGTACTGACATATGAACGTTAATATCTGTTAGACAGTAAGTTTAATTTACTCTTTGACTACAAAATTTATAATAAACTAACTGGCTTTGTAAATAACCATGGTATGTGTAATAATATCTAAGGACATAGATAATTTAATACTTGACATACAATATAATAATAGTTTAACTGATACAATTGACGTAACCATTTATAATAATTTGACAATGAAGGAAAAAATAATTCTTGACTAAATATTTACATCAGAACATTGCCGGTCTCGTTAATAAATCTGATGCTCTCTCAGTCTTTTTATGTGAACTTTCAGAACGAGATGTTGATTCTACATGCATAACATGTGTTTCAGAGTATTGATGGCTGGCTGTGAGAATCAGCTACACCTACCGAATTATAGCTTAGCTGCTTGTTATAGACAAGTAAGCGAGGCGGTACATGAATACTTGTTAAGCAAGGTATTCAATGGAATGAAATGACCAATGTAGCAAACATGTCCTCCCAAAGTATATTCGAGTGTTGTGCAGTTAAATTGACGGACTATAACATTGTAATTGTGCCTATTTATAGAGTCCCTAACTCAAATAATATAAATGAGTTTTTGTGTAACTCTTTTAAAATATTTATCTGAACAATGATGTAAGAATATAGTTGTAGCTGGTGATTTCAACATCGACATTTTGAAAAGAAGTAAGCTGTTAGCCGAATTCGAGTGTATTCTTTTAAATTTTTATTTACAACTTGCTTTGAGGCAACCTACTCGGGCTGCGAGCCAAACATGTATAGATAATTTTGCTCATGATTTTAACAAGCGTCGTTGTAGATCAGATGTATTGGAGTTCGCGATATCCGATCACACAGCACAACTGTTTAAGTACCCCGTTAAAAAAAGGATGTTCTTAAGTATCATCGCAAAAGTACACGAGACTACAGTCAGGAAAATATCGAAAAAATCAAGACATATCTAAGTAGTCTATCCTTCTCAGATGTGTTCGAGAGGGACGATCCTAATGCAGCCTACAACTGTTTTATTGAAACGTTCCAATTATCGTTCGAAGTATGTTTCCCCATGGGCACGCCACAATAGCGGCGGTAAGTCCCCTCTTTGAGGAGTGGTTGGAGAGGCGCCACGGCGTCCTCACCTTCCGCCTGACACAGGTCCTCACCGGACACGGTTGTTTCGGGAGGTTCCTGTTTCGCATAAGGCGGGAGGAAACGCCCGGGTGTCACCATTGTGTGGATCGCCCGGAGGACACGGTGGAGCATACGGTGGAGGTATGCCCAGCTTGATCGGAGCACCGCAGTGTCCTCGTGGAGGCGATTGGCGGCGGCGATCTCTCGCGTCCGGCCCTGGTCCAGGCCATGGTACGGAGCGAGAGGGAATGGAAAGCCGTCACCTCCTTCTGCGAAGCAGTAATGCTCGCGAAGGAGGAGGCGGAGCACGTGAGGAAGAGAGCCTTGCGCCCTTACGCCCCCACTAGCCGCCGCAGGAGACGCCCTGGGCGTCGGGAATCGCCTGCAGGTTCCCGGCCACCGTAGGCGCGGGCTTGCGGACGGCGAGCAATGGGTAGCTCGCCGTCCGGTAAGGACCAGGCCCGGGTCGACGGCGCGTTGTGTTCCACGCGCGCCTCAAAGAGATGTCAGCACAAAGTGACGGGGTCCGATAGGGCCGACGCCTCAGGGTCGCGGGTAATTCGATAGAGATAACCGTGGCCCTGGCACAGGCAACTGAAGGAACACGGGCGGGTTTTAGTCAGTAAAAGTCTGACACGCCCTCCCGCTCCACCCAGAGCGGGAGAAGTCATTTGATGATTTCCCACCCAAAAAAAAAGTATGTTTCCCCAGCAAAATGATTACAATTAAGACTTCTAAAAAACCTATTTGGGTATCACGTGGGATAAAGTTGTGTAGTAAAAACAAACAGAAGCTTCTATGGCAATATAGGTTAAAACCAAGTCAAGCTAATAGAGATATATTCAAAATTACTCAAAAGAACTATGAATCTAACTCAGAAAGCACATAACAATTTTAATATTAATACCTCAAATAACAAGTCTAAGACAACAACAAAAAATTCATTATCTTGCATCAAATTTGAAAGTAAAGATATCACACACCCACAGGACATTGCTAATATATTTAATAATTATTTTATAAATAAAATACAACCAACAATTAACGCGGGAACAAACTCAATGTCGCTAATTGTTGGTAGAGCACAGTCTATGTTTATGGCTCCGTCTACGCCCTATGACATACTAAATATTATTATGAAGCTAAAAAACACAAAAAGCGTTGGCTACTATGGTATTGCCACAAACATATTGAAAGCAGTTGCATGTGAAATATGTACTCATTTGTGTTTCATTATTAATCTTTGCTTAAGTGCTGGTATTTTTCCTGATGCATTAAAGTCTATAGTGAAACCTCTACATAAAAAAGATAATCACGAATCAATGATAAATTACAAACCGGTCGCGCTTATACCAGTTATCTCTAAGGTGTTCGAAAAATATATAACGGGTTTTCCAAGAAGAGATATTTAAAGAAAAATTGCATTTTTTTTATATAAATGATCGGATTTTTGTTTCATTATAAAGAGGAAGGTATGCCATTAATAGTGGAAAATAACATCAGGCAAACGACCACCACGACCATGCTTACGGGACCATATCCTTTTCATGAAATTTTCCATAACCAAATCGCAAGGTGTCTGCCCTATGTCCTCGATAGCCTCACAAATTCCATCTTTGAGGTCTTGAATCGACGCTGAGCTGTTGGCGTTGACCTTATATTTCATGTGGCTTCCAAAGGAAGAAATCACAAGGTGTTAAATCACAAGATCTCGGTGGCCAATTGTGATCACCTCTTCGAGAGATAACACGGTCCGGAAACTTTTCCCGTATATGGTACAATGAATACCTATTAAGAAAAATATCATATATTAATTGACGAACAAAAGGGATTTAGAAAAAATAAAAGTATTAATTTGGCTATTTATGAGTTTTTACATAATGTCATGCTAAATGTAGATAAGAGAACACCGGTCTGTGCTATATTCTGCGACATGACACAGGTTTTGACTGCGTCCATTAAAATTCCCTGGCTGAGAAACTTGAAGCGTGTGGTGTCACTCGTAGAGGCAACGTTTTAGAATTAATTAAATCGTATTTTCATAACCGTAAACAAGTGACAGAAATCAGTAAAATAAATAAAAAAAGTAAACGTAAAGAAACTTCAACATCAGAGGAACGCGAAGTTGTATACGTAGTACCTCAAGGCAGTGTATTGTGGCCTCCGTTGTTCACTTATGTATATAAATGACTTAGCTAAAGTAACTGAACATCCGATGACACTTTTTGCTGACGATTGCACTGTGACAATAGCTAGTAATGACATAAACACATATGAACATGACATTAATTATTCACTAATATCTATTATAAATTGGTTAAATGATAATAATTTAATAATAATTTAAAAAAGACTAGCGTCAATCTTAATATTCAATTTAATAATAATAGATTGTAAATTGAATTGGAAACCTCAAATAGAGGCACTTAGTAAAGAATTGAGTAGTGCAGCCTACGCTCTGAAACAGCTTGCTGTGGTTCTTAACACAGATGCGCTTATTACTGCTTACTATGGATTAGCCGAATCCATTCTTAGATATGGAGTCATCTTTTAGGGGAATAGCACCGACAATGAAATAGCGTTTCGGGCACAGAAAAGGTGCATTACATCGATGTTTAGACTGCAAACAACGGACAGCTGTAAATCTTATTTTATAGAACGTAAGATATTGACATTGCCCTCATTAAATATCCTGGAAACAGTAATGTTATGAAATCCAAAAATAGACGTGATAATTTCAAACTCTGTGTTCACGGCGCTAAAACAACCCTTATGCGTAAGAGCATCTTTTGCATGGCTCCGACCATTTTTAATAAATTGCCCAAATAATGGAAAACATTCAATATATCTGCTCTTAGAAGTAAATTGAAGAGTTTACTCACTGATAGAGCATATTACAGTATAGCACAGTTTATGGAAGAGGACAATTTTCTTCGTTTTTGAGATGACGATGTTGAATTTTTTGACATGTTTTTATTTTTTATGTTTTATTGTGGAATAATTGTAATTAGGAATTAAAATTTTAATGATAGTAATTCATGTTTTATTGACTAATTTATAAAATGACTACTTTGAGTTTTGATGAATATTATCACGGTTTATGCACCATCTCTTCCTACCAATTTGTACGCCATGATATGCGAATGAACATGTTAGAACTTTTCTGTACCTCTTTATTAACTTGCATGCAATGTATCATTTAAACCATGTTTCAACAAATAAAAACTTACTTACTACTGACCCACTTACTTACAATTAAATTAATTCATTAGCTCTCGTAACCTTTTTTCTTTCAAATAAGTAGGGCATTTCCTATTTAGGGCTATATGTATACCCTTACAATTTACACTCATAAATGTTGTTTCGTCGCAATTGTCATGGCTGCCTCAACATTTAGAACATTTAACTTTACTAGACGAACCCATCTCTACAATTTGTGCATATCTCCAACATTTGGAGCATTGAGTTACGGGCAATGTGTATCTCTCGACTTTGGCTCTCATACCGTAAATTTTTACATAGTTTTAGGCGTACACCTTTAAAACAAATACGAATAGACTCGCTTGCAATCCATCCATTAGAGTTATCACCTTTATCATCAGTATCTTTACATCTACGGTTGAGACGTGTTGCTGACAAAATTTTCACATCACGCGAGACATTGCCAACAAATTCCTCCATTGAAAGATTCAATTCTATATCTCTGATAGTCCCGTATGACACTGCGACTTCCCATGTTTTTTGTGAGCGCCAACCCATTTCGTTAAATACTTAGCAATTCATATTTTTTTCGGCATAACATTCATTATCAAACGTGATTTTAATTTTATACGGATTATTATACGTGGAGTTTCTTGCCACTTCTTCTCCATACGAAACTACTTTTTGGAAGTGGCGCCTAGAATCAGTTCTATTTTCATGTTTTTGACGTTTAAAAGTGCCTTCTTATGGGCCTATTTGAAATAAATGCTTTTACTTTGACTTTGACATCAATAAAATCATACAAATTTAAATTTTACAATGTGTTTTCGCATTAAATTCTTAGTATTTATTATTTATATTATTTTTAATGCTTTTTTGAAAATAAACAACAATTGTTTTTTTATATTTTTTTTTAAATAATCGTAATTAGCAATAATTACGAGTAAGTACTGTAAGTACGTAGTACAAAGTAAGGTGCCTAATCAACTAAACTAAAATTAAATGGTTGCACAAAAATTGCATAAATTAATACAAAGTGTGGCCTCCTCTGTGATTGATAACTTGCTGGCACTGATTATTCATAGAATCGATGAGACTGTTAATTAAATTTTAGTAAGTCCATCAGTTGTTGGGTGGTTGTCACTCCATCCAAGTCCTTTAATACACGTGTCTGGAGCATGTCCTATGCATGCTCGATGGGGTTGACTCTCTTTCCAAAGCAGTATTTGCCCAGTACTCTTTCTTCACCTGCCATCTCATGTCCAACTCGAGCGTAAAAGTTGCCCATTATAATTTGACGTTTGTTATAATTTTTTCTATGTGTTTGAGCCTGACGGAGTTTATCATAAATAATAATGATTTCTTGATCACTTGCTTCAATGGTAGGTGCGTGATATTGAACTATTGAATGTGTTGTGTTTTCGGTTTCAGGTTTGAAATGCATACACGTTCGGATATTCCAATAAAACTTCAATATTAATCTTATATTTCTTCTTCACAAGGAGACCCACACCATATTGACCTTAAGTTGCTCTAAAATAACTGTATCCTTCTTATTTCCTCAATGAATGAATGAATGAATGAAATGCACCGACCCCAGCGTGGTTTGATCAGACTCGATTAATCGAATGAACCCTAAGATTTGCACTAGCCCCTGAAGCCTCATGCTTCATGGTGCTACAAAGACCATTGCATATCAAGGAATAGAACGGGGGGTACCGGAATAGTAGAGAAGACGTGCCCTTAGGATAGGAAGGAGAAGAGCCAATCGAGTAGTGCACCCTAAAATTAGCATTGGAATGGTGGAGAGGCGGGTGATATTTGTCTATGGGAGGGCATCTTTTAATAACGTCGCAGCCGGGTTGATTCAGGTCGAGCTTCATCGGTGAATCTTCTAGCGGAATTGAACTGGTTCCTCGGCTGTTTACTATGTCACTGCTCTGCTGTGCTAAATGTTCAGAATTAGAATCAGAATTTTATTTGCTATGAATGTAGGTACAGATATAAGATGTTGTATAATAATGAGATCGGCTACAGTCTACCTTACGGCGTGCAAATTGTTACATTAAATATTATTAAAACAAAATGAATGTCAACAATACAAGACAACTTACGTCGTGCAAATTATTGCACTAATTAAAATATATAAACAAAATAATGTCAATCGATCAGAAATTATAGTGAAGTATATATAGTCAGGTACAAAAGTCTTACATGGTCAAAATTGCAATTAATTATTACAGTCATGATCAGGAAAAACTCGTATGATTAAGAAAGTCTTTCACTGAGTAATAACATTTGCCTAAAAGTAATGCAGTTACCTTAGATTTAAAAATGTTTAATCCTTAAAACTATGAGGTATTTTATTATAAATGACAGGTCCCATCGTCATAATACTTTTCCTTAACAGTGCTGTTTTGTAATTACCCGAATGTAGTAATTTCTTCTATTGGGATCTCAAGAGGCCACTACGTGTTCTGAAGTTCGCCAGTGACGAAAATAAGTTAATGATAAATGATAAATGATTTTATTTCTGTAAGTAGGTTTTTACAAACACTTTTACACGTCAATCATATTTTAAAAGTAGATGAGATGAGATCGGCGTTTCCAATATGACTACTCTGAGAAGAAACGCCGAAACAAACTCAGAGGTCACAGTCTCGTCAGTTAACATTAGACTTTACAAAAATTGCCACCTCCAATATGTACAAACATGGAAAAGTCAGTATCTTCAGAGACCGAAACAGAGGTTCACAGCTGTCTGTGCTTTTAAGTTTTGACATAGATCTAATACACCGTTTCTGGGCCTTAAAAATCTCCTCCCTCTCACTACCGTTTCCCCAAAATATGATTCCAAATCTTAACACTGAAGCAACCAACCCATGATAGGCGAGTAGAAGTGTATCAGTTGCTGTTGTCTTTTCAAACTTTTCAATGTCTTCGTCTGTGGTCTCGCTATTAACCGTTTCCGGTTTTTGTATATCTCATTCTTGATCTTCCACCGTGTCCATCCAATAATTGAAGCGCTTGTCGAAATTTTTTATGTCTTAAGCTCTCGTTCAAGTCTTGATCAGCTGTTATTCGAACTATTCAAAAGTTGAATGGGACTGTTGGGAATCGAACCCAACTCAACACATTGCGCACGGTCTGCACGCGCAGGCAGAGTGTTTAGCACGTCATCGACAGGCTGAGGCGCGGCTCGGTGACGACACGGCTCGGCATGATGACCACTCACTTCCTCTGACTTCACCGCGGCGGACAATACTCCTCTTACTTAAGTTTCATTATTAGCTGTTTGTCAGGAACAGGTTTATTATTGTTATAAGCACGGCATTAAACCCTTGCCTAAAATACAGGAGTCCACTCTTTAGATGCTCCCCGCGCTAACATTGGTCCTTCAAGGATCTCGTCGTCTTAATTTCAAAAGTAACTGTCTCGAAAAAGCAAAAAAAAACAAACTCGAGGCTCTTCAGTTGCAGTCTTCAGCGGGGACAGTTCCAGCAGGAATCATCAATACCTTGTTGAGAACTTCGCGTAGCAATGCACACGTCCAGAGGACGAAGTCATCCAGACGTCGACCGGCGTCAGGTTTCGGACCCGTCGAATGTTCGACGCGTCGTCGCGGGCAAAGTAGGACGAAAACTGCAGACCATCGTTTATCCAGTGGATGGTTTAGACATTTTGTGAGTTTCTTCCAAGTTATTCCTTATTTATTCGTTTACTTAGACTTATTTCATATGTTTAATTAACAATATTTAAGTGATTTTTTTCGTTTGTCTTCAAGTCTTTTAGTGGCAATCATTCTTATTAATAGCCTTATATTTTTCTAAAATCACTTCTATTCTTATAAAGCTAGAATATAACGGTTAGATAATCCACTTGTTTACGCAATTAATTATACCTTACCAGCTGCTCCCCGCGGTTTCACCAGCACAAATATTGATCCCGTGGGAGTATCGGCATTAAAAGTACTCTATGTGTTAATCCAGGTCATAAACCATCCGTGCGCCAAATTTCATCCAAATCCTCAGTAGCTCTTGCGTGAAAGAGTAACAAACATCCATACTACAATATCTTATGTGTTGGTGGTAATTAACACATTATTACTTGTGTTACAAGGTATTCATTTTTGTATTGTGGCATTGTTTACGCTGAGCCAGTGATGGTAACAGACAGAAGAAGCAGAGGCTGCAATTTTATTAAATCATTTTGGCAATTTTGTCTGCAATTCAACGCAAGCCTGTCAACGATATGTCAACTAACTGCTGTGCTACCTATTAAAGATTACTTATCCGCTCTTCGATAATTTCCGGAATTCGCTATACTCTTTTTAACTTCTTATCATTATTCTCCTACTATTACTTTATCATTGCTTGCAAGTTATGAGAAATGGCTACCTGCCTCACTCAAATAAAAGCTGAAGAAGTCTACGCTTCAATCCGGGCAGCATGTTGGGAATCGAACCCAACACAACACATTGCGCGCCGTCTGCACGCGCAGGCTGAGTGTACAGCGCGGCTTCTTGGCGGCGCGGCGCGGCATTCACATTCTACCAAGACGGAACAAAAACTCATTCGATCATTAAATGTTTTTGCAGCACTTTCGAACTTAACATTTAGCACTGGGACCGACCATTTGTGACAAATCTTTTTTTTTCGTGTCACCCTCGGGTACTTCTACCTGAAGCACATTTTTGTAAGCTTGTTGCTACGAAATACAGATTGTTTTAAACCAATGCTTTAATTTGCATTTCATATTCAGTGACATAGCGTTTGTAGAGCTATGTATACATACTTTCTAAAATAACACGAGTTATGGTGAAAGCAGAGAAATAGCGCGTTTCCGGTTAGACAACTGTTCAGGGCAGTGCATATCTAAGAGTTTACATATATAGCTTCAAGTAACAAACATCCATACTACAATATCTTATGTGTTGGTGGTAATTAACACATTATTACTTGTGTTACAAGGTATTCATTTTTGTATTGTGGCATTGTTTACGCTGAGCCAGTGATGGTAACAGACAGAAGAAGCAGAGGCTGCAATTTTATTAAATCATTTTGGCAATTTTGTCTGCAATTCAACGCAAGCCTGTCAACGATATGTCAACTAACTGCTGTGCTACCTATTAAAGATTACTTATCCGCTCTTCGATAATTTCCGGAATTCGCTATACTCTTTTTAACTTCTTATCATTATTCTCCTACTATTACTTTATCATTGCTTGCAAGTTATGAGAAATGGCTACCTGCCTCACTCAAATAAAAGCTGAAGAAGTCTACGCTTCAATCCGGGCAGCATGTTGGGAATCGAACCCAACACAACACATTGCGCGCCGTCTGCACGCGCAGGCAGAGTGTACAGCGCGGCTTCGTCGCGGCGCGGCGCGGCATTCACATTCTACCAAGACGGAACAAAAACTCATTCGATCACTAAATGTTTTTGCAGCACTTTCGAACTTAACATTTAGCACTGGGACCGACCATTTGTGACAAATCTTTTTTTTTCGTGTCACCCTCGGGTACTTCTACCTGAAGCACATTTTTGTAAGCTTGTTGCTACGAAATACAGATTTTTTTAAACCAATGCTTTAATTTGCATTTCATATTCAGTGACATAGCGTTTGTAGAGCTATGTATACATACTTTCTAAAATAACACGAGTTATGGTGAAAGCAGAGAAATAGCGCGATTCCGGTTAGACAACTGTTCAGGGCAGTGCATATCTAAGAGTTTACATATATAGCTTCGAAGGCAAATGCCTCGAAATATAAGGAACGATCTCACCAGGTTAGCTAGCTCGGGGTAGTTTTATCAACCGCAGGCTGGGAATCAGGAACGCACGTATTCCACTATTGCACGGTTTTAAACTATTTTAATTTCGACAAAGATGCTCAGGCATACAACTCGCGTCATATGTTGAAAACACGTCCACCTCGGCCGTAAGTCCCGGGCCTAATCAATCTAACCTGACCTTCTTATTTCCTCAAGGCCAAAAATGTAATATTTTAGTTTTGATTATGCTTGTTTAAAATCAAGTAGCATTTGATAATAGAGATCTTGCATTCTAAGATCACAGATGTAGAGTGGTTGGAGTGGAGGATTGTGGTTCTAGACCCCCCGCGGTGACCGGCCGTGGTGGGGGTTTACGTGGAGAGGTGGCTTTCTGTCAGCATGTATTTTCATTCGTATTTTGTTGAGGCGTCGTAGGGGTCATGTCTAGAGATGGGGTAGGAACGTCGTTTGGATTCCCTCAATCTCTGTTTTCATTTTGATTTATTGTCACATACTGATATATATTTGAGTTCTCTTTCTTGAATGGTTTCTTTGTAAGATTATTTGTTATTTTATTTATAGGTTTCTACATACAATAAAACAAACGTGCTTGACTGCTAAAACGTAAGGGAGTATATTTTATATAGAACACAGACATTACATACATTCTTTAGATAAAGGAATAAATATCTACAGCTTATGACTATCCGTAACACATTATCGGCGGAACTAATGAACCCTATTGTCTAGCGCATGGTATTTTGAGCAAATGACAATATTTTTGCCTGCATTAGTATTTTTATCAATAGATTCTGGTGAATCTGACAATTTTATTTTATTGTGAGTTCAGTTTACTGTTGTATAGTGTTGTGGTTTTTGTTCTTCTTCTGGAATTATTACAAGTATAATAAACTTTTGAAATGCTTTGCGATCATTCCTTCTTTTTTCTAGAAGTTGTGTATTTAGTTTTTTACGTTCTTCAAGTACTTCATGGGGAAAATCTTCTTTGATATAATACGGTATATCATTAAATTTTTTCTTGTTTATTAAAAGCACAACTTTTAGTCCCATCGTAGTTAGAGTAACAACAGTAGGTCTTATTTTTTCATCTTCTCGTTTCATTTCCAAACACCACTTACTATCTATTAACTTAATTTAAGTTTTCTCGCTTCCGAGATAGAAACATAGTACCATATTTTGTGATTTCCTTTAGAAAAATATAACGATTGTTTTAGTACACATTTCAACTAGTTAACTGCTGGGCCCAGAAGTCCCCTTCTCCTTTATTTTGCAAGTTTCTAATCAATGCAGTGAGTTCTTTCATTATTCACAAAAGTGGGTTTACTCGACTCTATGTTAGTGCCCTCTTGCGGTGAGATGTGGAAATGCTTTGCTAATTAGCACGGTGTTGATGGTTCCTCAATTTGACAGTTGATTCATTTGTATTCAATCAACTAGATTTGCCATTCGTTTCTACATGGCGCTGTCTTAAATGTACTAATGTAATGACTTGCATACATTTCAGTTCTCTTTTTCTTGCATGTACAAAGTATTATAAATCAACTTTGTTATAGAATACACATTTTACTAGGTCTGATAAAATTCACTTCACTGTCTTTTTACGTTCACCGAGTACGATGTTTAAAGCGCATTTGACGGTTGTTAATTTTGTCCGTTTTTGCACTGACACTACTTTTCTTCACTCTTTTATTATATGGTGAATTTAGTCACTATATAGATGCATACAAATATATTTTACCGATTTATAACGAATTTTTAATAATATTCATTTTGTTGACAGTGGCACAGCAGCGCCCTCTCTACTCCAAACTTACATATCATAAGGAAAACATAATGTTTTGTCGAAGTCATCAAAACCGTGTGAAGCACTAGCAACCCGCTAGTGGATAATAAAAGAGTAACTGTGAGTGAGTACTCTTGACTGTTTTTGTTTACTTACAGAGCTAGAACCGGACAATTCAGACAATAGCTGTCTAGCTGCAGAAGATATACCAATACACCATTCTAAATCAGATTTAGAAGATGACGTGCCTTTAATAAAGTTTAAAACCGAAGTGGGTGAAGAACAAATATCATCTAATAAGAAACGAAGAGCCAGAAAGACGAAAAGTAAGTATTAGTAACTCTATAGGTAAGCAAGCAGGCTCAATGGTTCCCCTGATAGAAAGTTGTTGAAGTTACCAAATTAAATGAAATCACTTAGGTATAGAATAAGATTTTTCATATAAATAGTCCCCCCTTTATTTTTTTTTATTTTTTTAACCATTTATGTACACACATATAAACAGACAAGAAGAATTAAGAGAACAGAAAAGTACGTACAAAGGTAATGCTTATTTCTAAAGAAATCTCTTCCAGCATACCTGCAGTAGGATAGTATATGATAGATATAGACAACGTGTGTAAGAATAAAAGAGAAAACAAAATACATAAAAACAAAACAATTCACTAATATAAAAATAAACATACAATGTCAAAATATACTTACATACATACATACTTCTAAAACAAATAACACTAAATATATAAGGTATATCTATTCATACACGAAATATTTGAACAGGTGCGTCTATAGGTCGAACATAAGCTATAGAAATGATTTTTATTTTTTTATCTAAGCATCTAATTTAAAAAATTTAATAATGTAATATTACTTAACACACATAAAATACTGGCTCTTTCATATTTTGTAACATCCATTACGCTACGAAAATACTACATAGAAACTACTTTCATTGAAGCGGGCAAGGTCATGGCGGTGCCCTTAGATGTCGCGTGGCTTTTATGAATTATCAAAAGAGGCGCCGGCGGCGGCGCCGCGCACGATGCCTCGCCCCGCGCCCGCCGCGCTGTCCGCTCCGCCGCCATGCTCAGTCTCGTGCGAACTGCATGTTGCACCGCACGCGGCTTAACCAACGTGGAACGCATCGCGCTTCGCGCAACAAACGCAACAATGCCGAAATATTCCAACTAGGAGTACCAGAACATGGTGGACTGCTACAATGAGGGTGGACTTATTTTGCTCACAGCACAAGCCCCCTTCCTAGAGATCCTTGAAGCTCGACAGCGGCAACGGGACTACGGGGTCTACATGCCCCCAGCTGCAGACGGAGGCAGGTCTGATCTTACGCCGTTGAACTTCCATGTGTGGGGTAGGGATAGACCTGTTTTATGGTAATGGCGGCCAGACCATTTCTAGTGCGGAACAAAAAAACGTGAATTGTGGCGTTTACGCAGTGATGGCTAGAGATAGAGACATTGTTAAAAGTGCAACGACACATTATTTAACGTGCAACTGCAGGGTGAATATGTACAGCAATTCTGGTGTAAATAGTGTAAATAAAAACTACGTCGTTATGAGGTATGTACATTTTAAATTGTTCGCGCTATGCACTTCTTACAGTTTACATCTGTAGAAATAGGTAGGTACAAAACCTATCAATCAGCTGACAGATACGACTCGACGCACAGTTCGTAACCAACAGAAGTCATTACCTTATGCGAAATCGCGTTGCGTCAGCTGTTTATTTTTCTATTATTATTATCTAAAAGATGTGTAACACTGTAGATATATGAATGTTTTAATCGAATCTAGGATCCTTTTCGTAAAATAAATAAGAAAATGATTGAAACGTTTCGATGCTCGCTCGTAAAAGTCGTGACCCCACAGGAAATCGCGTTGCGTCAGCTGTTTATTTTTCTATTATTATTATCTAAAAGATGTGTAACACTGTAGATATATGAATGTTTTAATCGAATCTAGGATCCTTTTCGTAAAATAAATAAGAAAATGATTGAAACGTTTCGATGCTCGCTCGTAAAAGTCGTGACCCCACAGAGGTCAGCTGCTTATTCAGATGTAAGTACCTAGTTTACAGAAGGTACTGTTTTTGTAAAAGTTCGAGGAGGGAATTCAATATTGTAGCTACTTAGATTTAGGTCGTTTTGTATTTTAAATTCACATTTATTTTTATTGTAAGCGATAACTCTGTTATCAAAATAAGACGAGATCGAGTTACGAAGAGAGAGACGGCACGGGCCCTCTGCTACGGTTGGGCGGGCATCGCGCCCGCGCCTCTCCCCGCCGCGTCTTTGATTCATAGAGCTGGCAAAAAAGGTTTTATGTAAAACATCTCAAGCAGTTTTAAATTATGATAATTACGTAAAATAAAATAAAACATTTAGATAAAAAATTCCTTTTCGTTTCTATAGCTTCTAAACGACCTATAGGGGCCCCTCTTTAAATATTTCGTGTATGAATAGATACACCTTATATAAGGTGTATCTATTCATACACGAAATATTTAAACAGGTGCGTCTATAGGTTGAACATAATCTATAGAAATGCAAAAAAAAATATCTAAGCATCTAATTTTAAAAATTTAATAATTTAATATTACTTAACACACATAAAAATACTGGCTCTTTCATATTTTGTAACATCCATTACGCTATTTTCTACGAAAATACTACGTAGAAACTACTTTCATTGAAGCGGGCGAGGTCATGGCGGCGAATTGTCAAAAGAGGCGCCGGCGGCGGCGTCGCGCGCGATGCCTCGCCCCGCCGTCCGCCGGCCCGCCGCCGTGCTCAGTCTCGCGCGAACTGCACGTTGCACTGCATGCGGCACGCGCAACAAACGCAACAATGCCGAAATATTCCAACTAGGAGTACCAGAACATGGTGGACTGCTACAATGAGGGTGGACTTATTTTGCTCACAGCACATCTCTAGGAAGGGGGCTTGCCCCCTTCCTAGAGATGTGCTGTGTGAACGCTGGTTTACGCAGTGATGGCTAGAGATAGAGACATTGTTAAAAGTGCAACGACACATTATTTAACGTGCAACTGCAGGGTGAATATGTACAGCAATTTTGGTGTAAAAAGTGTTTTAAAAAAACTACGTCGTTATGAGGTATGTACATTTTAAATTGTTCGCGCTATGCACTTCATACAGTTTACATCTGTACAAATAGGTAGGTACACAACCTATCAATCAGCTGACAGATACGACTCGACGCACGGTTCGTAACTTTGCTATTTGTTGGGTTTATTTAATGCGGAAATGAAACAACGTGTTCGCGGTACAAAGTATAATTCTGGACTGACCCACAGATCTCTAATTATGCAGATACCGACATTACACCTCCACCACTAATTTAATCTATATTTACTGAAATGCGTACTTACGGCTCTAAATCAATAACAATAGTTAATATAACAGGAGACTTAAACCTACTTAATAATAACGTAATTCTAATCAAACTCGAACCCATAACGAATCACGGGTTTTCTTTGCCGCTTAGGACGTGATTGTAACGGTTCTGGAAATGGTGAACAGAGTGTAGTGGGTTGTTTACTTGCAATATCGTCCCGTACGACGGGCGCGTCCACCCCTTGAGTTGAAGGAATGTCTCTAGATTGGAATTCAACCGTTTCGTTATGTTGTTGATCACTTATCGCTCCACTACTCTCATTCACAACTTCACCCTCCGGCGAGACGGCATTCTCACCCTTATTTGTCAATGAATCACCCGTATCCGCTTCAGGACAGGCAACATCTGATAAACGTGATCTACGACGCATTTGATCTATATGACGTTTCATAAATTGACCGTTATCACTTTTCACAATGTACCTGCGAGAACCTTCTTTACTACATACCTGTCCTTTAACCCATTTGTCTTGACCAAATCCCCTCGCCCAAACCGAATCGCCTTGCCCAAAATCACGCTTAATACCACCTGCATACCGTGCCTGGTTGTCTTGTGCGGAATGTACTTTGTCCAGCAAGTTTTGATCGTTTCTAAACAAATCAAGACGTGAGCGTAATCTACGTTTTTGTAGCAACATTGCTGGAGTTTCGCCTGTAGTGCCATGTATAGTGTTCCTGTATGTTAAGAAAAAGTTTTGGAGGGCTAGATCTACATCAATATTATCCCTGTACGCTTTTTTAATCGTACGCTTACATAACTTGACGGCGTTCTCCGCAGCTCCATTCGAAGATGGGTGGTAGGCTAGTAGATAGGTTTTGTGTTGTAACTCCAAAAAAGTAAATATCCTGATGTATACCTAGTGGAGAAAGTGTCAAAGAGAAACTGTGATACATTTTTAGTGAAGTGTTTCGGTATAGATTCTACAAGTTGGATAAATAAAGAAAACAAAATGAATTAAAGCACAATTTGATTTATTTTACTGACCTAGCTGAAGCTTGCTGACATTTATCTGTTTTTATTTAATTAGGTATACATAAATCTTAAACGTTAATTATGACATACAAAAAACTTCACAATAACAGTTAATCAGGTATACACACAAAATTTACACGTTTATTATTAGATATACATGTAAAAGACTTAATAAGTACTAACAGGTTACTACTTATATTCAAATGAGTTCCTAGTCAATACAAATAAACTAGATACATAATATGAAAAAACTAGGTAACTACACAAAAATATTACACACTAAACTTATCGATTGAGTAAATGATTTTCTAACCACAGTGAGAATGCTCGCACCTCTACACCACTACAGTGAGCGCTGCGAGATGGATTTCCTTTGTATGCTACATGCCTCGTACAATTAGTAAGTCGGTGTAATTTAAATTTTTCTATAATTATTTCCACTTTCGGACAATGGATTGCTTCTAACTTATACGATTTATATCCCAAACTTGCTAAAAAATCTCTTTCTACTATCCCCCCTTTGTAAGCCCACGTGAAATGCTTGTTTGGATCAAAACTCTTTACTCGTTTTAAAAACTCTGAAAAACTAATAGCATTATCATAATTTTTTAATTGCATTCCGTGAATATATCTCATAACGAATGTGATTGTTCTATCATGTTTATAATCTAACAACCATGTTGGGAGTTTTATGTAAAACAAATAAAGGATATTATCCTGAATATTGTAAATTGCTACTTCTTTAAAGTACATTTTTTTTGACATCTGAAACCCATCTACATCAATAATATACTTTATATTTTCTAGATTCATAATGAAGTACACAAAAAAAAAACGCAAATGAAAACTTAAAAAATATCCCTATAACACACTCCCTTACAACATAAATTAAACAGTTGATTAAATCGTTATCTATTTGTTCGGCGAATAGTTCGGGAGCGAAACACTCTGACGTTGTGTCACTTAATAACTGAAACCACTATTTCACTTCCACATTGATGTCACCTGCAACATCCTCCAAAACGAATCGTCTGAGATTTAATTTTTCTCCCATCGCATGTGTTAATAATGACGATTTCACCACTGTCTTCTTCGTGTTGAGGGGAAAGTAGTGAGTAGTAATGCAGCTTACAGGTATTTTCATCATTGTCTAAGAAACTTAATGATTTCTGCAACAAACACAGAAAACACGTTAATATCAATTTTTTCACACACGCAAGGCAAAGTTCATGTAAATAAAAAGTCGGAAAGAAAGAAAAGTAATTTTCAATAGAATAGACACTTACCTCCATAACCGTTGATGCGTTGAAGTAACACAAAACGTAGTACTGTCACTATCCACTGCTGCCAAACCAGTTGACTATGGTCTGACTGAGTGGGCTGCTCTTATATAGCACCACTAAGTAATTTCTAATCTAAAGCAAATTCTTAAGTGCTTACAACGCAACTGATAGTAACTTAATGAGTCAACACAGTTCCTAATGTGCGATCTTACAAAGTTATTTGGCATTCCTTCGGGGTGCTTTGCAAAGATGAACTCCTCAATAGGCTACCCATGTATAGCCATGAATGTACCAACGTATATAATATGCAATTTGGATACATACGATAAACCAAGCTCACACTAGGTAGCTTTAGATATTGACACAAATAGCGTTGGGCAATATTTTGATTCGTATGGACGACCCTGTACGATATCAAATTGAGTTTTTAAAAAGAAATTGTAAAAGATGGGACTGGAATGTTGATAGGATTCAGAATGATTTGACTTCAGTTTGTGGTGAATATTGCTTCATGTATTTGCTATACGAGTATACGTGATACACTCACATAGTTTTGCGAAAATAAAAATACATGTTCTATAGGTTTTTTTTTTTTATATTTTTAAAGTAATCTCCACTAGCCTCTGTTAAAAGTTTCATGCGTCTGAACAACTTTTTCCAGTTCGCCGTACAGCCTGCTCGAACGCTGATATCGCATTTTCAGGCGACGAAAATTGTATCCCTTTAAGCAGTTATTTTATTTTCGAGAATAAAAAGAAGTCACACAGTGCTGGGTAAGGGCTGTAAGGAGTTTGACCGGCGGCGGCGTGCGGTTCAGGAAGTCGCTCGTTTTGAGCGGGGTGTGCGTGACTGTCTTTTCGCCTGCCCCACTAGCGGTGTCCTTCCTTGGCCATCTTGTACTTTCTGTAGCTAGACATTCGGCCGCTGTCGCCTCCCCGTTTGACCTTTTTTGACCTTGAACTACGGCCGCTGCATCTTTCTCCGCTGATTCCAAGCTAATCGCTAAACTATAAGCTCTTGAAAAATCTAGCTTGATTTCTGCGAATAACCGTTGGCGAATCGTCTCACAGCTGATACCACATACCAATTGGTCCCGTAAACTTTCTTCAAGCCCTGCCCCGAACTCGCACGTTTTAGACATTCTCTTGAGGACCGCGATGTACTCAGCTATTGATTCGCCACCTTGTTGAGTCCTCTTCCTAAACTTGTACCGCTCAGCAAGCTCACTCGGCTTAGGTTGCAGATGTTTTCCCATGATATCCACTATTTGTATAAACGTCTTACACTTTGGTTTATCTGGTGTGCACAAACTCACTAAAAGTTCATAACTTTCCGCGCCCATAATCGTTATTAAAGTTGGTACAAATAGCTCACTTTTCACTTCATTTACTACGAAATACTGTTCTAAACGTTCAATATATAACCGCCAATCGTCGTTTTGCACATCGAATTCTGCTATTTTACCGATCGTCATGTTTGATACAATTAATTATCGCACGTTGAATATGTATCGTCCAATTCTCGTCGCCACTTTGCTATTTGTTGGGTTTATTTAATGCGGAAATGAAAAAACTTGTTCGCGGTACAAAGTATAATTCTGGACTGACCCACAGATCTCTAATTATGCAGATACCGACATTACAGTAACCAACAGAAGTCATTACCTTATGCGAATCCGCGTTGCGTCAGCTGTTTATTTTTCTATTATTATTATCTAAAAGATGTGTTACACTGTAGAATATGAATGTTTTAATCGAATCTAGGATCCTTTTCGTAAAATAAATAAGAAAATGATTGAAACGTTTCGATGCTCGCTCGTAATAGTCGTGATCCCACAGAGGTCATTAGCTGCTTATTCAGATGTAAGTACCTAGTTTACAGAAGGTACTGTTTTTGTAAAACTTCGAGGAGGGAATTCAATATTGTACCTACTTCGATTTAGGTTGTTTTGTATTTTAAATTCACATTAATTTTTATTGTAAGCGATAACTCTGTTATCAAAATAAGACGAGATCGAGTTACGAAGTCTATCTGCGTTGGTTTATTGTTAATATCATCACGCCTGCATTCCTCGTAGAGATAGGCAGAGGTGTATTGTCGAACGTTCATTACAGTTCACCAGTGATATCTTAAACTGAGAAAGATGGCACGCGCCCCGCGGCTACAGACGGTCGGACACCGCGCCCGCGCCTCTCCCCGCCGCGTCTTTGATTCATAGAGCTGGCAGTAAAGGTTTTATGTAAAACATCTCAAGCAGTTTTAAATTATGATAATTACGTAAAATAAAAAAAAACATTTAGAAAAAAAAAAACTTTTTCGTTTCTATAGCTTCTAAACGACCTATAGGGGCCCCTCTTTAAAACTTCGTGTATGAATAGATACACCTTATATATATAAATTTAAAGTGATAAAAATAAATACATATACTATACAAATTCAACTATGACACAGTGGAAAGATAGTGTTCTTTCACTCTCCTCTTAAACACCACAACAGTTTGACAGTTCCTAATGTCAGGCGGAAGTGAATTCAACAACCGCACCGCGTGTACCGGAAAAGAATAGGAGTAGAAGTCAGTTCACTCAACTGAGAGGAGGGAGGAGGAGGAGGGGTTTTTCGAGGATTTCTAAGGTGCGACCTGCAAGGCGCATCAAAAGGACGGGAGTAGGCGAAGCGTTCCCGCAGATAGGATGGCGTTAAAGGGTTGTGGAGTATGTTAAATAGCAGACATAATATCCGAGAGTTCCTGCGAAGTCGAATAGGGAGCCACTTGAGTATCTTGCGAAAGTTAGAAACGTGGTCATACTTTTTAAAGTTAAAAACAAAACGAATACAGATATTTTGCAAACGCTCAAGCTTATTTAATAGCTCCTCGGTAGCATCCAAATAACAGGCATCCTGGGGCCCTATTATGAACTCTTATTTCCAGGCAGTTTACGGCGTAAACAGAACTGCCTTGCAATTTCGTATTATGAACTCGTCAAACAAGCCAGTCAGCGGTCACGTGACACCCTGGCTGACTTCTGGCCGAATATTGCCTGGAAATACCGTATTACGAACGTTGGTTTGACATTTCGTTCCGTATTAGAACTGTCAAAAAGTAACCTCACAATCCATTCAGTTTACGCTGCTTCAGAGGAGCTTTTATTGAATTGTTTTGGGTTATATGGAAATTATTGGAGTGTTTTCTACATAAAATAAGAAAATATAATCATGTGTGACGAATATGAACTGTTTGAGTTCCTGGAAAGTGATTCTTCTCGGCAAACTTGCGAATCAAGTAATAAAAGGAGACGATTTCGTGACCAATGTAATGCGTTCGACATGGATGATGTGCAGTTCACAACTTGGGACTGAATCTTTGTGAGGAGCTGAGGCCTCACATGTCATGAGACGTGTGATCGCACGCAAGGCTAAGAAAAGTAAAATACACTTCCCACTAAATAAATCAAAAGGATAATAAACGTATTATTGAAATCCTAAGAACGGCCTTTCCTTTTGGTGTTCACCTTTAACCCATAACGGGCATACAAAATCCACGGATTTATCCGTGAAGCCTAGGGTACTTAGTTGTTTTTATTAGGTATGAACTTTACGTAAAGTTTTAACTAAAAATTATTCTCATTTTAGGTTTTGGTTGCATTATCATAGTATGCTACTGGCTCCTACCAACACCCCACTGGTGATATAGGCTCTCATTCAATGTCTCAGCCAACATTTTATACAGTAATTAGCTATGCAAATCACTGAGATTTCTTCAGACTTCTTGGAATATAAAAACTCCAACAATATTTCCTGCTGAGCATAAGTTAGGTAACGCGCCGACGAGGCGAGGGCGAGAACGCTCATCCACTATTAAAACAAAACTTACATTGTATTAATATTATATCATGTTAAAAACATGAATATTAATTAAAATACTCAATAACACTTTCGCCATCTTTTTGTTTATACTCGTACTCCGTAAATCTTAGAATGGATCCTTCCATTAAACAAACAATACGGTAGTGTTCTTTCATAATGTTATTGTTATTAACTAATGTTTGTCAAACAATACTTTCGTTGAAGTTGTCGAATTCCCCGCTGACCTTCAAGTGGGATACGTTCGGAAACCTCGCGTTACAATTTGCAAACAGAAAATATAATATAAATAAATATAATCTAGAATAGCACAATATAAATTGCGTTCATATTTTTACTTACTACACTAGAGTAACTAGATTAATATATGGTATTTATTATTTTTATCATAAAATAAGTGATTTAAACAAAACCGTAACTAACCATGAAATATATAATTGGGTTTCTGAACGTTACGTCAGAGAATTACAAGCCAGCCATAGACAAACTACCCAGCGTGAAGTCGCTCAGAACTAGGAATGTCATAATGCGAAATTTAACCAGGCCGTGAAATGAATTGCCTGGAACTTGCCTGGTTTTTTTAAAGTTCGTAATAGGCCCGCAGCGTAGTCAATGATGGGCTGTATGAGAGTTTGAGCTAGGGAGATTTTTGTGTTCAAGGGCAAGAAGCTCGGGAGGCATTTCAACGAATGGAACGTGTAGTGCACCTTGCGACTAACTTGAGCAACATGAGCAGTCCACGATAAGTAAGAGTCCAAGGTCACCCCCAGATTTTTTACCGTTTTTGCGTATTCAATCTAAACTCCATTCAGACAGAGTGGAGACAGCGACGCAACATCGAGCCTATTTCGCATATAAATAAAAAAAAAAAAAACATTTAATTCTGGCAAATCCCATATAACAAAAAAAAAAAAACACTTTCATTTTCAGTACTGTAACAGAAAATTTGAAATGGAAATGTGATGTGCATGTCAACAAACGATTGAATAAAATAATAGGTACACATTATTAGTGTTACAGAAATAGAATAATACTACGGTCACTAATTCAAACTACAAACGACTGAGTACGTATCAATTACATAATAACATAATACATAATAAAATATCTGATTATAAGGGTCACAGCCAATAAAATTAAAAATGATAAAATAAAATACAAAATCAAATTGAATTAAATAATCATAATCATGGCATTAACTTTTGCGCCCTGGCTATACATGTCTGTTACAGCATTTTCGTATGTAGGGGCAATCAAATCGCTCAGCAATCATTATCAGGACAGTATTGGAGCTGGCCCGCACCCTGCGCACTAAGGACGCGCACCGCTTGCGCATGGTGGCGTGAAAACAGTCGGTGCGCGCCTCCGCAAACATGCCCGAGGCGCTGCAGAAGCGGGGCAGCCCCAACACCGCCCTGAACGCGTTGTTATACTGGACGCGGAGGGCGCTGTACGACGCTTGTGTGTAGCGAGCCCACAGGCTGCACGTGTACAGTGAAGTGCAATATGCTTTAAAAAGGGTGATCTTAACTTGATCGGAGCAACGTGCAAACCTTCGAGCCAACATATTCGCTCTTTTTGACAAGGCCCTCCGCTCCCGTTCGATGTCAGCATGATCCTTGAGGTCAGCCGTGACTATATGCCCCAAGTATTTAAATTGGTCCACTCTGTTTAGGGGAGCACCATTGAGTAAGACTGGTGGCACGTTTTCTAGGCATTTTGTACCGCTGGCTCCAAAGACCATGCATTGACTCTTGTCAACATTATATTTGAGCCCATGCCTACCCGCGTACTCCTCACAGACCTCAACCAGCCTTCTCAGACCACAGATCGACGCGCTCAGCAGCACCATTTCATCCGCATAACTCAGATTATTGACGCAGACACCATCAACGTGGCAGCCGACATGCCGACTGCTGAGCGCGACAATCAGCGCGTCCATGTAGAGGTTGAACAGGGTTGGTGAAGTCAATCCACCCTGCCTCACTCCACACTCAAGCTTATACGGTTCCGACATTGACCCCGCCCATCTGACGCTGTTGACCTGATGCGTATACCAAAACTTGAAAATAGTCACAAGTTCACGCGGCAGGTTAATACCATATAACTTATCCCAAAGAATATCGTAGGCCACTAGGTCGAAGGCCTTAGACAAGTCGAGGAAACACGCATACACAGGGGTTTTACGATCCATGTAGTATTTGACGGTATGCTTAAGACTCAGTATAGCACTTTCTGTAGACAAATGAGGTCTAAAACCAAACTGGTTATCGTGCAGGCTTACATATTTATCCAACTGAGTGTTAAGCAAACCGTCAAACACCTTGGCTATGATGGTAGCTAGGGAAATAGGCCTGTAGTTTGTTTTATCTGCAAGGTCACCCGTTTTATTTTTCACAACGGGCACCGCCACAGACTTCATAAGATCTGACGGCAGGTAAGAGTGGCTCAAGCAGAGTGAGAAGAACATTGCTAAGACTCTAGAGATGTGCGGGCCAGCGTGTTGTAGGTGTTCAATGCTGAGGCCGTCGTGCCCCGGGGATTTGCCTCTCGTCGTTTTCCTGATAACTTTATCCACGTCTCTCGCAATAAACCTTACCCCGACTGCCTCGTTCGGCATCTCAGCATTGAAGACCACACCAGCAGGCCCTAAAGGGGATTGCACAGAAAAATGGTCCCTGAAGACATCCGCAATGTCCTTATGGTCACTTACACCATCGATGCTCACAGGAAGACCCGGCCTAACATTTGCTTTACTAGTGCTTTTCCAAAAACCACGAAAGTCACCCTTGGAATACTTCTCAGCAAGTGTGTCCATACGAATCTGATCTTCACGATCTTGGCAAGCCTTCAGTTGTGACTTGAATACCCTTCTGCTCTCACACATTTCAGTGTACATAATACCGACCCTAGGCTTACCACACGCTACCCACTCCGTAAACTTCAACCGAGCCTGCCCATGAACCTCTCTGATATGCTCGTTCCAACCCACTACACGCCGACCACTCCTACCCGCCCTCGTACTTCCTCGACCTACCAAAGACGCATCGCGTAGGGCAACCACAATGTCAGAGTACAAACCATCTAGGACACGCCTATGGCCTAGGTCATTACAACAATAATCAGCACAACTCATACACTCGACAGGAAAATCAATTAAATTTAATCGTTTGTGACACACGTCGGTATAGTTAGCGACCTGTTGCTCGTTTCTTACACACCACAGTACGTTGTTATTATTACTTGTTTTCTGAGGCATCTTTGGTGTCAATAAATTCAAGTTACACTCAAGAACCAGAGGAAAATAGTCAGACCAAATTGTATCATATTTGATGTAAACGTTAACAACAGCTCGTTTTGCCGCTTGAGTTACAATACAGTGATCCAGCCAGCTACAGGACCCATGAGCCTCACTAACGAAGGTGTAAGCACCCGAATCAGTACCCAGAAAATCAATATCAACACACGACCAACACTGATCACTACAAAATTGTAAAAGCTCGTTACAAAACAATTCAAATAAGTCAGCATTGTAATCACCTAATATAAAAACTGATTCAATACTGTATTCGTCAATAATAGCGCTCACCGTACTAAGGCAATCCGTAAATTCGGGCAGGTTGTCCACCGCATTCGTGGGCATGTAAATACTCATCACAATCACTGGTCGATCACTTGTCATTATCTTAATGGCACATATCCGCGCATTGTCACACCGCAACACTGACACTTGCTGGAATACACTGCTTCTCCACAACAGAGCGACGCCGCCATACGGCCTCCCGCGCAGTATGCCTACAGACGTATCGACCGCAGACGTGCCCGCGCATCCGAAGCCACTGTCGATAGTGCTAAGATATGGTATATCATCCGGCAGCAACCATGTTTCTTGTAAAGCAATCAAATCACATGTGTTACATAGCTCCCTAATACTATCTACGGAGCGTTTCACGTTTTTACAGTTAAAACTGGCAAAACTATAAGTACAACTATCCATTGTGATGTTAACTTTGACCGTGCGCAGATAACCTGCTCAGATTTCGTCGTTTAAAATAAACAAAACGTCTAAATATGACACCTTTAGGCCATATGTTCTCATCTAAGTACAAAGATAGTTTTGATTCAGAGACCAAGAATTTGTAAGCATTATGACTTCTCTCTCTCTCCATATTTATTTTCTCGATGGATACAGTTTCTTGAGTCTTACTGCGAATATATTTAATTATGTCGTCCTCTGTCGTGTCTCCGTGAATATTCGTTATAAATATAGGAACTTTTTTGTCAGCAGCTTTAAAATTACAATTCTGATCTTTCGCTCTGCCTGATTTTCCTAGGTATCGATAGTTAGATTGTTTCCTACGATACGAAACCTTACGCCAACCTTCGCTCCCGGTATCCACGTTCGATGTTGTTTCGTTCACGCACAATGCATCCAAACGAGGCTGCCTCATTAAACAGCTGTTATTGTCGCCCGCGCTATCAGTGGCAGTCAGCTGACGCTCCGCTGCTTGTCGTATTGGGCTCGAGCGCCCTGACGTCACCGCCGTCGTACTTGCCCCCACCGAGTAACTCGACACACCGGCACCGGTTGCACTCGGTACCGCCACTGCCGCTGGCCGTTGTTCGGTGCATGACTCAGAGTCGATTTGTTTACCTTCTACCCGCTCAATTGCTTGACGTTGGGGTGTACTTTTATTTGAGTCACAATCGCTATTTTTTCGATCATCGTGTAGATAAGATAATCCCACCGGACCACTATCCAATAACCAGGCACCCCGCTTTGCATTCACTTTAGACACGGATTTAGGGGGTAATGAATCGTTCCTCAGTTGACTAACTTCAGCTTTCAATGCACTCAAATGGTCCAGCGTAGCATACGTTGATTTTATTTCTTCAATTGAGGTTTGCATACGCAAGAGATCCTTCAGAAGCTTAGTGCAATCTAGATGGTCAAAGGTGATGGGTGGTAACTTTTCCAGTTGTCGTGCTACGAACACTGGAAGTTCGTCCGGATGAGTTTTAAACAACTTCATAATATCCGCCAGATCTCGTTCCTCCTTTCCTTTGTTTTTACGAACAATTTTTCGCAAGTCACTACGAATCGAATCGAATAGAAGTGATTTCGACTTTTTAATCTCTGCACTGGTGAATGCTGATGTACAAATTTGCACCAGCGACACTTCATCAATAACCGACACTTTGTTCTGAATATATGATAACATCTCGTCGATTACGATGTTACACGAATTACACTTTAGAACATCCGTCATTTTAACTCGATAATTAGCGCTGTCGACGATACGCGCCTGTCACGGTTGGGTGCGCGACCGGGACTGCCTATACCTGCCGCCGATAATTATGGCCTGAGATTTCTTAGGGTTGATCTACAGTCCGAAAGACCGCGACCACTAGCTAATCAAATCCAGGTCTCTGTTCATAGCAGACACGGCGGCTTCCGCATGTTGGGTCAAGAAATGATCGTAAAGCTGCAGATCGTCGGCATAGAGATGGAAGTGGGAAGAGATGACCCTGGTGACTGAGTTAATGAACATAGAAAAGAGAAGAGGAGAAAGAACGCCACCCTGAGGCACACCAGCGGTAAGAGAGCACCATACAGAAGAAGACTCTTCGAGACGAACTCGCTGAGTGCGGCCTTTAAGATAGGAATCGAACCAACCAATGGTAGAAGAAGAGAAATTGAAAGATTTAAGGATTCCTAGAAGGATATCAAAATCGACAGAATTAAAGGCACTGCTAAAGTCCAGAAGTACAAGTAAGGTGAGAGATTTGTGGTCCATAGCCCAGCGGATGTCATCGGTAACCTTCAATAGAGTCGTTACAGTGCTATGACCAGTTCGAAAACCAGATTGAAAAGGACTAAGAAGGTCATTCGAAGCAAAAAAGGCAGAAAGTTGCTGATGAATGTGCTCAAGCACTTTGGAGAGATATGGAAGGATAGAAATAGGTCGGAAATCAGTCGGTGAGACCGGGTTGAGAATTTTAGGTAAGGGGATGATATGGGCTTGTTTCCAGGCCTCAGGAACAGTACAAGAAAACAAGGAGAAATTAAAAATGTGGGTCAAGATGGGAAGTAATGTGAGGAGAATCGGAGAAATCATTCTTGAGCAAAGATTATCATTACCTACTGCAGTGGAGGAGATAGCACAAATAGATTTTTTAACCTCACTTTCGCCAACAGGACTTAATTCGAAAGAAGGACACTGCGGCACCGGCAAACGGAACAGTTTATTTAAAGTAGCTGATTTGACGTGTGGGTCCAATGTGACAGGGGGAAGTGAGAAATTTTTGTTAAGAGCACACACGTCAGTGTCAGTACTGGAAACAACTGGAAACTTACCAATACCGACAGTTTTTAGACACTTCCAGACTTCAGAAGAGTAACGGTTGTCGAGAAAATTATGGAAGTAGCGTCTCTTTGCATCTCTACACACAGGACTGTAGCGATTACGCAGTAACTTAAACCCAATCAAGTTGAGCTCAGAAGGACAGCGCTTTAACCTCCTTTTGGCTCTGTCCCTACAAGTCATCGCATCTTTAATGGTAGAAGTGAGCCAGGGGGCCGAGACATACTTTACTTTAACTCGACGGATAGGGGCATGACGATCGTATAAGCTGAGTAGAGTGCTATTGAAAATGTGAACCATATCGTTGATACATGTGCTCTCCAAGACGTCCGTCCAGTCGATACTACCAGCATCACGCTGAAATGCCTCCAGGTCCATACCCTTATAGTTCCTAAGGAGAATATATTGCGGTTGACGCTTGGGAGGGCGAATCTTGTAGGACATAAAGATGAATTCGTGATAAGAAAAACAAGCAGTGAGCTGTCCGTGGACAGATACTTTATTATATATCCAAAAGAGAAGGGGTGCAGTTAAGGAAATGATGAGTAGCAGTCTGCCCAATATTATGCAAGGAAGCCATGTGCTACATTTCACGTTCCTAGATTCTGTTGTTTCGGCTGTGCGCTGATATGTGTCAGTCAGTTTCTTTTTTTTTGTAATGAAGAAGATAAAATTACACAACAATGATTGCTTGAACAACATTACTAAATTACCACTTACAACGTAAAAACAACAATAGTTGACAAAAAGGTATAAGTCACAAATTAAAGCCTTCTAAATACAGATAAATAAGTAACAAATTCCCTTTAATACGGTTTCCTTAAACTTTGGTCCCTTTCAGAACAGAACATATTGATTTCGTCGATGTAAGATAAAGTCTATAATTCAATGATTCAGAAATTTCGAAAAAAAGGATATCTGATTCGTCATGCAAAACTATTATTTTGTTTCGTGTGCATGTAAATCTTCTTCCAACATTGTACTTAACAGTTTTATGATCACAGGTGCGACTGTGGGGACTCGAAAAACACAACTAGAAGATGCAATATCAGCCAAGCGAACGGAAAAAGACAAATCAAGCTCGAAAGTTATCTGGACAACTCACAAACGTACGTCTAAATCTGGCACTTATTACAAAGAGCCTTTCAAATGTAAGCAGAGTAGTTTTAATCGAGTAAAAAAAAATATGTTACATACTCGTACACAAATTGGTAAAACACCTTACAAGTGTGATGTATGTCAGCGTAATTTTAGTTTAATGGGTAATTTTACAAAACATATTTGTAAACACACTACTGAAAAACCTTTCAAACCATTTAAATGTGATGTATGTCAACGTAGTTTTTGTCAAAAGGGACATTTAACAGAACATACTCGTATACATACTGGTGAAAAACCGTTTGAGTGTGATGTATGTCAACGTGGTTTTTGTCAAAAGGGACATTTAACAGAACATACTCGTATACATACTGGTGAAAAACCGTTTGAGTGTGATGTATGTCAACGTCGTTTTAACAAGAAGGTAAATTTAACACAGCATATTAGAAACCACACTGGTGATAAACCTTTTAAGTGTGATGTATGTCAAATTTGTTTTAGTCGAAGGAGACATTTAACAGAACATATTCGTGTACACACTGGTGAAAAACCTTTTAAGTGTGATGTATGTCAACGTGGTTTTTGTCAAAAGGGACAATTAACAGAACATACTCGTATACACACGGGTAAAAAACCTTTTAAGTGTGATGTATGTCAACGTAGTTTTAGTCGAAGTTCAACCCTAACACAACATATTAGTATACACAAAGGTGAAAAACCTTATAAGTGTGCTGTATGTCAACGTTGTTTTAGTCATAAGAGATATTTAACAGAACATATTCGTTTACACACTGGTGAAAAACCTTTTAAGTGTAATGTATGTCAACGTAGTTTTAGTAAAAAGGTACATTTAACAGGACATATTGGTACACACTCTGGTGAAAAACATTTTAAGTGTGGTGTATGTCAACGTAGTTTTAGTCGAAACGCAACTTTAACGAAACATATTCGTATACACACAGGTGAAAAATCTTTTAAGTGTGATGTATGTCAACGTTGTTTTAGTCAAAAGATTACTTTAAGAGAACATATTCGTATACACACACGTGAAAACCCTTTTAAGTGACATTTTTACCAACGTAGTTGTAGTCACAAGTTTACTTTAACAAAAGATATTCGTACACATACTCCTGAAAAAAAAAAAGCCTTTATGTGTGATGTATTTCGACGTACTTTTAGCTACAAGACACACATACTGGGGAAAACCCTTACAAGTGTGATAAATGTCAATATAGTATTAATCAAAAGAGTGATTTATCAAAACATATTCGTAGGTTCACCACGAAAAACCTGGCGGATCGAGTGGACTCGATGGTCGGCTTTTACATGAAACCCCTTTGAAACAAGTTACAGTAGTCAGTGCAGCGAGCTGAGCCGCTCGATGTGAACGCCGTCAAATTTATAACACCTCCCTTTTTGCGTTGGGGGCTAAAAAGAGCCGTAGCAGTGTTTTAAGAAGCCCTTAAGAAATAATCATTTAGATACAAAAGTTCGTATCCTCATTTAGCTAGGTCGTTTAGTTTTTGGGTAGGTAATAATTTGTAGTATTCGTCCAATTCGCATCCGGACATTTAGAAAAAAAAATATTACTATTAAACTAAGCATGCTACGCAAAAAATATGTTGAAAAGCATCGATGGCATCTCATATGATTCATGTTTTAGAGCACACCGCAACACTCCCTTTTTGTTAATACTTCTCTTAGTCTAGTCTAGTAAAAATAGTGTTTATCATATGTGCATTAATTTTTTTAACAAATTACCAAAGATTATATGGGAGCTCCTATTTCAATATTTTATAATTAAACTGCGTAGATGGTTGATAGAAAATTGTTTTTATAGTTTGAAAGAAATTCTGCAACATAAAGTACAATATACCGGATGACATTTTATACCGTCTCGAAAATAATATGGTGTGTTGTGTATGTGGAACAGAAGCCATACACGAGAATATTTGCTTAGAACCATTGAGACTGTAAAAGTCCCGAATTTCCATAAAAAGTCCTGAAAACTGTCCATCCTACGGCCCGTGCGTAAAAGTAATAATAGCCAAAATAGGGAGATTAGCTGCGATCGTGCATGAATGAAAATTGTACGTGCGAGCGAGGACGTCGACAGGTCGTTCGGTCGCCCCGTTGCTAAGCAACGACGGCGTACGCGCCTGTTTTAGCGTTCTGCACAAACACGTACAGAGAAACTTGATGTGTGCGAGTTCACCTACGGGATCACGTCGCGTCGACGAAATGACGTAAACAATGATTATCCGTGCGTGGTGACTAGGTACTCTATGGTCTGTTGGCCATCACTAACTAAACCATCCAAGGTCGAGGTGACCCGTTTGTTTACAATATTACTTTGTGATTTCGATCATTCCTTCATACTTTTGTGGGCCGTCTAATATGCTGTAGTTTCGTAGAGTTACGTACAATTTTAACTGTTTTCGTAGTAAATTGATAAAATATTTCTAATTAGTTTTTTGTGTCAATCGTTGATACAACATTCTAGGCGTATTTAAAAGATCGAAATCAACATATTTACAAATGACACTGATTGATTAAAAAAATATTATTTACAGAAAAAAAATAGTTACCTTTTTAGCGATATCGCAGTAATTGTTCAAAATGTCCACCGTTTCTTTCTAAACATACACTAGCACGTCTTTGCAAACTGTTTGTTAAACTTCGAAGCGTGTCTCTATCACTTTTTAAAACATTCAAAGCGTCTATTATTCGCTGTTTTAAATCATCAACACTTTGAGCTTCTTCGGTATACACTAAACGTTTTAGTTCGGCCCACAAATAGAAGTCTAAGCTAGCAAGTCTAGAGCACAGGAACGTCATCCAGCAAGGTGGCAATGACGGAACGTATCATTTGTAGATACGTTATTCCCGTCAAACGACCTTCTATGCAAACTGGACCAATTATGCGATCGTGAATTATCGCTGCCCAAACGTTGACACTGAAGCGAACTTGATGTGCATGTTCTTTAACTTTGTGTGGGTTTTGGAAGCTCCACCAGTGCTCGTTGGAAATGCCAACGCGGGTAAATATGGACTCGTCGCTCCACAAGATGTTAGCCTCCGCATGGTTCTGTAGCCAGTGACAAAACTCCATGCGGGGTCCGGGGTCTGGTGCATGCAAAGCTTGCACTTGTGAAAAATGGTATGGATGCATATCCATTGAATGGAGTAGCTTCCACACCACATACTGGCTTACGCCAAATCGGCTTGCCGAGTGCTCCTTCTCGGGTGTCTTTGGAAATAATCCAGTATGGCGTCTTCAGTGTGTCTGGCCAAGGGTGGCCGGCCCCTGCTTCTGGCATGACTGGGTAGCTGGAACTGCCCATGATCAAGTAATCGCTGATACGTCCGTAATATTAGAGCAGTGCTAGGAATTTGAGGAACAGGGATACCGTTTCTTCGCAACGACTGTAGGTGTTCTTCTTCTGCGTACATTCGCCTAGCACCGTATAAGTTTTCACGAGACAGGATATAAAATTGCCCCATTGCTAGGTACTCTACATTAGAATATTCGTACGTCATGTTCTATCACTCAGATGATGCACACGCGGAAACGTAAACAATGCGCCGTCACACCGTGACTAATCGCAGATGACTGGAGAGAAAGAGAATTATAATAATTAAGTTGAGAGAGCGCGGGGTGCGGGCGGGCACTCGTGCGCTTGCGAAAGGATATTATTATCAAAGAGGCCGACGGCATGTGCGGCGTAGCGGTGGGTATTCTTTATTCCGGCAAGTGAATTGATTCACTTATTCCGACTCCGGGTCCGGTACCGGAGTAGATACGTTATTCCCGTCAAACGACCTTCTATCCAAACTGGACCAATTATGCGATCGTGAATTATCGCTGCCCAAACGTTGACACTGAAGCGAACTTGATGTGCATGTTCTTTAACTTTGTGTGGGTTTTGGAAGCTCCACCAGTGCTCGTTGGAAATGCCAACGCGGGTAAATATGGACTCGTCGCTCCACAAGATGTTAGCCTCCGCATGGTTCTGTAACCAATGACAAAACTCCATGCGGGGTCAGGGGTCTGGTGCATGCAAAGCTTGCACTCGTGAAAAATGGTATGGATGCATATCCATTGAATGGAGTAGCTTCCACACCACATACTGGCTTACGCCAAATCGACGAGCGGCTTGCCGAGTGCTCCTTCTCGGGTGTCTTTGGAAATAATCCAGTATGGCGTCTTCAGTTTGTCTGGCCAAGGGTGGCCGGCCCCTGCTTCTGGCATGACTGGGTAGCTGGAACTGCCCATAATCAAGTAATCAAGTAATCGTCCGTAATATTAGAGCAGTGCTAGGAATTTGAGGAACAGGGATACCGTTTCTTCGCAACGACTGTAGATGTTCTTCTTCTGCGTACATTCGCCTAGCACCGTATAAGTTTTCACCAGACAGGATATAAAATCGCACCATTAATAGGTACTCTACATTAGAATATTCGTATGTCATGTTCTATCACTCAGATGATGCACACGCGGAAACGTAAACGATGCGCCGTCACACCGTGACTAATCGCGGATGACTGGAGAGAAAGAGAATTGTAATAATTAAATTGAGAGAGCGCGGGGTGCGGGCGGGCACTCGTGCGCTTGCGAAAGGATATTATTATCAAAGAGGCCGACGGCATGGGGTCTCAACTAGAACATTTTATAATTAGTCTTCAAAAAAAGTCAAAGATGGCAGCATAGGTAACTATTATGAAATTAACAATTATTAGAAAGCGATAAACGGCAGAATTTTGGCTAAAGTAAGATTAGTAAAAATCAAGATTTCCTTGTTAAATGCTGATTTATCTATTCACACTCGTTTTTCAACAAAAAAACATAAAATAAGCTTTAACTTCAATTCGAATACATATAATGATAAAAGTAGCCATCTGTTAATCATTTTTTTTAGAGCTGTTTGCAATAGTTGGTGTTTTACTCAATTTGTTTTCAGTCTTCAAAATAACCTTTATAGTCACAAATTTAAATCAAACAACTTATTTTAAATCTATTTCTTTACATAGAAACATAAAATAAATCTATTAACATGTTTTTCTGAAGCCGGAAGTATAAAACTTTATTTTAAAAGCATGTCACGAATCGTTTTAAAAGTAGGTCGACTCCTAGATGGCGTTGTAAAACTACTGTTTCTGGCAATTAGTGAATCCCTGATGCTGCCATCTGTTGAACATTTTGATGACGAAAAATTGCCAGCTCAATTGCCAGACTTAGGGAGGTGACATTTCAATCAATTTCTTTTTATTTAATTTAAAAAAAAAACTATGCTATCGGCTTCTATTCCGTTCACCTAATATACCCTATTTTTTTCGAGACTGTAAAAAAATCAGCAGGTATATTTTAAGTTTCCTCTAGTTTTATGGCATATGTTTATTTAGTTTAACTTAAGAATATGTTAAAAAGTTATTTTAAGATTTTAAGAGCGTTCGCATTCGAGCGACGCTCGAATTGTCCATACAAACGTAATACCTAAACCATTTGCAACTTAAGCATATTTCTATCATAGTATGCTTATATTCGGATTTAGACAGTATTTATCTAGGTTCCTACATATTTTTTTTTTCAAAAGTACTTTCCGAAAATGAAGTTTAAGCTAATTGTATTTCGCACTTTTTTACAGCGTAAACGACATGTTTTCTTATCGTTTTGTTTTTGTACTATTAACAACAATATCTGTAATACTGTTGTGTTAGAAACATAGCTCATATTATCAAGTTACGAATAGCTGAAAAAAACAGGAAAAAAATATTAAGTTTTCATTCATCATTTTTGGTATTACGGAATACATCAAAATTTATCATAAATTTTCAATAGCTGGTAGTGCATTTCAATGCGTATCAATGTGTACGTGGTCATACTGCTGTCAGCAGCTTACGAAGTAAATTCTCGTTACACCTTGACGTCATCGCTGCATTCTCCATATTTTCTTCAGCTCGAGTGTATCTCAATTCTGATGTCGGATCAGGGGTGGCCGTATGCGAAACATCGGGTCTTCTTCACGATCCGACACATTTTAGTGTGGGCACTGTAGTGGGTACTCGAACGAAAAGATAATTCGAATTAAAAATAACTTTAATACACTGGCTAACAAAATAAACACGTGCAACGTGAACAGACACGTGCGTTGGTACTGAGCGTTTGCGAAGACTGTTCAAACTCGACTGTATTCTGCTGACTGTGGCAACACTCGGTCTCTCGGTCCTTCCACCGACGATCGTGTCCAAGCGGTAAGGCTCGCTTGCGTTTCCGATCACATGATCATTCGTTTATGAATTAAATTGTTAGATGGCGCTGTCCGCTGTACTGTGGCGCCATCCATTCACGACATATTTATATTCTTTGGAAAGACGCAGGTAACGTGCGTGTGTCAAAAATGAATTAGATCCCAACCAAATTAAAAAGTTGTTTAACTTTATGAGCTGCACTCATACATATATATTATTTTGTTTGGTCGCATATTCAGATGGCCATAGACATTTTAACTTTTTTAATTTACAGTGTCACATTATGAAGTCAACAACAAGAAAGGCATATCACGCCTTATTATTATGTCACATGGTTGATCCGTGCTAGCATTTAAGGCAAATTTGTAAGACATGACATAATTGTGTATGTGAGTTGTCATGTTTCTGAACGCACCGTGTGGGGCAACGATAAAAAAAAAATCTCATCTTGACACACATCTGTATCGAGCTCAGCACTAAAATATTTCGTATTGTGTCGCATTTAATTTGCTTGCTTGGGTGTTATTTTTATTGTATAATTAAACTTCTTGCCGCTAGAATACGGTTGATTCTCATATTATGCACGGTACTACAGATAAAAAGCCAAATCATATAAATCAGAGTGTTTAGTGGGGATCTTTGACACTCCTACTACCATAATTGTATTATTCGTTCATAATAATGTATGGTCACCTTTATCAAGTTTCGATTAATATTTTTTAACTAAATAAATCAATAATAACAATGAAATTAATGAAGTAGAACACATCAAAATAAATGTTTATACAAAATCCTTGTTATTTATTTTTATTATTCTTAGCACAGAATGCTATTATATGTACGCTTATTTATTTATTTGTACCTAGAATATTTGTCTTTTATTTTGCATAAGACTTTATTATTTGACCTGTATTCATTATTGCTTAGAGAGCAGTGGTGGCCCAGTGGTAACGGCCGCGACTTACGAGTTGTAGGTCGTAGGTTCGAACCCAGACAGGCGCTTTACTTTATGTAATTTATTTCATCACCACTGCTTTCAAAACGGTAAGGGAAAAGATCAGAGAGACATAAGAAGCCTTAGTTTTTTAAAGTGAAGACCACGGGAATAAACAATCTTATACCGGCTTAAAATGAATAAAGACAATAATAAAAAATATCCCTATAATTTATATTTACACGTCGTCGGCCGGTTCGCCTCAAAGACCGCGCGCGATGACGATGTATAGGTTAATATACCATAAGTAATTTATTCAAGAAAACCGACAGCTTATAGGTACATTTAGGAAAGGTATGTATGACATATCTGCTAGATTTTCTCTACAAGGCCTAGATCTCAAAATATTCTTATATGTTGAGATACCGACATTATAATGAAATTTCCAAAAAACGCATTACTAGTCTGTAGATTTACAAACGATTCCCCAAACTAGTCAACAAAAATAAAGCAAATCATGAACATAACCAATTACATAGATAGAAATATCTTCCGAGCCGTTATGAATGAATGGTAGGAACTTACTGTAAAGTACAGTACAGCTAATAATAGCTATCTATCTACTCACACAGACACACACACACACGGCTGCGCACGCGTCCCTTCCTTTTCCTTTGTCAAACAGAGATAGGAATATTCCGAATTAATTTTGTACTCGACTCGAAGTATTATTACGCGCTTGTTACGTCGGCCCCTTAAATTTTGTAATGGTTTTATGATTACTAAACTACTTGACCGTTATTCGAAGCATAATTAAACAATTGAGATAGGCTGAACCTTGTTTCCTGTGCCTTTTTCCCTTAAATTTCTAGCGATATAGCTGTCTCGCTCTCATAACGTCACCAGGTCAGAGAGGGGAGCGCACTTTTGAGTGCGCGCGACTCGTCTTGTTCATTAGGGATGTCGGAAGTGAAAAAAAATGTCGATATATCGATGTATCGATATTTATTAAAATATCAATATCGACCTCGATATATCGAGAAAAAAATATCGATGTATCGGTCAAATTTTCAGAAGTTCTCAGTTTTAAAATAATAATGCATTTATTTCAGTCTGGTTCAATAAGAGTTAATATTCTAATGTGTGAGAATCTTAACGCCGATCTCATATACTTTTAAAATATGATTGTTTTTTGATTGATTGATTGTTGTTTATTTTTCTATTATTATTATCTAAAAGATGTGTTACACTGTAGAATATGAATGTTTTAATCGAATCTAGGATCCTTTTCGTAAAATAAATAAGAAAATGATTGAAACGTGTCAATGCTCGCTCGTAAAAGTCGTGAACCCGCAGAGGTCATTAGCTGCTTATTCAGATGTAAGTACCTAGTTTACAGAAGGTACTGTTTTTGTAAAACTTCGAGGAGGGAATTCAATATTGTACCTGCTTCGATTTAGGTCGTTTTGTATTTTAAATTCACATTTGTTTTTATTGTAAGCGATAACTCTGGTATCAAAATAAGACGAGATCGAGTTACGAAGTCTATCTGCGTTGGTTTATTGTTAATATCATCATGCCTGCATTCCTCGTAGAGATAGGCAGAGGTGTATTGTCGAACGTTCATTACAGTTCACCAGTGATATGTTAAACTGAGAAAGATGGCACGCGCCCCGCGGCTACAGACGGTCGGGCACCGCGCCCGCGCCTCTCCCCGCCGCGTCTTTGATTCATAGAGCTGGCAGTAAAGGTTTTATGTAAAACATCGAAAGCAGTTTTAAATTATGATAATTACGTAAAATAAAAATAAACATTTAGATAAAAAATTATTTTTCGTTTCTTTAGCTTCTAAACGACCTATAGAGGCCCCTCTTTAAATATTTCGTGTATGAATGTCGAAAGTTGGCATACCAATTTTCGACATTATTTTAAAAACTGTTTCTTCTAGTGATTAACAAAAAAGCGGTTTTGCGTTCGAGTGTTGTTTTCTATTCCAGTGTGTAGTTCAATCGTTTTAAGTATTATACCGAAAATGTAATGGATAAAGAAGTAACGTTGATTTCGCAAGATGAACCGGTCGAGCGACGAATACTGCTGACAATAATAATAAAGTATCTAGGGCCAAACGGATGTGTAAACATCCCAGCAGCAGCAGCAGTAGTAATAACTCTGATAGTAGCGATTCCAGTTCTAGTTCATCTAGTTTTTCTGACCATAAGTCACAAAGAAAAGGGGGAAGGGGGAAAACAAGTACAAGCGTCTCCGCTCGGAGCGTAAAAAGAGACATAATAAAAATAAAAGAATACTGTTGGCCGATGACGTCCTTTCCCTATTCGCTGAGAATGAGTTTGAAATGGAGAATCCTGGAACCTGCTGTTCCAAAGACAGACGAGCGTTACTTAAACCTTTTATAAGAAATCCAGTTTTTAATAAACCGTATTGAAGTGAAGTACATGACGCGGAAACCCAAAAATGGTATAACCATAGCCCGGACTTCGTCGAGCTCGAGGCAAACGAAGAGATCAGAACCTATGACACACTAAAGCACTTAAGTTATTCGGAAAGGGCCTATGCTTCATTAACTTACGGTTTCTTAAAACAAAAAGGTAAAGGCTTTGTGCGTTTTTGACATGGGTCCTAGACCAGAACGAAGAAATTAGCTTCGAGTCTATAAACCAAAGGGTTTACGATATCTTCACTTCTAGTGAGTTCAGCAAGGTTTCCGCAGACTTATTGCACATGATTTGTGGCCATAGAGCTGAAACCATACAGATGTGAGAGATAGCATAACTAAAGCAGTTCGTAGTAAAACCAACAATAAGGAAAATACCTCCGTCTGAGGTTAGCTTATTTAATTCTGAGCAGTTAGTTGTTGCATTAGAAAAAGCTGGCGGCATCAAAAAGGCCATCTGGCCTGCTTCTACATCGGTGGGTTTATCTACAAAGTCTGCTTATGACCTCAACTTCACAAGTTGGAAAATGGCTCCCGCGGGGCAAGATAAAACCAAAGATACCAAACTCAAACGTTGTGGAAATAAGTGAAGGTCATCACCTTCAGGCTGCAATGCCAAGAGAATTAATTATTGACATGAAAATATTTCAAGCCGTTCAGTTATAGAATTTCGTCGATCGTTGGAAGGAAATGCAAGCACCACATTTCCTTATTCAAATAATTCAAGGGTTCCGTATACCTTTTCAACAAAAACCTCCATGAATAATGCCCAGATGAGACAACAAGGCGTTTTACACACCAGTGTCACTAGAAATTACCTTAATTTAAAAAAAATTAATCAATTCTGCAAATTGCAAGCCCAACACCAAGTTTCTTATATACCCTCTTTCTAGTACCAAAGAGCGATGAGTCACCCCGACCGATTTTAAATTTAAAGGCTTTAAATGAATTCGTATTGACCACCCCTTTCTGTCTGATAAATGTGTTCAGAGTCCCAGATTTCATTCAGCCCCAAGATTGGATGTGCAAGCTGGACATCTCACAGGCTTAAATTAGTCTAAAAGTAGCCAACCCTCACAGGCGCTTCTTACGCCTTAATTACGAAAAACAGCTTCTTCAGATGACGTGCTTACCTTTCGGTCTCAGCACAGCTCCAAAAACTTTTGCCAGCTTGACAAATTGGTTTGCCCAAGTAATGAGAAGTCAAGGTGTGAGGATATTGGTATTTCTCGACGATTTCCTTCTGGCTCACCAAGACCCAATAGTTCTCGCAGGCCATGTGAGTCTTCTCCAAAAACATTACAATGTCTGGGTTGGCAAATAAATTTAAAAAAAAGCTATCCTAACACAACAGATATCCCTGGTATACCTAGGAGTACTGTGGGATCCTTGGCTAAATCTCAAACGTCTGCCAACGAAAAAAGTACCCTCATTACTAGCGAAGATACGCGAAATCGTAGATTTGGGGAAGACAGACTTAAAGAAGTTGCAGATCGTAATAGGAGCACTAAACTTTGCGAGTTTTGTTGTCCGAAGAGGGAGATTGCATTATCGAACTCCATTGAAATTCTTAAATTCACTACAATGGGACAATTCTGTCAAGGTATATACTGTACCTGTAGATGCAATAGGTGACCCAGAGTGGTGGAGCCACAACTTGCATCATCCGTCAATTCTACACCACGCGCCAGCGACGCATTTTATCTCGACGGTTGCTTCCGACTTAGGCTGGGGTGCCCTGGTGGACAACGAGTCCCTATGGGGAACGTGGACCGAGAACGAGAAGAATTGTCACTGCAACGTAAAATAAATGTTGGCAATATTCAAGGTCTTTCAAAGTCATGCCGTATATCTGAGCCACTCTACGGTCAACAATGCGACAATCGCACGGTAGTAGCATATCTCCGTCACGAAGAGGGAACGAAATCCTCGCGATTGATGGACATAAATACGACCTGTTTTGTTTGATAGATCAGTACCAAATTCATATCAACGTGTGCTACTTTCTGGGGAGGTACAACAACCATGCCACCTATCGCGGTTTCGCCAGGTCCCCGAATGGCATCTGATGACCGAGATCACCAGGATAGTATTCAAGTATACAAGTGGACCTGTTTGCCTCCAGCAACGCCCACTAGTCCCTCATTACGTATCGAAAGATCAGAACGACAAACAAGCTGTAGCCCACGACGCATTCTCGATGGCTTGGAAATTCATTCTGGCAAAAGTGTTCGCGCCCCCGTTTCTCATACCCAGTCTTGAGCTACCTCAATCAGGTATCGGGAATTTACTTGATAGTAGCACCGAGATGGGAAAGAGTCTTTTGGCGCGGGGATCTCAAAGCCCGGGCCCCACCGTTCACAATACAGAACCTGAACAAAGTATTGATCGATGTTACAACGGGACTGCCACCTCCTCGCGTCCAGGATCTAGTGCTGGAAATGTGGGGGTGGACACATCATTTATGAAATTGGATTAATTCTCAGATGGATCTTTTAAAAAGTTCTTGGCGTGCTTCCACCCTGTGAACTTACAAACCAGCTTGGAACCGCTGGGTTTCATGGTGTAGAACTAGTCATATTAACCCTAAGAACCCCTCAGGATCTGATCTAGCTCGTATTCTGGATCTACATATGAAACATAAACTGTCTTATAATGTTACATAAGTCTGTAGTCTCCACCCTTTGTAATGTAAATGATTCAGGTGTTCTAAGTAATGTAACAAACTGTTTCTAAGTTACCCGTGTGGAATATTGATGATTTTGTATGCTTTCTTATCGAGTCAAGCCGCTGCCTTCTTAGTACTCTATTCTGGTAGGCGTATTCATGATTTGACACTCCTTATGATCGATAACGATAATTATATTAAATCACTAGAGTATATTTATATAACTTTGTGGCCACCCTTTGGGTCTAAGACTGATTCATCTGACCATAGGCAATCAGGATGGAGGTTATTTTAAAATAATGATAATATGAACTTGGACCCCGTATACTGGGTTGAACAGACTGTATCATTGCTTTCCACTAGACGTCAGGAAGCTAAATCCTAACCTGTTTATCATCCCGAGAGGTACAGCTCGTGCAGCCTCACGGACTTGTATTACAGGCTCGATTAAAACTTTGATGCGTCAGGCAGGTAGAGTTGCTACTCCTGGAAGTGTCCGTTCTGATGTTGCTTCTAAGAATTGGTTGGACAACTTCCCCATGGAAGATATTATGGCACGAGGAAATTGGAGGTCGTCAAACACTTTCATTCGATTTTATAAACGACAGGTTTTGGGCTCTTCTAAGAATAACAGCATTACTGCTCTCTTTAACCCTGTGTTATAGTGAATTATTCAACTAGTTGATTTTCTGTATTTCTTATACAACCCTGTGTTCTTACTTGTTATAAAACAACCTGATTATTAATTTTACGCTCCTAAGTTTTGCAATAAAGACAAATTGCTACATAACTTTTCTGTTTTTCTTAATCTTCCCCTACACATTGGCGTTCGTCATGAGCGTCACCAGGCGATAACAGACACATCTCAATTGTTTAATTATGCGAATAAGGTAAGTAGTTTAACCTCTCACGTCCCGTCGATCCCCATTGGTTTCAAACTTGCTCAGAGCATAGATAATGAACGAATCATGCTAAATAATAGCAAAGCCGCTGCCCCAGAACGCTTTGAGACGGATGACAAAGACATTTCCAGAGCGCATGCGCCAGTGCAAATCCGAGAGCGGCAGCGCGCGCAAGGCATTGTGTTGTGTTACGAGTGTAAATTTGTGTCACAGGAGCCCTACGGAGCGAATACGAGTATCTTTTACTATGGATCGGTAAGTAATAAACAGTTTTTAGTGCTTACAATGTGTATTAGTAAATTGGGATTTACAAAACACCGTTAGCCATTTTGCCGCCATTTCGCCGCGTGCTGGCGTCGTATTTCTCCGTATTACGACTAATTATTCTAATATGTGATCAATCTGTTGCTCTTACGTACGTCTTTATGTATCGTATTATTGGTGTCATACATTTGTTTTATCTAATTACGTAAGGAATTTTCGTAAAAATGATTTGAAAAAAAAAAAACAAAAGAATAACGAACGAAACGGATCGATTTGGATCGATCTGACACCCCGGGGATTCGCGGATTAGCGAAATGTGTGGATATTTCATTTTTTTTACCGACTGTAAAATAAGGAGGTTATGTAATTAAAAATTTTCAGGGGTAATTTTTTGCGTATTTTCTGATAGGTAATACAACACTACTTTTGTTCTAGGTTCATGAAGTTGGGACCGCCATCAGCATCATCTTCGGCGGCTCCCCCATCTCCATTGTCCTTGCCACCGACAGCGTAAGTAGCTTACGGACTTTCTATTTATTTCTAAAGTAATCTAAAGTTATAGGAACTACCACCCTGCATTTGTATCAGGTTCATGGATTGTGCAGAGGCAGCGCCCGCATCACCGCCTCAGCCTCGTCCTCCATCACCACCACCATCACCTCGTCGCCCTCGCCAGTGCCTGAGTGATGAGGATTTATCCCACATCCTCAATTACGCTATGTACCTACTGACCATGACCCTCCTATGATTCCCATGGGGCCATCACCAAACTTCTGTGTCCACCAGATTCAAAACTATCATTTGTTACAGGAAGCGACGCAGGCTCTGACGACGATGGCGAAGAGGATCAGGTGTTGAATTATCCGGTGGCAAGGGTGTTTTAGACCGCCATGGAAACTTTTTAAACCTTTGAACCTTTCTTATTTTGAGTTGTGTTCAGATGTGACAATATTTGCCGTATACACAGTTCGTATCCGTTTTTATGTCATCTTTGTTCAATTTACTTGTGCATTTTGTAGTGAAATCGTTAATTTTGGTTGTTGATTTCTGTATTTTTTTTTGTATGGCAGCATGCCCTTTTATTGTGCTTATCGACTTCGAATATCTTCAAAATGTATCATCAGTATTTATATTTAAAACAAACGGTATAGATCTAAAACTATGATGCAATGTTTGAGAGCATGTTTAAAGCACTCAAGTTTCAAGTGTTCATCCGGATAGCCGAAACTTTTAAACAAAGCACTTCTAACAGCTGTGACTCTGTCAGCGATAAGTAGTTGAGTCATTTGTTTATTTAAGATAACATTCCAAGCGATTGGGCCGAGATTATTCTCGCAATCGAACAATGAACAGACCTTTTTTTTTGTATGTTTTTATGACGTCTAAATGATGTCATGTTTTTGTGAAGATTGTATCTTTTGAAAAATTAATGAGAATGTGTGTTTTTTAACTTAAATATTGTGAAATGGTGTATATTTATGTAAATTAAACCAAACCTTTGGAACATAACTGTTTATTTTTTAATTATTGTGATCTTTACACAAGAAACTGGGAAAAACCCCTTACACTGGATACAAACCAGAATTACTAATACATTGCAAGGCAAAGCTGGGCTTATCCGTACATAATCTGATAGGTTATTTAATAACGATTCTAACAACGTAATGTTTACACATCTCCCGTTTAAGGAGATATCGTCGTTTTAATCATACGCGCTATTTTGCGCCAGACCACCCAAGAAGTAATACTCGTATGACGCTTGTCAAAATCTGTCAAAAATTGCCGCGGAGCTTTAGTGGCCTAAGACTCAAGAATTCGCATGCTCATTAAATTTATGCAAAATCGCATTTTCCATCACTGGGCTGCACCTATTTGGGTAGGTAATTCTTTTTTTGTTGTATTTGTTATTGTCAGGGCTAAGTTTGATGAAATAAAATATTTAAAAGGTCGTACGGAAAAGTGAAAAAAAATTAGTTAAGTAAAACATCTTAGGACAAAAGTGAATAAAGAAAATTCGGGTAGGGAGGTCTTCAAACATATTAACAGATTGATTTTCATTTCTTCACAATACAGGAGACCAGGACTTTGACCTGGATAAGGACAAGAACTCCACGACCTCATCCCACCTGCACCCTTCTACCATCGGACAACAAGACGTACTGCTAATTGTAAAGCAATTAAAACGATATGCAGTAAAATCACCGAAGTGGATTAGTAAAGGTATAAAATTATGCTGTAAACGCAAGCGCGAAATGTTGTGGCAATTTCGAAAAGACCCCAACCCCAAGACTAAAACAATTTTCAAAACATATACGAAACGCTTAAAAACAATAATTCGCCTGACTAAGAAATCCCAAAATAACAACCACATTAATAATGCGTCTAATAAGTGTAAAGCTACATGGCAAAAAATAAATAAGAGCAAAAATAATAAGCCAGTCGAAGGGATACCAATACTTAAAATAAATAATGTAGATATAACTGACCCAAAAAGTATCTCCCAAACTTTTAATGACTATTTTATTGACGAAATTGAATCAGTAACTGACATTAATATTTTTAATCAAAATTTAAAATTTGACATGCATCCTGACTCATTATATTTAAGACCCACAGTTCCCCCTGACATTGTAATGCTAATAAATTCATTAAATAATACTAATAACTCTGGATATGATGACATTACAACCAATGCTATTAAATCTGTCTCAACTATTATAGCACCAGTACTTAGTTATATAACAAATATGTGTCTAGAATCGGGTGTGTTTCCGGATAGGTTAAAATTAGCTGTTATAGAACCACTTTATAAGAAAGGTAGCAAACACGATCCAGCCAACTACCGGCCTATTGCCTTACTACCCATATTCTCTAAAATAGTAGAAAAAGTTATGTACAATACATTATACTCATGTTTTGAATGTAACAATCTTTTTGCTGATGAACAATACGGTTTTAGAAGAAAAAAGAATATAAATATGGCAATTTTCAATCTCTTTGAAAAAATTATATCGGGCATTGACAACAGAAGTCCGGTTGCTGCTTTATTCATGGACATGAGCAAGGCATTTGACTTTGTGGATAGAACAGTGCTATTGAAGAAGTTGGAAAGGTATGGAGTTAGGGGCAATGCTTTGAACCTTCTGAAATCATACTTGTCCGACAGAAAACAAGTTACCAAAATGGATAAGGTCTGCCTTACGTCAAAAACCGAGCGTACGTATGTTTCGAGCCAGAGAGCTAATAACTACGGTGTACCCCAAGGAAGTATTATAGGATCTTTATTATTTATTATTTACATTAATGACATGCCCAGAGAAACACATCATCCGATGGTTTTGTTTGCTGATGATAGCACGGTCGTTTTTAGTGGTACCAATGACGTAACGACACTTGAGGGAGAGATAAACCACTGTCTCAAAGTATTGGTAAAATGGATGGGCGCGAATAATTTAAAAATTAATATTGACAAAACTAAAATAATGACTTTTGAGCAAAGGACAAATCATAAAAAACCTGACATAAAATATAGAGATAAGACAATTTCAGAAACGACAACTACAAAATTTTTAGGGCTTGATCTGGATAGAGACATGTCATGGAAAACTCATACTGACAGTGTATGTAAACGCCTGAGTCAACACTCATATGCTTTACGTAATCTCGCAAAGGAGATAAATAAAAAAGTTTTGGTTACGGCGTATCATGCATATGTTACGTCTGCATTACGATACGGGATCATATACTGGGGTAACTCCACCAACATGGAGACAGTATTTAGAGCGCAAAAGAGGTGTGTTAGGGCGATATGCGGTATTCAAAGCACGGAAAGCTGCAAACCGTTCTTTGTGAATTTCCGTATATTAACGGTACCATGCCTATACATATATGAGGTAGCCGTATTTGTTAAAACAAACTTCCACCTATTTGAACAACTGCACAGTTCGCGACATAAAATAAAATAAGCGGTAGGCAACACAAAAAAGCAGTATTCCGTAAAAACTTCCTAGGAATGGCACCACATATTTATAATAAATTACCTAATGCTTTGCTTTGTAGTATAGATATAAATGTATTTAAAAAGCAACTCAATAATCTACTGTTATCTAAGACTTATTACACAATTAACGAATACCTGTAAGATAGAAGTTTGTGCGTATAATAAATACATACAGTTATGGGAATACTTGAGTCCGACTTATTTTATTTTATTTTATTACAATTATTTTATTTGTATTGTTAATTATGTGTTGACTGTTTTAAGACATTATATAATAGATAAAATAATTAATTATAGTATTAATAATGATTTTATGACATTGTATAGAGTACTAATTGTAATTTATGACATTGTATAGAGAACTAATTGTAATTTATGACATTTGATAAGGTATTATTTGGAATTAATGACATGGTATAAGGTATTTAATGGAATTTATGACATAGTATAATTTGATAATCGTTTTGCATGCCTAAATTGGTGCAACACAGTGGACTACGCATTCACATGACATCTAGAAATGTATGATTAATTATGTACTGTGTTGAGCAATAAACATTTGAATTTGAATTTGAATTTAATTACCATCCATAATTATTTGCCATTCCACCAATTCTCACTAAGCCAAACATCCTTCATAATGCGCACGGCAAAAGAGTGGAACTCACTATCTGCGTCTGTGTTCCCGAACGCATTCAACCCGAATCTCTTCAAAGTTAGAGTGAACAGGCTTCTTCTGGGTAAGCTCACACCATCGTAGACTTTGTCTCTGTCATTTCTGACCTAGACTAGAGTCAAGAGCAAACCCATCTAAAATAAAAATAAAAGGACATATACTACTTTTCATCCTGAGCAATTATTGAATAAATCATCAAATCCAGAGCTGTTCATATTATAATTCATATTCATGCTCGTGATCGTAACTGTACAAAAAAACTAACTTTAATCTTTGAGAAATAAACGACATAACTTAAAAGCCTCAATGGGCAGGTCATCAATGCCCAAAAAAAAAACTATTCTGCCGTAACGCGCGATTCGGCTGCACGGTCGCTCGCGTAACGGTCCGCCCGCCCTGCCGAAATCTATATCTCAGAAACTGCGCATCGTAGTTCGATAAACCCTACGTCTATGAAATGGTTATGAACTAAGCTATCTGATTATATATTTTAGTATAGTTTTACCTTATAATTTATTGTTAATAGTAAGTTGAAGTAGGGTGAGTGACTTTTTCCCACTTTTTTGTACTAAATTCGTCATATTTATAAAATTAAAGCATTGTTTCCATGTAGACACATCATTTCACAAAAATCAATAAAAAAGCAGACATCTCCAAACATTTTATTTATGGTACACGCATATAACATGCTTCAGGTAGAGGACCCTGACGGCGGACAAAAAAAGGGCATGTTTACACATTCATTCCGGGAATTCCGTAAGCTTATGTTTTTATCTTATTGCTTAAGAGTCCCTATCAATTTCAACGCGCTACCAGAATAGGTAAATATCGGAGCGCACAGTGTCTGTGTACGTTCGAGCTATCGCTGACAATCATAGTGTGCGTTGAAGCGGGAACAAATAATGTCCGTAACCGCCATTATCATCACACCATAGTTTTTACTTACTTGGTTCCGTAATACAGGATGGATGGTAGGTATTGTCATTATGACGGCATTCACTATAGGAAAAGCAAACTATAAAGTGTTACCAGCGCTTAAAAGGTACCTTCGTCTGAAGTATTAGTGTTGTATTGTGCTCCTCTATTATTTACCTACACACCACCACCCACCACAGAACACCGCCGTGTAGGTCTGTAGATAACGGTGCGCTTCGAGACTCCTGTGTGCCTTGATTTCCCTCGCCATAAAGAAGAAAGAAGAAGAATAAAAACTGTTTATTAGGACTCGCACAGGAATACACATTATGCAGTATGTTGTGTGATACCCAGTATCACAAACTGAACCACCACACCACTATTAGACCACAGACTGCAGATGAGAGTATAGTATAGCGAGTCCAACTTGTCGTATTATATACAAGCAAATAAATGTGGCTGAATACATGGTTGAAAAAACGAGAGGGACATGCAGGAATAGTAATTTAATATTGAATTTATAGTAAACTAGCTACTGCCCGCGTGTATGTCGGAATTTATCACAACGGAACGTGCTACCACACCGGAACGTGCTACCGGAAAAAATTGCCTATTTCCTTACCCAGCATGCCACCTATCTCCTAGCCAAATATTGAAATCTGCAGCCTAATTGCGTAACACATTTTCATCAAATGATCGATAGTAATTGTCTTCGTTTAGACCGCACTCTGCTTGATTTTACGACTTTCGTATTGCGTAACTCCACTAACATATGAAACCAATTCTAGTCTGTTTGAGACGAATAGAGTGAACGATATGCCAGGGAAAATTGGGCAAGCGCCTTTGTTTCGAATTGTGCAACCATTATGACAAGTGACAATTGGTTTGGATCACTGACATGAAACCAATTACTAGTCGCATTGAAACCGAAGTCAAGCTTCTGGCCGCTTTCGTTTTCCGATCCACATATTTTTGGATTTAAACCTATTATCTCCTTATATAATTCGAAAACATGTAAGTGGTAGTCTTCCTGATAAATTGTGAATGTGATTTAGTGTAAAACCTAAATTATAAATCAATATTAGTGGTGTTTTAGTTATCGAGTCGGCGAGGTGGATTTCTTGGAATAATTGTAAAAAAAATCTTCTGATAAAAGTGCTTACAACATAAACTAAAGATACATATTATTATATTTCAGAAACGAGGTATGTTGGTGACATTTTAACGAAAGACAAATACGTACATAGGCATACGAGATATACCGTAACAAACTTATCCTATGCGACAAGCTTAGTTAGCAACCCAGTCGACAACTTCATTGTAAAAGCCCGAAGCACTGAGGACATAGACACCATACCTATTCCGCACCATTGAATGTTCAAGGTAAAAGCAATATTATTTTCTTAAATGTGTTGAACAGTGAATGTGCCCATTATTGGAATGTAAATATCCTATCTTCAAAGAAGCAAAAATGTTGTTGTTGTTACACACATTGTTTGATAAGTAGGTACTGGATAATACAAAAATATGTAAGGCACCACCAAACCCAAACCTCTTTGTATAAACCTAACCAATTTACAAAAATCTGTAAAAATTCCTACCCATTTATTAAATATGTATTATGTCATAACCATATAGGATGTACCTAGTGTCTGTGTGTGTCTGTAACTAAATTTTGAATTTATTTTATGGAGCCCCTTCAAAATACTCTTTTGCGTTGAATTGGTTTTTTATTGATACTGCATTGAGCAATTTATATGTATTTATACTTAGATATATTATAATATCCTAGGCCATCCACCTTTTCAACTAATAACAGAGGTTAGACAATAAACAATAGAATTGTGGCACCAAATTATTGTACATAGCAGAATATTACTGTTCTGTAGATTGATTGTGCATTGAAGTGTCTAAGCGATAGGCCTATTAAACTTGTGGATGGATGATGTAAATTAATAAGGATTAACTAATTCTTGTTTTCAATTAACACATTAGGTACATATGTTTACATAGCTGTCCTGCAGACCACAATCAATAGTGTTCTAATAAAAATATGAATAGCTTTTATGAACAATTGTCAGGTTCTATGTTAAGCAGTAGAAGTGTGTACAAAGTAGTAGCAGTAGTAGCAGTGATGTCAGAAGTAAACAGCAGCAGTAGCCGAAGAAACAGCAATGGGGCTCCATCATTCATGCTGCCTTCTTGTCTTTGAAGGTGAAGCGCCCCGGGAACTTTCCTACAGTTTGAAAACAACATCAAATTATATTCTGTTCAAATAAAGTAGATGCCCAGTTTGCCAATAATGCCTATGGCTGAACAAAAGCCATCGGTCTAGTGCTTGCTGTGGGTTGTATGTATTCATTATTTAGAGCCCATTATTCAGTCTCCAGATGATTTTATTTAGCATAACACTAAATTAGAATAGTAAACATTAGTTAGGTAAAAATAAAATATGTGATGTGACTACATAAGTAGATAGTTCGCCCAAGGAAATATATTCACAATTATGTGAGTTGCCGCTTGATTCATAACTGTGTCAAAAAGCTTAGGTACCTTCAATTATTAATACAGATGATTGGTTTTCCATGTCCTGTACAAAAACGTCTTTGTAAGGAGTTACCCCATATGTCAACTAGATTATTGTAGGTATTTGTATTCCATTCTTGTAAGCTTTAGCACCGTCTGCAAAAATGTTTTGATTATTTTTTGAAGTTGTTATTATAGTTTGTTTCAGTACAGACAAAAACATCAATTTCAGTTGTTAAGCGAGGTTGAAGGTGATATACTAATTTACAATCATTATTTTATCTGCAACAAACAACTCACCCCACATAGGTTACTAAATTGTGTCTACACAACAAATGAATGATTGTCCTTAGGTAGACTGACCAATGAAGAACCTCCATCTACATAAATCAATAAGATATGAAGGTACACTCCTACACACGTTATTTCTTTATATATTGGCATAGGAACTTACTTGTCGTGATGATATCGACATATATGTACTTTTCGCTATAGTACTTTTCGCTGTGGAGTGTGTGTGCAGCCCCTAGTCCTTGCCAAACGATTTCAGCGATACACACACAAAACAAGAATTTGAAACTGTAACATATGCCAACATGTATATGTACCTATAGGAATAGTAAGTAAATATGATTGTGTGTCACATTTTAAATGATTCTATGTGTTGAACAATAAAAAACAATTTTCGTATTTCAAAGCAAAACAACTATTATCAGTGTTGCCAAAAAATTTTTCCCGAGTCCACTTGGGCCGTAGGACTAAAATTGGAGAACTACTTACTTTATACAATATGTAACAAAAACCCTGTCCGATCCAAAAAAGACGTATTCCTGGTTTAACATACGTACTAGAAAAAATAGTAAAAAAAATCTAACTCATAAAAACCAAAAGCAATTGATTTTTTTATTTTTAGTTACCATGCGAAATGTAACACTAAATATGGTAAATTTTCATAAGTTGACAACACTCCACCGGCCGGCGAAATCTTTTATTTTTTGCATATTTTATTTCAAAGGGCACCGCCCTGCATTTGCCGCGCTGTAGGTACTCATAACGAGTCCTCGGTCCTTTGATGGAGCCGACTGGTCGCTACTTGTTTGGACACTTCGCCAGTCGCACGTGGAGATAGCTTGCGATCGGATGTCCGTACGTATCACGTGCCGCTATCGTATCGCGAACAATGTCGTATACCAATCAGGAATATTTGAATATGTTAATTTTTATTTGTGAGTGATTGTGTGATTCGGAAATCGAAGTAACAGCTCGGATTGTGGAAGCTTTCGAGTCACTCAAATCGTACACATGTGCGCTGCGAAGAGTACGTGCAAATTTAATAAAAAGGTGTCGAATGTGTACTAATGTTCTAGATAGATAGAGGTATGTAACAAGTAAATGTTTTAATAAACTGATACCTACAGTGGGTACATTGCCAAAAGCACATCACATTAACTCAATAATAATTGTTTCTTGATAAACAGAAGGTCAGAAATCGGGGTGATTGTGCGTAAGCCTACAATAAAATATCAGCTGATACCTACGCGTAGGCAAAACGTAGATTTCTTTAGTCCTACGTTTCTTTGGCGGCTTGCGACAAAGGATCGCTGCGCTCAGGCGGCTTCTTTGATACGAAACTGTAGGTGAACTCTGGTGAACTCTGGTGAACCCTGTCGAGCGATCAGTGTTGCCTTTGGTATGATTATTTTTAATTTTTTAAATTAATTGTTTTCATTGGGGAAAAATAATTATCTCGTATCCATTAAATGATTACGTATTTGTGTACGCACTACGATACCAAATAATACCCTTCAGGATCGGACAGGGTTTTCGTTACACCCTGTATAACATCACAAATAAAATTACTTGAAAAAGTTAGTGAAGATGTTTGGATGTTTGTTAGATACACATTAATGGCTTAACAGTTAAATTTTTTATCCTGGAAGTATGTTCCGTGTATTTTTTTTTCGAAATGACGTTGTTTTCGATCTTTACACGGGCGCAGCTTCTTACAAAATTCTTCACTATATTCGTCCTGATAAACAGTCTTTACAAATCAGCTTTCAAATCCGAAGTAGTTTCGGCATTTGAAATAAATAAATGGTAAAATTACTGACACGGGTTTTAGACAAACAATAGTTTTAGTATATGATTGTAGGATTTTCTACAAAGTCCTAACCACCATAAATTTTGTCTGCCGAGCGCCCTAGTACTGGTGTCCAGAACTCCTAGTTTTAGTGGAAGTCCCACTTATTTGTCAACACTGCTTTTCTACGATTTTGTCATTGGCCACAGATAACTAAAACGTGAAGAAAAGAACGTTTCGTTGCGTATTTCAAATTTGGTAGTTTATGGTAGAAATTGTTTTATAAATTGTTTTTTAATTTTTCAGCCGTGATTGTACAATTTTATTTATAAGCATTAGTAGACGGTCAGTTGTAGTTAAATCAAAATTAAATTTTAGCAAAATTATTCGGAAGCGAATAATTCCTTTTCGATGAAACAAAACGCGAAATAGAGCTAGAAATGATATACATCCCTATTAAATTTGGCAGAATTGAGATCATTTTCATTACACAATTCCGATTATAGCAAACGATTAAGATCGCAATTTGTTTAATTTCAGAATCGCATTCAAAAACAAAATGTGTTACGCAATTAGGGTGCTGGGCAATCCGCTTGTGTATTTGCCGGTTGCATGGCTGTGACGGCCATGCCGGGACGACTAGTATTCATTCCTCTAGCTCTTTCACTAATAATCATCCGTAGTAATTTGAGAATAATTGCGAATGGAGGAAAACCGTAAAAATACCATTCGGACCAACATAATGAAAACGCGTTAATATTATATGCGTCAGGATCTTTGTGCCATGATACGTATTTATCGGATTTTTTATACGGCTAGCAAACATATCTATATCAGGCTCACCGAAATATTTCATTATTTTCTGAAAGGCAAACTGATAATTCCCATTCAATGTCGGGGTGAACTCGTCTCGATTCAGCATCGGCTATACTATTCTCGATTGATGGGAAACACAGAGCAGAAACAAAGAGGTTGCGAGCCTCACACCATTGCCATATAATTTTGGTAAGTTTGGTTAAATGGGGAAACTGCACACCTCCCATGCGATTTATGTAAGAAATCGCTGTCTATTGTCAATTCGGAAAATAATTTGACAGCCGAAAACTTTTTGCAAAAAAGAATTAAAACCAATGAAAGCAGCCATAAATACTAAATAATTAATACGCTGATTTCTTTCCTCATGACTCCAACTACCGCTCGCCGTTTTCCCCGTACAGGCTACACCCCATCCCGTAGTTGAGGCGTCAGACTAAATTTCTAAATGATATTTATCAAATTTAATTTTCCTACTAAACGAGCAAAATTCTAAAGTTTTTAAATTTTAACAATTCCTTGTTTATCTTTTCACGTTATTCAGCAGTCAAGCTAATTTCCATTGTATTAGAATCAATGACAAATCTTAAATATCTACATGAATTACTAGGGATCAGACAACTTTTACATTCATTTATGATGAAGCCCAAAGAACAAAGAAATGTCGTCTGTTTAACATCTGCTTGCCCTGCCATTGAATATGGCTGGATGTATGTATACTAAAGAGTTTGGGAGATGTAAATTCTTAAATCTGAAAGGCGATGATAATTATGAAAAGTTCATGACCATTCCTTCTACTTTAGATTCAGGTTTTGATTGGTGGATAAATTTCATTAATAAATCTGTTTGCAAAATTAAATTGGATAAATATCATTTAGAAATTTAGTCTGACGCCTCAACTACGGGATGGGGTGTAGCATGCACCCTAATTGCGTAACACATTTTGTTTTTGAATGCGTTTCTGAAATGAAACAAATTGCGATCTTAATCGTTTGCTATAATCGAAATTGTGTAATGAAAATGATCTCAATTCTGCCAAATTGTATAGGGATGTATATCATTTCTAGCTCTATCTCGCGTTTTGTTTCATCAAAAAGGAATTATTCGCCTCCGAATAATTTTGCTACAATTTAATTTTGTTTTAACTACAACTGACCGTCTACTAATGCTTATAAATAAAATTGTACAATGATGGCTGAAAAATTAAAAAACAATTTATAAAACAATTTCTACCATAAACTACCAAATTTGAAATATGCAACGAAACGTTATTTTCTTCACGTCGTAGTTATCTGTGGCCAATGACAAAATCGTAGAAAAGCAGTGTTGTCAAATAAGTGGGACTTCCACTAAAACTAGGAGCTTTGGACACCCGTACTAGGGCTGTCGGCAGACAAAATTTATGGTGGTTAGGACTTTGTAGAAAATCCTACAATCATATACTAAAACTATTGTTTGTCTAAAACCCGTGTCAGTAATTTTACCATTTATTTATTTCAAATGCCGAAATACTTCGGATTTGAAAGCTGATTTGTAAAGACTGTTTATCATGACGATTATAGTGAAGAATTTTATAAGAAGCTGCATCCGTGTAAAGATCGAAAACAACGTCATTTCGAAAAAAATACACGGAACATACTTCCAGGATAAAAATTGAACTGTTAAGCCATTAATGTGTATCTAACAAACATCCGATGTTTGGATGCACTAACTTTTTCAAGTAATTTTATTTGTGATGTTATATAAAGTAAGTAGTTCTCCAAGTTTAGTCCTACGGCCCAAGTGGACTCTGGAAAAAAAGTTGGCAACACTGATAAAAGTTATTTTAATATTTACGATTCGCATTGTTTTGCTTTGGAATACGAAAGTTGTTTTTTATTGTTGAACACGTAGAATCATTTAAAATGTGACACAGAATCATATTTAATTACTATTCCTATAGGTACTTAGACATGTTGGCCTATGTTACAGTTTCAAATTCTTGTTTTGTGTGTGTATCGCTGAAAACGTTTGGCAAGGACTAGGGGCTAGGGCTGATAAGGCTCTGTCTTCGTTTTGTACTGGCTGCACACACACTCCTCAGCGAAAAGTACTTAAGTCAATATCATCACGACAAGTAAGTACCTATGCCAATATAAAGAAATAACGTGTGTAGGAGTGTACCTTCATATCTTATTGATTTATGTAGATAGAGGTTCTTCATTGGTCAGTCTACCTAAGGACAATCATTCATTTGTTGTGTAGACACAATTTAGTAACCTATGTGGGGTGAGCTGTTTGTTGCAGATAAAATAATGATTGTAAATTAGTATATCACCTTCAACCTCGCTTAACAACTGAAATTGATGTTTTAGTTTGTACTGAAACAAACTATAATAACAACTTCAAAAAATAATCAAAAAATTTTGCAGACGGTGCTAAAGCTTACAAGAATGGAATACAAATACCAACAATAATCTAGTTGACATATGGGGGAACTCCTTACAAAGACGTTTTTGTGCAGGACATGGAAAACCAATCATCTGTATTAATAATTGAAGGTAAGCTTTTTGACACAGTTATGAATCAAGCGGCAACTCACATAATTGTGAATATATTTCCTTGGGCGAACTATCTACTTATGTAGTCACATCACATATTTTATTTTTACCTAACTAATGTTTACTATTCTAATTTAGTGTTATGTTAATTAAAAACATCAGGAGACTGAATAATGGGCTCTAAATAAAGAAGACATGCAACCCACAGGAAGCACTAGACCGGCTTTTGTTCAGCAATAGGCATTATTGGCAAACTAGGCATCTACTTTATTTGAATAGAAAATAATTTGATTTTGTTTTCAAACTGTAGGAAAGTGGGGCGCTTCACCTACAAAGACAAGAAGGCAGCATGAATGATGGAGCCCCATTGCTGTTTCTTCGGCTACTGCTGCTGTTTACTTCTGACATCACTTCTACTACTTTGTACACACTTCTACTGCTTAATATAGAACCTGACAATTGTTCATAAAAGCTATTCAAATTTTTTATTAGAACACTATTGATTGTGGTCTGCAGGACAGCTATTTGACATATGTACCTATTGTGTTAATTGAAAACAGTGTAAACTTTTAAAAATAACTTTGAATGAAATATTTAAGAATACACTAAGAACTTACAATTTTTTATTTATGAAAGTGTTTATTGTTATACTAATTACAAAGAAGGTGGTATTTAGCTAAATGAACTATTATTTAATAGATATACGTAAATAGAAACAAATAAATTAAGGTAAAGAGAAAAACACCTGTTTTATTATATTATTACAACCTTCATGAAAATAGCAATTTTTCACATTTAACATAAAATATTTGGACATGAGACTAAATGAAATTGGAACAAATATATTGCATGGATTGGTGGAATTTGGCAGCTAATGTATTCCCATAGAAGTCATCATGGATCATTTATATACCTTCTGCTTGCTGTGAGCGCTGAGAGAAAGTTATTTTCCTGAATAATCTAGGTACCTCTTTGAGCCTGACACCTGAAAGAACACCAAAAATAATTAGTTAATCCTTATTAATTTACATCATCCATCCACAAGTTTAATAGGCCTATCGCTTAGAGACTTCAATACACAATCAATCTACAGAACAGTAATATTCTGCTATGTACAATAGGGATGGGTAGCTCGTGAGCTAGTGATAGAAAAGAGCTAGCTCTTTTCGATTGACGTCGCTCTCGATCACTCACTCGCTCGCTAACTAGCTCATTAGCTCAGTAGCTCAGTACTTCAGTAGGTTCGTTCCGAGCGAGACACCGATGACCGAAGTCACCGACTGAACGGCTCATCGGCTCTCTTCGGAATACTTCGGATGAATTCGGATCGCATTTGTTCGCTCTTTCAACAATGCTCTCCGCTTGTCCGGCGCAATACGTCATTGCAATATACTCATACGACATACGTCACTGTAAATCTATCTTTATTTTCATTGCGTTAAAGTAGACAATACTTTGGCACATTATTAAAAGGAACCGCGGCATTTTATTTTGCCGATTATTTACGTAAACTCATAATAAAAACAAACAGTTATAATTTATTACAGTATAGTTAGTACTTTTTCGGTTGTTTCGACGAAATGACATGCATGCCGCTGCATGCAAAGTATAGGTACTTAGCTACCTAGTACCTAGTGTATTTTTATAAATAAATGAGACTGAGTGATTAGTAGTTGATTAGTGGTGCTCTAAAAAATTAATTACCTATTACTTTAGCTTTAATGAGGAACAAATGTGAACTTTTGAAATATTTCTGTGAACTAAGTTGAAACTGAATGTAAAATTATTTCACAAAAATCAATCATGATAAGATACAGACATACGTCGACCGTTACTTTATCAGCCACAAAAAAAACAAGATATTCTCAATATCCGTAGTAATTGGCGTAGCATGTTTATGAGCTAAAGAACCGTTACAAAGAGTCCAAACTTCCAAAGAGCTATTGATATTGAGCGAGCCGAGCCGTCTCATTCGGCGAATCTACGCGCGTGCGGCGTGAGTCAAATGAGCTAACAGTCGTTGTCTGAGCGACTGAGTTACTGAGCTAGTGAGCTAAGAAGAGTTATATAGCTCTTTGAGTGAAACGTGCGGTTTGAGTCAAATGAGCTAACAGTCGGTGTCTGAGCGACTGAGTTACTGAGCTATAGAAGAGCTAGTGAGCTAGAAGAGTGATATAGCTCTTTAGAGTGAAAGAGCTAATCGCTCTTTTTCTTTTCAGTGAGCTGTTTCGCCCATGTCTAATGTACAATAATTTGGTGCCACAATTCTATTGTTTATTGTCTTACCTCTGTTATTAGTTGAAAAGGTGGATGGCCTAGGATATTATAATATATCTAAGTATAAATACATATAAATTGCTCAATGCAGTATCAAGCAAAACCAATTCAACGCAAAAGAGTATTTTGAAGGGGCTCCATAAAACAAATTCAAAATTTAGTTCCCTAATTAGATAACTTCATGACTATCATAGCGGTGCTAGAATTAAATGTTAAAATCGTCGAAATAGATTTTGAGGATTAACACTAGGTACAAATGGTTATGACTAAATACATATTTAATAAATGGGTAGGCATTTTTACAGATTGTTGTAAATTGGTTAGGTTTATACAAAGAGGTTTGGCCTTACCTATTTTTGTATTATCTAGTACCTATCAAACAATGTGTGTAACAACAACAACATTTTTGCTTCTTTGAAGATAGGATATTTACATTCCAATAATGGGCACATTCACTGTTCAACACATTTAAGAAAATAATATTGCTATTACCTTGAACATTCAATGGTGTGGAATAGGTATGGTGTCTATGTCCTCAGTGCTTCTGGCTTTTACAATGAAGTTGTCGACTGGGTTGCTAACTAAGCTTGTCGCATAGGATAAGTTTGTTACGGTATATCTCGTATGCCTATGTACGTATTTGTCTTTCGTTAAAATGTCACCAACATACCTAGTTTCTGAAATATAATAATATGTATCTTTAGTTCATGTTGTAAGCACTTTTATCAGAAGATTTTTTTTTACAATTATTCCAAGAAATCCACCTCGCCGACTCGATAACTAAAACACCACTAATATTGATTTATCATTTAGGTTTTACACTAAATCACATTCACAACTTATCAGGAAGACTACCACTTACATGTTTTCGAATTTTATAAGGAGATAATAGGTTTAAATCCAAAAATATGTGGATCGGAAAACGAAAGCGGCCAGAAGCTTGACTTCGGTTTCAATGCGACTAGTAATTGGTTTCATGTCAGTGATCCAAACCAATTCTCACTTGTCAAAATGGTTGCACAATTCGAAACAAAGGCGCTTGCCCAATTTTTCCTGGCATATCGTTCACTCTATTCGTCTCAAACAGACTAGAATTGGTTTCATATGTTAGTGGAGTTACGCAATACGAAAGTCGTAAAATCAAGCAGAGTGCGGTCTAAACGAAGACAATTACTCTCGATCATTTGATGAAAATGTGTTACGCAATTAGGCTGCTGTACGGGGAAAACGGCGAGCGGTAGTTGGAGTCAAGAGGAAAGAAATCAGCGTATTCATTATTTATGGCTGCTTTCATTGGTTTTAATTCTTTTTTGCAAAAAGTTTTCGGCTGTCAAATTATTTTACGAATTGACAATAGACAGCGATTTCTTACATAAATCGCATGGGAGGTGTGCAGTTTCCCCATTTAACCAAACTTACCAAAATTATATGGCAATGGTGTGAGGCTCGCAACCTCTTTGTTTCTGCTCTGTGTTTCCCATCAATCGAGAATAGTATAGCCGATGCTGAATCGAGACGAGTTCACCCCGACATTGAATGGGAATTATCAGTTTGCCTGATATAGATATGTTTGCTAGCCGTATAAAAAATCCGATAAATACGTATCATGGCACAAAGATCCTGACGCATATAATATTAACGCGTTTTCATTATGTTGGTCCGAATGGTATTTTTACGGTTCTCCTCCATTCGCAATTATTCTCAAAATACTACGGATGATTATTAGTGATAGAGCTAGAGGAATGAATACTAGTCGTCCCGGCATGGCCGTCACAGCCATGCAACCGGCAAATACACAAGCGGATTGCCCTGGTTGCCGGAGTATTGTGCGGGAATCTCTACTGAGAAGAAGTATTCCTCCTGCATCAATTCACATCATGTTGGCCTCCCTCTCGGAAAATTCCATCAAACAATACTTGTTTGAAAACATTTTATCTTTTTAGTAAGGAAAACAGCGTTAATACCGAAGCCTCCATACCGAAGATTTTTTTTTTTACTGATTTATTTGTATCTGGTGCTCAATTTGGTACTCTGAACAGTTGCAGGTCAGCAATGTCTTTAATTTTAGGTCATCAAGTTAGTAAAGATGATCGGGTAAAAATATTATTTAGAGGGTTATTTAGACTTCGGCCGCCCTTGCCCAAATACGATTTAACGTGGGATACTTCATTAGTTACAGAAACATAAGTTACTTGGGTACCTAATGATAATTTGCCGTTAGATAAAATAACAAGGATCTACTTACTTAGCATCTACTTGCACTTGTTACAGCCCACAGGGTTCAAACCCTATCAAATTAAAGTCGAGAATATTAGTACATTATCTAATGAAATGTCTATTAAGATCCCTGATTTAATAAAAACATCCTGTGTAAAATCTAAACAGCCAATGTTGATACTATCATACTTTCGGGAAAGGCCCAAAATATGCCCTGCAAAATTATTAATTGAATACTTACGAGTAACCGAATCGTTGCGTAACAATCACACCTTTCTTTTTATTAGTACTAAAAAACCACATAATAAAGTTTGTGCTCAAACACTTAGTAGGTGCATAAAGAGTACCTTAGAGGTCAGTGGAATCGATGTTATCGAATTTTCTGCTTACAGTTCTAGACATGCCAGTACTTCTCGAGCTCATAAAATGGCCGGATGGTCTGGCGCTTCCACAAAATTTGCCAAGTTTTATAACAGGGCAATATCAAATGATTCTAGAAACATATTTACTAGTAGTATTTTGATTGCTGATAATTCATATAAAACTAACATGATTATTTTTAAGTAATTAACTTATCCTAAGTAAAATTACTAAGATTGTGATAAATATTATATTTACATGCATTCCTATGTAATCAGCTGTGATTAAATTTATTTTTATTTCTGTTGTCGAATACTTTTGGTTCTTTCAATATTTATTGATGAACCCAACACCTATTCATTTCACAAAAAATACTCTCAATATCTACAAGTGTATATAATCTAATCTCGAGAACGAAACACAGAAGCATAATTAATGATTAAACGAACTTACCTGTAAGTGAAGTTCTATCATAATTATGTGAGGTGTTTCGTTCGAAGAGATTAGTATCCCGCCCTCCCTAATTTAACGCCCTAAATTGTGAAATGAATATCTTATCTCTAAACTAAATGAGGTATTGAACACAGTACATCTATAGAGAAGTGTCAGTGTACCCACATCTTTTTTTTTTCTCTCTCTTTGAACTTAGTGCATTAGTGGCGACATTGTATGTGTGATTACAAGGGTATATAATCTAATCTCTTCGAACGAAACACCTCACATAATTATGATAGAACTTCACTTACAGGTAAGTTCGTTTAATCATTAATCAAAGCGTTTCTTCGACTGTGGCATCAAACATTCAAACCCCCTGATTACAGCGGCCGCCCGCTACACTCCCTCTCGCATTAGCAGTATTCGCCGACCAAGGCATACTTTAATCGACCCCGACGACGCCACTACCCTCCTCCAGGAGAGTAGTAAGGCAACCAGCACGCTACTTATGCCCAAAACCCGATCGCCGTCCTACCGTCCTCGCCGCCGAGGCCCGCCGCGACGCCCAAATCCACGCCCCTCCCGACCCTTGTTCGAGCCAGCCCGCGCCGCTGAGCCTGTAGCTTTAAATTCGTCCCAAAATAATACCAATCCTGATCCAGCTAGTCATTTGCTGCCCTCTTCCAGCGACGCTCTAAGCCGAGGTTCGTACCCCACAGGGGGTGCCCTTAGCGTTGTCGCTTAGTTTTAGTTAGTATTTAAGTTTAAGTCCTGGTTGGAGGCCTTATTTTATTAGGGCAACCACAGGCAAGTCCGCTTAAGCAGACGACAACCGCATAGGTTGACCTGCGAGATGCCAAACAAACAAATAAACTCAGTGTGCTACTACCCAGCTGTCGTTTCACTTGTCCCTACGTTCGCATACACGTTGTTTTTAATATATATTAATGACGTCTGCAATTTGCTTTTACAAAATGGTCAAATCATAACAAATGCAGATGACACAGTATTATTGTTCAGCTCCAACACGTGGAAAGATGTAACTGAATCAGCAAATAAAGGCTTTGCTTTAGTAACCTCATGGCTGGACAATCATTTGTTGACTCTTAATCTTGACAAAACAAAATTTATTACATTCACAATTAACGGCAGAACTCAACCTATTCCTAACTCTGTAATAATACAAACTCATTATTGCAACAATGCAAGTACCTGTGGATGTAACCCAATCACCAGAACTAATTCCATTAGATATCTGGGTGTGATAGTAGACCAAAACTTAAACTGGAAAGAACACGTCATGAAAGTATGTAATCGCGTAAGACAGTTAATTTACATTATTTAAACTATTAGAAATTGTGAATATTCCACATGTTAGGCGCTAGATGGCGCGACAGAACGCGTAGAAACACGAACGTAGTCGTCGCCGCCAACGCATAGGGTGTTACTGTTGCCATGGGCGGATGTTTGCGGTACTAACGTCGGGAGTCGACCAATGAGGTGACGAGATAAACGCGCCACCACCGCGAACCAATCAGGCTGGAGATTTGATCGAGAAGAAAGAATAACGAGGTGTTGACTTTTTACCTGGAAAATTGGTAGACAGTCTAATTTTTGTAATCGAATAGTGTATATCTCTGAATATAACAAGAAGCTAAGTATTTCCCTTAATTAATATGTATATGTTCACTTTACTGATTTAAATGTAATTTGTTTTAAATTCTGAGGGATAACGTTGCGCTTATATCTTACTGGGGTTTTATTTTAATTCTTAGGTGATTAACTGTTTAAATTCTATTGTTTTACGAGGTTCCAATAACTTTAAATTCATTATACCTATAAACATGTTTGAAGGGCGTAATTAAATACACATTTTAAACTGCTATCGTTGTTTGTTTAATATATTTGTTTAATGGCTGTAACATTTTTCAGAAGTGGGATTCGAATCTGGAGCAGTTCTCAGGCAAGGCATGAGTTCCGATAGTCGCAGCCGGTCCCGCAGCCCTGTCACATGGAGTCGCCGGCGGATGGAACGACCGCAGCAGCAGCAACGCAGCTGCTCCCGCGACACCTGGCGACCGGGCCGTTCGCCAGTCCGGGACCGTCGAAGCCATCCTCCACCTGGCTTTTCAAATGAACCCGGTAGGTCATTTCCATATTATTCGGGTGTGACGGTTAAACCGGATATAATACCGGAATTTGATCCTGAAAAACCGGAGCTACCGGCATCTCAGTGGCTTAACAAAGTAGAGCAATTAGGTGCCATACGTGGATGGAACGACAACGTTAAAAGTTATTATATGCAGGCACGTCTGGTTGGATTAGCGAAATTGTGGCATGGTGCATTACGAAGCTATGAATTTACGTGGCCAGAATAGAAACAAAAAATTCTGGAAGCGTTTCCTCAAAACATAGATTACGCAGACGCATTGCGGGAAATGTTAAATAGGAAAAAGTTATTTAATGAAACGATGACTCATTATTTTTATTCAAAATGTACCATGCTAACTAAGTGTGAAATCATTGGAGAGCAAGCGGTGTCGTGTATCATAGAAGGGTTGCCGTTCCACATGAAGACTTCTGCAAGAGCTGGTAACTACAAAACCCCAGGCGAGCTTTATTCTCACTTTCTATGCATGAACGACGACAAAAGAATTTATCAAAGCCAGAGAAATGTTCCTCGAGGCCGAGATTACGCATCGGGGTCGGAAGAAGCAATCAGAGAAGTCAGAGATCCAAAAGAACGGAAGACAGGTGTAACTTGTTTTCTTTGTAGCGAGTCTGGGCATGTTGTACGATCATGCCCTAAAAATCCAAACGCTACAAAATGCGAAATCTGTGGGAAAACTAACCACAACAAGGAGCAGTGTTATCAAAAGGCTGTCAGCATTGTACAAATACAGGTAAATGAATGTTATTTTAAACATGTCTTGATTAATGGTTTAAAAGGTACCGCTTATTTAGACACGGGGGCTCAAGTCAACCTTATCACTCATGATTGCGTTCTAAAGCTGGGTGTTGCAATGCAACCTTGTGTAGTTTTTGTCAATGGTTTTGGTGGACCACAAATTAAAGGTCACGGGCAGGTATCATTAGAGTTCGTTATAGATGAAATAAAAATTTCTTCAGACGCAGCAGACGCGCCGACGTTTTTATTGGACAGCCTATTTTGAACAATGAAAAATTCAAGCTTACAGTTAGTGGAACTACCGTATTTTTTGGATATGCAGATAGAGATGAAACGAAAATTGAATCAGTTGAAATAAATTCCTTGCATGTAGGTACATGTATAGATAAGGTTAACATTTTGTGCTCTGCAGACACTGAAGTTCCAGCTTATTCATCCCTGTTTATTGACACCTACAATGATGTTGAAATGGAAAAGTCAACTCTATTGTTTGTAGATACTCGTACAATTGGTTATAATGGTTGCAACTATAGCATTCCTGCTTCTGTGCATTGTTTGCCGGTACAGGCCGTTTTCATAGTTATTACTAATATTGAATATGACCCTAAACTCAATACTCGAAAACGAAAAGTTAACCGAATATGTCAGACTGAGAGCGTTAATCTAGTAATTACGAGAAGACACTCTAAACTGTATGAGTCCTGCAGCCTAATTGCGTAACACATTTTCATCAAATTATCGAGAGTAATTGTCTTCGTTTAGACCGCACTCTGCTTGATTTTACGACTTTCGTATTGCGTATCTCCACTAACATATGAAACCAATTCTAGTCTGTTTGAGACGAATAGAGTGAACGATATGCCAGGAAAAATTGGGCAAGCGCCTTTGTTTCGAATTGTGCAACCATTATGACAAGTGACAATTGGTTTGGATCACTGACATGAAACCAATTACTAGTCGCAATGAAACCGAAGTCAAGCTTCTGGCCGCTTTCGTTTTCCGATCCACATATTTTTGGATTTAAACCTATTATCTCCTTATATAATTCGAAAACATGTAAGTGGTAGTCTTCCTGATAAATTGTTAATGTGTGTAACGAGTTTTTTTTACACCGTTACATGTATTGATGATTGTAGTCGATTTCGGAACGATTTCTTAATTTTATTTTTTATCTGTGATACATTTCGTATGACATTTTTGGACGTCAAAATTGGACAGGTCACTTTTGCGATCTTTGTTGGTGAATGTGACATGTCTCTTGATTTTTCCTGAATGGAATCGTAACTAATCTAGTTTATAGTGGCGCTTTAATGCCCTAATCCTAAACCAAAGGACCCGTGGAATGGTCCCGGTGGATATTTATATCCGATTTTTGGTAAGTTGCTCTTTTCGAGAGAAAATTTCCTTCGACGATGGCGGTTCGTTTGTGACCATCTTACGGTTTTTCGCAGGTTTCCTCGTCGCCTCCCTACGTCTCTTATACCAAATATCTTCACGGTACACCGAGGGAGACGCGAGTTTATATACCTGGAATAAGCGGTAAGTTTTTCGTTGGTCGATGCGTCCCCGCGTGTCCGAGTTCGGAGTGAAATCACATCTCAGAGTTCCTTTTTGTCCACAGCCTACAATTGTGGGTGCTTATTCCAGCTTTACTTCAATAAATTTCTACGGGCCTTCCACGGGGGCTGATTACCTGAGAGGTACCACCTTCCGGCTCTCGGGGTCATGCTTCAAGTTACATATTTTTTATCTTTTTTTTTCCTATAGAACATAACAGCCTTCAGCTGCGAATTTAAAGTTACAAAGATGCAATGATGATATAGCAAGTAAAATTTATATTAATATAATTGTATACATTAGGCTAAAGGTACAATAAACTGGGAACGTTCAAGGTAGTGAGACTTTTAATCACCATTGACATCCACAGGCCCCCATCCTAAGATTAATGGTCCAATCTCTCCAACTTTATTTATCTGGCTATCTATTAATAGTGTGTCGCTCCACGGCGCCCGAAATTTAATTTCTTACAATAACATACTTTTTTTTAGGAGATCACACACACACACACACACACACATATTCTTTTAATTTTTAATATTACATTTGGCTTCCCAATTAGGGACCGTATTATCCATACAATTTTTATTATTACATGTGATTTAGTGTAAAACCTAAATGATAAATCAATATTATTGGTGTTTTAGTTATCGAGTCGGCGAGGTGGAATTCTTGGAATAATTGTAAAAAAAATCTTCTGATAAAAGTGAAGAAACGAGGTATGTTGGTGACATTTTAACAAAAGACAAATACGTACATAGGCATACGAGATATACCGTAACAAACTTATCATAAGCGACAAGTTTAGTTAGCAACCCAGTCGACAACTTCATTGTAAAAGCCAGAAGCACTGAGAACATAGACACCATACCTATTCCACACCATTGAATGTTCAAGGTAATAGCAATATTATTTTCTTAAATGTGTTGAACAGTGAATGTGCCCATTATTGGAATGTAAATATCCTATCTTCAAAGAAGCAAAAATGTTGTTGTTGTTACACACATTGTTTGATAGGTACTAGATAATACAAAAATAGGTAAGGCCAAACCTCTTTGTATAAACCTAACCAATTTACAACAATCTGTAAAAATGCCTACCCATTTATTAAATATGTATTTTGTCATAACCATTTGTACCTAGTGTTAATCCTCAAAATCTATTTCGACGATTTTAACATTTAATTCTAGCACCGCTATGATAGTCATGAAGTTATCTAATTTGGGAACTAAATTTTGAATTTGTTTTATGGAGCCCCTTCAAAATACTCTTTTGCGTTGAATTGGTTTTGCTTGATACTGCATTGAGCAATTTATATGTATTTATACTTAGATATATTATAATATCCTAGGCCATCCACCTTTTCAACTAATAACAGAGGTAAGACAATAAACAATAGAATTGTGGCACCAAATTATTGTACATAGCAGAATATTACTGTTCTGTAGATTGATTGTGCATTGAAGTCTCTAAGCGATAGGCCTATTAAACTTGTGGATGGATGATGTAAATTAATAAGGATTAACTAATTCTTTTTGGTGTTCTTTCAGGTGTCAGGCTCAAAGAGGTACCTAGATTATTCAGGAAAATAACTTTCTCTCAGCGCTCACAGCAAGCATTAGCAAGCAGAAGGTATATAAATTATCCATGATGACTTCTATGGGAATACATTAGCTGCCAAATTCCACCAATCCATGCAATATATTTGTTCCAATTTCATTTAGTCTCATGTCCAAATATTTTATGTTAAATGTGAAAAATTGCTATTTTCATGAAGGTTGTAATAATATAATAAAACAGTATTTTTCTCTTTACCTTAATTTATTTGTTTCTATTTACCTATATCTATTGAATAATAGTTCAGCTAAATACCACCTTCTTTGTAATTAGTATAACAATATAGTATCACAATAAACACTTTCCTTTATTAATAAAAAATTGTAAGTTCTTAGTGTATTCTTAAATATTTCATCCAAAGTTATTTTTAAAAGTTTACACTGTTTTCAATTAACACAATAGGTACGTACCTATGTTTACATTGCTGTCCTGCAGACCACAACCAATAGTGTTCTAATAAAAAATATGAATAGCTTTTATGAACAATTGTCAGGTTCTATGTTAAGCAGTAGAGGTGTGTAACAAAGTAGTAGCAGTGATGTCAGAAGTAAGCAGCAGCAGTAGCCGAAGAAACAGCAATGGGGCTCCATCATTCATGCTGCCTTCTTGTCTTTGTAGGTGAAGTGCCCAGGGAACTTTCCTACAGTTTGAAAACAAAATCAAATTATTTTCTGTTCAAATAAAGTAGATGCCTAGTTTGCCAATAATGCCTATGGCTGAACAAAAGCCATCGGTCTAGTGCTTGCTGTGGGTTGTATGTCTTTTTTATTTAGAGCCCATTATTCAGTCTCCAGATGTTTTTATTTAACACAAATTAGAATAGTAAACATTAGTTAGGTAAAAATAAAATATGTGATGTGACTACATAAGTAGATAGGTAAAAATAAAATATGTGATGTGACTACATAAGTAGATAGTTCGCCCAAGGAAATATATCCACAATTATGTGAGTTGCCGCTTGATTCATAACTGTGTCAAAAAGCTTACCTTCAATTATTAATACAGATGATTGGTTTCCATGTCCTACACAAAAACGTCTTTGTAAGGAGTTACCCCATATGTCAACTAGATTATTGTTGGTATTTGTATTCCATTCTTGTAAGCTTTAGCACCGTCTGCAAAAATGTTTTGATTATTTTTTGAAGTTGTTATTACAGTTTGTTTCAGTACAAACAAAAACATCAATTTCAGTTGTTAAGCGAGGTTGAAGGTGATATACTAATTTACAATCATTATTTTATCTGCAACAAACAGCTCACCCCACATAGGTTACTAAATTGTGTCTACACAACAAATGAATGATTGTCCTTAGGTAGACTGACCAATGAAGAACCTCTATCTACATAAATCAATAAGATATGAAGGTACACTCCTACACACGTTATTTCTTTATATATTGGCATAGGTACTTACTTGTCGTGATGATATTGACATAAGTACTTTTCGCTGTGGAGTGTATGTGCAGCCAGTACAAAACGAAGACAGAGCCTTATCAGCCCTAGCCCCTAGTCCTTGCCAAACGTTTTCAGCGATACACACACAAAACAAGAATTTGAAACTGTAACATAGGCCAACATGTATATGTACCTATAGGAATAGTAAGTAAATATGATTCTGTGTCACATTTTAAATGATGCGATACACACACAAAACAAGAATTTGAAACTGTAACATAGGCCAACATGTATATGTACCTATAGGAATAGTAAGTTAATATGATTCGGTGTCACATTTTAAATGATTCTATGTGTTGAACAATAAAAAACAACTTTCGTATTTCAAAGCAAAACAATGCGAATCGTAAATATTAAAATAACTTTATCAGTGTTGCCAACATTTTTTTTTGTGGACCCGAGTCCACTTGGGCCGTAGGACTATACTTTTTTTTTTTTTGGTATGGCATCTCGTAGTTGACCTTGAGAGGTCGTGACTACTTAACCGGACTATCCTGTGGCTGCCTTAAGCGGACTCAAAGCCTCCAGCCAGGGGCGTAAAACTACTTATATTATTAAGCGAACGCTCGCTAAGGGCACCCCCTGTGGGGTACGGACCTCGGCTTAGGGCGTCGCTGACGGGAGGACAGCAAGATGGGACAGGCTGGATCAAGTTTTGTTGACTATTATTATTCGGGGAATTTAGCTACAGGCTCAGCTATGGCGCGGGCTGGCACTTCGTCGAGCAAGGGTCGGGGGGGACAATTACGTCGGGATCTTCGCGAGGAACCTTGGCGGCGAGGTCGGAATGTCGGTCTGTGTTTGTGCACTGTACTGGTGGCCCTACTGCTCTCCTGAATGAGAGTTATGTGGTCATCGGGATCGGTGAGGACATGCTTGGGACGGCGGACTTGACTAATGGAGGAGGGAATATAGCTAGCGGCTTTCACAACCAGAGGGTTGCGGTGATTCGCGGCGGTCTCGAAGAAACGCTTTGAAATGCGTTTCATGAACTGACGGATAGTGGGAATCCTGAGGTATACGTGGAGGATTTCGTTGCGAACGTACCAGGGGGAGCCTGTTATCCTACGGAGGAACTTGTTCTGGAGGGTCTGCATTCTATTGAAGCGAACGGGCTTGGCGTGTGCGAAGACTGCACTGGCATAGGTCATGATCGGGCGGATGCACGCTGTGTAGATACGCATTTTGCACTTCAGTGACAATTTGCTACGTGCATTGAGGACAAAGTGAAGTCTACCTAGAGCGAAGGCGGCGCGCGAACGAGCCGCCTTAATGTGCTCTGAAAACGAGAGGTGTTCGTCTAGTACGACACCCAGGTATTTGGCTCGCTTCTCCCAAGGGATCGGCTTGCCGAACATGGTGATCGGTCGAGGGGGGCAGGGGTTGCGACGCGGCTTTGAGAAAAGAACCGCTTGACTTTTGTCGGGATTGACTTCGATTCGCCATTTTCTAAACCAAGCGCCAAGCTTGTTCACTTGGGTTTGGAGAATGCGAGCTATCGAATTTTCATCACGGCCGGTGTAGTAGATGGCCGTGTCGTCTGCGAACAGGGCCAACTGCGCCTTGCTGCACTTTGGCATGTCGCTGGTGAATAGCGTGAAAGCTAGAGGAGAGATCACAGAGCCCTGAGGGACTCCTGCGCGAATAGGGTGGGGGGAGGATAGCGCTCCTTCGATGCGATAAGGGAAGGTGCGATTCGACAAAAAGTCCCATAAGATGAGCACGAGACGATCTGGCACACCGAGTTGGTACAGCTTATTTAATAAGCCGTTGTGCCAGACTTTGTCGAACGCTTTCGCTATGTCGAAGAAAACAGCACCGGTCATCAAACCTCGTTGGAAACCGAAGTTGATGTGTTCGACTATACGGTGGACCTGTTGTACGCACGAGTGTTGGGTTCTAAAACCAAACTGTTCGTTGGGGATGAGGCCCTTTGTCTCGGCGTAGTCTCTGAGGCGCTTATAAATAAGCCTCTCATAGATTTTGCCGAGGACATTGAGCAGACTGATGGGGCGGTAACTACTAGGCTCTGACTTTGGCTTGCCGAGCTTCGGGATACCGATGACGGTGGCTTCTTTGAATGCCTGTGGGAAGATGTTGTTGCTCAGAGCACCATTGAAGATGGTGGTCAGTAGCATTATCAGGTGGGCAGGGAAAAGTTGGAATACCCTATTGGTGATTCCATCTGAGCCGGGGGCTTTACGAGCCTTAAGACCTTTGATGAGGTCGTGCACTTCGTCGGGCGTGACTGGGGGCAGTGGATACTCTGGGTCTTCGACGGGAGGGAGGGAGGCTCTATGTTCGACTTCAGCGTCGACCTCAGTGAGGTGAGCTTGGTCTACTGGTTGAGAGCTAGGCGAGCATTGGACTTCTAGACTGTCGGCTAGAAGCTCAGCCTTGTCGACATCATCGAAGGCGATGGTCTTGTCGGGACGGATGGACTAAACTTGGAGAACTACTTTACTTTATATAACATCACAAATAAAATTACTTGAAAAAGTTAGTGCATCCAAACATCGGATGTTTGTTAGATACACATTAATGGCTTAACAGTTCAATTTTTATCCTGGAAGTACGTTCCGTGTATTTTTTTTCGAAATGACGTTGTTTTCGATCTTTACACGGGCGCAGCTTCTTATAAAATTCTTCACTATATTCGTCATGATAAACAGTCTTTACAAATCAGCTTTCAAATCCGAAGTAGTTTCGGCATTTGAAATAAATAAATGGTAAAATTACTGACACAGGTTTTAGATAAACAATAGTTTTAGTATATGATTGTAGTATTTTCTACAAAGTCCTAACCACCATAAATTTTGTCTGCCGACCGCCCTAGTACGGGTGTCCAAAACTCCTAGTTTTAGTGGAAGTCCCACTTATTTGACAACACTGCTTTTCTACGATTTTGTCATTGGCCACAGATAACTAAAACGTGAAGAAAAGAACGTTTCGTTGCGTATTTCAAATTTGGTAGTTTATGGTAGAAATTGTTTTATAAATTGTTTTTTAATTTTTCAGCCATCATTGTACAATTTTATTTATAAGCATTAGTAGACGGTCAGTTGTAGTTTAAACAAAATTAAATTGTAGCAAAATTATTCGGAAGCGAATAATTCCTTTTCGATGAAACAAAACGCGAGATAGAGCTAGAAATGATATACATCCCTATAAAATTTGGCAGAATTGAGATCATTTTCATTACACAATTTCGATTATAGCAAACGATTAAGATCGCAATTTGTTTCATTTCAGAATCGCATTCAAAAACAAAATGTGTTACGCAATCAGGGTGCTGTTCGTTACGAGAGTGAAAAATGAAAATTGAAAAATGGCTTCCAAACCTGACATATGAGGAAACAGAGCCTCAAACAAACTTTAATTATATTAATACCACACACACAGACGCATGCACCTCCACACCCTCTCTCCCACGCACACAGACTTACACACACCCACTCACACACTCACACTACTACAACTATTATTAATAAATGACTAGTTTTTATTACTATTATAAAATTGTAATGTCTAGTTTCTGTTATGATAACACTAAAACCATTGAATTAAAAAGATTTGGGAGAGGGCGTTAAAAATTTAATAACAAACCATGTCAGCCAACCATTGTCATAAAACTAAAGTTCCCTGAAAGATTTACACAACTATCATATTATATCACGCTTACTTCAATAGTGTAGGTACGATACAGATAATTTTGTAATCACACGTACTTTTTTCTGATATTATTTTATAAAATTTTGAACCTGCGAATCAAAACGGTTGTTGTTATATCGTTGCTTGACTGATAAGTGACATATGGGGTCACTTAAGGGTCTCATCACAACCAGTATTGGACCGTAAAGTCGGTCTTAGTACTTCTATTAACTTGTACATAGCGTTCAACGGACACTGACTGATTTCTAAGTAACTACTAAACGATAATATTGTCGTGTAATTTGGGTTTAGTCATTTACTATGGCATAGTAATTTTATTCTTCGTGCATCGTCTTCACGTATTATTATATAATTAATGCATACTGTCGCAAACAATTCAAGCCCCCGTAGTTCCGGACGCCGCCGCGTAGGTCTTCCCTCTCGCTTTAACGACTATGCACTCGAGGCATAAGAGAGGAAAGCGATACACAACCGCTAAACTCTAGCGCTTTCAGCGCTACCGACATACAGTGCGAGTAGTTGACGCATAGCCGCGCCCGAAGGCACACGCGTACACATCACGAATCGCCGCGCGAAGTCGAGCTCTAACCGACACGCGTTTTCTTATAACGGTTTATTCTAGCTTAATAGTTCCCGTGACAGTATTTTTACTACATTAGTGTACCTTTTACCTGTTTTACCGTGATTATACGACATTTACATTACACAAGTGTTTGATTCCATAATCCACTTCAATCCGATATGAACACAGTTACAAAATATAGCGTCCCAACTGTAGGCCGAATGCCACAGTTCCTGTGAAAACTGTGTAGTGCAAGTACTTAGTGTGTGTATAACTGTGAACATAATTGTGATCGTGTAAAAATGCCGAGGACACGGAGCAGGCAATCCCTCAGTGGTTCGCGTAACGATGAACTCAACGACAGCGTCACGCTGTCTCGCGATAACTTTACTGCTCTGTTATCAACGATTCAACAGTTGAATGCGGAGATCTGTGAGCGTATGTTAGAGCGTCTGTCGACATTCACGTCCCCTCTGACCGCTCAGTCACCGGCGCCAGCGCCGAGTGCGGCAGAGATGACCGGCAATTTCTCGCGTTGCTCGTCCAGATTCTCCGGAGCAGCGAAGGAAAACGTCGAAGCGTTCATCGATGCCATTGAAGCATTCCGAGAATGCACGAATATCTGTGATGATGTTGCTATTCGAGACATGTTGCTACTTACCAACGTAGCAGCAACCTGGTGGCAGAGTATCCGCGCGGAGGTCACATCCTGGAAAGATGCAATAAAGTCCCAGACACTCCCTCAGAGACAAATTTAAAGAGATTAATATAATGACTGTGCCTTCTCAGTATATTTATGAAAATCTTTTGTATGCACATAAAAATATTAATCTGTTTAAAAATACAGTGATATCCATAACATAAATACTAGGAACAAACACAAATTTGTTGTTCCCACTACCAGACTCAAGAAAATAGGTAGCTCGTTTAAATGTCAAAGTATTCGTTTTTATAATAAACTTCCTAGCCACATTCAAGAACTAAGCCTTAATAATTTCAAATCATACATAAAGCGGAAATTATGCCAGAATGCCTATTATACTGTCAAAGGCTTTATTGAGGACAAGAAGGCTTGGGATTGAGCTGCTCCAATAAGTTTACACAGTTATTGTTGATGTTTAATTTGCTGTTAAACTTTTATTTTTGATTTTTTAGATAAACAATGACATCTTTATATTTACTGTAAAAATTGATTCCGTTTAAAGTATAAAATTGTTTGAATTTTTGAGAATGTGAGTCATTGTTTTTTTGTTCTTTCAGTTGTTTTAATCATGGTCTGGCTGTTTGAGTACTTAACGCGGCCTACCCAAATGTCCTTTCTTTTGTATTGTTCGTGGAATCGTTGAGCTCCTTAGTTCTGAGTTGAGCTGCACCATGATTGACAAATGCATGCACTGACTGGACAGGTCCACTCAAATCAGTGTGGTTCTTTCCTCAAAAGACCATTTCAGACACCAGTCTACAGAGTCATCATATGATCTGACCAAGTTTATTCTCGGATCTTTATACACTTTAACATACTATACAATGACATGAAAATTTACTTTAAAAGTATTATAATATTGTAATTATTGTGAATGTGAAGGCAGTGTGGATTTGTTGTTTTTTTATATCTCAGTCTATAATTAGTTTTTAAAGTTAGTTTTAATCATGGTCTGGCAGTTTGAGTAATTAATGCGGCCTACCCAAATGTCCTTTCTTTGGTAATGTTCGTCAAATCGTTGACCTCCTTAAGTTCTGTGTTGAGCTGCATGATTACTGACAAATGCGTGCACTGACTGGACAGGTCCACTCATTCTGTGTGGTTCTTTCCTCAAAAGACCATTTCAGACATCAATCCACATGGTCTTCACATGACCTGACCAAGATTATGTCTGGACTTTAAAAGAGACTGTGACCTCTGAGTTTGTTTTGGCGTTTCTTCTCAGAGTAATCAGATAGGAAACGGCGATCTCATCTACTTTTAAAATAGATAGTATTGACGTGAAAGTGTTTGTAAAAACCTACTTACAGAAATAAAATCATTTATCATTTATCAGCCAGCCTCAGTATGACAGACGGGTACTGACCAGATGCTGCGCCAGAATGCACTTGTGGCGGCACACGTCTGTCAAATTTTGTTCAGATCGCTCCCAAGCTCTATATACCCACCTTTCATCGCTCTGGAACATGCGATTCTGCGTGTATCGATCAACCCGCCGCTTATACCGCCGAATACGGCTCGCCCATGCACAAATTTTCTGCTTCAGGAAGTCGATGCGCTCTGTGACACGGGACATGTATTCTCGAGGGCTTATTTCAGTCCCCGAAAATGCCCGCCTTACAAAGCGCATCACTCGTGGTCTTGTATTGCCCTCCCTGAAACAGTATAGTTTGCCTATGAGTACCCTGGCTCCATCGATACGACGCTCGATCCTGCATTGCCAAGCTGGTACGGATGGTTTTGGTCGAACAGCTCCGTCACAATTTGGACACTTGACGTAACTAAACGACATACCGCAACAGCGGCGCACTACAGGATCGAGTGTGTATCAACGAGTTCCTCGCTGCTCTCGAACACATTCTTAAGTTGCGAGTCCAGGGCACTCACCAGCGCCAAATTTTTTTTGTGCATAGGTAGGCGTGGTAATGGCGGTCTAAGTTCGGTCGGAGTGGATCTATACTCGTGAAACGCATCCTCCAGTGCGCTCCTCAATAGGTCGTTGCATTGGCTACTTACTGTGGCAACCCTATCATCTTCTTCTTCAACACCATGAGTCCATGACTGGACCGCGGTAGATCAATGGTAGACGCTTGTACCGCGGTTTGTGCCGGAGTCGAGACGATAAGGTTGCTCAGTATCTTTGAGCGCAGCCTATCAAGTGCGGCATCGTCCAACCTATGATTGCGTTGAATTACCCGCACCTGATCCGACAGTCGTTGGGCAGAGACGCTGACGGTTAGTTCTAGTTCCTGAAAGAGAGACAGCATCCTATCACGGTACGCAGTGAGGTGAGTTCCCCCCTCTGTAGACCCATAATATGCGCGCATGACGTTCTCGTTCATAGACTGAGTCCATCTCATGCGCTGCACACAACCACCGGCAGCGGGGACCCGGCTCGGGGCCGGATGGCCCCTAAGTCCCAAGCTCCTCGGTGGCCGGCCGCTCCCCTGCCGACGAACAGGTGTTGGCGAAGTCGGCGGGGAAAAATACTCGTCGCTCGAGCTCGACGCAACTACCGCGGCCGGTGTCGTCACAGCACACACGGTGGGGCTGGATACCGGCGGCGGCGAGGCGGAGCTGAGCGAAGAGTCCGGAGGTGGTGGGCGTGCTTGACGTGCGGCTGATCTCGTCAACATTTTATTATCTTCGGTTTCACATTCTGGTTATTTGTTGTTTTACCGGAGGTGACATCTGTCATGTCACCTCCGATTCGGTAGTTTTTGGTTTAATTACATATTGGTGCCGATTCTCTTGTACACCGAACTAAACTATCACTGAAATTCCTTACTTTTTACTATGAAAATCTTGAAGCTATTCTGCGAAAAATAATCTCTAAATTTAAAAATAATTTTGACACAACTATAATCGAATTTGACAATCGCGAGTGCACGTGTTTTTTTTTTTTTTCTTTTGGTTTCGCAACGTCTTTGTTAGAGCCGGAGGCAGCCTCGACGTGTTTTATATGGAAGTTTTGACTTTTTGTGTGGACAATACAAAATAAAAATATCGAAATGTAGAGGTGGTTTCAGGGTTACAAAGGGGGTCGAAATTTTCATTATTTTTGTGATAGGACACACCGTTTTCGAGATATGAGCAAAAAAAGAAAAATAAAGTTAAAGTACCGTTTTGCACGTCTGAAGTTGAGGTGTTGGTGTGAATTTTAGTCCACGCCCCCTAATTTTATTCCACACCTTTTTAATCGCGATTAAAAATAGTCAGATTCATGTTCAGATTTAGTTAGACAATCAAATTTTTAGTTAAAAAACGTAACATTCAGAATAGCAAAATTGCCATTTTCACTAAATTAATAACTCAGTGCAATCTTAGTGCTGTCAAACTAAAATATAATTAATTTGTGTCACTATAGTCAATTTCAGAATGGAAAATCGTCATTTGACAGAATTAAACCAAATTTTAGTGATTTTTAGTCTAGTTTAGAGGCATTTGTGACAAGAGAATCGGCACCATTGTTATAGTTTGGTGTCTTTTTGAATTTTTTGTTCTTTTGCAGGTTTCAGGTACTTCAAAATAAAAATGTCTTGTTATATTGGGTCCAAAAAATAAAACTTTTAACAATTAAAATTACGTGGATGAGAAAACGAGACGTTTTGTTGACAAGGTGTTGCCAGTTCTTATAAATTAAATTAAAAAAAAAAAATTACATATAATGTATGTGTTATTTGTAAAACATATAGGTTAGGTAATAATCGGATAAATGTAAATAAAACCTACATTCAAAATGGGGCCACACCTTCCATAAAAACATCTCCCTTACTAGTTAATTATAAGACTAAAATAACATCTGTAATTTAATTTAGATAAACCACACCTAGCAATTTTTTATAAAATAGTTGTCCTGACTAAACATAAAACGTTTGAGCGCACTACTCGATCTGTACCCACACTAATAGCGCACGCACCGCACACTCATGTGCCTGCCAGCTGGCTAGGTAGGCAAGCACTGTAAGAGTAGGAGTACGCACTAGGTATGTGTGTACGTTAGTTCAATGACCGAACATTACGTACAGATCACACGTAAAGTCTCGTACACACTGGCGCGACGCCGCAGCGCGACACAAAGGCACCGCGTGTCGCTCGACAAGTGGTGCCTCTGTGTCATGCTGTGGCGTCGCGCCTGTTTGTGGGAGCCTTAATAAATAAATTTTGGATTATTTTGTTCTAAGTTATTAGGTTTATTAAAGGGAAAGCATTTTCAAATCGAGCAACTTTTCGCCCGTCTGCGATAGGGTGTTACCTCCGGCGTGCGCCCGCGCCCCGTCGCCGCACGGTCGTCCCGGAGACTGACTCATTTAAGGTTCGTTCCCACGGTCCCGTCGTGCCAGCTTGTGCGAGCCTTTATCTCTGATGCGTACTTAACTGTTGCGATATCATATTCTGAGTCGGCGTGTATGAATGATTTGAATCATAAATATTTACACTAATTAAATTCGGTAAAGATAAAAGTAATTACTTACAGGTTTGAGCTATATACACTACACTATTTCTTCGTCTCCTTTTAAGTAAACTTTCAAAATGTCCACCGCCTTGCTCGATGCACTTTATTGCACGCTTTCTTATGTAAAATTTTAGTTTATTTAGTACTTCAGTGTCACTTTTCACAATACCAAAGGCGAGTTCAAATTTTTGTCTGAGGCAACGATGCACTTTATTGCACGCTTTCATAGGTAAAGTTTTAGTTTATTTAGTACTTCAGTGTCACTTTTCACAATACCAAAGGCAAATTCAATTTTTTGTCTGAGGCAACGACCCTACAGCCCAGGAGTTCGGTTCGAAACTCCGACCCGGAAGGTCGTGTCTTTGTCTTCGCTGAGGCACCGTGCCCAACAGATGGTGGCTTACTTGCCGGACTTAGAAATCAAACCGTGTTTCTTTTGTGTGTGTGTGTATCAGTGTCGCAAACCAAAATACTTTAAATCGTTTCAAAAGATAAATAAATGTGCGTTCCATGAAGCTGAGACTCCTGCCGCGTCACTGGTGAGATCGTTCCGTACCCTAAGCTGTACTTCTACGCTGCGGCTGCGTTTTAGGTCGTTGATCTTGAATCAACGACCTAAACGCCACGCGCATGTCCAACATAATTTTTAACAATTGTTATAGGATAGTGTATTTATATTAAATGTAGTAGTGCGTGATAAACGAAGCTGTTATTCTGGCACATACTGTGATCGAGTCCTATGATTTCAAACAAAAACAAAGATAACGAGTCATCGCACGGTAACCGCTAGCGGTAGGTAATCTTTATTCCGGCAAGTGAATTGATTCACTTATTCCGACTCCGGGTCTGGTACCGGTTCACCTTATTTATTCCTTTGGCACCGTTTGGCACCGGCACTCACTCGCTCATTTTGGTTCCCCGGTTTCGCAGAACATTTTATTAATTTGGTTCACTGGATCATGGCACTGGATTTGGCACATTTTGAATTGAACAGTTGGTTAGTTAGAGCGATACGACGTGTTCCGAGTACTTCCGAGTGACTTGAGCGAGTGAACGAGAGTGAACAGTGAACGCGCGCTCCGGAATCATTTGGTACCGCGGTGCCGGTAAGGATTGTGAGGAATAAATAAGGTTTACGTATCCGCGTTCGGTACCGGCTCCTTTGGATCAGTACCTCCGGAGTTACCCACCGCTAGTAACCGCGTCAACGCGCCGCACGGCGGTTGACAATACAAAAACTTGTAATAATTACCTTCATAAATTCGTAACGCTCGTATTAGGCCTTGCTACTCCTGGACATCAATGTTTTAATTAAGTAATGTCAGTACTTATTTCCGTACAAGAGATTTGTAATCTTTAGAAATAAATGAATTCATACCGTATAGTACGGTATCGCTCTTAACCTAATACTTCATACACATTGTGTCGAACAACTATATAACTACGTTGAACAAGTTCGATATTCACTGACTATTATTATTGCTTCCTTTCGAGTAGAAATGGAAGCCTGCTTGAATCTATTTTATTTTAATCTAGGTAATATTTTTCTCAAACATACCAAAGTTATAATTTAAAAGAGGCGTAAATTTTTATTTAGATATTCACAACTACATATTTTGTAAGTTAGACGCTTTGTTGATGCTCGTAATGGACACATCTGGCGGACAAGCGAAAGGCGTATTACGGCTGGGATCGAGAGAAAGCAGAAGGTTGCATTGTTTGAGGGTGCAGTAAAAAAAAATGCGTTGCTCACTGTTTAACGGAATGCTAGCCAGTACCTGCAACTGACCCTTGCGTGTCTGTTGCGCAAAGTTTCAAAAATA